>LR738710.1:771247375-771331747 GCA_902687465.1 Secale cereale
GGGGGGGGAAGGAGACAGTGGTATGGACCAAGTGCCGTTCAAGAAAGCCTCGCCTCGCCGGGAAGCAAACGACACACAAAAGCTAAGTCGCCAAAGTCTGAGCATTCAAATTTTTAAAATTTTAAGGTTATCTTCCTTGAACGACCGCACTTTTTATGGAAAACCTGTGCACGGAGGAACCAACTCGTGGCTAGCCGCGCCCTTACTTTGTTTCGAGCACGCTCAACGGCTTAAGCGTGCTGCGACAAGTGTCGCGCCCTTACTTCGTTTTCGAGCACGCTCAACGGCTTAAGTGCGCTGCGACTAGCTGCGACAAGGTTTCTTGTCGGCGACGGCACTACCGGCAGGCTGCTGGAGTTCCGCACTCAGCGCTCGCGGCAAGGGTCCCTTCGCCGGCAAGTTCCCTAAAAGCGTAGGGCAAAATCATACAAAGCAAAGAAGTCGAGTAGAGGAAATAACACTGCATTAACTACCCAAAATAAAGTTATGATACAAAAAGACTTGTCGCTGTTCTAATAGACTATTGTTTGTAACATGGCTGGCAGCAACAAAGGAAGCAAAAAGGAAAACAGCCTAGTCTGCGCGGTCGCCGTCGACTCTCTTGATCTTGCCCACCTTGGCCACGATGGGTGCGACAAGGGTCTTGAGCGCCTCCTGGTCGGCGTCGGGCAGCAAGGTCCTGAGGACGTTATCGAGGTTGAGTCCTGGGTTACGGAAGGCTATCTTCATCAGCACCCTCTCCATGACTCCTGTGCAAAGCCTGCGTGCCTCGTTCGCCAGCTGCGTGGGGATCCTCTCCTGGAGCTGCTGGAGGGCCGGCGCCACTCCTCTGAAGAACAAGCTTAGCTTGGCGCTGTGAGGGATGTTCTCGTCGGTGGAGTACCCGAGGTGCTCCGTCCCCAGCCCCGCCAACTCCCTGTCGATATCAGCGGCGGCGGCGACAAGCCCCTCGGTCCAGTGCTCCACCGTCAGCCTGAAGTTGTTTTGGGAGAGGGCGGCGCTGTCCAACAGTGCCCTCTCAGCCCTGAGGTCCTCCTTCAGCTTCGTCTCCCGATTCCTGGCGCTGTCAAGTGATGCGGTGAGGGTGGACAGCTTCAACTCCAAGTCTGCAACGGAATCCTTGGCGATGGCGAGCTCCTTGCCCTTGTCGGAGAGACGGACCTGCAGCTCGGTGTGGCTGTGGGCGTCCTTCTCCCTCTCCGACACGAGTGCAGCAACCTTCTCCTCGCTCGTTTTCAAGTGGATCTCAAGTTGCGCCACCCTCGCCTCCAAGTCTCTCTTGGCGGTCTCAACAGCTGCAGCGGCGTCCTTCGCCTCCTGTAGAGCTCCGCCAAGAGACTGTTCGCGCGTGGCAAGGTCGTCCTCGTGGCTGTCGAGGTCGACTTTCAGCTGCATTAGTTCACCTTCCCGCCGAGACAGCTCTTCGGCGGCGAGCCGTTGCTGCTCTTCTGCTTCGGCCTTCTCAAGTATGAACGCCTGATGCGCCTCGGCGAGCTCCTCCCGCTCCTCCGCCAGGGATCGGAGGGCCGCCTGGTTGGCGGCCCGGAGCTCTTCGGCGCGCTTCTCCAAGTCGATGCCCGCCTTGGCGGCCAGAGCCTCTCGGGACTCCAGCTTGGCCTGCCTGGCGCGGTACAGGGCCAGAAGCCTCCGCAGAAGCCGCTCCTCCTCGGGCTCACTACTGCTGCCGGGCGCGTCGACGAACTTCAGCCCGGCGGAGGCGAGGACATCCCCGTCGAAGGCCTCTCCCTCCACGGGCGCCCTTGACGTAGATGCCCACGGGAGCTGAATGAAGACCCCGTTTCCAGCCTCCAGGTAGGCGCCAATTTCGGCCGCGGCGGCAGCAGGGTCGGCGGTCGGCGCAGCGTCTGACGATCCTGCAGCCTCAGGGCCGTCAGTGCGACCGCCGGTCCCCTCCTCAGCTGCCGCGTCGGCGGCCTTGGCTGCCTCTTCGACGGCGGGCTCGTCAGTACCGATCGCCTCTTCGGTGGCCGCGGCGTCACCAGTGTTGCCGCGCGCGTCCTCCTCGGTGGCGGCCTCCGTCTCCATCGGCTCTGGAGCGGACGAGTCTGAAGACAAGAAAAGAAGAAGAAAGAACAAAGTAACTGTCAAGCAAATATCCAAAAAAGAGAAATTCAAGAGAAGAAAAGTACAAGGGTTACCTGCGCGGGCCTCTTCTTCAATGGGGTTCCTTGCCGGGGAGTCCTCCCTCGGTGGCGTGGTGGTAGCCCCCGCTGGCGGAGGGCCGCTGGCGCCTTCCCTTGGCGGGGTGCTCGCCCTTGGCGGGGTGTCCTCCCTCGTCGGGGAACTCCTCCTTGGCGGAGAGGTCGAGACGTGCGGTTCGTCGGGAGCGATCTCTTGGCGCTCCTGAGGCTGCTGCTCTGCTTCTGCACAAGTCAACGAACAATCAAAACATTAATAAGGATAAGAAGCCCACGCGCACCCGACGAAGCGGAGAATAGGCAGAAGACTCACGCTGGGGGCTGCGCTGGGGGCTGCTCTGGGAAGCAGCTGCCTGGTCCGGCAAGCTTGTCGCAGGCGCATCCCCTGCTGCTGCGACGGGCTCGTCCTCAAGATCGACCACTGGGATCTTGGCCCTCTTCGCCGCCCTCTAGGCCAGGGTCCTGGAAGACAGACGAAATCAGAATCAGGCGAAGAAAATTCAAGACAAGAGCAACAAAAATCGAAGGAAACAAGAGTTGATAATGCTTACTCTTCCTCCTCCTCGTCAGAGCTGAGCACGGAGAAATCAAAATCCGCCTCACGCGTCCCGGCGCGAGGAGCTGGAGGAGTAGGCTCCCTCGGCCTCTTGGCGGGAGCAGGGACGGTGGTCTGAGAAGACCCCGCTCCAGTTGTCGCCGAGGCGCGAGGGGCGGCAGGAGCGTTAGCCCCAGCACGGGAAGACCCTCCTCCAGCCGCTGCTAAAACGCGGGGCACTCCCTTGGTGGCCTTGCTCGCCGCGGTGGCGCGTGTCGGATGGCGCTGCGGCTGCTGGCCCGCCGGCTGCCCCGCCACGTCTGCGGCTTTGCGGAGGCGCCTCCTCGCTGGAGCCGGAGGACTTGCCGGTGGTGGTGAACTACCCGAGGACGAAGAAGAAGAGTCGAGATTCAGAGACCCGCCTGAGTCTTCGGCAGAATCGCTTGATCCGACGCCCTGCACGGCGGGCCCGCTCGACTCTGTGCCTTGCTCGGCGGCCTCGCTTGTCCCAGCAGGTTACCCGGCAGGCTTTATCACTTTGAGGAGCTCTTCCTCCTCGGCCAGACTTACCGCCTCCGCTGCATCCGCCTCCTCCAAAGAATATCCGAACTCGCCCGCGGCCCTGGCTGCAGCTTCGTCCTCCAACCTAGTGGCGATAAACGCCATCTCCTGGTCGGTGGTGTCGCGGGTGAGGCCCCTCTTCTCGTCGGGTTTGATGGGCAGCTCCACCAGGTTGTCGAAGAACGTCTGCACGGCTTCGTCTGAAGGTTCCCGCCAAGTGGGGTCAATCCCATGGGAATCACACAACGACATCGCCGCGCGGATGGCGCTGAGCGACGAGTTGTTGCACAACGGAACCACCCCCTGCGGCAACGCAAACCACTCTGGGTGTTTGGGGTCATGCTTGAATAGCGCTTGGAGCATCCCGTTGAGCTCCATGACTGTGAAGTTGTAGTTGAGGCCCGGGCGCAGCCTCATAATATCTACCGCGTTATCAAACTCCCAAGCAGCCCTTTTCCTCTCCTGCAAGGGAGCGATGCGGCGGCGAAGAAAGTCCGCCCCGACGGCACCTACAGTGAGCCTGGCTTGCCGGAGGCGAAGGATCCTAGTGGTGGCTATCTTCAGCTTGTCGTCCTCGAGGGCCAGGTCACTCCAGTCATTGCCGCGCACTACTGCAACTTGGCGCCGGGAAGTGAACTGCTGTGGTTCGTCCTCCATGATCCAGCACCAGTTGGCCCTCCACTCCTCCCACTTGCCGCGGAGCTCCCCAGTCAAGTAGGCCTCTTTCCTATGGAGCCTGAAGATCCAAGATATTCCGCCGGACAAAGGAGACCCAGACTCGACTCGAGGCGTAAAGTAATGGCGGAAAAGAGCTACATTAGGGTAGACTCCGACAAAGTTCTCGCACAGATGTGCGAAAACGGCCATGGTCAAGATGGCGTTTGGGGTGAAATCAAGGAGATGAAACCCGTAGGTATTCATAACATCACAGAAGAACTCCGAGTAGGGCGGGCAGAGCCCGCAGTAGAAGAACAGAGCAAAAAAGGCGTATCCTCCCGGAAACATGTCGCAGGCCTCAGCGGGGAGTACCTTGGTGCGCGGGTGCGCTTTTGTCTCCCTCGCCTAGAAGAGGTAGACGGAGTCCTTCAGCTCCTCCGCGCTGAGCCTCCGCGGGAAGACCGCCATCTTCTTCCGCATTGATGCTAGCTTCAGGGCCCTGGCAGTCTTCACGGCTTTCGCCTTGTCGCCCTTCGGGCCCATGGCGGGGACGGCGAGGGAAGTCGACGACGCTGGAAATGCTGGCGACGACGGAGGAAGGGCGGAGCGCTGCTCTCTTTCAACCTTCGGGGAAGATGGGAGCAGCGGGGGTTTCTGGAGGATGAAGAAGCAGCGGGCGAATGGAAGAAACTGCCCCTGTTTCCCCTGCTTTTAAGGGGGAGAGGGGGGCGTTCCACATTTCCCCCATTAAAGAAACAGGCCACGATCTCTCCCACGACGCCGCAATCGACGCGTGCTGTTAGGGAGGGGCGCGGTGGATACGGAGTGGGATGCGGCGCGCCGTGGGCCGCGTGTGCCCGTGCACTGTTTTGGGCTTGGCCCAACAGCGCTCGGCACCGTGTGTGGCCCAGGCCCGGGGGCTCCTGTCGGTGTACTAAAGTAGGGGTACCTTAGTATCCCAACTTGTGCACGGGCAGTAGCAGCGTCCCGTGGCAGGGTTTGCCACGCGCCCGCCAAGGCCCACTATGGTTCCTTTGGAGCCATTCAAGAACAAAGTATTCAAGTTAAAGAAACAAGACCCCGGCAAGAGGAGCTTGCCGGGAAGGCCGCTCCAGGCTCAAGACCACCCCTTTGGCACAAGACCCTGGCAAGAGGAGCTTGCCAGGAAGGCCAAACATGGCATTTCAGGAGACTTGCCGCGACGCGCCATGCGTCCCGGCAAGGCCCGGAGAGCGACAAGCTCCCGAGCGCGACAAGTTAACAACCGCGGCAAGGTGCAAGCCGCGGCAAGCTTCCACTACGTGCCCACACTCCAGCTCATCCGGCCACACGTCGCCCTAGGACCCTTCCAGGTGCACGTGGCGGAAGGCTGTGCAGCCTGGGGTACACGATGGCGAGCTGCGATGACGAGGCCACCATCGTGGCGGACGGAGACGCCCTGACGGACGCTTTTTGCACTGTTTAGGGCGACGGCGACGGGCATTTAGTGCCCTTGTCCCCTGCCGTCAGGGTTAGGTATAGAGCACTATGCATACACTGTTCCAACTACCACCGCTTTTACGTTTTTACCCTCGACTGCGTTGCCACCTGTCGGTGACCCCTTTGACCTATAAAAGGAGGCCCATGCGCAACGTAGAAGGGGTTCCGATCTTCGATCACTCTCACGCTCGGTGTTGCTAGTGATAAGCACTGTAGCCCTTCTCGCTCCCGAGCCAAGAACGCAATACAAACCAAGGCAGGAGTAGGGTTTTACGCATCCGTGCGGCCCGAACCTGGGTAAACTGCTCGCGTGCTCGCCTCGATCCGCTCTTTGTGCATCCTCCGCCCCCTTGCTGTATCGAAAAGGGGCTCCGGTCCCATAGGTGTTCGTGGGCGATCAGTTTCCCCGACACTGATGGTCGCGGAGTCGCTGTAACAAGGCTCGGAGGTGTTCCTTGTGACCCCCTTCACTTTTTGAGTATATAAGTATGTCATCGATAAAGACTACCACGAACTTATCGAGGAAGTCCATGAATACTTTGTTCATCATGTGCATGAAGAACACAGGGTCATTGGTGAGACCAAAATACATAACTGTATATTCATAAAGACCGTATCGAGTGGTGAATGCGGTCTTAGGAATATCTTCCTTTTTAATCTTAAGCTGATGGTATCCTATCCGTAAATTAATATTGGAGAATACCTTGGCCCCACTGAGCTGATCAAACAAGTCATCAATCCTTGGCAGCGGATATTTATTTTTGATGGTAACATCATTCAGCTGAGGGTAATCCACACACATGCGAAGGCTGCCATCCTTCTTGCTTATGAAGAGAGCAGGTGATCCCCATGGTGAGGAGCTGGGACGGATGTATCCTTTCTAGAGCATTTCATCGAGCTGCTTCATTAATTCCACTAATTCTGATGAGGGCATCCGGTAATACTTCTTGTATAACGGCGCGGTTCTGGGTACAAGATCTATTGCAAACTCAAGCTCTCGATCTGGCGGCATGCCTGGTAGTTCTTCTGGAAATACATCCGGAAATTCACAGACCACGGGAATTAATTCCAATTCAGCCACAACGGTGAATATCATTCCCTTCTTGGGTATGCTTCTGCGGGAGTAGAATTTTGTAGTTTGTCCTTTCTGACTGGTCAGAGTGACTTCTCGGGTTGCGTAATTTATGCATACTTGATATTGGGTCAGCCAATTCATGCCCAAAATAACGTCCAACTGTACTGACTCGATGAGTATCAAGGAAGTTGGAAAGATTATTCCATTGATATTGATTTCCAAATCACGGCATGCCAGATTACTCTTGATTAAAGATCCCGTGGTTTGTACCAGCATGTTTTTGCCCAAAAGCGAACAAGAAAATTTGTTTTGGGCAACAAAACTCCGAGAAATAAAAGAGTGGGAAGCCCCCGAGTCAAATAAAATTATTGCAGGTATGCTATTAACAGAAAACATACCAATGACTAGTTCGGGGTTTTCTTGGGCTTCATCTGCGGAGAGGTGATGGACGTGCCCGATGATGTTTTGCTGGTTCGGGTATGACCCCATAAAGTTGACTTGTGGCCTGAATAAGGCATTCACCTTGCTGTTCTTGGGGCACTGTCTGGCATAATGTCCGTTTTTCCCACAACTGAAACAAGAATTGTTGCGCTGACGCTCCTCGTGTACTGGGTTGGTGACAACATTCTTGACTTGAGTAGTGGTCTTGTTAACATTTTGTTGCCAATTGGGCTTGTATTCCACCTGAGTCTGCTGCCAGGTTCGAGCCTTCTGCACTGGTTGCCCTTCTTTCTTTGGTTCAAACTTGCGCTTGTGCTCGTTATTAACAGGACTGTTGTCTAGTACGAGTTTGTGTTCTCTTTCCGCAATGAAAGCTTTATTCACCAAAGTTTGGAAGTCTGGAAAATCGAGCATGCTGAGGGTGCACCTGAGTTGCGAGTTTAATCCTCCAAGAAATCTGTCAATCTTTTTTTCTTCTGTGGCCACGTCATAAAGGGAGTAACGGGCCAGGTGGTTGAATTTCTGCAAATATTCACCCACAGACAGATTCCCTTGGGTGAGTGCAAGAAATTCACGTTGCTTGGTCTTCATAATTCCAGTAGGGATATGATATTTTCGGAACTGATCCTTGAATTTTGACTAGGTGAGTTCTTCATCAGCAAGCCACATGGCTTTTGCATTTTCCCACCATATGGCAGCAGCGCCTTCAAGATAGTGAGTGGCATATGGAACTTTGTCCTCTTCTGCAGTACGGGAAATCTCAAGCTTCCTTTCAATGGTCTGCAACCAATCGTCGCCATCCAAAGGGTCAACAACCTGACTGAAATTGGGAGGCTGAGTTCTCTGAAAATCTGATAGCTTGGAGTGATGACTCTTCTGATTTCGCTTGAACACTTTTCAATATCTCAGGCATATCACTACTTCTCCTTTCCTCAAACATACGCGGAATTTTCTCGGTGGTAGGCGGATTTGGCTGTGGAGGCGGTGGTATGTACGGCTCGGGAGAGTGTCCTGCCTATCGGGCGGAGCGACGAACAGGAACATCCTCGTGAGCGCTGCTGCTGTTGCCTCCCCGCGTCATCTTATTATGGATTTTTCCCAAGACAACGCAACCGAGATGAGAAACATTCGAAAGAAATATTTGGGGAAAAGCCAGCAACAAATCCCGAGAGAAAACAAAATTACGAACAAAAGATAGCGAATAGAAGAAATACAGTTCCAACATAATTATACATGGACTCATACATGAAAAGTAATTAACATGCCTGGTTCCACCACACTCATACATGAAACGAAACATCACGACTCGTACAACTACATCCATACATCATCCTGACAACTGCGAATACTCGGGAGCTCTACTGCTCGGCGGGTGCTGCGGGGTCCTCTCCTGAAGCGGACTCGGATCCTGAACTGACGAGGTTAACTGAAACCTCTGGGTTAAAGGTAACACGAAGACGCTACCTCGGAGGCTCTCCTTTCGGGGCAGGAGTAGGGTGGATCATAGGAGCTACAGCAGTAGTGAGGAGTGAAACCCACTCAGCAAGGACACTAAGAGGAGTTATTCTCGAGGCGCCCGAGCTACTCGGAGGAGTTACTGGTGAAATAGGGGAACCAGAACTGGCGGGGACGTAAGGGGTAAATCCCATGGATGCGGGAATAGTGACAGAACTAGTAGTGGCTAAAGCAATACGAGTGTTAGTCAACTCGCGAGCCAGCTCGTGGATCATGAGATAGCTAGCAGTAATATAACGAGAAAGGTGGCTAGCAACACTATCAGACTCTGGATCAATATCAGGGAAACGAACACGACCATTGTCGTGCAGAGAAGGATAGTATTGGAAACCTGGGTGGTTCTACATGCGGACCTCGCTGTGACGGAGCTCAACAAGGATCTCGAATGCAGCAAACTGGACGGCCTGTGAAGCGGTAGAAGCGTAACCGCTCCGAGAGGTGCGAGTGTAAGAGCTGGAGTCAGAACTAACGCGCAGAGTCACCACTGCCTGATACTCATATATTGAGCCTGCTAGACGCCCCCGGTACACACGATACACTAGGTCGTCTCCGAGAGGGTACAACCGACGCCACACATTATGAAGGAGGTGCCGTGACGTGTACGGCATCAGCTGCAACTGGCATGGATACGACACTGGAGCCATCTACACTCACAACCATCATTAGGTTAGCATAAAAAAGTAAGGCAAGTATATGCAAAGCAACAACCAGCTATACAGACTACTGGCACTCAACTTAAACGCGTACCTAGCGTTTAGTTAACACGTCTTAGTCTAACATGTCCTACAGTCAGCGCGGCTCTGATACCAAGCGTTTTGGCACCCCGGCTCAGAGCGACCGGTTTACCCTGCATTGCCAGCCCAGAGACCTTGTCTTCTGGTAACACACAACATCTTGGTACAAAAAACAACCACTTTATTTATACTGGCGGATCAAAGTTTTACATTACAACAGGTAGCGGGGCCAAGCGGCACACACGGTGTGGCTAGACAATATGTACATTATTTAGTGAACATAAAAGGCCTCGGTCATAACAACTACGCGGCAGCGGAACGACTTTGTAGCGGAACTCCATAGCACAGGGACACCAATGTGGACACGATCTAGACTCGGACGGCACTCCTTTCCAGAGGAACTTTCCTGAAATCTGGCATGACACGCCTGGTCAGTACATTGAATGTACTTGCAAGCTTACAGAAAACAAAATCATAATGACAAACAATATCATGATAATTATTCAATTATTAAAATGCAACACCATATGTGAGTATGAATATAACCAACATGCTGCGTTCATGCCTTAGTGAAAACAGTCCCTCGGACTGACTTACCAACGTGCTCATTCTTAATATACCAACTTGTCCAACATAACATATCTCGTGATCTTTCCGGCGATCACAACCCCGACCATACTTGGTCGCAATTATCTCGGTGGCTCTCCCACCATATTTCACAGTGCAAAATTCATAACTTAGTGAGCAAAATTTTATTTAATGTTGACCCATGGTATGACCTACTTTCGAGCGTGTTCGTGACCGTGGACTCGGCTATCGATAGATTAATTACACTCTGCAGAGGTAGTGCACTGTACCCACACCACGGAACCCATGGCCTCGTTCTCCCATTCGGGTGGACCAACGACATTCCGACAAAACCCTCCCATTGTCATGACACTCTCCCGGCCACTCCGACTCATTTCCCATTGGAATAGTCCTGGGTGGCCCCGTGCCTACCAAAGGCACAACGACCACCGTCGTGGCCAAACATAAACTGTCCCGAACAGGGACTCGGTACCATAAACTTAACAACGTGCACACAAGGTTATGTCTGCTTACCGGGCCAGGGTACCGCACACCCATAACCTTCCCTACTTGGAGGTACCGACCAGAGGCATGACAACGGACGGAATAAAGACCTTCCCATAAAGGCAAATGTGGTTGCACTAGGAAAAACTCGATTCGGTGGCACCATGACCCGGTCAACAAATTATTCAAGTTGAGTTATTAGCAGTTTCAACTTAAAAAAATAACCGGCTGCTGGGCCCCGCCGCTTGGTGGGTCCCGCTGGCTGTTGGGGGCATATCCGTTAAGTGGGGCCCGCCATCTACGGGCTAAGGTGACTGCTTTTTACTGTTGCCCCGCCTCAGATGACGGTGGCTTTGTCGGGGATTGCACGGCTATAGTTCCACCGCTAGGCGGGCGCTCACTGTAGCCACGCCCCATCTTATCAGCTTAATGGCTCACAGACTCCGAGGGGAGAAGGAGCCGCCTGTTGGATGGCGGACTGCCCTTGGCGCCGCCTGCTGGGGACTTTCCGCCTTCTCGTAGCTCGCAGACAGGTAGGACCCGCCGCCTGTAGGTCGTACCGCCCGCTCGTCGTGGGAGCATGGCCACCTCTGACGTGGGCAATGTCATGGGCCGCGTGGCTCCAGTGCCGTGCCGGGCAAGGGGTGTCTGTATGGTACACTCGCACTGTGGCCATGCTTACGCTGGATTCCGGGGTGGCAGGCCACACTGTAGCCACGCCCCGTCTTGTCATGGTTAAGTGGGTGCAGACTTTGAGGAGGCCGTGGGGCCGCCTGCTAGATGTCGGCTCTCTGGAGCCGCCTGATGATGGCACGCCGCCTTCTGGCAGCCGGCTAGTCGGACCAGGCGGCCCAACGAGGCGGACTGGCTTGCGGATGATTGGAGGGGCATAGTCGGCCCCGATGTCTTGAAACGTTATTGGTGGTTGATGAAGACACCCTTGTCAAATTGGTCCGACAGTAGTCCCCGAAGCTGGTGGGGCACTACGGCCGAGAGCAGAGCGGTGGCGCTTCAGCAGCTTCATACTCCGCAAGATGTGACAACCTTTTCTTCGTTCATCTTCTGGAGAGGCCGACTGTCAGGAGCCGGCCGTCAAATTTGAAACTTCGGGAAGACGCCGGGTGGTGGGTAGTGGGCGCGCCGCCCATTGCTCACGCGCCACGCGGCGCCAGCAGGCCAGGCCGGCCTGCCCGACCACGTGCGCAACAGGACGTCGCTGCAGGCTTGGGCCCACCACTACATGGCCTCGGCATGCGTGCGGATCCGCTACGGCCGAGGCGGTCGGTTGCGATTCCCATGCACACTAATTGTGCGTAGTTATGGTGCAAAAAATGCGAGGCATGCGGGGCGCGAGCATAGTTAATCCCACGTTCCACCTCTTCGGCTCCGCCGCCCCGAGCCTATAAGTAGGGGGAGGGGAGGGCAGAACGCATGCCCGCCCTCCTCTCTCTCTCCTTTCCTCTTCTTCTCTTTGCTCCCTCTTGCTCTCTAGCCACCGCAGTGCCTGCTGCCTCCGCCGGAGCGTGAAGCAACCCGCCGGAGCCAGAGCATGTGGAGCCGTAGTTACCTCCTAGCTTTCCGGTCGCCGTCCTGCAGCTCCATCTAGCCATGGCCACCGAGGCGCCGGTCAATCGCTCTGGCGATTGGGACGGCAGCGACGTACATGAGGACCACCTTGAGTTTCTTCGCCAGACACGGCGGCTCCCCCACGCGGGGAAGGTGGGGGTGCGTATCCCACCGGCGGCCGAGATCTCGCTGGCGCCAGAGGACGGTGAACGCGGCGTCTTTCGGGCGCACTTCATCCGCGGCTTCTGCCTTCCAGTGAGCGGATTCTTCCGCTCGTTCCTAGACTTCTACGGACTGCAGCTCCACCACCTCACTCCAAAAACGGTGGAGTTGTTCTCCGCCTTCGTCACCCCCTGCGAGGGGAACTTCGGCGTGCTCCCCACAATCGAGCTGTGGGGAGAACTCTTCTATCTCAAGCTCGGCACCGCCAGAAAAAATGAGGCGGCCCAATGCGGAGCCTGCGTCGCGGTGCGGCGCATCGGATTCGGGGTCTACTTCCTAAAAATTGCCCTGCTGCAGTCGGCCAAGATGTGGCAAAAGACGTATTTCTACGTCAAGAGCACCCATCCGTTGTGGGATTACGTCAACCTGCTGGCGTACATGGCTGGTCCGCCTGCTGAGCCCCGTGCCGCCTGGAGGTATCGGCCGAAAACTCTGTCGGCCGCCTCCTCCACCGCTCTCGCCCGTCTTGAGGAGATGACGGCGTCGGAGGGCCTCAAGGCCTCAAATCTGTTGGCCGCCTACGTGGATTACCAGGTGTTGCCTCTTCAGTCCCGGCGTCATCTGATCAGCGACATGGGTGGGCGCCGAGACCCGTGCCGGCTGAGCACCAAGGTGATGCCGGTCGCGGAAGTGGTCCGGCTGGTGAACTACTCCGACAGCAAGCTGTCGGAGACAGACTGGAGGTTCGGCAAGCCGCCGTATAGCCGCGACAACCCGCTGCCTGCGGTAAGTTTTTTCTTTTCCTTCTTTGCCTGTCCGGGTTCCTTCTTGCCGCCTGACCAGTCGGCCATGGTACAGCGCTTCCCAGGCCAGCCGGCACCTGTCCCGGGGACCCCAAATCGGCCGGTCATGGCGGACTGGACGCACAGCGACACGAGTGACCCCGACATAGGGGCAGCCGCCATGGAGCAAGATGACGCCACGAACGGTGGTGGCGAGCGAGCAGACGACTTGTCAGGAGGTGACCTCGGGGAGTGGCTGGATGATGAAGAAGAAGACGACGTGCCGCGCCACATCCATGGTGCCGACGGGGCGGGTGCCAGCTCCTCGGCAGCGCCGCCTGCAGCAGGCGGCGCGCCAAAGCGTCGGGCCTCCGCCGGGTTGTACAACAGCCGGCCCAAGAAGCCCAAGGCCTCGGCCGCCGCGACCAAGCGGCATGAGGCTGCGGCAAAGGCAACCCTCTTCCAGAAAGGCCCCAAGCCACGGCCAATGGTGTCCGCGTAAGTATTTTGATTTTCTTTGCACTTGTTTTCTTCTTTTCTTGCAGACTCTTAGCAATTATTGTTGCTTTGCTTTGGACAGGGCCCTGCTTTCTATCTCGCGGGCCCCTGCTGCTTCGATGGTCGGAGCGTCGGAAAGCTTCGCCAATCCCCGCCACATGGACCCAACCGCTGCTCTCTGGGAATGACGGAGAGGAACGCGCAGGAGGCATGTGAGGAGCGGGAAGCCGTGATCCGGGAGAAGGCGGCGGCGACCCAGGCGGCGCAGGCGGAGGCTGACGCCGCTGCCAGGTGGCAGGCGGAGGCAGCCGCCAGGGTGCTGGAGGAGGAGGCGACCCACCGCCAAGCCCCGGAATCCACCGACCCGCAGCACTCGGAGCCGCAAGCACCTGAAATCCAAGCACTGGCTAGTGGAGCCGGTGCTAACCAGCCAGCCCTGGAGAGGGGAGGAGGCGGCCCCGCTAACTTGGAGGCGAAAGTGGCTCCTCACACGCCAACTGCCGACACGCAGGGCAGTCGGCCCGAGGCACCGATGGTGCTGCCATCCCGGGGTGAGCTGGTGATGGGTCCGATTCCTGCCGTCCGAATTCCAGCATGCCAACGCCTGGCGAGAGCGACCTTGGCGCCAAGGCAGGTGGAGTTCGGGGCCGCCAGATCATCGACGCCAGACAACGAGGCCACCAGTGCCGCACTGTTGGACTGGACATCTGGCGGTGGCACCGGGGTCTTGAATGAGACCGCACGAGATGTGCTGGCCCGCTTTAACACTCAAGGCGCCACTCTCTAGCAATCCTTTCAGGACTTCCTGGCGACGCGGACGGCCGTCCGGGTATAATCACTTACTTCTTGTTTTGCAATTTTGGTTATCTTCCGTGGGGGCGCGCCAGCGCACCCACTATGTGTAGTCCCCAAGTTTCGGGTCGGCTGCTGAGCAGGTGGCTCAGAACTCCAAGGTAAATGACGAGTGCTGACATATTCTTTCTTTTGTTGTCTTCATTGCAGGACTGCCACAACCTTCGCGTGGCTGCCTACAACACCCAGCACCAAGATCTGGCCAAGCGGACCGCAGACTTGGCCGAGAGCCGAAGTAAGTGTTCTGCCTTTCTTCTTGAGGAGGCGCGTGAGCGCACCCGCTGGGTGTAGTCCCCAAGATCTGGCCTGACTGCTGAGCAGTCGGGCCAGATTTTCTAGCAAATTTTTATCTTTTGTTGATGCTGACGCCTTCTTCTTCCTTTTTTGACAGCGGCTGTGGTGGACTAGGCGACAAAGCATGCGACGGAGCTCGAAAAGATGAAGGGGAGCGAGGGGCTCCTTCAGGCCGAGTTCGAGACTCAGCACTTGCACTGGGCCGAGAAGGAGAAAATCCTGGAGGACGGCTATGGAGCGGTCGAGGACATGATTTATGGCGAGTCATTTCTTCTTTTGATCAGCCGCCGACTGCTGAAGAGGACGACTTCCAGCTTCTTAGTTTTTGATCTTTTCCTTTGTGCAGACTTCTTTCCTGGTCACTCTGTCGCCGTTACCCAGGCCATTGAGGCGCGTTGTGATGAGCGGGGAAGAGCAGGTGCGGACATCGCGCCCAATGCGCCCCGCACCCTCAACGAGCAGCTTGTGGCTATGAGGACGCGCCTGTAGCTGGCTCACAGGATGCTCCACCGCCTGCAGCGCGCCGGGTCTCAAGTGTTGGCCGCCCTCTGGTCGGATGCTCAAGCTCCGCGTACCCCCAGTCGGACTGCTGAGTGGCTGGAGGTAGCAGTTGGCCGCTTCGAGGCTTGGAAGGGCGCTGCAGCGCGGGCCGGCACGCGGACAGCCTTGGAGTTTGCCAAGGGCTGGTACTTGGGGCTAGATTTGGCCCAGCTGGCGACCTTTCGGCTGGAGGTCGTGCCTGAGATGGCGGCGGTGCACGGCGACCTTGTCCAGCGTGCTGCGGCGATTGCTGACTATGCTAACACCACTGTCTTCACCCCGAAGCAGAATGAAAATGGTGCAGAGGTGCCGCCCGACTGGTTTGGGATCGACCCGCAGGTGGAGGAGGACTTGGAAGAGGAGATTGCCTCTAGTGATGAGGGCGAAGACGAGTAAGATGAGGATGAGGACGATGTCGCACTGGATGATGGAGCGCTTAGCCGACCTCAGCCTGATCAAGACTCAACCAGCAAGTCGTGGGGCACCATGCCGACTGCTGCCGATGGCGACTGGGCCGAGATCCACCAGGCGGCCACTCCACCACCCGGCGCTGCTGACTCCGCCAACCTGCCGGATCCGCCTGTTGCTCCTCTAGCGTAGGCGGACATATTATCTTTCCTGTTTTTCTGTCTTGTAGTCATTTTAAACAAACAAGTTAAATTTGTGTAATTCCACCCACTAGGGGTGTAACTTCAAACTCCGTTGAATGGTAGCTATGAGCCTTTTGCTATGTAAATAATCCCTTAGTCTTGCACGGGCTTGTGCTCTCTACCGGGTTCTGACTTGGTTTTGCTTTTTCTTCTATTGGCTTTTTTCCTTTGTCGTTTTCCTTTGGTTGCCGCCCTGCCAGCCAGACAGCCACTCTATGGCCTGTGGCTGGGTCAAGGACTAGGCCGTTTAGGATAGACAAGTACTTCAGCCATGTAGAACGTAGCTAGCCTAAGTGAGAAGCTGGCCGGCCGGCTGGTCAGCAGCCGGGCGGTTGATCTCAAAAGTCGGCTTGGTCTATGTTTGTTTTTCCTTAGTCATTTTTCATGTGGGCATCGCTTCTTGCCTTTATCTCTTGTCAGTCGAACAACCGCTCTGCGAATCTGTGACTTAAAGCAAGAGAGGGCTTGGATGTCGGCACACTACTTGTCCAACTGTAGGGAAACTCAATCATAGAACAAGGTGGCGAGCCCCCGGGCCGGCTGGCCGGACCCAATGCCGGGCGAAGGAATGAAATAATACATTCATAGGCATAATCTTATCATATAAATAAAGGGGGCAATCCCCGAGTGCTCCTCGAGGGACCCATTGTCTTTGCAAAATACAGAGGATAGCGTGATACATACTGCATTAACTGTAAAATCGACGGAGGAGGTTCGCGTTCCATGGGCGTTCTGACTCTTTGCCCGAATCGTCTCTCTTGTGTGCCCTGGGCTTTTGTGCATCAATGAGGTAGTAGGAGTCGTTGCCCAGGGCCTTGCTGATGATGAAAGGTCCCTCCCAAGGGGCCGAGAGCTTGTGTTGGTCGGCTGTTCGCTGGATCAGCCGGAGCACAAGGTCCCCTTCACGGAAGGAGCGTGGCCTGACCTTCTGGCTGTGATAGCGGCGCAGGCCCTGCTGGTAGATGGCAGACCGGCTGAGTGCCAGTAGCCGGGCCTCTTCCAGCCGGTCCACTCCGTCTTCTTGTGCTTCCTTTGCTTATGCCTCCGTGTACATGGTGACGCGAGGTGAGCCAAACTTGATGTCGGTTGGGATGACGGCCTCGGCCCCGTACATGAGGAAGAAGGGAGTGAAGCCGGTTGCTTTGTTCGGTGTAGTCCTTAGGCTCCATAGGACGGCCATCAGCTCTTCGATCACCAGGCGGCCGAGCGCTCCAGCGGCTCGACCAGTCGGGGCTTGATGCTGGACAGGATGAGGTCGTTTGCCCGCTCAACCTGGCCGTTTGACTGCAGATGGGCTACGGACGCTAGGTCCAGTCGGATGCCCTGCATTGCGCAGAAACGGGCCAGAGCGCCTTTGGCAAAATTTGTGCCATTGTCGGTGATGATGTTGTGCGGCATGCCGTATCGGACGGTGATGTCGGTGGTTACAGAAGTCGGACCGTTGAGTTTCTTGATTGGTCTTGCTTCAATCCATTTGGTGAATTTGTCCACGACAACTAGCAAATGGGTCATGCCGCCGCGTGCTGTTTTGAACGAGCCCACAATGTCCAGCCCCCAATTAGCAAACCGCCAAGTGAGAGGGATGGTCTTGAGTGCAGAAGCTAGCAGATGTTGCTTGGAGCTGAAGCGCTGACACCCGTTGCATTTTTTGACCAAGTCCTTGACATCATCCAGAGCAGTCGGCCAGAAGAAACCATGGCGGAAAGCTTTGGCGACGAGTGACTTGGAGGCCGTATGGTGGCCGCATTCGCCTTGGTGAATGTCTCTCAAGATGGCCAGGCCCTTTTTCGGCTCTACACAGCGCTGGAACATGCCGGTCACACTGCGCCTGACGAGCTCTCTGTTCACTATTGTGTATGCTGATGCCCGGCGCTTCACCCGCCGGGCGAGGATCTCATCAGTCGGCAGCTCTCTTCTTAGCAGAAAGTTGAGGATAGGTTGTCCCCAAGACGATGCTGTGACCATCGTCATCTCGGCGACCAATGCCAGGGTGGTTGGGCTGGGAGGCGGCAGGTTGGAGCCGTCTGCCGCTTGCTGCGTTATTGGAGTCTCTGGGCCGGTTGCTGCAGTCCCCGGGCCGGGTGCGACTGCTGCAGTCCCCACACTGTTTGCCGAAGTCCCCGGGCCGGCTGCTGCAGTCCCCGGGCTAGGTTCTGAAGTCCCCGGGCCGGGTGCGACTGCTGTAGTCCTCGGGCTGCTTGTCGAAGTCCCCGTGCCGACTGCCACAGACCCTGAGCTGGATACGGCTGCTGCGGGGTCAGTCGACACGAAGATAGACTCTGATTCGGGCAAAGGCTTGACAGACGGCTTTCACAGGCACTGAAGGGAGACGTCAGCTGGTATTGCCTGCCGGGTGGAGCCGATCCGTGCCAGGGCGTCAGATTGCTCGTTGTCGGCCCTTGGCATGTGGAGGAACTCGCACCCGTCAAAGTATCCGCTGAGCTGCTGGACGAGGAAGCGATAGCTTGCCATATTTGCATCCTTGGCGTCCCAGTCGCCAGACAACTGCTGGACCACCAAGTCCGAGTCCCCATAGCACAACACCCAGCGGATGCTATTTCTCTGGCCAGGCAGAGCCCATGGATGAGCGCTTCGTACTCGGCCACGTTGTTGGAGGCGGCAAAGTGAATCTGCAGCGCGTACTTGAGCTTGTCTCCTTTGGGAGAGGCGAGGACGACGCCGGCTCCCAAGCCGGTGCGCATCTTCGAGCCATCGAAGTGCATCCACCAATGGGTGGAGTCTAGCGCTAGCGGCAGGTACTAGGTCTCGGCCTAGTCGACGAGGAAGTCGGCCAGCGCTTGGGACTTTATGGCGGTGCGAGGATGGTAGAAGATGGTAAAGAGGGCTAGCTCGATGGCCCACTTCGCCACTCGGCCTGACACATCCCTGTTGCCTATGATCTCGGCAATTGGGGCAGTGCAGACGACAGTGATGGAGTGCTCCTGGAAGTACTGCTTAAGCTTCTTGGCGGCGAAGTACATGCCATAGCACATCTTCTGGTAGTGAGGGTAGTTTGCTTGGAGACTGACAGCACCTCGCTCGGGTAGTAGATGGGCCTCTGGACCGGCTGTGCTTTGCCGTCTTCTGGACGCTCGACCACGATCACAGTGTTTCCCACCCGGCTGGTTGCTGCGATGTAAAGGAACATGGGCTCCTTGGCAGTCGGAGCCGCCAGGACAGGTGGCGTGGTCAGCATCTTCTTGACTTGAAGAAAAGCTTCACCCACCTTGACATTCCACTCAAAGCAAGTGGTTTTCTTCATCAGCTGGTACAGGGGAGAGCCTTCTCGCCCAGATGGCTGATAAACCGGTTGAGAGATGCTAGGCACCCGGTGAACCTCTGGACGTCTCGCAGGCGGGTTGGCCTCTCCATCCTCTCAATTGACTTGATCTTCACAGGATTGCATTTGATGCCGCGCTCAGACACCAGGAAGCCAAGGAGTTGGCTGGCTAGCACCCCGAAGACACACTTCTACGGGTTTAGCTTGATCTGGCACCGGTGCAGATTGTCAAAGGTTTCCTTGGGATCTACCAACAGCGTGCCACGCTTCTCCGTCTTCACCACAATATCGTCCACATAGACGTGGGAATTTCTACCGAGCAGCTTGAGGAGGCATTTCTGCATGCAGCGCTGGAAAGTGGCGCCGACATTCCTCAAGCCGAACGTCATGACCAGGTGGCAGAAAGCTCCGAATGGTGTGATGAAGGCGGTCTTTAGCCGATCGGCTGGGTCTAAGTTGATCTGGTGATAGCTGGAATAAGCATCAAGGAAAGACAGCCGCTCGCATCCGGCTGTGGAGTCGATCACTTGATCTATTTGGGGCAAGGCAAACGGATCTTTTGGACAGGCTTTGTTGAGGCTGGTGTAATCGATGCACCTGCACCACTTGCTGTTTTTCTTCAAAACGAGGACTTGATTGGCTAGCCATTCTGGGTAGAACACTTCCGCGATGAAGCCGGCAGCTAGTAGTCCGGCAATTTCTTCACCAACGATTCTTCTCTTTTCTCCTGACAGGCGGCGGAGTGGTTGCTTGACCGGCTTCACATCCGACCTGACATGTAGCTTGTACTCGGCGAAATCCGTCGGAACACCCGGCATGTCCTTGGGGGACCATGTGAAGATGTCCCGATTCTCATGGAGGAAATCGGCGAACTCGCTTTCCTATTTGCTGTCAAGGTTTTACCCTACGACGGCAAATCTCTCTGGGTGTGCTGGGTCCAAGGCAATCCTCTTGGTCTCTTTGGCCGGCTGGAAGGAACCTTGAGGCTCCGCGTCCTTGGGATCAGATGGCATGCCCGACTGCTCACCGGCCATTGCCACCACCCGATCAAGAAGGCGCTTCTCTTCAGCTATGACGAGGGACTCGACCAGCCGACTGCTAGCCGCAGCGCAAGCTGCCGAGTTCTGGTAGTCGCCGGCAATGGTGATGATGCCCTTGGGACCCGGCATCTTCATCTTGAGGTACGCATAGTGTGGTACCACCATGAACTTGGCGAGTGATGGTCGTCCCCAAGAGTGCATGGTAGGGTCTTTCCAGATCAACCACTTCGAACCAGACCGGTTCTCGGCGGAAATGCTTCTCATCGCCAAACAGAACATCTATCTTGATCTTGCCGATTGGAGAGCACGAAAGGCCTGGTACAATGCCATGGAAAATAGTCCGACTGGGCTGGAGCTGCTTCTCCTTGATGCCTAGTTTCTCCATTGTGTCGCGGTAGAGAATGTTGATGCTACTGCCGCCATCTATCAGGATGTGGGACAAACGGTAGGCTCGCCTTTCGGTCGTGAAGGTGGAGTCAAGAACCAGGGCGTAGGCACCTGGCGAAGGCATCATGGCCAGGTGGTCAGCGCGGCTCCATCTGATGGGCTTCTCGGACCAATGCATGAACTCTGGGGACTTCGCAGCGACAGCGTTCACCTCCCGGTGTTGATATTGCCGCTTGTGCCTGTCGTCAGCCAGAAAGATGACATATGCTCCATGTGTTTCTAGGAACTCATCTTGGACTACGCCGACTGGTCGGGCTGCCGGCTGTCGAGGCGGCGAAGCCGGCGGGTCAGCAGGCGGAGGAGGCAAGCCATCGCCCTTGGCGACTCTTGTGAGCCAATGGCACTTCCGAGTGGTATGGTGGGATGGCTTCGCGCCGCTGTGGAATTTGCATGGAGCATTGAGGGCCTGCTCGAAGGAAAAGGCTGGCTGCCAAGCCGGCTTTCCGCCCTTCTGGCACTTGGGGCCGCCTTGTTCGTCCAGCTGCTCGCCTTCGACTGTCGCCACGTGCCGACTGGTGACAGCCGGAGATGGGGCTTTGCGTTTGTTGTCACTGAGGTGTGCTCGCCGACTGGTCTCACTAGCCGGCGTCTGAGGAGCCGGAGGGATCATCTTTCCTGATGCGTCCACCTGCAACTCCGCCTTCATGGAGGAGTCGGCCGTGGCGTACTTGTCTGTTGTGATCAGCAGCTCATCCAATGTCATGGGCTCGTCGCGGAGGAGCTTGTGCTTGAGCAGGGTGCCTTCTCTGCACCCGGCGGTAAAGTACTCAATGGCTTGCACTTCATGCACCCCTTCACAATAGTTGCGGAGCTTGGCCCATCGCGTCAGATAATCGCGGGCGGACTCGGTCGGGCCTTGGACGCACAAGGAGAGCTGACGGGGCTTGGGCGGGCGCTTGTAAGTGCTGGTGAAGTTGCGGGTGAAGACGTTGGTGAAGTCTAGCCAGCTGTTGATGCTGTAGGGCTTGAGGTTGTTCAGCCATGTCCGGGCCGTGACCTGGAGCATGAGCAGGACATACTTCACTGCAACATGCTTGTTGCCGTTTGCTATGCTGACGGCGGTGGAGTAGTCCACCAACCAGTCCTCCGGCTTCACGGGGCCATTGTACTTGCGAGTGTCTCTAGGGAGCGAGAATCCTTTGGGGAAGGGCTCGTCGCGAATGCGAGGGTCGAAGCAAGGCGGCCCAATGGAATCTTCTTCTTCTAGCGTGAAGTATCGGGCGAGCCGATCGATCCGATGGCGGGCGTTGTTTTCTTCGACTCCCTCACGCCGGCCCAGCCGACCTCCGAGAGCCGGGTGGTCAACAGGCGGCGGGGAAGCGCGCCTCTCCCAGCTGGGAGGAGGAGGCGGGCGATTGCTCCGCCGTTCCACTGCTCGTGGGCGGCCGTCCTGATCACGCTCGATTGTGATGGGGGTGCGCCGACTGCGGCTCACAGACGGCTCTTGGTCTCGCCAACTGGGAGTGCCGCCTGTTGGAGTCCGAGAAGAGGCTCCTTGCTCACGGTGGGGAGGAGGGTTTTCGGCCCGAGCGCTCGCATCCAGCGCACGGCGAAGAGTCTCCTGCTGCTCGGTAGCTATGTCGAGGAGTTGTTGGATGCGCGCCGTCATGTAGCGGTGCTCGTCATCCTCCAGATGGTATAGCTCATCAGCCGCCGTGTAGGTTCTCCATCGGGGTGGCGTAGACTGGGAGCTCAGCCCCAAACATGCTGGCAATGGTAGCGCCCCACTGCCAGACTAGGCCGGCCCAACCTGGCTCGCCCGCAGCCGGCGTGCCGCCTACAACGCGCCCCATTTCGCACTGGTAGGCTTCGGTGAGGCGCCTCATAGTCGCCAGCTTGTTGGAACTTTCGAGGAGCGAGACGCAGAGTGTCTCCAACGTTGCGCCGTCAGCCCCTGCAGCGACAGGGGCGGACAGATCCCGCACTGTCGCCTGCAGCGGATCTAGGCCAACGGCGCTTGAGGCTCCGCCCTGGCTGGTGACCATCACCTCCGTGATGGTGCTAGCGCTAGCACTTCGGGTCGCTGGAGGGTGCGGGTCATCGATGACCACCACGTGGTCAGGGAACGCGTCAGTCGATGCCGCGTCGGAGTCGATGGGTATGTCGACGGGCGGGTCGGTGGAGCCATCAGACTCTTGGTCGAAGGTAGACTCGTTAACGTGGTGGATATTGTTGAGGAGATCGACGAGGCAGTTCTCTACACTGGCAGCTCTCGCATCGGGCACGGGCTCGTCCGCGATGTGGAGTTTACCAAGAATGTCGACGAGGAGGCTCTGTGAGCCAGCTGCCCCCGCGTTGGCTGCGAGCTCTTTAGGGAGGCGAATCCCGCCGAGGAGATCAGCGAGGCCGCTCGCCACGCAAGTGGCTTCTGCGCCGCGAAGCGCTTCGGTGTCGACGCCATCGGGCGTGTCAGGATGGCTGTGCTCGCCAAGGAGGAACATAGTTCCCGTCCAGAACATGTTTCTGGGCGACGGTGCACCTTGCCCCAAGGTGGGCGCCAAATGTCGGGTGTTTGGTGCGACATATGCCAAAGGATGGCTAATCATGCATGGGGACAATAGAACGTCGCCGAGCCTTGGAAGCGGGATGAGGCGGTACTTCGGACGCCTACGGGATTTGCCCATGTTCGGGTCTCTCCATGGATATAACACCCCTAATCCTGCTCTGCGGGGACTCTGCGTCATGACTATCGTCAATATGGTAGCTACAAGGTTGCTCCTTGAGCTGTGTTGGCTAGAGGAGGAAGATGAGCAAGGCTAGTTCTAGCTCCTCCTTCTCTAGATGAATGTGGACAGCTAAAGTTCTTAACCCCTTGCATGGGGAGACCTGGGGGGTTTATATAGGCCTACCCCCCAGGGGTACAATGGTAATCCGGCCGGGCGCAGGCCCCGGCCGCCAGTGTCTCTGGACGCCGGTTTCTCCGCCGGCTGCTGGGCCCCGCCGCTTGGTGGGTCCCGCCGGCTGCTGGGGGCATGTACGTTTAGTGGGGCCCGCCGTCTGCAGGCCAGGGTGACTTCCTTTTACTTTTTCCTCGCCTCTGATGTTGGTGGCTTTGTCGGGGAGAGCATGGCTACAGTTCCGCCGCCTGGCGGGCGCTCACTGTAGCCATGCCCCATCTTATCAGCTTAATGGCTCACAGACTCCAAGGGGAGGAGAAGCCGCCTGCTCGATGCCGGCCTGCCCTTGGCACCGCTTGCTGGGGACTTGCTGCCTTCTGGTAGCTCGCAGACAGGTAGGACCCACCGCCTGCAAGTCGTACCGCCCGCTCGTCGTGGGAGCATGGCCACCTCTGACGTGGGCGATGTCATGGGCCGCGTGGCTACAGTGTCGTGCCGGACGAGGGATGTCAGTATGGTACACTCGCATTGTGGCCATGTTGACCCTAGATTCCGGGGTGGCAGGCCACACTGTAGCCACGCCCCGTCTTTTCATGGTTAAGTGGGGGCAGACTTTGAAGAGGGCGCAGGGCCGCGTGCTAGATGCCGGCTCTCTGGAGCCGCCTGATGATGGCACGCCGCCTTCTAGCAGCCGGCTCATCAGACAAGGCGGCCCAACGAGGCGGCCTGGCTTGCGGATGATTGGAGGGGCATAGTCGGCCCCGATGTCTTGAAATGCTATTGGTGGTTGATAAAGGCACCCGTGGTCAATTGGTCTGACACCGCTACACTTCGGAACCATTCCGGTGTCCAAATATAATCTTCCAATATATCGATCTTTATGTCTCGACCATTTCGAGACTCCTCGTCATGTCTATGATCTTATCTGGGACTCCAAACAATCTTCGGTCATCAAAATCACATAACTCATAATACTAAACGTCATCGAACGTTAAGCGTGTGGAGCCTACGGGTTCGAGAACTATGTAGACATGACCGAGACGCATCTCTGGTCAATAACCAATAGCGGAACCTAGATTCTCATATTGGATCCTACATATTCTACGAAGATCTTTATCGGTCAAACCGCATAACAACATACGTTGTTCCCTTTGTCAACGGTATGTTACTTGCCTGAGATTCGATCGTCGGTATCATCATACCTAGTTCAATCTCGTTACCGGCAAGTCTCTATACTTGTTCCGTAATACATCATCTCGTGACTAACACATTAGTCATTTGCTTGTGAGTCTTATTATGATGTGTATTTCCGAGAGGGCCCAGAGATACCTCTCCAACATCTGGAGTGACAAATCCAATTCTCGATCTATGCCAACACCACAAACACCTTCGGAAACACCTGTAGAGCATCTTTATAATCACCCAGTTACGTTGTGACGTTTGATAGCACACAAGGTGTTCCTTCGGTATTCGGGAGTTGAATAATCTCATAGTCAGAGGAACATGTATAAATCATGAACAAAGCAATAGCAATGAAAATAAATGATCATAGTGCTAAGCTAACGGATGGGTCTTTTCCATCACATCATTCTCCTAATGATGTGATCATGTTGATCAAATGACAACACATGTATATGGTTAGGAAACTCAACCATCTTTGATTAACGAGCTAGTCAAGTAGAGGCATACTAGGGACACTCTGTTTTGTCTATGTATTCACACATGTATCAAGTTTCCGGTTAATAAAATTCTAGCATGAATAAAAGACATTTATCATGATATATAAGGAAATATAAATAACAGCTTTATTATTGCCTCTAGGGCATATTTCCTTCAAAAAGATATTACTCATATAAATAGAACAACCATTATTCTCTGATTTAAATAAATAGTCGTCTCGCAACAAACAAGACCCAGATATAATGTCCATGCTCAACGTTGGCATCCAATAACAATTATTTAGGTCTAAAACTTATCCCGAAGGTAGATGTAGAGGTAGCGTACCGACGGCGATAACATCGACTTTGGAACCATTTCCCACGCGCATTGTCACCTCGTCCTTAGCCAATCTTCGTTTAATCTGTAGCCCCTGTTTCGAGTTACAAATATGAGAAACTGAACCAGTATCAAATACCCATGCGCTACTACGAGCATTAGTAAGGTACACATCAATAATGTGTATATCAAATATACCTTTGTTCACTTTGCCACCCTTCTTATCCGCCAAATACTTAGCGCAGTTCCGCTTCTAGTGACCAGTCCCATTGAAGTAGAAGCACTCAGTTTCAGGCTTGGTTCCAGACTTGGGTTTCTTCCCGAGAGTAGCAACTGGCTTGCTATTCTTCTTGAAATTCCCCTTCTTTCCCTTGCCCTTTTTCTTGAAACTAGTGGTCTTGTTAACCATCAACACTTGATGCTCCTTCTTGACTTCTACCTCCACATCTTTGAGCATAGCGAAGAGCTCAAGAATTATCTTTTGCATCCCTTGCATATTATAGTTCATCACGAAGCCTTTATAGCTTGGTGGCAGTGATTGAAGAACTCTGTCAATAACACTATCATCATCAACTTTAACTCCAAGCTGAGTCATGTGGTTGTGGTACCCAGACATTCTAAGTATGTGTTCACTGACAGAACTGTTCTCCTCCATCTTGCAGCTATAGAACTTGTTGGAGACTTCATATCTCTCAACTCGGGCATTTGCTTGAAATATTAACTTAAACTCTTGGAACATCTCATATGCTCCATGACATTCAAAACATCTTTGAAGTACCGATTCCAAGCCGTAGAGCATGGCACACTGAACTATCGAGTAGTCATTAGACCGCGTCTACCAGACGTTCAAAGCGTCCACATTAGCGGGAGGGGGCTTGTCACCTAGCGGTGCTTCAAGGACATAATTCTTCTGTGCAGCAATGAGGATAATCCTCAAGTTACGGACCCAGTCCGTGTAGTTGCTACCATCATCTTTCAACTTAGCTTTCTCTAGGAACACATTAAAATTCAAGGGAACGGTAGAATGGGCCATTGATCTACAACAACATAGATATGCAAAAACTATCATGATTAAGTTCATGATAAATTAAGTTCAATTAATCATATTACAAAAGAACTCCCACTTAGATAGACATCACTCAAGTCATCTAAATAATCATGTGATCCAAATCAACTAAACCATGTCCGATCATCACGTGAGATGGAGTAGTTTTCAATGGTGAACATCTTATGTTGATCATATCTACTATATGATTCACGCTTGACCTTTCGGTCTCCAGTGTTCTGAGGCCATGTCTGTACGTGCTAGGCTCGTCAAGTTTAACCCGAGCATTCTGCATGTGCAAAACTATCTTACACCCATTGCATGTCAACGTAGAGCTTATCACACCCGATCATCATGTGGTGTCTCGGCACGATGAACTGTCGCAATGGTGCATACTCAGGGAGAACACTTGTACCTTGAAATTTTTGTAAGGGATCATATTATAATGCTACCGTCGTTCTAAGCAAAATAAGATGCATATAAAGATAAACATCACATGCAATCAGAATATGTGACATGATATGGCCATCATCATGTTGTGCTTTTGATCTCCATCTCCAATGCATCGTCATGATCTCCATCGTCACCAGCACACCATGACCTTCATCGTAGCGTCGTGGTCGTGTCGCCAACTATTGCTTCTACTACTATCGCTAACTCATAGTGATAAAGTAAAGCAATTACATAGAGATCGCAATTCATACAATAAAGAGACAACCATAAGGCTTCTGTCGGTTGTCGATAATTTACAAAACATGATCATCTCATACAATATCGTATAACTCATCATGTCTTGACCATATCACATCACAACATGCCCTGCAAAAACAAGTTAGATGTCCTCTACTTTGTTGTTCCAAGTTTTACGTGGCTGCTACGGGCTTCTAGTAAGAACCGTTCTTACCTACGCATCAAAACCACAACGATTTTTCGTCAAGTGTGATGTTTTAACCTTCAACAAGGACCGGCCGTAGTCACACTTGATTCAACTAAAGTTGGAGAAATAGACACCCGCCAGCCACCTGTGTGCAAAGCACGTCGGTAGAACCAGTCTCATGAACGCGGTCATGTAATGTTGGTCCGGGCTGCTTCATCCAACAATACCGCCGAATCAAAGTAAGATGTTGGTGGTAAGCAGTATGACTATTATCGCCCACAACTCTTTGTGTTCTACTCGTGCATATCATCTACGCGTAGACCTGGCTCATGATGCCACTGTTGGGGAACGTAGCATGCAATTTCAAAAAAAATCCTACGCTCACGCAAGATCTATCTAGGAGATGCATAGCAACAGGACGGGGAGAGTGTGTCCACATACCCTCGTAGACCGAAAGTGGAAGCGTTATGTTAAAGCGATTGATGTAGTCGAACGTATTCACGATCCAACCAATCCAAGTACCGAACATACAGCACCTCTGTGTTCAGCACACGTTCAGCTCGATGACGTCCCATGAGCTCTTGATCCAGCAAAGGCTCGAGTGAGAGTTCCGTCAGCATGACGGCGTGGCGACAGTGTTGGTGATGTGATTCACGCAGGGCTTTGCCTATGCACCACGACAATATTATCTTAGGTGTAATCTGTGGAGGGGGCACCGCACACAGCTAATAGAAACTTGTGTATCTTTGGGGTGCCCCCTGCCCACGTATATAAAGGAGGAGGGGGAGGCCGGCCAGCCCTACGGCGCGCCAAGTGTGGGGAGTCCTACTAGGACTCCCAAGTCCTAGTAGGATTCCCCTTTCCTTTTCGGAGTAGGCAAGAAGGAAAGGGAGAAGGAGTAGGAAAGGGCAAGGGGGGCACCGCCTAGTACAATTCGAACTCCATGGGGGGGCATGCGGCTCCTCCCATGGCATGCCTCCTCTTCTCCCCTATGGCCCAATAAGGGCCAATAACATACCCGGGGGTTCCAATAGCCTCCCGATACTCCGATAAATCCCCGAACTTCTCTGAAACCATTGTAATGTCTATATACAACCTTCCAATATATGAATCTTTACCTCTCGACCATTTCGAGACTCCTCTTCATGTCTGTGATCTCATCCGGGACTCCGAACAATCTTTGGTCACCAAATACTCATAACTCATAATACAAATCGTCATCGAACGTTAAGCGTGCGGACCCTACGGGTTCGAGAACTATGTAGACATGACCGAGACACATCTCCGGTCAATAACCAATAGCGGAACCTGGATGCTCATACTGGCTCCTACATATTCTAGGAAGAACTTTATCGGTCAAACCGCATAACAACATATGTTGTTCCCTTTGTCATCGGTATGTTACTTTCCCGAGATTCGATCGTCGGTATCATCATACCTAGTTCAATCTCGTTACCGGCAAGTCTCTTTACTCGTTTTGTAATACATCATATTGTGACTAACTCATTAGTCATTTGCTTGCAAGGCTTATTATGATGTGTATTACCGAGAGGGCCCAGAGATACCTCTCCGACACTCGGAATGACAAATCCTATCCTCGATCTATGCCAACTCAACAAACACATTCGGAGACATCTGTATAGCATCTTTATAATCACCCAGTTATGTTGTGACGTTTGATAGCACACAAGGTGTTCCTCCAGTATTCGGGAGTTGCATAATCTCATAGCCAGAGGAACATGTATAAGTCATGAAGAAAGCAATAGCAATAAAACTAAACGATCATTGTGCTAAGCTAAAGGGTGTGTCATGTCCGTCACATCATTATCCTAATTATGTGATCCCGTTCATCAAATGACAACACATGTCTATGGTTAGGAAACTTAACCATCTTTGATTAATGAGTTAGTCTAGTAGAGGCATACTAGGGACACTCTGTTTTGTCTATGTATTCGCACATGTATCAAGTTTCCGGTTAATACAATTCTAGCATGAATAAAAGACATTTATCATGATATATAAGGAAATATAAATAACAACTTTGTTATTGCCTCTAGGGCATATTTCCTTCACACATCTATTTGATGGTAATCCTTGGAGTTGTGGTAGCACTTGATGAAGTAAAACTTGATGCGGTCTTGGGAATCCACTTGAACAATGCTTGAGGTGGTTCTTCAAATGAGTCAGTCTTTTCTTAAAGCTTGTCCTTGCCTTTTAGCTTGTGATCTTGTGGTGGAAGATCATCTTGAGCTCATGTTCCCTCAAAAGAAGTGGGGTCATACTTCTATTGTTAAGGAACAAACTTCTTCTTGGGGTATTGATCTTCTTCCCATTCAACTACATTGGTATTGAACTTTCATTCAAAACCAATACCTTGGTTCTTCCGGTGCCTTCCTTACTTGCGCACAATTTCCTCAAATTGCTTACTTCCAGTGAGGCTCATGTAGACACCTTTTTATATAATTTCTTTCAATATATTGTTATGTTGCTCAGGTGTAACTTGGCTAAGACTATCATTAGTGGAATCAATAGAACTATCAGAAGCAACAATATTAGATTTAGCATTGTTATTGTTACTACTAGAGGTAGAACCTTTCTTACTCTTGTTACTAGCTTGAGCAGATTTAACTCGCGGCATAAAAGTAGACAAGAGAAGACGTTTGGCAATGTGAGAAGAACTCTTCTTTCGAGGATCATCATTGATTTCTTTAAGAAGCTCATGCTCTTGCTCTAAATTTAGCTTCTCGAAGCGTAGCTTCTCATGAGTTCTTAGAAGCTCTCTATGATCTTCTTGAGTTGTTTCATGAGCGAACTTAAGAGTGTTTAGTTCTTTAGGTAGACGCTCAATCTCCTTAGAATTGTAATCCATTTCATCTTGACTATCATGATTACTAGCAAGTTCATTATAGCTCACATCACTGGTTTTATCAACAAGCAAATCATCATCACCTAGCAGATCATCCTCATCACTATTGAAACCAAGATACTTAGGGTGTGATACCTTGGGGCCTTTAGCCATGAAGCATCTTACAATTACTTAATTTGGTGAATCAAATATGTCACGTGATTTGGAGGATACAAGAGCAAGTCCGGCAATAACTTCATATTGACTATAGTTGGAGTCGGAGTGATAACTTCTCTCGGAGTTGTTGTCGGAGTCGGAGCCGAAAACCCATTCACCAACATGAGCTTGATGTCTTCTTCTAGAGTACCTCTTGGTTGAATTGTATTTCCCTTCCAATTCCTTGTTTCTTTGAGAAGGTATTCTTTCATAATGATAATATCTACTCCTTCTCTCTCTACAAGGTGATTCATCTCTTCTACTCTTTCTTCTAGGTGAGTCTTCTCTTTTCTTGTGGGGTGTCGTGCACTCGTTGGAATAGTGTCCGAGTCTTCCATAATTGTAACAATTGTGGTCACGACTAGATGATCTTCGCTCATATTGCCTTGAGTTAGAGGTTCTCCCTTTCTTTCTATTCTTGTAGAATTTGTTGAAGTTCTTCACCATTAGGCTTATCTCTTCATTGGATACTAGCCTGTTGCTTGGTGTTGTAGCAGCATCACTTGAAGCTTTGTATGCACCACTTGACTTGTTGTGGAGCTCCTTCCTATCCTTGAGTGACATCTCATGAGCAACAATTCTTCCAATGACTTCTATGGGCTTGAGATCTTTGTAACTGGGCATCATTTGGATCAATGTGCACACGGTATCATATTTTTCACCCAAGGCTCTAAGGATCTTCTTGATGGTGAATTTGTCGGTCATCTCTTCACTTCCTAAGCCGGCAATCTCATTTGTGATGAGACCAAGCCTAGAGTACATTTCGGCGACTCCTTCAACATCCTTCATCTTGAACTTGTCAAGTTGACTTTGAAGCACATCCACTTGGATTCCTTGAAGGAGTTGGTACTTTCGTGCATATCAACCAAAGTATCCCAAATTTCCTTTGCATTCTCGAGGTGGATAATCTTGTTGAACTCCTTGGGGAACAAACCATTGCAGAGAATGTTACATTCTTAAGTGTTGTATTGCAACATATTCAATTCTTTTGTGTTTGCTTCACGATTTGATGCTTTACCATCCTGAGAGAATTCACCTTGCGCCAACACGAACAACAGCCGAAACAGCGGGGTTATGACCAAGAATATGCATTTTCATCTTATACTTCCAACTAGCAAAGTTTGTGCCGTCAAAATATGGACCTCTATAGTGATAGTTTCCCTCACTAGACCATACCCTCCTAGGTTGTGAAACCAATGCAATGGATACCAATGCTCTGATACCACTTGTAGGATTGAAAATATGTCCAGAGGGAGGGGTGATTAGACTACTTGACCAAATAAAAACTTATCATTTTCCCAATTTTAGTTGTGGGCAAGTTTTAGCAATTCTACTAAGTCAAGTACACCCTACACATGCAAGTCTAAGTGTTATGCAACATAAAGTAAATACTTTGCATATGAAGGTAAAGGAGGGATTGGAGATTTCAAACGCAATGAAGACACGATGATTTTTGGCGTGGTGCCGATAGGTGGTGCTATCATACATCCACATTGATGGAGACTTCAACCCATGGAGGATAACGGCTGCGTGAGTCCATGGAGGGCTCTATCCATGAAGGGTCCACGAAGAAGCAACCTTGTCTATTCCACCATGGCTTACATCCACGAAGGACTAGCCTCACTCAGGTAGATCTTCATGAAGTAGGCAATCTCCTTACTAAGGATGGCAATGGGTCGGGTTTGGACCGGGTTGAACGATATCAAATCCATATCCATATCCATGATGACAGTCTCTGTCCGCCCATGAAAAAACCCATGGGCGAAAAATTGTGTCCATGTCCAAACCCGATGGATATCCATATCCGTTGGATATCCATGGGGTCCTCTCAAGACATATACATAAGACACAACATAATATGCACATAAGTTGTTGCACCTAGGCATCGATGCGCGTGTGGAAAAGCAGAGACGAAGGGGATAAGGGGATACTTAGTTGCATTGTCATAGGCCATGGTGCTGGCTATTGAAGTGCTCCAGCATACAAGGAGATAGCGGCTGACAGTGTTGACCATATCTTGGGATGCGGGAGTAGCAAGAAGAGGAGACGTGAATTATACTTAATGATGAGTTGTTTAACAATGACATAAAAGACCATTAGGGGGCTGAAGTAATATTAAGGCGGGGATTGAATCTCAACTAATAAATGTTACGATGGGGATTGTGCAATTTTCTTTGAAAGTTTTAGATTATAATGGGTGAAGTTACAATGGGACATGTGTCTGTGGGGTAGGGACAATGGAATATTGCCATTAAGTCATACTATCGGGTCGGGTTTGGATATATCCATGGGTACAAGAATATGTCCATGCCCTACCCATGAGTAATCGGGTCGGGTTTGGGCACCGCCCATGGGCGCAAAAGCATATCCAAACCCTGTCCATACGGGTCGGATATCCATGGATATCCATGTCCATGGGTAAAATTGCCATCCTTACTCCTTACCCTTCAAAATTCCTTGGTTCAACTCCACATGATCTTGGAAGCTCCCAAGTGACACCTAACCAATCTAGGAGACATCACTCTCCAAAAGGTAATAGATGTTGTGTTGGTGATGAACTCCTTGCTCTTGTGCTTCAAATTATAGTCTCCTCAACACTTAATCTCTCTCTCTCTCATAGATTTCGCTTGGGTAGGAGAAGGATTGGACTCGAAAGCAACTTGAAGAGGCTAGAAATCAAGGTTAAAATGCTAGGATTGAAATATGTTGATATCAACACATGAGTAGGTGATTCTCTCTCCGAAAATGAATCGTGGAAGTAGTGTCTCGCTCTGATGGCCCTCTTAGAGAGTAGGTGGGGGTGGAGGGGTATAAGTATCATTCACCCAAAATCCAACTGTTACACACTTTTGACACAAATCGGTGAGACCGAGTATAAACTCGTTCAGACCAATTAGTTTAAAAGATATGAATGCTAGGCTTTTTGGTGGGACCAAAGTGGAACAACTCAGTGGGACCAAAGTGCATTGGCTAGGGAAAAACCCAGTCTTGGAAATTTTGATTGTTTCAACTCTCCGAAGTGAAACAATGTCATCACAAAAACTTGGCAATGCCATCTCGGTGGGACCGAGATCCATTTCGGTCAAACCGAATTGCTAGGGTTTTGGCTATGGCAATGGAGTTGTCATCTCGGTGGGTCCGGAGTGGGTAATATCGGTGGGACCGAGAATGGGAATTAGAGTTTGGACGGATGTGTTTGAGAAAATGACTGAGGGTTTTTGGAGCAATATCACTAAGCACTTGGGCAACAAACTCATCACCAATATCTCATCCCCTTTTAATAATATTGGCTTCCCTAAGGGACTCAATGCGATCTTGGTTCACTAAACCAAAAATGTACAGTCTTGGAGTAGCCAATTATTGTCCTAGACATTTTGAGGGGTCCACATCCATTAGTCCTTATCATGCCAATCATTCATCTTTTCTGCAATCTATTAGCAATGAGCATTAGATCAATGACATATATGTTGTTATTAATTACCAAAACCGCCCAGGGATCAGTTGCACTTTCATCCACATATATAAAAAGAAGATTGTTCCCCTCCGAGGTAAGCATAGATACGTATGGGTAAAACCCACAACTCCTAACAACTAGTCCTAAAAGGGGGGATATGTTGGCTTAGAATGTCGTTTCCACCATCAGCCATCGCAAGGCCAGTGCTGGCAGCGCTCCTCCATATAGGTATAAGTCCTTTCTCCTGCCCTAATTCCTCAACCATCTCCATGTTGCTGGAGCAAGGTGTAGCCATGGCCCATGGGCTACACAAGGGGTGCAGCAAGCAGGCATACGTCTATGCACCAGTAAGAAATGAAGGAAATATGCCCTAGAGGCAATAATAAAGTTGTTATTTATATTTCCTTATATCATGATAAATTTTTATTATTCATGCTAGAATTCTATTAACCAGAAACATAATACATGTGTGAATATGTAGACAAACAAAGTGTCACTAGTATGCCTCTACTTGACTAGCTCGTTGAATCAAAGATGGTTATGTTTCCTAGCCATAGACATGAGTTGTCATTTAATTAACGGGATCACATCATTGGTGAATGATGTGATTGACTTGACCCATTCCGTTAGCTTAGCACTTGATCGTTTAGTTTTACTGCTATTGCTTTCTTCATGACTTATACATGTTCCTATGACTATGAGATTATGCAATTCCCAAATACCAGAGGAACACCTTGTGTGCTATAAAACATCACAACGTAACTGGGTGATTATAAAGATGCTCTACAGGTGTCTCCGAAGGTGTTTGTGGTGTTGGCATAGATCGAGAATAGGATTTGTCACTCCGAGTGTCGGAGAGGTATCTTTGGGCCCTCTCGGTGATGCACATCACTATAAGCCTTGCAAGCAAATGACTAATGAGTTAGTCACGACATGATGCATTACGGAACGAGTAAAGAGACTTGCCGGTAACGAGATTGAACTAGGTATTGAGATACCAACGATTGAATCTCGGGCAAGTAACATACCGATGACAAAGGGAACAACGTATATTGTTATGCTGTTTTGACCGATAAAGATCTTCGTAGAATATGTAGGAACCAATATGAGCATCCAGGTTCCGCTGTTGGTTATTGACTGGAGATGTGTCTCGATCATGTCTACATAGTTCTCGAACCCGTAGGGTTGGCACGATTAACGTTCAGTGACGATCGGTATTATGAGTTTATGAGTTTTGATGTACCGAAGATAGTTCGGAGGCCCGGATATGATCACGGACATGACGAGGAGTCTCGGAATGTACGAGACATAAAGACCGATATATTGGAAGCCTATGTTTGGACATTGGAAAGGTTTCAGATGAGTTCGGGCATTTACCGGAGTATCGGGGGCTACCGAAACCCCCCGGGGAGTGAAGTGGGCCTCATGGGCCTTGGGAGAGAGAGGAAGGGGCAGCCAGGGCTGGTCGTGTGCCCCCTCCCCCTCTAGTCCGAATTGGACAAGGAAGGGCGGGCGGCGCCCCCTTTCCTTCCTCCTCTCCCCTCCTTCCTTCCCTCCTACTCCTACTATTGGAAGGGGGGAATCCTACTCCCGGTGGGAGTAGGACTCCTCCTAGGGTGCGCCATAGAGGGCCGGTACCTCCCCCTCCTCCACTCCTTTATATACGGGGGTGGGGGCACCCCATAGACACAGAAGTTGATCATTGATCTTTTAGCCATGTGCGGTGCCCCCCTCCACAGAAACACACCTCAGTCATATCGTTGCAGTGCTTAGGCGAAGCCCTGCGTCGGTAACTTCATCATCACCGTCATCACGCCGTCGTGCTGTCGGAACTCTCCCTCGAAGCTCTACTGGATTGCGAGTTCGTGGGAAGTCACCGAGCTGAACATGTGCAGATCGCAGTGGTGTCGTATGTTCGGTACTAAGATCGGTCGATCGTGAAGACGTATGACTACATCAACCGCGTTGTCATAACGCTTCCGCTTACGATCTACGAGGGTACGTCGATGACACACTCCCCTCTCGTTGCTATGCATCACCATGATCTTGCGTGTGCATAGGATTTTTTTTGAAATACTACGTTCCCCAACAGTGGCATCATGAGCCAGGTTTATGCGTAGATGTTATATGCACGAGTAGAACACAAGTGAGTTGTGGGCGATACTAGTCATACTGCTTACCATCATGTCATAATTTGATTCAGCGGTATTGTTGGATGAAGTGGCCCGGACCGACATTACGCGTACGCTTACGCGAGACTGGTTCTACCGACGTGCTTCGCACACAGGTGCCTGGCGGGTGTCTGTTTCTCCAACTTTAGTTGAATCAAGTGTGGCTACGCCCGGTCCTTGTGAAGGTTAAAACATCACATACTTGACGAAATATCGTTGTTGTTTTCATGCATAGGTAAGAACGGTTCTTGCTAAGCCCGTAGCAGCCACGTAAAACTTGCAACAACAAAGTAGAGGACGTCTAACTTGTTTTTGCAAGGCATGTTGTGATGTGATATGGTCAAGACATGATGCTAAATTTTATTGTAAGAGATGATCATGTTTTGTAACAGAGTTAACGGCAACTGGCAGGAGCCATATGGTTGTCGCTTTATTGTATGAAATGCAATCGCCATGTAATTGCTTTACTTTATCACTAAGCGGTAGCGATAGTCATAGAAGCAATAGTTGGCGAGACTACAACGATGCTACGATGGAGATCAAGGTGTCGCGCCGGTGATGATGGTGATCATGACGATGCTTTGGAGATGAAGATCAAAGGCACAAGATGATGATGGCCATATCATATCACTTATATTGATTGCATATGATGTTTATATTTTATGCATCTTATTTTTCTTAGATCGACGGTAGCATTATAAGATGATCTCTCACTTAATTTCAAGGTATAAGTGTTCTCCCTGAGTATGCACCATTGCAAAAGTTCGTCGTGCCGAGACACCACGTGATGATCGGGTGTGATAAGCTCTACGTTCACATACAACGGGTGCAAGCTAGTTTTGCACACACAAAATACTCGGGTTAAACTTGACGAGCCTAGCATATGCAGATATGGCCTCGAAACACTGGAGACCGAAAGGTCGAGCGTCAATCATATAGTAGATATGATCAACATAAGATGTTCACCATTGAAAACTACTCCATCTCACGTGATGATCGAACATGGTTTAGTTGATATGGATCACGTGATCACTTAGATGATTAGAGGGATGTCTGTCTAAGTGGGGGTTCTTAAGTAATTTGATTAATTGAACTTTAATTTATCATGAACTTAGTACCTGATAGTATTTTGCATGTCTATTTTGTTGTAGATAGATGGCCTGTGCTGTTGTTCCGTTGAATTTTAATGCGTTCCTAGAGAAAGCTAAGTTGAAAGATGATGGTAGCAACTACACGGACTAGGTCCGTAACTTGAGGAATATCCTCATTGCTGCACAGAATAATTATGTCCTTGAAGCATCGCTAGGTGACAAGCCTGCTGCAGGAGCAAATCCGGACGTTATGAACGTCTGGCAAGCTCGTTCTGATGACTACACGATAGTTCAGTGTGCCATGCTTTACGGCTTAGAACCGGGACTTCAACGATGTTTTGAACGTCATGGAGCATATGATATGTTCCAGGAGTTGAAGTTAATATTTCTAGCAAATACCCGGATTGAGAAATATGAGATTTCCAATAAGTTCTACAGCTGCAAGATGGAGGATAATAGTTCTATCAGTGAACACTTGCTCAGAAGTCTGTGTACTATAATCATATGACTCAACTTGGTTGCAAAGTTGATGAAGATAGTGTTATTGATAGAGTTCTTCAATCACTGCCACCAAGCTATAAAGGCTTCATGATGAACTATAACATGCAAGGGATGCAGAAGACAATTCCTGAGCTCTTCGCTATGCTCAAAGCTGCGGAGGTAGAAATCAAAAAGGTGCATCAAGTGTTGATGGTTAACAAGACCACTAGTTTCAAGAAAAAGGGCAAGGGAAAGAAGGGGAACTTCAAGAAGAATAGCAAGACAGTTACTACTCCCACGAAGAAACCCAAGTCTGGAGTCAGGCCTGAAACTGAGTGCTTCTACTGCAAAGGGACTGGATATTGAAAGCGGAACTGCCCCAAGTACTTGGTGGATAATAAGGATGGCAAAGTGAACAAAGGTATATATGATATACATGTTATTGATGTGTACCTTACTAATGCTCGTAGTAGCACCTGGTATTTGATACTGGTTCGGTTGCTAATATTTGTAACTCGAAATCGGGGCTACGGATTAAACGAAGATTAGCTAAGGATGAGGTGACGATGCGCGTGGGAAATGGTTCCAAAGTCGATGTGATCGCCGTCGGCACGCTACCTCTACATCTACCTTCGGGATTAGTTTTAGACCTGAATAATTGTTATTTGGTGCTAGCATTAAGCATGCTTATTATATCTGGATCTTGTTTATTGCGAGACGTTTATTCATTTAAATCTAAGAATAAAGGTTGTTCTATTTATATGAGTAATATCTTTTATGGTCATGCACCCTTGAAGAGTGGTCTATTCTTGTTGGATCTCGATCGTAGTGATACACATATTCATAATAGAAAAAAGTCCATTTTACTACCCTGAACAAAGTTGATGGTTGACATAACTCCCCTGATCTTTATTTCGGTTCTCTTTACCCCCGAACAATCTCAAACCGGATAAAAGACCCCCTTGGGTGGTTTGTCTCAACATGCAGCTGATGTGGCACTGGTCAATGGTTGTTTTGACCTGCGGGTGGGGCCACGAGGATTAACGTAACAGAAACAAGAAATTATCCCATGGTTAATTAGGCAATGGGACCCGCTTGGCAGTGACTCAGGGGGTGTTGGCCCAGTTGTCAAGGTGGTCCTGGGCATCAACCGCGGCAGAGAGCCTCCGCCGCGTGAGGCCCTTGAGACGACGCTTGTTGTCGAGTAGGTCGCGGCAGAGGTCGTCATTGGTGGGGAACCGCGCGTCGATGGCCAGGAACTCGTGGGCTGTGGTGGTGGCGGCCACGAGGTCTTTGGCCGCCAGGGCGCAGCGCGCGGTGTCGAGCGCGTCGGAACGGTCAAGCACGACCTCGACGCGTGCCAGGGCAGACTCGGCGCGCGAGTGCGTCGCGTAGAGGTGGCAGACGCGGGAGGAGAGTGCCCCGGTGAGCGCGGCGGTGGAGGAGGATGACTCCATGAGCGCGGCGGCGTCGGAGGCGACGAGCGAGAGGAGCAGCGGGGCGGAGCGGAGCAGGGAGGCGACCGCGCGATTGAGATCGGGGCTGCTGGCAAGGAGCGCGTCGAGGCGGGCGTCGAGGGCGCGCTAGTAGGCGCGCACTCGTGGAGCAGGCGGCGCCGGCGTCGGTGAGGCCGCGGAGGGCGGCGAGGGAGGTAGGGATGCTGAAGTCCAGGGATGGGACGGCGTCGGCGGACGCGTCGACGACCACTGATGAGTCCAGGCGAGGGGAACGCGGGGTGGGCGCGGTGGATGGCACAGCCATGGCTGCCGGGGGGCAGGGTGGATCTCAGTGAGTTCAGATGTGCGGGAAGGGAGAAGAAAGAGAAGGGAGAAAGGAGATCAGGGCGTCAGGGCAGCAGCTTGGAACTCCGACGGTCGCCGGCGTCATCCAGAGGCGGCGGGGTCGGGCGCGGTGCTCGGGAGGGAAGCAACTGTGAGGGGAGGCTCGAGAGGAGCTCCTCTGTCTCAACCCAGTGTGACGAGGGAGACTCACCCACAGGTCAAAACCGCCCATTGACCATTGCCACGTCAGCAATTAGTCCAGTCAAACCACCCAGGTACTGATTTTGTCCGGTATGAGATTGTTCAGGGGGTAAAGAGAACCGAAATAAAGATCAGGGGGTTATGTGAACCACCAACTTTGTTCAAGGTAGTAAAATGGACTTTTTTCTTCATAATATTGAAGCCAAAAGATGCAAGGTCAATAATGATAGTGCAACTTATTTGTGGCACTGCCGTTTAGGTCACATTGGTGTAAAGCGCATGAAGAAAATCCATACTGATGGACTTTTGGAACCACTTGATTATGAATCACTTGGTGCTTGCGAACCATGCCTCATGGGAAAGATGACTAAGACTCCGTTCTCCGGAACAATGGAGCGAGCAACTGATTTGTTGGAAATCATACATACTGATGTATGTGGACCGATGAGTGTTGAGGCTCGCGGCGGGTATCGTTATTTTCTGACCTTCACTGATGATTTGAGCAGATATGGGTATATCTACTTAATGAAACACAAGTCTGAAACATTTGAAAAGTTCAAAGAATTTCAGAGTGAAGTAGAGAATCATCGTAACAAGAAAATAAAGTTTCTACGATCTGATCGTGGAGGCGAATATTTGAGTTACGAATTTGGTCTTCATTTGAAACAATGTGGAATAGTTTCACAACTCACGCCACCCGGAACACCATAGCGTAATGGTGTGTCCGAACGTCGTAACCGCACTTTATTAGATATGGTGTGATCTATGATGTCTCTTACCGATTTACCACTATCGTTTTGGCGTTATGCTTTAGAGACAATTGCATTCACGTTAAATAGGGCACCATCTAAATCTTTTGAGACGACGCCTTATGAACTGTGGTTTGGCAAGAAACCAAAGTTGTCGTTTCTTAAATTTTGGGGTCGCAATGCTTATGTGAAAAAGCTTCAACCTGATAAGCTCGAACCCAAGTCGAAGAAATGTGTCTTCATAGGATACCCAAAGGAGACTGTTGGGTACCCTACTATCACAGATCCGAAGGCAAGATATTCGTTGCTAAGAATGGATCCTTTCTAGAGAAGGAGTTTCTCTCGAAAGAAGTGAGCGGGAGGAAAGTAGTACTTGATGAGGTAATTATACCTTCTCCCGAATTGGAAAGTAGTGCATAACAGAAACTAGTTCCAGTGATTCCTGCACCAATTAGTGAGGAAGCTAATGATGATGATCATGAAACTTTGGATCAAGTTACTACTGAACTTCGTAGGTCAACGAGAGTATGTTTCGCACCAGAGTGATACGGCAACCTAGTTCTGGAAGTCATGTTACTAGACCATGATGAACCTATGAAGTATGAGGAAGCGATGATGAGCCCAGATTCTGCAAAATGGCTTGAGGCCATGAAATCTGAGATGGGATCCATGTATGAGAACAAAGTATGGACTTTGGTTGACTTGCCCGATGATCGGCAAGCCATTGAAAATAAATGGATCTTCGAGAGGAATACCGACGCTGACGGTAATGTTACTGTCTACAAAGCTTGACTTGTTGCGAAAGGTTTTTGACAAGTTCAAGAAGTTGACTACGATGAGACTTTCTCACCCGTAGCAATGCTTAAGTCTGTCCGAATCATGTTAGCAATTGCCGCATTTTATGATTATGAAATTTGGCAAATGGATGTTAAAACTGCATTCCTTAATGGGTACCTCTAAGAGGAGTTGTATATGATGCAACCAGAAGGTTTTGTCGATACTAAAGGTGCTAACAAAGTGTGCAAGCTCCAGCGATCCATATATGGACTAGTGCAAGCATCTCAGAGTTGGAATATACGCTTTGATGATGTGATCAAAGCATATGGTTTTATACAGACTTTTGGTGAAGCCTGTATTTACAAGAAAGTGAGTGGGAGCTCTGTAGCATTTCTGATATTATATGTGGATGACATATTATTGATTGGAAATGATATAGAATTTCTGGATAGCATAAAAGGATACTTGAATACGTGTTTTCAATGAAAGACCTCGGTGAAGCTGCCTATATATTAGGCATCAAGATATATAGAGATAGATCAAGACGTTTAATTGGACTTTCACAAAGCACATTCCTTGATAAAGTTTTGAAGAAGTTCAAAATGGATCAGTCAAAGAAAGGGTTCTTGCCTGAGTTACAAGGTGTGAAGTTGAGTAAGACTCAATGCCCGACCACTGCAGAAGATAGAGAGAAAATGAAAGGTGTTCCCTATGCTTCAACCATAGGCTCTATCATGTATGCAATGTTGTGTACCAGACCTGATGTGTGCCTTGCTATTAGTTTAGCAGGGAGGTACCAAAGTAATCCTGGAATGGATCACTGGACAGTGGTCAAGAACATCCTGAAATACCTGAAAAGGACTAAGGGTGTGTTTCTCATTTATGGAGGTGACAAAGAGCTCGACGTAAATGGTTACGTCGATGCAAGCTTTGACACTGATCCGGATGACTCTAAGTCACAAACCGGATATGTATTTTTATTGAACGGTGGAGCTATCAGTTGGTGCAGTTCTAAGCAAAGCGTCGTGGCGGGATCTACATGTGAAGCGGAGTACATAGCTGCTTCGGAAGCAGCAAATGAAGGAGTCTGGATGAAGGAGTTCATATCTGATCTAGGTGTCATACCTAGTGCATCGGATCCAATGAAAATATTTTGTGACAATACTGGTGCAATTGCCTTCGCAAAGGAATCCAGATTTCACAAGAGAACCAAGCACATCAAGAGACGCTTCAATTCCATCTGCGATCAAGTCAAGGAGGGAGACATAGAGATTTGCAAGATAAATACAGATCTAAATGTTGCAGACCCGTTGACTAAGCCTCTCTCACGAGCAAAACATGATCAGCACCAAGACTCCATGGGTGTTAGAATCATTACTGTGTAATCTAGATTATTGACTCTAGTGCAAGTGGGAGACTGGAGGAAATATGCCCTAGAGGCAATAATAAAGCTGTTATTTATATTTCCTTATATCATGATAAATGTTTATTATTCATGCTAGAATTGTATTAACCGGAAACATAATACATGTGTGAATATATAGACAAACAAAGTGTCACTAGTATGCCTCTACTTGACTAGCTCGTTGAATTAAAGATGGTTATGTTTCCTAGCCATAGACATGAGTTGTCATTTGATTAACGGGATCACATCATTGGTGAATGATGTGATTGACTTGACCCATTCCGTTATCTTAGCACTTGATCGTTTAGTTTTACTGCTATTGCTTTCTTCATGACTTATACATGTTCCTATGACTATGAGATTATGCAATGCCCGAATACCGGAGGAACACCTTGTGTGCTATCAAACGTCACAACATAACTGGGTGATTATAAAGATGCTCTACAGGTGTCTCCGAAGGTGTTTGTGGTGTTAGCATAGATCGAGAATATGATTTGTCACTCCGAGTGTCAGAGAGGTATCTCTAGGCCCTCTCGGTAATGCACATCACTATAAGCATTGCAAGCAAATGACTAATGAGTTAGTCACGAGATGATGCATTACGGAACGAGTAAAGAGACTTGCCGGTAACGAGATTGAACTAGGTATTGAGATACCGACGATCGAATCTTGAGCAAGTAACATACCGATGACAAAGGGAACAACGTATATTGTTATGAGGTTTTGACCGATAAAGATCTTCGTAGAATATGTAGGAACCAATATGAGAATCCAGGTTCCAATGTTGGTTATTGACTGGAGATGAGTCTCGGTCATGTCTACATAGTTCTCGAACCCATAGGGTCCACACGCTTAACGTTCGGTGACGATCGGTATTATGAGTTTATGAGTTTTGATGTACCGAAGATAGTTCGGAGTCCCGGATATGATCACGGACATGACGAGGAGTCTCGGAATGTCCGACATAAAGATCGATATATTGGAAGCCTATGTTTGGACATCAGAAAGGTTCTGAATGAGTTCGGGCATTTACCGGAGTACCGGGGGGCTACCAGAACCCCTCGGGTAGTGAAGTGGGCCTCATGGGCCTTGGGAGAGAGAGGAAGGGGCAGCGAGGGCTGGTCGCGCCCCCCTCCCCCTCTAGTCTGAATTGGACAAGGAAGGGGGGGCTTTCCTTCCTCCTCTCCCCTCCTTCCTTCCCTCCTACTCCTACTATTGGAAGGGGGAATCCTACTCCCGGTGGGAGTAGGACTCCTCCTAGGGCGCGCCATAGAGGGCCGGCCCCTCCCCCTCCTCCACTCCTTTATATACGGGGGTGGGGGCACCCCATAGACACAGAAGTTGATCATTGATCTTTTAGCCGTGTGCGGTGCCCCCCTCCACAGAAACACACCTCGGTCATATCATTGCAGTGCTTAGGCGAAGCCCTGCGTCGGTAACTTCATCATCACCGTCATCACGCCGTCGTGCTAACGGAACTCTCCCTCGAAGCTCTACTGGATCGTGAGTTCGTGGGACGTCAGCGAGATAAACGTGTGCAGATTGCGGAGGTGCCGTACGTTTGGTACTAGGATCGGTCGATCGTGAAGACGTACGACTACATCAACCGCGTTGTCATAACGCTTCCGCTTACGGTCTACGAGGGTACGTGGACGACACTCTCCCCTCTCGTTGCTATGCATCATCATGATCTTGCGTGTGCGTAGGATTTTTTTTTTTTGAAATACTACGTTCCCCAACAAGAAATACCAACCCTTTGTCATATGCACATTAGGTGTTCCAATGCTAGGCTTAAGATCATGTGAGTTTTATCCCTAAAGGTTGTTTCTAAAACTCCGCATTCCCATAAGCGAGAAAGTCACCCCTACTATCTCAAAACAGCTTCTACAGTAGGCTACACCTACTATTTTACAAAACAACTCATACATCGCATTAGATACTCATAATTGAATGATGCATCAATGTTCAGAAGAGCATATAGGATTTTTTTTTCATATAGTTGGTAGTAGATTTTTTTCCATATATGATTTTTGCTAATGTAATACAACAAATTATGAGAGATAATAATGTTTTATGTACATGAACCAACACCCCTTGCAAAAGTTCCAATGTAAAATGAGATAACATCTTATTTATTGTCTCACCACTTATTGCATAAGCTAGAGTACAACCTATGGGAGTTGTTGTATGATAGGTTGTTGGTTGATGACATGAAAGATTTTACCAAGAAGATAATAAACTGCTGGAGATGCCTTAGCATTTTTGTATTCAAACAAAAAACGCTTCACATTCTTTACACCAAGGTTACACATCGGACAATGAGGAGTTACTTTGATGAGCTCGTCCGCTAGGATTGCCATGCATGGAAAGGCCCCATGCAATTGTCCTCCACACAATAAAAAACTTTTATTGGCCAACGTAAACTCCACAACTTTTGCCACATACAATTAAAATAAGTATCTCCCATTCCATCTTGACCTAGCATTGGACCATGTTAGTGGTTCCACTCAGCGTGGTTGGTAGATCATACTAAGAAGATTCCTGTCTTTATAAGGCTCGATGCAAATCTAACCTTTTGGTTCACGGTAAAGCAATCACCAAAATTTGATGTACATCCACGGTCCTGAAAGTTTGTGAGATTAACTATTCATCCCACTTCCATGTAGATGGATCGATGAGATTGCAGACTTTAGAAAGAAATCGGTTACCATGCCTGGTTTCAACCTTTCTGTTTGCATATTTTGGGATCCATCGCTATAAATATTTATCTTTTGATGACCATCTCCTACTCTCCATACATGTCCATGTTTTATTATGCTCATGCATGCCATAATACTTTGCCAAGTGTATGGTGCCTTTTTCTTAAGTGTTGCATTGAGCGGATGCAACAACAACAACAACAACAACAACAACAACAAAGACTTTAGTCCCAAACAAGTTGGGGTAGGCTAGAGGTGAAACCCATAAGATCTCGTGACCAACTCATGGCTCCGACACATGGATAGCAAGCTTCCACGCACCCCTATCCATAGCTAGTTCTCTGGTGATATTCCAATCCTTCAGATCTCTCTTAACAGACTCCTCCCATGTCAAATTCGGTCTACCCCGACCTCTCTTGACATTCTCCGCACGCTTTAGCCATCCGCTATGCACTGGGGCTTCTGGAGGCCTGCGCTGAATATGCCCAAACCATCTCAGACGATGTTGGACAAGCTTCTCTTCAATAGGTGCTACCCCAACTCTATCTCGTATATCATCATTCCGGACTCGATCCTTCCTCGTGTGGCCACACATCCATCTCAACATACGCATCTCCGCCACACCTAACTGTTGAACATGTCGCCTTTTAGTCGGCCAACACTCGGCGCCATATAGCATTGCAGGTCAAACCGCCGTCCTGTAGAACTTGCCTTTTAGCTTTTGTGGCACTCTCTTGTCACAGAGAATGCCAGAAGCTTGGCGCCACTTCATCCATCCGGCTTTGATTCGATGGTTCACATCTTCATCAATACCCCCATCCTCCGACAGCATTGACCCCAAATATCGGAAGGTGTTCTTCTGAGGCACCACCTGTCCATCAAGGCTAACCTCCTCCTCCTCCTCACACCTAGTAGTACTGAAACCGCACATCATGTACTCAGTTTTAGTTCTACTAAGCTTAAACCCTTTCGATTCCAAGGTTTGTCTCCATAACTCTAACTTCCTATTTACCCCCGTCCGACTATCGTCAACTAGCACCACATCGTCCGCAAAGAGCATACACCATGGGATATCTCCTTGTATATCCCTTATGACCTCATCCATCACCAAGGCAAAAAGATAAGGGCTCAAAACTGACCCTTGATGCAGTCCTATCTTAATCGGGAAGTCATCAGTGTCGACATCACTTGTTCGAACACTTGTCACAACATTATCGTACATGTCCTTGATGAGGGCAATGTACTTTGCTGGGACTTTGTGTTTCTCCAAGGCCCACCACATGACATTCCGTGGTATCTTATCATAGGCCTTCTCCAAGTCAATGAACACCATATGCAAGTCCTTCTTTTGCTCCCTGTATCTCTCCATAAGTTGTCGAACCAAGAAAATGGCTTCCATCGTCGACCTCCCAGGCATGAAACCAAACTGATTTTTGGTCACGTTTGTCATTCTTCTCAAGCGGTGCTCAATGACTCTCTCCCATAGCTTCATTGTATGGCTCATCAGCTTAATTCCATGGTAATTAGTACAACTCTGAACATCCCCCTTGTTCTTGAAGATTGGTACTAATATACTCCGTCTCCATTCTTCTGGCATCTTGTTTGCCCGAAAAATGAGGTTGAAAAGTTTGGTTAGCCATACTATCGCTATGTCCCCGAGGCCTTTCCACACCTCAATGGGGATACAATCAGGGCCCATCGCCTTGCCTCCTTTCATCCTTTTTAAAGCCTCCTTGACCTCAGACTCCTGGATTCGCCGCACAAAACGCATGCTGGTCTCATCAAAGGAGTCATCAAGTTCAATGGTAGAACTCTCATTCTCCCCATTGAACAGCTTGTCGAAGTACTCCCGCCACCTATGCTTAATCTCCTCATCCTTCACGAGGAGTTGGTATGCTCCGTCCTTGATGCATTTGACTTGGCCAATATCCCTCGTCTTCCTCTCTCGGATCTTGGCCATCTTATAGATGTCCCTTTCCCCTTCCTTCGTGCCAAACCGTTGGTAGAGGCCCTCATACGCCCTACCCCTTGCTTCACCAACAGCTCGCTTTGCGGCCTTCTTCGCCATCTTGTACTTCTATATGTTGTCTGCACTCCTATCCAAGTACAGGCATCTGAAGCACTCTTTCTTCTCTTTAATCGTCTTCTGGACGTCATCATTCCACCACCAGGTATCCTTATCTTCGCTTCTCCTTCCCCTGGACACTCCAAACTCCTCCGAGGCCACCTTACGAATGCAAGTCGCCATCTTCATCCACACATTGTCCGCATCCCCTCCTTCCTCCCAAGGGCCCTCCTTAATGACCCTATCCTTGAACGCCTGAGCTACCTCCCCCTTGAGCTTCCACCACTTCGTTCTAGCGACTTTGGCACGCCTATCCCGCTGGACACGAGTCGGAAAGCGAAAGTCAGCAACCACCAGCTTATGTTGAGGTACAACACTCTCTCCAGGTATCGCCTTACAATCTAGGCACGCACGCCTATCTTCTCTTCTCAAGAGGATGAAATCAATCTGGCTAGAGTGTTGGCCACTATTAAAAGTCACCATATGTGATTCTATCTTTCTAAAGAGGGTGTTAGCTACAATCATGTCGTAGGCTAGAGCAAAGCTTAAGACATCTTCTCCTTCCTGATTCCTGGTGCCATAGCCAAAGCCCCCATGCACCCCTTCAAAACCTGTGTTAGATGTACCCACGTGGCCATTGAGGTCTCCTCCTATGAAGAGCTTCTCGCCAATCGGTACACTCCTAACCATGTCTTCCAGGCCTTCCCAGAACTCCCTCTTGGTGTTCTCAGTGTGGCCTACTTGCGGGGCATACGCGCTGATAACAGTGAGAACTAAGTCCCCAACTACCAGCTTGACCAGGATAATCCGGTCCCCACATCTCGTGACGTCTACCACTCCATGCTTGAGGCTCTTGTTGATCAAGATGCCTACGCCATTCCTGTTTGCAGCCAACCCGGTGTACCACAGCTTGAAGCCGGTACCCTCCACCTCCTTTGCCTTCTGTCCCCTCCACTTGGTTTCTTGGATGCAAAGGATATCAACACTTCTCCTCACCGGTGCATCGACTAGCTCCCGAAGCTTCCCTGTCAGGGACCCTACGTTCCAGCTACCTAAGCGGATCCTCCTAGGCTCGGCTAGCTTCCTTACCCTTCGCACTCGTCGAGTCAAATGCGAAGACCCTTGCTCATTTTCCACTACATCCGGGCGCCGATGTAGCGCGCCACTAAGGATGCGACGACCCGACCCTCGCTTACTTGCCACCGTATCCAGATTAAGATACGGCGCGCCACCAAGGGGGTGACGTCCCGGCCCTTGCCCATTTGACACCACACCCGGGTTCTGATGTGGCGCGTCGCTGAGAGGGTTACGCCGCAACGAAAATCTTTTGGGTTTCATCTCCATAAGAGTAGCTGAGTTTTCACGTTGGCTCGCCAAGCCTAACACAACCCTCCTCCTTTACCCGGGCTTGGGACCAGCTATGTTGAGACAACATAGGCGGAGACCGGCTATGTTGAGACAACATAGGCGGAGTTTTGCATTGAGCGGATGCCTATCTAAAAAATATGGGCTCTTAGAATTTTAGCACAAAGGGAGTTAGGATAGTATAGAAGCCACCAAGCATGTTGTTCTAGTTAAACTTAGATTCTGTTTGGCTGTCAAGCCAGCATTTCTTGTTTCAGTGCCATGGTAAGCATTTTACGCTGCCATGGCAGCGTAAAAAATTCTCCCTTCGTCTCACCGTATGTGTGCTTCCTCTCCGGCGAGCCAATGGTGAGGTCTGCTTGACACATGTTTCTTCGCGTCCCTTCTGTATGTTTCTCCCCATACTTCGTTATTTCCCAGTATCCCTTCCGCATGTGCTTTGCGGGCTATTTGCACTTTGCTATCCTCTTATCTTATTTTATTTGATAGGAGGGTTCAGATTTTTTTTTGAATAAGATAGCTGCCCAAAGCTTGCGACGCACCTACCCCTAGGGGCGAATAGAGTTAAGTCACACAAAAACATATTAGACAGTCCAAAATTAAACCAATTCAATATGTCTCCTAGGATTAAAATTTGCTCAAAATTGACTAAATTTTGAGAATCTTAAATTCAATAGATTTAGTTTACTAGTTGTAAAAATAAAGTGAAATTTGCTCTGCATGTTGCAAAAAAAACTCACTTTGTACTCTCAAAAATATTTTAAATAATTATATTCCAAAAACTTGAATGTCCCATTAATTTTTCAATGTTCATCGCGAATTTGAAAAATGTTAATTTAGTGCATTTTTTGTTATTGTAATCTTGAAAAGTATTGATATGATTCAAACAAAATGATTGTGACACTTCAAAAAAGTTTGGGCGTTTCAAGAAAATATACGTGAGATTATATATGTATATATATATATATATATATATATATATATATATATATATATATATATATATATATGTATATATATATATATTTGTGTAATTCAACAAAATGTTTGTACAAAAGTACTCCCTCTGTCCCATAATATAAGATATTACTACATCTAATATGTGAGTAAATGGGATATAATAAGCTCTTATATTATGAGACGGAGGGAGTACGTTACATTGTAAAAAATATTCATGCCTTCCAATAATATGTCAAAGATTTTTTCTACAAAAATTTTATACAATGTAAAAATTTTCACATAGTTTAATTAAATGCACTTTATCATTAAAAAAATCAATGTGATGAAAATGCTTAACATGTATATGAAAAATATGTTTAAAACGTGTATTTGATAAAATATTAGTGATGTATTTGTAAAAATGTTAAACATGTATAAAAGTGTTTTACATGTACATAAAAAATGTACAACGTGTATGAGAATATGGTAGACGTTAAAACACATATTTAAGAAAATTTTGATCATGTATTTAAAAAATGTAGACATGTATAAACAATGTTTTTGATGTATACAAAAAATGTAAATGTGTCAGTAAAAAGTGGACACGTGTTAAAAGAAAAAAACAGAAAAGTACCAAAAGAAAAATAAATAAAATAAAAAGGTAAACTGAGGAAAACAAAAGGAAAAAACAATACAACCAATAAAAACAGAAAGAGAATAAGACTCACGCTGAGACTGCTACAATACTGGGCCTGGCCACTACCCTTGTACATAAGGCGACCCGGGAGATACATCTTGCAGTAAGCGAGACATAGCTCCCGCGCACAAATATTGCTATTGCCTTGAATACAAGCTACTGCGAGTTGTGTTTCTACACTACTATTAAAAAAGCAAACATGAGTCCCCCTACAGCCACACCAAATAGTGCACACAGGATAACCAGCCCCGTCCGATCAAACCAACTTAAACACATCCAAGTGCCCACGTTACATCAATCGTCTGCCAATCAGGTCAAATGGTTCAGAGCAAATGTTCTGCCGGCAGACTGCCCCCGCGTCTGCCCCCACACGCGATGCTCCCAACGATACTGCCTCGAGAAAAATACACTACGTTCGTGATCAACGCCGCCACCAAGCCACGAATTGCCCTCACCCCTGGTGGCCGCCGTCTCGAGGAGACCTCCCCGTCTCGGCGAACTGCCTTAGATCTGATGCCCAAGCCGTCCTCGCTCTGGTGACCGCCGTCTCGAGGAGACCTCCCTGTCTCGGCGAGCTGCCTTAGATCTGGTGTCCACGCCGTCCTCCCTCTGGTAGACGCCGTCTCGAGGAGACCTCCCCGTCCCGGTGAGCTGACCTGATCTGGTGTCCACGACATCCTCGCCCCTGTGTTGGCCGTCCCGAGGGCATCACGGCCCATATCAGCGCGTTGCCCTAGCTCCGGTGTCCACACCGTCCTCGCCCTGGTGGCCGCACCGTCTCAGGGACATAGGTCGCCATCACGCCCTACCGTCCGCGTACTTCCAGCCCTTTCCCTGCACAGGTTACATCATTGCAATTTGCACATCTTATGATAGGAAGGAAATAAAGGAAATTGTCACCATCACATTGCTGATTTGTGCAGTATAATTTGTTACCTACAGGACACCACGGTCTATAATGTTTTATTAAAGAAATTGAGTAGACACTGCACATTAGGATTCCTGGTTGTCTATTTTGTTACCTACAAGACACCATGATCTATAATGTTTTATTACGGAAATTAAGTAAAAATTGCACATTAGGATTCTTAATTAGTTGTTTCTATTGTTACCTACAGGACACCATGGTCTATAATGTTTTATTATAGAAATTAAGTGCACGCTGCACATTAGGATTCCTGGTTAGTTGTTTCTTACCAAGGGGTTTATGCACCGCAACATTGGTGCAAACAAGACAAAAAGAATAGATCATACGCAATACTTTACCTTATTGTAGGCCAATACAATTGAGACAGCACCTCTCCCTCTCATGAGATCTAGCCACCAAATAATAACCTGAATAACCCACATCATGCAAGTACATGAGTATTCTTGAAAGGGCATAACAGACATAAGAAGTTTTCTGCAGGTAAAAGTCACCAGAAATGCTATTAACACAACATAAGAAAATATAAGAACACTGGTTATATCAACGTAGCCAAAATAATAATTGGAAAGCGGCAGTGCTAGAAGCTTGGTAGATTTCTATTTTGGTGCAAAAAACCCGAAGTAAACTTGTATGTGATTCACTGGATAGACGACGAACATGTATATATGTAAATCTCTAGACGCTAACTCTCAGTCACCACCATCTTCTTTTGGAGTTGCCGACAATTTTTACTGTTGTTTTTGTTCTCTTTGAAGTTTTTTTTGGAAAATACATCTACATCTGATTCAAAGAGAAAAAATATGAATATTTTGGTTTTTCCCTTAAGTTTCCTATAGCTGAAGTGCAACCATGCACTAACCAATTTCCCCAGTGTCATTTGTCGCGAGGCCAGCGAGCCGCATTCGGAGGAGTACAGCAGACACCAGTGGCCAGTGCCAAGTGCCAGTGTTGGTTGGTGCTTTCCCTCGTGCGTTTAGGTTCCAGATAACTTGGTTTGTACTCCCTATGTCACAAAAGTGTCAAAAATGCCTTATATTTTGAGACAGAGGGAGTATTTATTAAGGCTTCTCTTTGCTCCAGGTTCCAATTAGGGCCAGAAATCTCTCTCGGGTTTAAGGTATAAACTTTGCTCTTTTCCCCTTCAAGGTAAAAAAATAGTTACTTTTCTTCTTCTGTGCTTGATGGTTAGTTAGTGTATGTTTGTTTCTCCACTTGGGGTTTGGTCCAATTTCTGTTTACTCCAGTTGTTGATGCCGAACTCCTTGATTGAGCTAGCTAGATCTAAGCACTTGGAAAATAGAAAGAGAGATCTCTTCTCTTGTAATTTTATTCCAATTTCTTAAGTTATTACAACTACACTTGTAACTTCTATTTTAATTTACCTTTCTATTTGTGGAGACACTTCTGCTGCAAGTTTTTATTCGCTGAAAAAGACAGTTAGTGACCAACTTCTCCTTTGAGCAGGGAGGAGTTGTCCTAGAGATAGGTAAAGAAGGACATGTCTGACACTGAAGCTGGCAAGCGAGCCACTGATTCTGACACTGCAACACTGATTCCAAACACAAACAGTGGAAGCTTAGAAGGTTCAAGCAACAACAGGCCACAAAGACCACCTGGTTCAGAGACAACGACGAGGTTGTCGAGATCACGCTCGATGTACAACGCGATTTTGTGTCGGTCCAAGGCGACAGGCCAGTGCCTCTAGAGGTTGCTCCAGGTTCCAATTAGGTCCAGAAATCTCTCTCGGGTTTAAGGTATAAAATTTGCTCTTTTCCCCTTCAAGGTAAAAAAATAGTTACTTTTCTTCTTCTGTGCTTGATGGTTAGTTAGTGTATGTTTGTTTCTCCACTTGGGGTTTGGTCCAATTTCTGTTTACTCCAGTTGTTGATGCCGAACTCCTTGATTGAGCTAGCTAGACCTAAGCACTTGGAAAATAGAAAGAGAGATCTCTTCTCTTGTAATTTCTATTCCAGTTTCTTAAGTTGTTACAACTACACTTGTAACTTCTATTTTTAATTTACCTTTCTATTTGTGGAGACACTTCTGCTGCAAGTTTTTATTCGCTAAAAAAGACAGTTAGTGACCAACTTCTCCTTTGAGCAGGGAGGAGTTGTCCTAGAGGTAGGTAAAGAAGGACATGTCTGACACTGAAGCTGGCAAGCGAGCCACTGATTCTGACACTGCAACACTTATTCCAAACACAAACAGTGGAAGCTTAGAAGGTTCAAGCAAAAACAGGCCACAAAGACCACCTGGTTCAGAGACAATGACGAGATTGTCGAGATCACGCTCGATGTACAACACGATTCAGTGTCGGTCCAAGGCGACAGGCCAGTGCCTCTAGAGGTTGCTCCAGGTTCCAATTAGAGCCAGAAATCTCTCTCGGGTTTAAGGTATGAACTTTGCTCTTTTCCCCTTCAAGGTAAAAAAATAGTTACTTTTCTTCTTCTGTGCTTGATGGTTAGTTAGTGTATGTTTGTTTCTCCACTTGGGGTTTGGTCCAATTTCTGTTTACTCCAGTTGTTGATGCCGAATTCCTTGATTGAGCTAGCTAGATCTAAGCACTTGGAAAATAGAAAGAGAGATTTCTTCTATTGTAATTTCTATTCCAGTTTCTTAAGTTATTACAACTACACTTGTAACTTCTATTTTTAATTTACCTTTCTATTTGTGGAGACACTTCTGCTGCAAGTTATTATTCGCTAAAAAAGACAGTTAGTGACCAACTTCTCCTTTGAGCAGGGAGGAGTTGTCCTAGAGGTAGGTAAAGAAGGACATGTCTGACACTGAAGCTGGCAAGCGAGCCACTGATTCTGACACTGCAACACTGATTCCAAACACAAACAGTGGAAGCTTAGAAGGTTCAAGCAGCAACAGGCCACAAAGACCACCTGGTTCATAGACAACGACGAGGTTGTCGAGATCACGCTCGATGTACAACGCGATTCAGTGTCGGTCCAAGGCGACAGGCCAGTGCCTCTAGAGGTTGCTCCAGGTTCCAATTAGGGCCAGAAATCTCTCTCGGGTTTAAGGTATAAACTTTGCTCTTTTCCCCTTCAAGGTAAAAAAAATAGTTACTTTTCTTCTTCTGTGCTTGATGGTTAGTTAGTGTATGTTTGTTTCTCCACTTGGGGTTTGGTCCAAAATCTGTTTACTCCAGTTGTTGATGCCGAACTCCTTGATTAAGCTAGCTAGATCTATGCACTTGTCTACACTACTATTAAAAAAGCAAACATGAGTCCCCCTACAGCCACACCAAATAGTGCACACAGGATAACCAGCCCCGTCCGATCAAACCAACTTAAACACATCCAAGTGCCCACGTTACATCAATCGTCTGCCAATCAGGTCAACGGTTTAGAGCAAATGTTCTGCCGGCAGACTGCCCCCGCGTCTGCCCCCACACGCGATGCTCCCAACGATACTGCCTCCAGAAAAATACACTACGTTCGTGATCAACGCCGCCACCAAGCCACGAATATCCCTCACCCCTGGTGGCTGCCGTCTCGAGGAGACCTCCCCGTCTCGGCGAGCTGCCTTAGATCTGATGCCCAAGCCGTCCTCGCTCTGGTGACCGCCGTCTCGAGGAGACCTCCCTGTCTCGACGAGCTGCCTTAGATCTGGTGTCCACGCCGTCCTCCCTCTGGTAAACGCCGTCTCGAGGAGACCTCCCCGTCCCGGTGAGCTGACCTGATCTGGTGTCCATGACATCCTCGCCCCTGTGTTGGCCATCCCGAGGGCATCACGGCCCATATCAACGCGTTGCCCTGGCTCCGGTGTCCACACCGTCCTTGCCCTGGTAGCCGCACCGTCTCAGGGACATAGGTCGCCATCACGCCCTACCGTCCGCGTACTTCCAGCCCTTCCCCTGCACAGGTAAGGATGGCAATGGGTCGGGTTTGGACCGGGTTGAACGATATCAAATCCATATCCATATCCATGATGACAGTCTCTGTCCGCCCATGAAAAAACCCATGGGCGAAAAATTGTGTCCATGTCCAAACCCGATGGATATCCATATCCGTTGGATATCCATGGGGTCCTCTCAAGACATATACATAAGACACAACATAATATGCACATAAGTTGTTGCACCTAGGCATCGATGCGCGTGTGGAAAAGCAGAGACGAAGGGGATAAGGGGATACTTAGTTGCATTGTCATAGGCCATGGTGCTGGCTATTGAAGTGCTCCAGCATACAAGGAGATAGCGGCTGCCAGTGTTGACCATATCTTGGGATGCGGGAGTAGCAAGAAGAGGAGACGTGAATTATACTTAATGATGAGTTGTTTAACAATGACATAAAAGACCATTAGGGGGCTGAAGTAATATTAAGGCGGGGATTGAATCTCAACTAATAAATGTTACGATGGGGATTGTGCAATTTTCTTTGAAAGTTTTAGATTATAATGGGTGAAGTTACAATGGGACATGTGTCTGTGGGGTAGGGACAATGGAATATTGCCATTAAGTCATACTATCGGGTCGGGTTTGGATATATCCATGGGTACAAGAATATGTCCATGCCCTACCCATGAGTAATCGGGTCGGGTTTGGGCACCGCCCATGGGCGCAAAAGCATATCCAAACCCTGTCCATACGGGTCGGATATCCATGGATATCCATGTCCATGGGTAAAATTGCCATCCTTATGCACAGGTTACATCATTGCAATTTGCACATCTTATGATAGGAAGGAAATAAAGGAAATTGTCACCATCACATTGCTGATTTGTGCAGTATAATTTGTTACCTACAGGACACCACGGTCTATAATGTTTTATTAAAGAAATTGAGTAGACACTGCACATTAGGATTCCTGGTTGTCTATTTTGTTACCTACAGGACACCATGATCTATAATGGTTTATTACAGAAATTAAGTAAAAATTGCACATTAGGATTCTTGATTAGTTGTTTCTATTGTTACCTACAGGACACCATGATCTATAATGTTTTATTATAGAAATTAAGTGCACACTGCACATTAGGATTCCTGGTTAGTTGTTTCTTACCAAGGGGTTTATGCACCGCAACATTGGTGCAAACAAGACAAAAAGAATAGATCATACGCAATACTTTACCTTATTGTAGGCCAATACAATTGAGACAGCACCTCTCCCTCTCATGAGATCTGGCCACCAAATAATAACCTGAATAACCCACATCATGCAAGTACATGAGTATTCTTGAAAGGGCATAACAGACGTAAGAAGTTTTCTACAGGTAAAAGTCACCAGAAATGCTATTAACACAACATAAGAAAATATAAGAACACTGGTTATATCAACGTAGCCAAAATAATAATTGGAAAGCGGCAGTGCTAGAAGCTTGGTAGATTTCTATTTTGACGCAAAAAAACCCGAAGTAAACTTGTATGTGATTCACTGGATAGACGACGAACATGTATATATGTAAATCTCTGGACGCTAACTCTCAGTCACCATCATCTTCTTTTGGAGTTGCCGACAATTTTTACTATTGTTTTTGTTATCTTCGAAGTTTTTTTGGAAAATACATCTACATCTGATTCAAAGAGAAAAAATATGAATATTCTGGTTTTTCCCTTAAGTTTCCTATAGCTGAAGTGCAACCATGCACTAACCAATTTCCCCAGTGTCATTTGTCGCGAGGCCAGCGAGACGCATTCGGAGGAGTACAGCAGACACCAGTGGCCAGTGCCAAGTGCCAGTGTTGGTTGGTGCTTTCCCTCGTGCGTTTAGGTTCCAGAAAACTTGGTTTGTACTCCCTATGTCACAAAAGTGTCAAAAATGCCTTATATTTTGAGACAGAGGGAGTATTTATTAAGGCTTCTCTTCGCTCCAGATTCCAATTAGGGCCAGAAATCTCTCTCGGGTTTAAGGTATAAACTTTGCTTTTTTCCCCTTCAAGGTAAAAAAACTGTTACTTTTCTTCTTCTGTGCTTGATGGTTAGTTAGTGTATGTTTGTTTCTCCACTTGGGGTTTGGTCCAATTTCCGTTTACTCCAGTTGTTGATGCCGAACTCCTTGATTGAGCTAGCTAGATCTAAGCACTTGGAAAATAGAAAGAGAGATCTCTTCTCTTGTAATTTCTATTCCAATTTCTTAAGTTATTACAACTACACTTGTAACTTCTATTTTAATTTACCTTTCTATTTGTGGAGACACTTCTGCTGCAAGTTTTTATTCGCTGAAAAAGACAGTTAGTGACCAACTTCTCCTTTGAGCAGGGAGGAGTTGTCCTAGAGGTAGGTAAAGAAGGACATGTCTGACACTGAAGCTGGCAAGTGAGCCACTGATTCTGACACTGCAACACTGATTCCAAACACAAACAGTGGAAGCGTAGAAGGTTCAAGCAACAACAGGCCACAAAGACCACCTGGTTCAGAGACAACGACGAGGTTGTCGTGATCACGCTCGATGTACAACGCGATTCAGTGTCGGTCCAAGGCGACATGCTAGTGCCTCTAGAGGTTGCTCCAGGTTCCAATTAGGGCCAGAAATCTCTCTCGGGTTTAAGGTATAAAATTTGCTCTTTTCCCCTTCAAGGTAAAAAAATAGTTACTTTTCTTCTTCTGTGCTTGATGGTTAGTTAGTGTATGTTTGTTTCTCCACTTGGGGTTTGGTCAAATTTCTGTTTACTCCAGTTGTTGATGCCGAACTCCTTAATTGAGCTAGCTAGATCTAAGCACTTGGAAAATAGAAAGAGAGATCTCTTCTCTTGTAATTTCTATTCTAGTTTCTTAAGTTATTACAACTACACTTGTAACTTCTATTTTTAATTTACCTTTCTATTTGTGGAGACACTTCTGCTGCAAGTTTTTATTCGCTAAAAAAGACAGTTAGTGACCAACTTCTCCTTTGAGCAGGGAGGAGTTGTCCTAGAGGTAGGTAAAGAAGGACATGTCTGACACTGAAGCTGGCAAGCGAGCCACTGATTCTGACACTGCAACACTTATTCCAAACACAAACAGTGGAAGCTTAGAAGGTTCAAGCAACAACAGGCCACAAAGACCACCTAGTTCAGAGACAACGACGAGATTGTCGAGATCACGCTCGATGTACAACGCGATTCAGTGTCGGTCCAAGGCGAGAGGCCAGTGCCTCTAGAGGTTGCTCCAGGTTCCAATTAGGGCCAGAAATCTCTCTCGGGTTTAAGGTATAAACTTTGCTTTTTTCCCCTTCAAGGTAAAAAAAAATAGTTACTTTTCTTCTTCTGTGCTTGATGGTTAGTTAGTGTATGTTTGTTTCTCCACTTGGGGTTTGGTCCAATTTCTGTTTACTCCAGTTGTTGATGCCGAACTCCTTGATTGAGCTAGCTAGATCTAAGCACTTGTAAAATAGTAAGAGAGATCTCTTCTCTTGTAATTTCTATTCCAGTTTCTTAAGTTATTACTGAAGGAAATATGCCCTAGAGGCAATAATAAAGATGTTATTTGTATTTCCTTATATCATGATAAATGTCTTTTATTCATGCTAGAATTGTATTAACCGGAAACTTAGTACATGTGTGAATACATAGACAAAACAGTATGTCCCTAGTATGCCTCTACTAGACTAGCTCATTGATCAAAGATGGTTATGTTTCCTAACCATAGACATGAGTTGTCATTTGATCAATGGGATCACATCATTAGGAGAATGATGTGATGGACAAGACCCATCCGTTAGCATAGCACTATGATCGTTTAGTTTAACTGCTATTGCTTTCTTCATGACTTATACATGTTCCTATGACTATGAGATTATGCAACTCCCGAATACCGTAGGAACACCTTGTGTGCTATCAAACGTCACAACGTAACTGGGTGATCATAAAGATGCTCTACAGGTGTCTCCGAAAGTATTCGTGGTGTTGGCATAGATCAAGATTAGGATTTGTCACTCCGAGTGTCGGAGAGGTATCTCTGGGCCCTCTCGGTAACACACATCACAATAAGCCTTGCAAGCAAAAGACTAATGAGTTAGTCACGAGATGATGTGTTACGGAACGATTAAGAGACTTGCCGGTAACGAGATTGAACTAGGTATAGAGATACCGACGACCGAATCTCGGGCAAGTAACATACCGTTTGACAAAAGGAACAACGTATGTTGTTATGCGGTTCTGACCGATAAAAGATCTTCGTAGAATATGTAGGAGCCAATATGAACATCCAGGTTCCGCTATTGGTTATTGACCGGAGATGAGTCTCGGTCATGTCTACATAGTTCTCGAACCCGTAGGGTCCGCACGCTTAACGTTTGATGACGATCGGTATTATGAGTTTATGAGTATTGATGTACCGAAGGTAGTTCGGAGTCCCGGATGAGATCACGGACATGACGAGGAGTCTCGGAATGTCCGAGACATAAAGATTGATATATTGGACGGCTATATTCGGACACCGAAAGTATACCGGAAAAGTTTCGAATTTATCGGGATTGCCGGAGGGGGTTACCTGAACCTCCTACGAAGGGGGATGGTCCATAGTGGGCCTTGTGGAAAAGGAGAGAGACAGCCCATAGGGCTGGCCGGCGCCCCACCTAGTTCCTAGTTGGACTAGGATTGGTGGGAGGCGCCACCTCTTCCTTTTCCTACTCCATCTCTTCCTTCTTTGGTGATTCCTACTAGGAATAGGATTGCAATCCTATTCCTAGTAGGATTCCTTCCCTAGCCGCACCATAGGAGGTTGGCCAGCCCTCCTCCCTTGCTCCTTTATATACGGGGGCAGGGGGGCACCCAAAGACACACAAGTTGAATTGTTTTAGCCGTGTGCGGTGCCCCCCTCCACAGAATCACACCTCGGTCATACCGTCGCGGAGCTTAGGCGAAGCCCTGCGCCGGTGAACACATCATATTCGTCACCACGCCGTCGTGCTGACGAAACTCTCCCATGAAGCTCAACTGGATCAAGAGCTCGTGGGACGTCATCAAGCTGAACGTGTGCTGAACGCGGAGGTGCCGTACGTTCGGTGCTTGATCGGTTGGATCGCGAAGAAGTTCGACAACATCAACCGCGTCACTTGACGCTTCCGCTCCCGGTCTACGAGGGTACGTAGACACACTCTCCCCTCTCGTTGCTATGCATCTGGTAGATAGATCTTGCGTGATCGTAGGAAAATTTTAAAATACTACGTTCCCCAACAGTGGCATCATGAGCCAGGTCTATGCGTAGATGATATGCACGAGTAGAACACAATGAGTTGTGGGCGATACTAGTCATACTGCTTACCAGCATGTCATACTTTGCTTAGGCGGTATTGTGAGATGAAGCGGCCCGGACCGACATTACGCGTACGCTTACGCGAGACTGGTTTCACCGTTACGAGCACTCGTTGCTTGAAGGTGACTGGCGGGTGTCTGTCTCTCTCACTTTAGCTGAATCAAGTGTGACTACGCCCGGTCCTTGTGAAGGTTAAAACAGCACATACTTGACGAAACATCGTTGTGGTTTTGTATGCGTAGGTAAGAACAGTTCTTGCTAAAGCCCGTAGCAGCCACGTAAAACTTGCAACAAACAAAGTAGAGGACGTCTAACTTGTTTTTGCAGGGCATGTTGTGATGTGATATGGTCAAGACATGATGAGTTATACGGTTTTTGTATGAGATGATCATGTTTTGCGAGGGTGATCATGACGGTGCTTTGGAGATGGAGATCAAAAGCACAAGATGATGATGGCCATATCATGTCACATATTTTGATTGCATGTGATGTTTATCTTATTATGCTTCTTATTTTGCTTAGAACGACGGTAGCATATAAGATGATCCCTTACTAAATTTCAAGGTATAAGTGTTCTCCCTGAGTATGCACCGTTGCAAAAGTTCGTCGTGCCGAGACACCACGTGATGATCGGGTGTGATAAGCTCTACGTTCAAATACAACGGGTGTAAGCCAGTTTTGCACACGCAGAATACTCGGGTTAAACTTGACGAGCCTAGCATATACAGATATGGCCTCGGAACACTGGAGACCGAAAGGTCGAGCGTGAATCATATAGTAGATATGATCAACATAAGATGTTCACCATTGAAACTACTCCATCTCACGTGATGATCGGACATGGTTTAGTTGATTTGGATCACGTGATCATTTAGATGACCGGAGGGATGTCTATCTAAGTGGGAGTTCTTAAGTAATATGATTAAATTGAACTTTAATTTATCATGAAGTTAGTCCTGGTAGTATTAGCATATCTATGTTGTAGATCAATAGCTCGCGATGTTGCTCCCCGTTTATTTTTTCATATGTTCCTAGAGAAAACCAAGTTGAAAGATGTTAGTAGCAATGATGCGGAATTGTTCCATGATCTGAGGATTATCCTCATTGCTGCACAGAAGAATTATATCCTTGATGCACCGCTAGGTGACAGACCTATTGCAGGAGCAGATGTAGACGTTATGAACGTTTTGACAAAAGCTCGATATGATGACTACTTGATAGTTGAAGTGCACCATGCTTTACGGCTTAGAACCGGGACTTCAAAAACGTTTTGAACGCCATGGAGCATATAAGATGTTCCAAGAGTTGAAATTAGTATTTCATACTCATGCCCGTGTCGAGAGGTATAAGACCTCTGACAGTACTTTGCCTACAAGATGGAGGAGAATAGCTCAACCAGTGAGCATGTGCTCAGATTGTCTGGGTACTACAATTACTTTAATCAAGTGGGAGTTAATCTTCCAGATGAGATAGTAATTGACAAAGTTCTCTAGTCACTATCACCAAGTTAGTAGAACTTCGTGATGAACTATAATATGCAAGGGATGACGAAAGGAATTCCCAGCTCTTCGCGATACTGAAGTAGGCGAAGGTAGAAATCATGAAAAAGCATCAAGTGTTGATGGTTAACAAGACCACTTGTTTCAAGTAAAGGGCAAAGGGATAGAAGGGGAACTTCAAGAAGAATGACAAGCAAGTTGTCACTCCCGTGAAGAAACCCAAAGCTAAACTCAAGCCTGAAACAAGTGCTTATACTGCAAAGGAAATGGTCACTAAAAGTGGAACTGCCCTAGATACTTGGCGGATAAGGAGGATGGAAAAGTGAACAAAGGTATATTTGATATACAGATTATTAATGTGTATTTTACTAGTGTTCATAGCAACCCCTCGGTATTTGATATTGGTTCAGTTGCTAAAGAGTAGTAACTCGAAGTGGGAGTTGCATAATGAACATAAACTAGTTAAAGGATGAAGTGACGATGTGTATTGGAAGCAGTTCCAAGATTGATATGATCATCATCGCACACTCCCTATACTTTCGGGATTAGTGTTGAACCTAAATAACTGTTATTTGGTGTTTGTGTTGAGCATGAATGTGATTTGATCATGTTTATTGCAATACGGTTATTCATGTAAGTTAGAGAATAATTGTTGTTCTGTTTACATGAATAAAACCTTCTATGGTCATACACCCAATGAAAATAGTTTGTTGGATCTCGATCGTGTGATACACATATTCATAATATTGAAGCCAAAAGATGCAAGGTTAATAATGATAGTGCAACTTATTTGTGGCACTGCCGTTAAAGTCATATTGGTGTAAAATGCATGAAGAAACTCCATAAATGATGGAATTTTGGAATCACTTGATTATGAATCACTTGGTGCTTGCGAACCATGCCTCATGGGCAAGATGACTAAAAACTCCGTTCTCCGGAACTATGGAGCGAGCAACATATTTGTTGGAAATCATACATATTGATGTATGTGGACCAATGAGTGTTGAAGCTCGCGGCGGGTATCGTTATTTTCTGACCTTCACTGATGATTTGAGCAGATATGGGAATATCTACTTAATGAAACACAAGTCTGAAACATTTGAAAAGTTCAAAGATTTTCAGAGTGAAGTAGAGAATCATCGTAACAAGAAAATAAAGTTTCGACGATCTGATCGTGGAGGAGAATATTTGAGTTACGAGTTTGGTCTTCATTTGAAACAATGTGGAATAGTTTCACAACTCACGCCACCTGGAACACCACAACATAATGGTGTGTCCGAACGTCGTAACCGTACTTTATTGGATATGGTGCGATCTATGATGTCTCTTACCGATTTACCACTATCGTTTTGGGTCATGCATTAGAGACAGCTGCATTCACGTTAAATAAAGGCCTCATCTAAATCCGTTGATACGACACCTTATGAACTATGGTTTGGCAAAGAAAGCAAAGTTGTCGTTTCTTAAAATTTGGGGCTGCGATGCTTATGTGAAAACACTTCAACCTGATAAGCTCGATCCCAAGTCGGAAAAATGTGTCTTCATAGGATACCCAAAAGAGACTGTTGGGTACACCTTCTATCACAGATCCGAAGGCAAAATATTCGTTGCTAAGAACGGATCCTTTCTAGAAAAAGAGTTTCTCTCGAAAGAAGTGAGTGGGAGGAAAGTAGAACTTGATGAGGTAATTGTACCTTCTCCCGGATTGGAAAGTAGTACATCACAGGAAATTGTTCCAGTGATTCCTACACCAATTAGTGAGGAAGTTAATGATAATGATCATGAAACTTCGGATCAAGTTTCTGCTGAACGTCATAGATCAACCAGAGTACGTTCCGCACCAGAGTGGTACGGCAACCCAGTTCTGGAAATCATGTTACTAGACCATGATGAACCTACGAACTATGAGGAAGCGATGATGAGCCCAGATTCCGCAAAATGGCTTGAAGCCATGAAATCTGAGATAGGATCCATGTATGAGAACAAAGTGTGGACTTTGGTTGACTTGCCCGATGATCGGCAAGCCATCGAAAATAAATGGATCTTCAAGAGGAAGACCGACGCAGACGGTAATATTACTGTTTACAAAGCTCGACTTGTTGCGAAAGGTTTTCGACAAGTTCAAGGAGTTGACTACGATGAGACTTTCTCACCTGTAGCGATGCTTAAGTCTGTCCGAATCATGTTAGCAATTGCCGCATTTTATGATTATGAAATCTGGCAAATGGATGTCAAAACTGCATTCCTAAATGGATATCTCAAAGAAGAGTTGTATATGATACAACCAGAAGGTTTTGTCGATCCAAAAGGTGCTAACAAATTATGCAAGCTCCAGCGATCCATCTATGGACTGGTGCAAGCATCTCGGAGTTGGAATATACGCTTTGATGAGGTGATCAAAGCATATGGTTTTATACAGACTTTTGGAGAAGCCTGTATTTACAAGAAGTGAGTGGGAGCACTACAACCTTTCTGATAAGTATATGTGAATGACATATTGTCGATCGGAAATGATGTAGAATTTTCTGGAAAGCATAAAGGAATGTTTGAAAGGAGTTTTTCAAAGAAAGACCTCGGTGAAGCTGCTTACATATTGAGCATCAAGAATCTATATAGATAGATCAAGACGCTTAATAAGACTTTCGATGAGTACATACCTTGATAAGATTTTGAAGTAGTTCAAAATGGATCAGTCAAAGAAGAAGTTCTTGCCTGATTTGTAAGGTATGAAGTTGAGTAAGACTCAAAGCCAGACCACGGCAGAAAAATATAGAGAGAATGAAAGTCATTCCCTATGCCTCAGCCATAGGTTCTATAAAGTATGCCATGCTGTGTACAAAACACGTTGTGTACCTTGCCAAGAGTTTGACAGGGAGGTACAATAGTGATCCAGGAGTAGATCACTGTACAGCGGTCAAAATTATCCTTAGTAATTGGATGACTAAGGAAATGTTTCTCGATTATGGAGGTGATAAAGAGTTCGTCGTAAAGGGTTACGCCGATGCAAACTTTGACACTAAATTCAGATGACTCTAAGTATCAATCTGGATGCATATTGAAAGTGGGAGCAATTAGCTAGAGTAGCTTTATGCAGAACATTGTAGACATAGAAATTTGCGAAATACGTACGGATCTGAATGTGACAGACCCGTTGACTAAACTTCTCTCACGAGCAAAAACATGATCACACCTTATTACTCTTGGGTATTAATCACATAACAATGTGAACTAGATTATTTACTCTAGTAAACCCTTCGGGTGTTAGTCACATGGCGATGTGAACTATGGGTGTTATTCACATAACGATGTGAACTATCAGTATTAAATCACATGGCGATGTGAGCTAGATTATTGACTCTAGTTCAAGTGGGAGACTGAAGGAAATATGCCCTAGAGGCAATAATAAAGATGTTATTTGTATTTCCTTATATCATGATAAATGTCTTTTATTCATGCTAGAATTGTATTAACCGGAAACTTAGTACATGTGTGAATACATAGACAAAACAGTATGTCCCTAGTATGCCTCTACTAGACTAGCTCATTGATCAAAGATGGTTATGTTTCCTAACCATAGACATGAGTTGTCATTCGATCAACGGGATCACATCATTAGGAGAATGATGTGATGGACAAGACCCATCCGTTAGCATAGCACTATGATCGTTTAGTTTAACTGCTATTGCTTTCTTCATGACTTATACATGTTCCTATGACTATGAGATTATGCAACTCCCGAATACCGTAGGAACACCTTGTGTGCTATCAAACATCACAACGTAACTGGGTGATCATAAAGATGCTCTACAGGTGTCTCCGAAAGTATTCGTGGTGTTGGCATAGATCAAGATTAGGATTTGTCACTCCGAGTGTCGGAGAGGTATCTCTGGGCCCTCTCGGTAACACACATCACAATAAGCCTTGCAAGCAAAAGACTAATGAGTTAGTCACGAGATGATGTGTTACGGAACGAGTAAAGAGACTTGCCGGTAACGAGATTGAACTAGGTATAGAGATACCGACGATCGAATCTCGGGCAAGTAACATAACGTTTGACAAAAGGAACAACGTATGTTGTTATGCGGTTCTGACCGATAAAAGATCTTCGTAGAATATGTAGGAGCCAATATGAACATCCAGGTTCCGCTATTGGTTATTGACCGGAGATGAGTCTCGGTCATGTCTACATAGTTCTCGAACCCGTAGGGTCCGCACGCTTAACGTTTGATGACGATCGGTATTATGAGATTATGCAACTCCCGAATACCGTAGGAACACCTTGTGTGCTATCAAACGTCACAACGTAACTGGGTGATCATAAAGATGCTCTACAGGTGTCTCCGAAAGTATTCGTGGTGTTGGCATAGATCAAGATTAGGATTTGTCACTCCGAGTGTCGGAGAGGTATCTCTGGGCCCTCTCGGTAACACACATCACAATAAACCTTGCAAGCAAAAGACTAATGAGTTAGTCACGAGATGATGTGTTACGGAACGAGTAAAGAGACTTGCCGGTAACGAGATTGAACTAGGTATAGAGATACCGACGATCGAATCTCGGGCAAGTAACATACCGTTTGACAAAAGGAACAACGTATGTTGTTATGCGGTTCTGACCGATAAAAGATCTTCGTAGAATATGTAGGAGCCAATATGAACATCCAGGTTCCGCTATTGGTTATTGACCGGAGATGAGTCTCGGTCATGTCTACATAGTTCTCGAACCCGTAGGGTCCGCACGCTTAACATTTGATGACGATCGGTATTATGAGTTTATGAGTATTGATGTACCGAAGGTAGTTCGGAGTCCCGGATGAGATCACGGACATGACGAGGAGTCTCGGAATGTCCGAGACATAAAGATTGATATATTGGACGGCTATATTCGGACACCGAAAGTATACCGGAAAAGTTTCGAATTTATCGGGATTGCCGGAGGGGGTTACCGGAACCTCCTACGAAGGGGGATGGTCCATAGTGGGCCTTGTGGAAAAGGAGAGAGGCAGCCCATAGGGCTGGCCGGTGCCCCACCTAGTTCCTAGTTGGACTAGGATTGGTGGGAGGCGCCACCTCTTCCTTTTCCTACTCCATCTCTTCCTTCTTTGGTGATTCCTACTAGGAATAGGATTGCAATCCTATTCCTAGTAGGATTCCTTCCCTAGCCGCACCATAGGAGGTTGGCCAGCCCTCCTCCCTTGCTCCTTTATATACGGGGGCAGGGGGGCACCCAAAGACACACAAGTTGAATTGTTTTAGTCGTGTGCGGTGCCCTCCTCCACAGAATCACACCTCGGTCATACCGTCGCGGAGCTTAGGCGAAGCCCTGCGCCGGTGAACACATCATATCCGTCACCACGCCGTCGTGCTGACGAAACTCTCCCGTGAAGCTCAACTGGATCAAGAGCTCGTGGGACGTCATCAAGCTGAACGTGTGCTGAACGCGGAGGTGCCGTACGTTCGGTGCTTGATCGGTTGGATCGCGAAGAAGTTCGACAACATCAACCGCGTCACTTGACGCTTCCGCTCCCGGTCTACGAGGGTACGTAGACACACTCTCCCCTCTCGTTGCTATGCATCTGGTAGATAGATCTTGCGTGATCGTAGGAAAATTTTAAAATACTACGTTCCCCAACAATTACAACTACACTTGTAACTTCTATTTTTAATTTACCTTTCTATTTGTGGAGACACTTCTGCTGCAAGTTTTTATTCGCTAAAAAAGACAGTTAGTGACCAACTTCTCCTTTGAGCAGGGAGGAGTTGTCCTAGAGGTAGGTAAAGAAGGACATGTCTGACACTGATGCTGGCAAGCGAGCCACTGATTCTGACACTGCAACACTGATTCCAAACACAAACAGTGGAAGCTTAGAAGGTTCAAGCAGCAACAGGCCACAAAGACCAACTCGTTCATAGACAACGACGAGGTTGTCAAGATCACACTCGATGTACAACGCGATTCAGTGTCGGTCCAAGGCGACAGGCCAGTGCCTCTAGAGGTTGCTCCAGGTTCCAATTAGGGCCAGAAATCTCTCTCGGGTTTAAGGTATAAACTTTGCTCTTTTCCCCTTCAAGGTAAAAAAATAGTTACTTTTCTTCTTCTGTGCTTGATGGTTAGTTAGTGTATGTTTGTTTCTCCACTTGGGGTTTGGTCCAATTTTTGTTTACTCCAGTTGTTGATGCCGAACTCCTTGATTAAGCTAGCTAGATCTAAGCACTTGTCTACACTACTATTAAAAAAGCAAACATGAGTCCCCCTACAGCCACACCAAATAGTGCACACAGGATAACCAGCCCCGTCCGATCAAACCAACTTAAACACATCCAAGTGCCCACGTTACATCAATCGTCTGCCAATCAGGTCAACGGTTTAGAGCAAATGTTCTGCCGGCAGACTGCCCCCGCGTCTGCCCCCACACGCGATGCTCCCAACGATACTGCCTCCAGAAAAATACACTACGTTCGTGATCAACGCCGCCACCAAGCCACGAATTTCCCTCACCCCTGGTGGCCGCCGTCTCGAGGAGACCTCCCCGTCTCGGCGAGCTGCCTTAGATCTGATGCCCAAGTTGTCCTCGCTGTGGTGACCGCCGTCTCGAGGAGACCTCCCTGTCTCGGCGAGCTGCCTTAGATCTGGTGTCCACGCCGTCCTTCCTCTGGTAGACGCGTCTCGAGGAGACCTCCCCGTCCCGGTGAGCTGACCTGATCTGGTGTCCACAACATCCTCGCCCCTGTGTTGGCCGTCCCGAGGGCATCACGGCCCATATCAGCGCGTTGCCCTGGCTCCGGTGTCCACACCGTCCTCGCCCTGGTGGCCGCACCGTCTCAGGGACATAGGTCGCCATCACGCCCTACCGTCCGCGTACTTACAGCCCTTCCCCTGCACAGGTTACATCATTGCAACTTGCACATCTTATGATAGGAAGGAAATAAAGGAAATTTTCACCATCACATTGCTGATTTGTGTAGTATAATTCGTTACCTACAGGACACCACGGTCTATAATGTTTTATTAAAGAAATTGAGTAGACACTGCACATTAGGATTCCTGGTTGTCTATTTTGTTACCTACAGGACACCATGATCTATAATGTTTTATTACAGAAATTAAGTAAAAACTGCACATTAGGATTCTTGATTAGTTGTTTCTATTGTTACCTACAGGACACCATGATCTATAATGTTTTATTATAGAAATTAAGTGCACACTGCACATTAGGATTCCTGGTTAGTTGTTTCTTACCAAGGGGTTTATGCACCGCAACATTGGTGCAAACAAGACAAAAAGAATAGATCATACGCAATACTTTACCTTATTGTAGGCCAATACAATTGTGACAGCACCTCTCCCTCTCATGAGATCTGGCCACCAAATAATAACCTGAATAACCCACATCATGCAAGTACATGAGTATTCTTGAAAGGGCATAACAGACGTAAGAAGTTTTCTGCAGGTAAAAGTCACCAGAAATGCTATTAACACAACATAAGAAAATATAAGAACACTGGTTATATCAACGTAGCCAAAATAATAATTGGAAAGCGGCAGTGCTAGAAGCTTGGTAGATTTCTATTTTGATGCAAAAACCCCGAAGTAAACTTGTATGTGATTCACTGGATAGACGACGAACATGTATATATGTAAATCTCTGGACGTTAACTCTCAGTCACCACCATCTTCTTTTGGAGTTGCCGACAATTTTTACTGTTGTTTTTGTTATCTTCGAAGTTTTTTTGGAAAATACACCTACATCTGATTCAAAGAGAAAACATATGAATATTCTGGTTTTTCCCTTAAGTTTCCTATAGCTGAAGTGCAACCATGCACTAACCAATTTCCCCAGTGTCATTTGTCGCGAGGCCAGCGAGCCGCATTCGGAGGAGTACAGCAGACACCAGTGGCCAGTGCCAAGTGCCAGTGTTGGTTGGTGCTTTCCCTCGTGCGTTTAGGTTCCAAACAACTTGGTTTGTACTCCCTATGTCACAAAAGTGTCAAAAATGCCTTATATTTTGAGACAGAGGGAGTATTTATTAAGGCTTCTCTTTGCTCCAGGTTCCAATTAGGGCCAGAAATCTCTCTCGGGTTTAAGGTATAAACTTTGCTCTTTTCCCCTTCAAGGTAAAAAAATAGTTACTTTTCTTCTTCTGTGCTTGATGGTTAGTTAGTGTATGTTTGTTTCTCCACTTGGGGTTTGGTCCAATTTCTGTTTACTCCAGTTGTTGATGCCGAACTCCTTGATTGAGCTAGCTAGATCTAAGCACTTGGAAAATAGAAAGAGAGATCTCTTCTCTTGTAATTTCTATTCCAATTTCTTAAGTTATTACAACTACACTTGTAACTTCTATTTTAATTTACCTTTCTATTTGTGGAGACACTTCGGCTGCAAGTTTTTATTCGCTGAAAAAGACAGTTAGTGACCAACTTCTCCTTTGAGCAGGGAGGAGTTGTCCTAGAGGTAGGTAAAGAAGGACATGTCTGACACTGAAGCTGGCAAGCGAGCCACTGATTCTGACACAGCAACCCTGATTCCAAACACAAACAGTGGAAGCTTAGAAGGTTCAAGCAACAACAGGCCACAAAGACCACCTGGTTCAGAGACAACGACGAGGTTGTCGAGATCACGCTCGATGTACAACGCGATTCAGTGTCGGTCCAAGGCGACATGCCAGTGACTCTAGAGGTTGCTCCAGGTTCCAATTAGGGCTAGAAATCTCTCTCAGGTTTAAGGTATAAAATTTGCTCTTTTCCCCTTCAAGGTAAAAAAATAGTTACTTTTCTTCTTCTGTGCTTGATGGTTAGTTAGTGTATGTTTGTTTCTCCACTTAGGGTTTGGTCAAATTTCTGTTTACTCCAGTTGTTGATGCCGAACTCCTTAATTGAGCTAGCTAGATCTAAGCACTTGGAAAATAGAAAGAGAGATCTCTTCTCTTGTAATTTCTATTCCAGTTTCTTAAGTTATTACAACTACACTTGTAACTTCTATTTTTAATTTACCTTTCTATTTGTGGAGACACTTCTGCTGCAAGTTTTTATTCGCTAAAAAAGACAGTTAGTGACCAACTTCTCCTTTGAGCAGGGAGGAGTTGTCCTAGAGGTAGGTAAAGAAGGACATGTCTGACACTAAAGCTGGCAAGCGAGCCACTGATTCTGACACTGCAACACTTATTCCAAACACAAACAGTGGAAGCTTAGAAGGTTCAAGCAACAACAGGCCACAAAGACCACCTAGTTCAGAGACAACGACGAGATTGTCGAGATCACGCTCGATGTACAACGCGATTCAGTGTCGGTCCAAGGAGACAGGCCAGTGCCTCTAGAGGTTGCTCCAGGTTCCAATTAGGGCCAGAAATCTCTCTCGGGTTTAAGGTATAAACTTTGCTCTTTTCCCCTTCAAGGTAAAAAAAATAGTTACTTTTCTTCTTCTGTGCTTGATGGTTAGTTAGTGTATGTTTGTTTCTCCACTTGGGGTTTGGTCCAATTTCTGTTTACTCCAGTTGTTGATGCCGAGCTCCTTGATTGAGCTAGCTAGATCTAAGCACTTGGAAAATAGAATTAGAGATCTCTTCTCTTGTAATTTCTATTCCAGTTTCTTAAGTTATTACAACTACACTTGTAACTTCTATTTTTAATTTACCTTTCTATTTGTGGAGACACTTCTGCTGCAAGTTTTTATTCGCTAAAAAAGACAGTTAGTGACCAACTTCTCCTTTGAGCAGGGAGGAGTTGTCCTAGAGGTAGGTAAAGAAGGACATGTCTGACACTGAAGCTGGCAAGCGAGCCACTGATTCTGACACTGCAACACTGATTCCAAACACAAACAGTGGAAGCTTAGAAGGTTCATGCAGCAACAGGCCACAAAGACCACCTGGTTCATAGACAACGACGAGGTTGTCGAGATCACTCTCGATGTACAACGCGATTCAGTGTCGGTCCAAGGCGACAGGCCAGTGCCTCTAGAGGTTGCTCCAGGTTCCAATTAGGGCCAGAAATCTCTCTCGGGTTTAAGGTATAAACTTTGCTCTTTTCCCCTTCAAGGTAAAAAAATAGTTACTTTTCTTCTTGTGTGCTTGATGGTTAGTTAGTGTATGTTTGTTTCTCCACTTAGGGTTTGGTCCAATTTCTGTTTACTCCAGTTGTTGATGCCGAACTCCTTGATTAAGCTAGCTAGATCTAAGCACTTGGAAAATAGAAAGAGAGATCTCTTCTCTTGTAATTTCTATTCCAGTTTCTTAAGTTATTACAACTACACTTGTAACTTCTATTTTTAATTTACCTTTCTATTTGTGGAGACACTTCTGCTGCAAGTTTTTATTCGCTAAAAAAGACAGTTAGTGACCAACTTCTCCTTTGAGTAGGGAGGAGTTGTCCTAGAGGTAGGTAAAGAAGGACATGTCTGACACTGAAGCTGGCAAGCGAGCCACTGATTCTGACACTGCAACACTGATTCCAAACACAAACAGTGGAAGCTTAGAAGGTTCAAGCAGCAACCGGCCACAAAGACCACCTGGTTTAGAGACAACGCCGAGGTTGTCGAGATCATGCTCGATGTACAACGCGATTCAGTGTCGGTCCAAGGCGACATGCCAGTGCCTCTAGAGGTTGTGTGGCTGACACAAGGAAGAGATACGACAGAGGCAAGAGTACCACTACAGTGGCACTTAAGGGCTTGCAATTTGTGACTGCCAAAGTTGCCTTTGACAGTGCAGCCGATGTGGAGAAATCGTTCAATCACCTACACGTTGATGGTGTCCTGCTCCGTTCCAGATTTGGGAAATGCATTGGTAGGTAACTTGGACAGTTTCAGTGAGTATTCCTTGGATATAATTTGTAATATAGTTCAAGTAGTGATTACTTTTGATTGCGTGTGTGCAGGGATGAGGGATGGAAGGGCCCGACGAGTTTGCAGTGCAGATATTCGATTCACCGGTGAGTAAGAGAGGGACAGTGAAGTGCTGACCAAGGCGGAGCTGAAAGAGTTCTGGGAGCAACTCGGTCACCGGGGTTTCGACAACTTAGTAGTCCACTCCTGCTAAATGTTTTTTCATGGTTTCCTTCACTCCCGATATATAAGTGCACGTTGTGCAGGGTTGACAAAATGCTGATGGAAGAATCACACACGAGGATGTTAAGGAGGTCAGTCACAAGAACCCAAACTGAAAATAGTCTTAGTGTGTAAATGTGAAGCATATAACATGAACCAAATAATATAAACCAAATGCAGCCAGCCTAACAGGCAAATATAGATAAACAGGCATATCTACACTACTATTAATTAAGCAAATGGTGACACTCTTTCGCAAATTCTCACCCTTAGTGCATCAGCAAACAAACTTTCCAAGATCAATGAGCGAGCAGATGGGTACACAGCACTCATCATGGAAGAATTTGACCCTAACGATTTGGGCTACATAGAGGTATGTGGATGTCGAATCGAAGCCTCGCCATCTCTACGGGCGATGTCTCACCAGTAAGTAATAACTCCATCGACCATGTATCCACTAAAATTATCGATTAAGATATATAGTATTTATGTTGCATTTATATTAAAGAATGCACTGGATAGAAAAATATGAACGGAAGTCAACGGAAAAGCATCGGATACCAACCTGCCTGGTGACTGTGTAGTCCCCCTTGCCTTCCACAAGCCGGCGCGCACGTAGCGGTCAGCCTACGTGGTCTTCCTTGGCACGGAGATGGCGAGGCCTGCGACGTCGTCGGTGAGGAAGTTTGGGCTGTTGGTGACGCTGATCCGGCGCTCCCAGCACTTCGGAGGTTGACGCGGTCGGTCCCACAGAGAAGGACGGCAGCGCATCGATGCGGATCAGCGTTGCCAACGACGGCGCCGGTGGCGGAGGCGTTGGCGCGAAGGAATTCGGCGCGCCCGTCGGGAGGGGGGTCCCAGGAGCAGAAGAGGCGGAAGCGAAGGTCGAGCTCCTGCTCCAGATAAGCCTTGCTCCAGAGCAGCAGCGGCACGCCCAGGTCTCCTTCGCCGATCGCCGGGAGCGCCGAGGACGGCAGCGGCTGGCTGTTGTGTGGTAGGTGATGGCGTTCCGCGGCGGCCTTTTGCTAGCGTTTTATTCTTCTTTTGGTTTTCTAGGAGCGGTGGGGAGACAGTGGAAGGAATGAAGGATAAGGTTTGGTGAGGTGTGAGGTGTAAGAGGGAGACACAAGGCAAGGAGCGTCGGGCGTGTCCAGTTCTTTCTCATTTTTCTCTTTCTTTACCGATGGCTCTTTAGTCAAGTATAATAATTAAATAATACTAATATATAGCGTCAGGCGTTGTTCATTTTTTAGGTAATTATCACTAGCCTTTTTTCATTTGGTTTATATTGGCATCGGACATTGTTTAATTCTTTTTTTATGGGACGTGTTTGGTTCAGCTATATGGTGTGATTTTTTTTATACTGTCACAATGGTTTAAATAAATAGTCAGTCATTATTATTTTGACAGTTTTATATAAAAATAATTAAAGGATAATGATTTTATATAAAACTATTAACACTTATAATCATCATACAAGTTATCTTGTGGTCTTCTTGATGTTAAATTTATGGAGTACTTCACCCGCAAAATAAAAATAAAAATTTATGGAGTACTTCACCGGAGATATTTTGTCCAAAAGAATGGCAGGTATATTTTGCATCGTATCATAATATCAATTATTTTATGACTTGTCATTATTTTTGATCCTTTAACACCGCTTATATTGTTGGGAATGAGGCATTTAAATGATTCAGTAAAAATGACTAAAAGGGAAAATAAGCATCAAATACATAATGTTTTCACACGTGCAATCTTACTAGTATATAGAAGTAAAAGTCGCAAAAATTAAAATTGACGCCGCTGGGAATCGAGCCCATGACGTCTCTCTGCTCTCCAAGCGCAGCCCACACGACCAAATGGCTACATGTAAACAAACACACATCACAGATTTATTTAAGAATATCCTATTGCGGGATATTCCCAGTTGCATATCATTCCTGTACATATAGTATGACATTTTTTAAAATTTGATCACATTTCAGAAAACACAAATGATTTTTTAAAGAAATATGATAAAAAATTGAAATTCCAAAATAGTTTTGCGAAAACACGAACACAATTTGGAATTTCAAACATATTTAGAAAACATTGTGAACATTTTCGATAATCAAGAAACAAATTGTTAATGTGATATTTTTAGTTTGGAAGAAATATATAACAAATATTGAAGCACATTTTTAAATTTCTAATTTTTAGATAAAATGAATAAATTAAAAACAACCGGATGTTTTTTTAAAGAATGATGAAAAATTGAAGTTCCAAACAATTTTAGTCATTCATGAATAAAATTGGAAGATTTGAACATTTTTTGAGAAAGTTGCATTTCTGTTTTGAATCGCGAGAATTTAAAAATTTATGAACCATGTTTTAAAACTAGAATACTTGTAAAAATGTGAACAGTTTTGCGAATGACAAAACATTCTTTTGAAAAAATAGTAATAAAACTGAAAATGAGAACTGTTATAAAAATTACGAACAAAATTTTTAAACCACGAACGAATAATGAACACGTGAGGACTTTTCAAAATTACAAACATAGTTTTCAAACTAGAACATTTTAAAACTTTGATATTTTTTCTAGTTGTGAACAAAATATAATAATGGTGATATTTTATAAGTTTGAAATTATAACCTTTTTCAGTTTTAGAATATCTTTTGTTAAGAAGCGAATACTTTCTGAAATTCTTTTTTGAGGAATTTCTAAATAATATATTAAAACTATTATAATTTTATATTCAAAAGAAGTAATTTTGAAAAATGTGTACCTTTTTTTTATTCGTTAACATTCTCTGAATTTCACAAATTTAAATAATTTTACACTTCTGGACTTTTTAACATTTTTAGAAATGTTAAAATAATATTTTAGAATCGATAAATTATTGAAATTTAAGAACAAAAAAAAACCGGAACATTATCAAAAACTTTAACTAATTTGTAAAATGCGTACATTTTTTAATATTTGGAAAATGGGAAAATAAAACAATTTTGAAAAATGTGAAAATTTTCAAAAGTTCTGAGCATCTTTTAAAAAGGAATTTAAACTTGAGAATAAAAATGGAAAATGTAGAACAAAATTAAATCAAGGAAGGAATAGACACAGAAAAGGTAAAAAATGAAAGAGGAAAAATAAAAAAGGAAACAAATGTAGGGGAAACAAAAAACAAAAATAACTCAACCGGTTCATAAATCTTCTAGAGTATTCTCAAAATGGGAATAAAAGGGCTGGAAACCTAAGGTTCCCAGTAGAAACCGCACAAAATAGCTATGCTGAACTACAATGATAATGGACCCGGCTCACCGAGCGCTTCGGCTGCGTCACCTCCGCCAATTTGACGCAGGATGTCAGTGCCGACCTAGTGACGACGACAAAGCGACACACCAGGCGCATATAGGAAAGTGTGCCGCTATATGCCGCCTACAGCAACTCCTAGAACCGTGTTGCCTGCAGGGCATCATTGTTGGGTCGACCGAGTAATCACGTCGCCGTGCGAAGCTGTCATGACTAACGTTTTTTTTTCTTTCATTGTTTAACATTTTTATTCTAGAAGGTTTATGATTGTTTGTATTTCTAATTTTTTTTAAATACATATCTTACAAAAAAAAGACTTTACATTAAAGTTGCAGACATGTCAATCATGCATTTTAGATCGCTAAACATGTAGAGAAAAATGTTTCTGATGTACATGTAAAGTATTCAAATGTGAAAAAAATAGTTGTAAATATAAATGATGTGCACAATTGTTTTGTGATATATCACATTTTTAAAAAATGAACAGGTTAAAATATGTTTATAAATATAAAAAGTGTTTTCATAATTCAGGAAAAATGTATTTTTATTTCAAGAAAATGTGTGATATATATACAAAAATGTTCAGCATGTCCAAAATTGTGTCTGTGACATTTTCCGAAAATGTGTATCCAATGTATTGTTTTTGCGTAATAGTAATAAAATGTTATGTCACCCCATCAAATTATTTATGTGGCATCTTCAATTATTCCCTAATTTCAAAGAAAATCTTCACGACATTTAAACTGCTTGCGAAAGTTAAAAAATTATATAGTCAGTTTCAGGATGTCATTTTAAACAAATAGTCGCGTGTTTCCCAAAAAATCGTGTGAAATTCTAAGTAGATATTTGTAAAATTTTCAAAAGGTTCGTGTAACCCAAGAAGATATTTATTGCCAATAGAAAATTGTACAAAATTTATATGGAAAATTATACTGTGTATACTAAAAAGTGTTAAAACATATATTTTCGAAAACTACATCGTGAATTTGGAAATTTCTAACGTGTATCAATAATAATGTTTTACTTGTGCGCCGAAAATATATATGTAATAAAAAAATAGACATGTGTTAAAAAAGAATGGCCATTAAAACAGACAAAAAAAAAGAAAAACGAGTAAGAAAACAAAAGGAAATCTTGGCGGAGTGAACCTACAGCGACAGAAGCAGCAACGAGTGACCTGCGCTAGTGGGTCAGGCCTGTTGGACGCTCGTGTGCTTCCAATAGTTGAGCTTTCGCCAGAAGCAGGCGGACTGGGTCGGCCCATTCCAGTTTCAAGATGGGCGCTCGAGGCAGGATCGAATAGCCGACCTCCCGGTTTCAAGCATGCATGAATAACCACTCGAGCTGATGGTATTTGGGTACTACTCCCTCCGTTCCTAAATATTTGTTTTTCTAGAGATTTCAACAAGTGGCTACATACGAAGCAAAATGAGTGAATCTACACTCTCAAATATGTCTGCATACATCCGTATGTTGTAACCATTTGAAATGTCTAGAAAGACAAATATTTCGGAACGGAGGGAGTAGATGGCAGCGCATGATGGTAAGAACTAGCAACAAAAACTCCGAACTATTTATTAAAATATTGTGAACTTTTGTATACTTAATTTGAAAGTTATTGAATTTTAAAATGTGTACTGAATTTTTGTATGCAATGAACATTTTTGATATATTGTGAACTTTTTTCTCAATGTGTACTGAACAATATTCCTATGCACAATGAACAGTATTTTCAAGTATATAGTAAACATTGTTTTTCTATATGGTGATATTTTTTTCACAACATGAACAAATTTCTGAAATATCAACAATTTTTTAACACATGAACAAATCTTTGAATGTCAAAGTTTTTTTAAAAAATAAGGAGAGTTTTTTGAAAAAATGAGATAATTTTAAAATTTGGAACATTTATGAAAAATGTACTTATAAAAAAGAAGAATGGCAATAAACCGAAAAATAAACAGAAAAGGATAAAGAAAACGAAACGATACAAAACAGCAGAAAAAGGCAGGCCAGTCTAAACCTTTCCTTCAGGGAAGCCACGACGTTTGGACGCTTACGAGCGTCAAATAAGATCTTCCCGGGAGACATAGCTCTCGCTCATAGGAAACACCATCTTTGTTGGAACGTCAGATATTCCTGAGTTCCTTCCCTTTAGATAAGGATATTCGTTGGTTCAAGCCCGCTTTTCTTGGAACGTCTGTGTCTCGGTCGCAAGATATACCTCGCCTCAAACGGCCTTTGTGAATGAGCCATTACTGTAGAGGTCTACCTGTTTACTTTTTCTTGTTTCGTTCTGTTCGGTTTTATTTAGTTTTTCTATTATTTTTTCTTTTGCGAAAATCTAAATATGTATTTGACAAAAGTGGACTTATGTATATAATTATTTAAATGCATTTATCATGTATTAAAGAAATGTTTATGCAGAACAAATTCGTTCATGCAATATTTAACAATATTTTATTATTTAAAAAAATTGTCATGACAATTAAAAATGATTCTATGATACTTATAAAAAATGTTAAATAAACTCATATAGTTTGTGAAAAGTGTTCGTATCATTCGAATAATTGCTCGTCATATTTTAGAAATATTCGGACATCTCAAAAATATCTTCGTGACATCTAATTTTGGCAATTATAAAAATATTTTGGGAGTTTATAAAAACATGTTTCATACCACTCAAAAATATGTCCATTTCATTTTCAAACACAATACTCTAAATACTTAATAAATTGCTGCAGAAATTACTAAAAAGGTTCATATCAGTTATAAAAAATGTTTGTTTTGTGGTAAAAAAAAGTGACTGTGTATTGCGAAAATATTCAATGTGTATTTGAGAAATGTTTAACGTATATTTGAATAAAACTGTTCAACATGTGTTCGAAAAAATCTTCACCATGTATCCAAAAAATATTCAACTTATATACAAAAAATGTTCAACCTTTATTCAAAAGGGTAACATGTGTTAGCAAAACATGATGAAAACCCTAAATATAAATAATAAGAAACACAACAGGAAAAACCAAAAAATGGTTAAAACAACAGATATAAAGAAGCTCCTATTGAAATTCCGCATAAATTGCCTGTCGAGAGGATTCAAAATCGCACCATCCCACCTACCTATTAATGATTGTTTGGAGCGCAATTTTTTTAAAAACTAAATAGTAGACGCACTATTTATTGCACCTTAGTAGTACCATTTAGATTTTACAATTATTCGAATACATCTTCACAGATTTCAAATGAAGTTTACGAGCATGCAAAAAAAGTTCACCAGATGAAAAAAAAAGTTTATGAATTCAAAAGCAGTTCATTTTAAAAATACTAATTTCAATAAAAAATTTACAAATTCAAAAACAGTTTATGAATTTCAGAAAAACACAATAATTAAAAAAATGTGAGTTTGTAAAAAAGTTCATCGGCTTTGAAAAAAGTTCATTGAATCTGAAAAAAAAACCTGATTTTGAAAAAAAATTCATCAAAACTGAAAAAAGGTTCATCCAATTAAAAAATTCATTGAACTTTAAAGATAGTTCACTGATTTTGAAAATAAGCTCATCAAATTTCAAAGAGATTCTTCACTTGAAAATACAGTTCACAAATTTGGAAAAAAAATCATCGATTTTGGGAAAAAGTTCATTGAATTCAATTCAAAAAAAGTTCATCAAATTTAAAAATAGCTCATCGATTTTGAAAAAATTAACAAATGATCAAAAAGTAAAAATAATTAAAAAACAAGCAAAAACGTTCGGAATAAAAAATAAAAAAATATAGGCGGAAACGAGTGTAGAAGAGCTTGTGAGGTGGGGCAGGTGTGGTGTCGAGCGCATGGTGTTGATATCAAGTAGGTCATAGGTTCGAATTCTATCAGCAATTCATTTTTTGGTTTTATAAAAGGTAAACGTTTGCACACGGACGATCGGCTTAGCGTTCGGCCGGTTGTACCGCTCGCTGCCGTGCAGGCCCACCTTATCCTTTTCTTCGCGGGTGTCTTCCTCCTTGGTTCTTGCTGCCTCTCCTTCTCTTTTTTCTTTCTCTACGAGCCATCATTAACCACCGGACCTCCACGGCCTCCTCGATGCCCAACCTCGCTGCTCCACTGTTGCCAGCGAGCCCCTGTTCTCAAACTACCAAGGACGCGTCACACTCGAGCTTGACCTCTTCCCCCCTCTATCTCTACGCCCCACCAGGACCACCGTTTTGCACGCACCCTCACCACCGCTGCTGCAATGGCCCACACTGCTGCTACTCCAAGCTTCCTCGCCGGGCTTCTGCAGCCGGCGGCGGCGCTGCGAGCGACGACCTTCTTTGCTTCAACCAAGACGACGATGTGAAACGAGATGGGGTAGTGCTACAACCGGCGACGTCGAAAGCTACAACCGGCTTTGGCGAAAGCTACATCCGAAGAGTAGAAAGCTACAACCGACCATAGTGCACCCGCAAAAGCTGGAACCAGAGACAAGACAAGCTACAACCAGCATCTCGATTTGCTACAACGGATGCGGCGACAGCACCAACCACCAGAACTGCACTCGCAAACAATGACGCCAGAGTGGGGACCCCTTTGCTGGAATCATCATCAGCTTTTGCTATACCATGCAGGAAATTTGCTACATCTATCGTAAGCGGAGCTGCATGGTGCTCGACCAGCAGATTTTTTTTGCTGAAACCGGCTACTAGCGGAGCTGCAACCACGCAACGCGGATGCTGGAACCATTTCCGACGAAAGCTGGAACCGGTGTCTTTTTTTGCTTCAACCAATGAAGTGGTGCGGAGACGACGATGGGCGCCGCCGTGGTGAGCTGCAACCGGCTTCAGAAAAGCTACATCTAGCTTTTTTGTTTTGCTACACTGATTTTGATGGGCAAAACTTATTCCCAGGAGACAATGGCGAAGAGCAGCGGATGACGCCACTTGTGCGGTGGGGCGGCAGAACATGATGGCTGCAAACATGGGGCCTGCAACTATTGTTGGCCGCTGCTAGGAACGCTCTGCCGGAGTAGCGACACATCCTATAGCCAGGAGATGGAAGATGAGGTAGTCATGCGAGGTGACCGCGAGGTTGTAAGCACACCCACGACGATGAGGCGCGCACCCATGGCTGGGAGCGGGACGACCTGAGGCGCTTGCCGTCAATGGCCGGAGACGTGCGCACTGCAGGTGCTTGCGGGGGCTGGTGTTGTGGGTGCGTGTCGATAGCGGAGAACAACCGGGAAAGAAGATGGGAGTTGACTCGGGGGAAAAGAGTTTTCTAATCAAACGGCTCTGTGTTGTCCAATTGAACAATGTAGCTACGATCGGCGGAAGCCTTGCGCCGGTCGACCGGCCCAGATCACTGTCCTTTATAAAACAGAAAAAAAGGCAAGATGGGCCGAGCCCAAATAGAAAGTTGTTGGCTAGCCTGCTAGCTTAATTGCCAGAGGCGATACTGGTGTTTGGTTTCGGATTAAGCGAGGTATAGTTCTGGCGCGGTCCGCTACCTCGTCCAGCTTCCTTTCCTTTCCTTTAAACAGGCTTAGTAGCCACTACGGCCATAACCATGGGGCACCGCCAGTCCAGCTGAATTTCGTTTAATCGTTTGTACGTTTGTCTCAAAATAATAATAATTCTACATGCCTTATTCGGCCAATCAACGTGATTTTAAAAAACCCTAGGTAAGCGTGCCTGGTTTGCTAGAGTAAAAACAAGTAGCGGAGTAAAATGTACTTCCTCCATCCCATAATATAAGAACGTTTTTCACACTACGCTATTGTCAAAAACATTCTTATATTATGAGACATAGGCCGTAGTACTCTTTGATGTTCCTTCAATTATTATGTTGTATTATCCGCAACCCAAGCGAGATGAAAAGTTGTGGAACTTCACTGATAAGCATGTTTGACTCTCGAGTGTATATACGCCCTATATGGAAACATATAAATTAAACAGAAGTGGAAAAAAAAATTGAAATAAACTTGACCATCTATTGTACTCGTAAAAAACCGTGAACGAAAAATAGTGTGAATAGTACCTCGTATATAGCAATTTTGCTTTTTCCCCATAAGTCAACAGGGTTTTTTCTTCGCCGAAAATTCAAATACTAGTGCAAAAGAAAGTCAAATTTATTCCAAACAAATTTTAATGATTTTTTTTTACTTTTTCACACTTATTATAAAACATCTCATGTCAGGTAAATACATCCGAGAACCAAAGGGCATTTCCGGATACTTCACATCTTTCTCATCAACTAATCCTCTCCACTATCCCCTGTCCTCTCAGCCCTAGACATGTTACGTGCATGCATGTACATGCATTCAGTTGCTTGTGACTTTTGCCAACGTATTCCATGTGTTGCGTAGAAGGCCTGACGTTTTAACATAGCACAAAGGTCAGACGTTTAGCGACATTAACAGTGCGTGGCAAGCTTTATCTGTGGCGACAGGTTGGTAGAAGAATCTTCCTTTTCCTCTCCATTTCCCCATGTTATTTCCAATTCTTCCTCCTCTCACCGGTGATGCTCGCCTCACTCCTGATCGACTCTCACGTGGTACGCCCCTGGATGGTTCGTGTGCGTGCAGCCTTTGCTCACTCATCCATGTTAGTTGCTAACTGTGATGGCATAATTGCAGTGGTTACAGCGGGCGCTCCTAGTGCCCTGGTGAAGGGTGACGCGTCGATCGGAAAGCCGCCGCACTTTGGAGGGCATCATTCGTGTTTGACACTTCGAGGGATTCTAGAAATGCCAAGTTGTAGGTTACAGCAACGTGTGCGTGATGTCCACTGCTCTCGGTCCCTTTGTCTTTCCTTGCCAAATTTTAGTCGACGGATGGGCATTGCTCGGGCCTAGAGTTGATAGACAGAAAAGTGTAATTCAAGTTATAACAAGAATGCAAAGAAAAAAGAGAGAGAGGGAATGAGTAGTACTCCCTCTGGAAAGAAATATCAGATCACTTAGATCACTAAGAGATATAAGTTTACTAAACTAAAGTTGCACTTTTTGGATCAAGTGAGACTTAAGAGGATCTTCGTCAGAATTGGAATTAGCAAAACCGATAACATGCATTCATTAACACATTGGCTACATCTTAAGGAGCTTTTCTCTTCTTCCGAAAATGCAGCCAACTTTGACCCTCTTCAATTGTGCAATCCCTCTGGATGGGAATATAAACCGGACATGGGATTCTTATATCGTCAATTTAACTAGCAAAATATGTGCAATATGCCAAAAAAAATATGTGGTTAGGAAGTCCATTCAATGACAAAACTAAATATATATTTTTGTGACATACGGCACATGTTTCATTAGTCAAATTGAAGAACTAAAATTTCATGTTAGACCTATATTGCCATCCAAATGGAATATGTGAACAACGAGGTGGAATCATTGGCCAATCCGACAGTGGAGCAAAGGAAGATCTCACTAAAGCAACTAGGTGATACCCTGGGTTTTGCACCAGGAATCGGTTGCGGTATACTTTCATCATATTTGATTATTTGGAACACGAATATTCTGATGAATAATATGAGAAGAAAGTAAAAAATACATATGATTTATTGTATTCAATTATAAGGTGGACCTTTATCATGCTTGTTTATATGTTGAGATGTATATTTTTCTTGCATGTTTGCATGTGGGGTGGTATGTGTATATGATGAGAGAAATAAGTTAGTCGGTTCTAGCTTTTTTTGTACGGGAGAACTTTCGATCTATTCATCTTCAATCATGGCAGTACAATGAACATAAAAATAAAAATAAAAAATATCTAGATCCACAGACCACCTAGTGACGACTACAAGCACGGAGGCGACCAGAAGGCGCGCCGTTGTCATCGCCCCTCCCTCGCCGGAGACGGGCAAAACTTGTTGTAGTAGACAGTCGGAAAAGTCGTCGTGCTAAGGCCCAATATGACGCATGGACCAGAACAACAACCGACACCCATGGAGCGTACTGCAGATCAGAAAGATCCAACCTAAAGACACACGAACATAGACGAGCAATGACCAGATCCGAGCACATCCACCAAAGACAGATCCGAGACACCTCCACACGCCCACCGACGATGCTAGATGAACTGCCGGGACGGGGCTAGGCGGGGAGAATCATATTCCATCTTTAGAGAGGCGCCACTGTCTCGTCTTCATGAGAAGGAGACAAAACCCTAATCAAACTAAGAACTCTAACTAAAAAGAAAGAACATCCATCCCTCCTGTCGGCAATGAACGGGGTCCACCACGCCTCCATAGCCTGAAGATCTCCGGAGACGAAGCGGGCTAGCGGCAGTGCCAACGGAAGCTAGGCAAACCCTAATCGCCTTTGTCCCTAGGTGAACCGTTTAATCTAGATGTACTATGTAAGGATGAATGTGATTTCAAAAGAAATAAACAGCTGACTTCATAGATTTCAAGGGGAAAAAAATTG
>LR738710.1:771331822-771342467 GCA_902687465.1 Secale cereale
GGGGGGTGTGGAAAAAAACATGTCTAAAAGCTTTACAAGGAAGAGACACATCTGTGTGTGCACATCATCATACACACGTGACACTCACACTAGTGCGCCCCCTCATCAAAATTGCTCCCAGAACTCATCCTGACTAGTCTCGAGCATCAAATTCTACTACAGTGGCACCAATAATAGTACCACGTAGTTCTATGCCAAGTTGTTCATTCCACATATCTAAAGGAACACCCCCGAGAGAAAAAGGAAAACTCAGACTTTTGATTTCTGTATCTAGTTGACTAAACATGTAAAGGCAGACGGCTAGATACTCTAGGGCTAGGCCCCTCTCCAAAGATCAAAAGAGCAGCATCCTCTGTTCCCGGAGGACGCTGGAGCAGTGCGACGCAACTGCTTTTCCAAAATTCAGTACACCACGTGGTCCGGGCGGGAAGACATGCGCTCTCGTGCACGTAATTAAGCGTGGACTGTGGTGCGGGCCGCACCCCCCTCTCTTCATCTGACCCGTCGCAGGTGCCCCAACCACCTCGACCGGCCCCAGAACGAAGGGTGTGAACTGTTCTTGCCCAAAGTCCAAAGTCACTCCGGCGTGTCCCTTACTATAGCTGATGACGAGCTTCGCCGTCCCTACCCTAACTTAGCTTCCAACAATGTTTATCACGAGGCGACCTCGCGACAGTGTCGCATACGTGCATGGCATTGGTAACCACCGGCTGGCGGCCTGCCGGTCATGCAACCAGTTATTGCCGCCACACGCGCTCTGCGTCCTGTCGCACGGAACGTCTTCCACTACCCGGCGGTTGCCCGTGCGCGCGGTGCGCGCGGCCTGCGCGCGCGCACGCGCTAGAGCTGTCCATCGCGCCGCACGCGGTCGGCGTGCGTGGACAGAGCGCCGGGGCGTGGCAGGCCTAGGTTCCGCGCACTGACGCACCCGTTCCTCCATCTCGCGCACGCAACCGCGGCAGACGCGACAGCGGAAGCGAAACACGCTCGATTCCGGGGAAGTGCACCGCGCGATGGCCCCGGGGGACCGGGAGGGCGCACCGGCTCTTGATCGCCGCGGCGCGACATGTCCGATCCCATCCTAATAAATATGCCAATTATTATTTGCGGAGTGTTTCGGCTGAGCTAGGGCATGGTTAAAACGTGTGAACGGCAAATACTGGCCGCGTGTGCATGCACGTTCGTGCTGGCGGTAGCGTGGGGCGTCCCTCGGCCGGTCCGGCCGGCAAGTTACTTATGGGCGGCCAGGACTGCCGGCCCTGCGGTGCGCGCGTCGCCGGCAACGCCACATGCTGGCCGGACGCGTGCTTGCGCGCATGCATTGCACTCCCCGCTTCGCGCCAAGCTTACGAGTGTGCTTCAGTAGGGAACCGTGGCCGGGCTCCTCTGCCGCGCAACTGTGTGGCGGTGCATCCGCTTGGTTATTATGCACGGTTTGTTTTAGTTGGCTCGCTGCTGTCACGTGCATGTAGATATAAGCATGTGTGTATGCTAATGCCAATGATTACTCGGAGGAATTCTAACGACGGGGCTGATGCATCGAACTGACACGGAGTCGTAGGACGCGCCAGTTTTGACGCGAACAACCAACCAATACTTTGGGGATTGAGAGGAACATAAAAACTGTAGGTTTATTTTTTTTCGAAACGGAGGCAAAAGTTTTGCCTCGTCGATTAATTAAGAAAAAGAGCTTTGCCCAGTTAATTAACGGAAAATGGACGAAAAGCAATATAAACAGAGCACATATTAACTACTCACACGGCAAGAAACCCCACAACCGCACAGATGACCCCGCCAGTCTCTTCGAATACACAAATCCACAGAACCCGACATTGCTACTACACCAAGAGACCGCCGAAACAAACACCTGGACACAAAGCATCTGACACCTCTCAAGGACGGGGCGAGAGATCAAAGGTCATCCATCAAGCAGTCAGAGACGCCTTCCCAGTGGCGCCACTCTTTCCTTTGCCCACCTTCTTTTGTTTGCCCCTTATTGGCGTTCCAGTCAAGTGGCAAGCAATCGACCTACCCAAACCAGGTCTAGCAGTCTCCACACTGACGAGCAAGTCACAAAGTTCCTTCGCGAAGAGAGCATCTGGGTTTAGAGTAGGTGGCAACACACTTGGCTCAGTGGTCGTGTCACTCACAGGCATCACCTGCTCGATGGTCGCAGACGAGGGAAGGCAGCAACATTTGAAACACCACGCTCCATGACACCAAGAGGTAGGATGCCTGACGCCTGACACCCAATGGACTTAGGCAAGCGAGAGACAACAACATCCAAATCACCACACTCCTCGGCATCAAGTATTTGGCTAGACTCCCGAGGTGATGCAGGCAATAAATCCGCAATTGAGATCGCCGGTGGGGCCACCTTCAGTTGTTCGACGGATAGAAGCAAAACCGGAGCCCCATACAGGTTCCGAAGCTCAGGCATGATCTGTAGCACCGGAGTAACAGCCACATCAGTTTCCGGTCCCTCAAAGGCTGGCAACGACGAGCTGGTGCTTGCACGAGGGGAGAAACAGCCATGAAGCCCGGCTTCCCTCTCGAGCTCAAAGCTGACATCAGGCACAACCAAAGGGCACGACACATGAGCAGTCTGCAACACAGGTGGCGCCAGGGAGAGACCGTGCAATGCAGCCTCAGCTCGCTCCAAGAAGCTCCCTGTGATAGCCTGGCTTATTAGGGATGATAGACTACTCATATCAATAACGAATTCCTTCTTTTCCGGGAGCCCACTCGGATAGAACTCCAAAGGGCCTGTTTGGTTGCCCGTGCTGCACCTGTATGGCATCCCAGATGCAGTTTTTAGCTTGTTTGGTAAACTGTATGGCTATCTGGGCCTGGCCAAGCTTATGCAAAAAGTACCCTCTCAGCCAGGCTGAGAGCTACGCAGGATTCGGCCGTTCCCTGGATGCATGCGTGAGTTGTGCAAAATGCCTGCACCCACCCTTGCATCACGCGTGCAGCTTCACGCGAGGGGTCGCGACCCCGCTCGCCATAACTCCCCATTTTCAGTTGCCTCGTTCGCCCAGCCCTTCTCCTCCTATCCCTTCCGCCCGGCCTCAGATTCGCTGCAGCTACCACCTCATCCTCGCCGCCGCCGCCGCCGCCGCTACCTCCTCATCCTCGCCGCCACCGCTACCTCCTCACCCTCGCCGCCGTCACCTCCTTCTCCTCCTCTCCGCTGCTGTCCCTTTTTGCTGGCCGCCGTCAATGGGAGATAACACAGGGGGAGCAGAGCTCGATCTGGTGTGGGATCCATGAATCCTTGCACGTGTCACTGGATCTGACGCGGTCGTGGCCGAGCTGGGCACGCTCGACGTCGAGCGCCGGCGAGTGGATTCCGCGACGATCGGAGGCTCGTCCCGTTTGGATCCCGCGGCGGTCGGGCACGCTGGCCGGTGGTGAGTGCCACGTGATCTGGATCTCATGGCACCGGTGGTAGCAAGATCAAGATCAAGGAATTAATGGCAGCATCAACCAGATCGGTTTTTGCCCGTGCTTCATTTCTGTTGTGGTGATCTACAGCCTGAGATCCCCTGTCAACATTCTCTTAAACAAGGAACCATTCAGTATGTTGTGAATTTATTTTCTGTGTATGGAGTAGTACCACTTGATAGCAAGAGAAGGGAGGCAGCGATTTTTCTGAAGTTTTGAATTGTTCTGAAGAAGTTTTGAATTGTTCTGAAGAAGTTTTGACTGAATTTAGTTACATTCTAGCAGATAACATGCTTTGTCATTGGGCCAGTGCCAAGGCTGATGTCGCTTGTGTTTGTTGTTGTATTTGTAAACCAAAATTGCTTGTTAATTTTCTCTGAAAGAGACATGCTTCTCTTGTTTGCTGCAAACAATAGGACCAGTTTACCAAACAACATGTCGGGGAAACTGGTCGCCCACGAACACCTATGGGACCGGAGCCCCTTTTACGGTACGGCAAGGGAGCGGAGGGAGCACAAAGAGCAGATCGAGGGGCACACGCAGGCAGTTTACCCAGGTTCGGGCCGCGCGGACGCGTAAAACCCTACTCCTGCCTTGGTTGTATTGAGTTCTTGAGCTCGGGAGCTTGAAGATCTACAGTACTAGCTACACCGAGCGTGGGAGTGATCAAGTTTTTGGAATCGAACCTTCTCTACGTTGTGCATGGGCCTCCTTTTATAGCTCAAAGGGGTCACCGACAGGTGTCGACGTAGAGGAGGGTAAAAGCGTAAAATTGGTGGTAGTTGTAACAGTGCATGAACAGTGTATGCACAGTGGTCTATACCTAACCCTGACGGTGGGGGACAAGGGCATTGAATGCCCGTCGCCGTCACCCCAAAAGCGTCCGCCCGGGCGTCTCCGTTCGCCACGACGATGGCCTCATCACCGCGGCTCGCCACCGTGTACCCCAGGCTGCACAGCCATCTGCCACGTGCCCCTGGAAGGGCCCCAGGGCGACGCGTGGCCAGATGAGCTGGAGCGCAGGCACACAGTGTAAGCCTCCCCCGGCAAGCACCTTGCCGGGGTTGCTATCTTGCCGGGCCCGGAAGCTTGTCGCTCTCTGGGTCCTGCCGGGGCGCATGATGCGCCACGATATATCTTCTGAGGTACCGTTCTTTGGCCTTCCTGGCAAGCTTCTCTTGCCAGGGTCTTGTGCTGGAATGATAACCTTGAGCCTGGTGCGGCCTTCCCGGCAAGCTCCTCTTGCCGGGGTCTTGTCTCTTAACTTGAATACTTTGTTCTTGAATGGCTTCAAAAGGGGTCCAGAGTGGGCTTTGGCGGGCGCGTGGTGAGCCAGACCACGGGACGCTGCTACTGCCTGTGCACAAGTCGGGATACTAAGGTACCCCTACTTTAGTACACCGACAGGAGCCCCCAGGCCTGGGCCACACATGGTGCCAAGCGCTGTTGGGCCAGGCCCAAAACAGTGCACGGGCACACGCGGCCCACGGCGCGCCGTTTCCCACTCCGCATCTGCCGCATCTCTCCCTAACGGCACGCGTCGATTGCGGCGTCGTGGGAGAGATCGTGGCCTGTTTCTTTAATGGGAAAATGCGGAACGTCCCCCACTTCCCCCTTAAAAGCAGAGGAAGCAGGGGCAGTTTCCCCCCATTGCTTTCATTGTGTCTTGAATCTCCAGAAACCCCCGCCGCCCTCCGCCTCCCCAAAGGTCGACAGAGAGCCGAGCTCCACCCCTCCTCCGCCGTTTCCAGCATCCGCAGTGCCGTCGACCACCCTCGCCGCCCCCGCCATGGCCCCGAAGAGCGACAAGGCGAAGAGCGACAAGGCGAAGAAAGAGAAGTCCGACAAGGCGGCGAAGCGGGCAGCCATGCGGAAGAGGATGGTGGTCTTCCCGCCGAGGCTCGGCGCGAGGGAGCTGCGGGACAAGTATTACTTGTTCTGGGCGAGGGAGACGAAGGCTCACCCGCGCACCAGAGTCCTCCCCGCTGAAGCCATCGACCTGTACCCGGGAGGTTACCACTACTTCGCTTTGTTCTTCCACTGTGGTCTTTGTCCTCCGTACTCCGAGTTTTTCTGTGATGTGATGAACACATACGGATTCCACCTCCTAGATTTCACCCCGAATGCTGTCCTTACTCTGGCCGTTTTCGCACATCTGTGCGAAAACTATGTCGGGGTCCATCCAAACGTAGCTCTCTTCCGCCACTTCTTCACACCTAGAGTAGAGTCTGGATCCCCACTCTCCGGCGGTATCTCCTGGATCTTCAGGCTCAACAAGAAGGAGGCATACTTGATAGGAGAGCTTCGCGGCAAGAGGGACGAATGGAGGGCTGATTGGTGCTGGGTTATGGAAGATGAACCCCAGCAATTCACCTCGCCGCGCCGGACTGCGGTAGTGCGCGGCAAGGATTGGAGTGATTTGGCCCCGGAGGACGACAAGCTGCAGATTGCCCTTACTAGGATCCTTCGTCTCCGGGCCGCCAACCTTACTGTAGGTGAAGTCGGGGCTGATTTCCTCCGTCGCCGCATTGCTCCCTTGCAGGAAAGGAAAAGGCCTGCTTGGGAGTTCGGCAACGCGGCAGACCGCATGAGGCTGCGCCCTGGGCTGAATTATAACTTCACCGTTTTGGAGCTCAAGGGAATGGTCCGCTCGCTGTTTAAGCACGACCCCAAGCACAAGGAATGGTTCACCCGTCCCGGGGAGTAGTTCCATTGTGCAATAATACTGCTCTTAGTGCCATCCGTGCGGCAATGCCTGAGTGTGACTCCCACGGGGTTGTTCCCACTTGGCTGACGCCTTCAGAGGAGACCGTGCAGACCTTCTTCGACAGCCTGGTTGAACGGCCACGCAACCCCGAGGAGAAGAAAGGGCTCACCCGCGCGACCACCGATCGGGATGTGGCATACATAGCCAGCAGGATGGAGGAGGCCGCCGCAGCGGCGGCCGCGGGTGAGTTTGGGTACACTGTGGATGAGGCAGAAGCAGCGGACGCGGTGAGCCAGGCCGAGGAGGAGGAAATCCTCAAACTGCTCAGGCCCGCCGGGAAGCTTGCCGGGGAGCCTGCCGGGGAGTCTGCCGGGACGAGCGAGGCTGCCGGGCAGGGCACCGAGTCCAGTGAGCCCGCCGAAGAGGATGCCGAATCTGGCGATTCTGACAAAGATTCTGGCGGGTCTCTGAATCTCGACGACGACGCCTCCTCATCCTCAGAGAACTCTCCGCCACCACCAAGTCCTCCGCCACAGCCGAAGAAGCGCCTTTGCAAAGCCACTGAGACGGCGAGGCAACCGGCGCCCCGACAGCAGCCGAAGCGTCGTGCGACGCGTGCCACCACGACGAGCAAGGTCGTCAAGGAGGCGCCCCGTGCCCGAGCGACAAGCGGAGGGGGATCTTCCCGGAGTGGTTCTGGTGCTCCATCCGCCCCTCGGTCCTCGGGGACGACCGGAGCGGGGTCTTCACAACCCACGGCTCCGGAGCCCGCCAAGCGCCCGAGGGAGCGTTCTCCTCCAGCTCCTCGCGCTGGAGCTTGCGAGGCGGAGTTTGACTTCTCCGCCCTCAGCTCCGACGAAGAGGAGGAAGAGTAAGCACTTGCAATTTTTATTTCCTTTGATTTTTGTTGATTTTGCCTTGATTTCTCTTGCTTGGTTCTGATCTTGTTTGGCTTCCAGGACCTTGACCCAGAGGATGGCGAAGAGGGCCAAAATCCCTGTGGTTGACCTCGAGGACGACGAGCCCGTCGCAACGGCGGGTGACGCGCCAGCGACAAGCTTGCCGGACCAGCCTGCTGCTTCGGAGAGCAGCCCCCAGCGCAACCCCCAGCGTAAGTCCTTTGTTCACTTTTCTGCTTGATGGGCGCGCTTGAGCTTGTCCTTGCTAACGTCTCGTTTGCCTGTTGTCTTGTGCAGAAATGGAACCGCAGCCGCAGGAGCACCAAGAGGCCGCCCCTGACGAGTCGCTTGTTCCACCCTCCCCGCCAAGGATGAGCTACCCAGCGAGGGACAGCGCTCCGCCAAGGATGGGTACTCCGCCAAGGGCGAGTACCCCGCCGAGGGTGAGCACCCCGCCAAGGGAAGGCGCCAGTGGCCCTCCGCCGGCGGGGGCTTCTACTACACCGCCAAGGGAGAATTCCCCGGCGAGGGACCCTGTTATGGAAGAGGCCCGCGCAGGTAATCCTTGTAATTTCTTCCTCTTGGATTCTTCTTTTTGGATATTTGCTTGACGATTTTTCTTTTCTTTTTCTTCTGTCAGATCCGCCCGCCCCGGAGTCGATGGAGACGGAGATCATCGCCGAGGAGGACGTGCGCGGCAATGCTGGCGACGCCACTACCACTGAGGGAATGGCTGGTGCTGACGAGCCAGCCACCGAGGAGACCGCCCCGACCGCTGACGCCGCAGCTGGGGGAGGGACCGGCGACCGTACTGCTGGCCCTGAGGCCGCAGGAGCGCCGGACGCTGCGCCGGCCGCCGACCCCTCCGCCCCCGCGGCTAGGTCGGGTGTCTATCTGGAGGCCGCCAATGGGGTCTTTATCCAAGTCCCGTGGGCGTCCTCATCAAGGGCACCCGCGGAGGGGGAGACCTTCGACGGAGAAGTTCTCGCCTCCGCCGGGCTGAGGATTGTCGACGCGCCCGGCAGCAGCGACGAGCCCGAAGAGGAGCAACTCCTACGTCGACTCCTGGGTTTTTATCGGGCCAGGCAAGCCAAGCTGGAGTCCCGAGAGGCTCTGGCTGCCAAGGCCGGTGCTGATCTGGAGAAGCGCGCCGCGGAGCTCCGTGCCGCCAACCAGGCGGCTCTCCGGAACTTGGCGGAGGAGCACGAAGAGCTTGCCGGAGCACACCAGGCGTTCCTCCTCGAGAAGGCTGAGGTGGAGGAGCAGCAGCGACTGGCCGCCGAGGATCTGTCTCGGCGGGAGGGAGAGCTCAACCAGCGGAAAGTCGACCTCGATAGCCACGAGGATGACCTCACCGCTCGCGAGCAGGCCATTGGCGGGGCTCTGCAGGAGGCGAGGGACGCCGCTGCTGCCGCAGAGACCGCCAAGAGGGATCTGGAGGCCACGGTGGCGCAGTTGGAGACGGGCTTGAAGGCGAGCGAGGACAGGGTTGCCGCGCTCAACGTGGCGCGGGAGAAGGACGCCCACACCAATTCGGAGCTGCAAGTCCGTCTCTCCGAGAAGGGCAAAGAGCTCAACGACGCCAAGGACTCCATTGCAGACTTGGAGCTGAAGGTTTCCACCCTCACCGACTTGCTTGATGCCGCCCGGGACCGCGAGACGAAGCTGAAGGACGATCTCCCTGCTGAGAGGGCCTTGCTGGACAGCGCCGCCGTCTCGCAAAACAACTTTAAGCGGACGGTGGAGCAGTGGACCGAGGAGCTCGTCGCCTCCGCCACCAACATCAACAAGGAGATGGTGGCGCTGAGGGCGGAGCGCCTCGTGTACTCCCCCGACGAGAGCCTCCCCCACAGCGCCAAGCTGAGCCTGTTCTTCAGAGGAGTGGCGCCGGCTCTCGCGCAGCTACGGGAGAAGATCCCCACGCAGCTGGCTGACAAGGCGCGCCGGCTTTGCATGGGTACTATCGAGCGGGTGTTGTCGAAGATCGTCTACCGCAACCCCGGGATCAACCTCAACAACGTCCTCCGGACCCTGCCGCCCGAAGCTGACCAGGAGGCGTTGAAGGCACAAGTTGCCCATATCGTGGCCAAGGCGGGCAAGATCAAGAGGGTTGACGGAGACCGCATAGACTAGGCTCCCTTCTTTCTGCTTCCCTTGACGCTGCCGATTAAGTCATGGGTAGTAGTTGGTTAGAATAGCGGCAAGTTATCTTGTAATATAACTTTACTTTGGATAGTCAATGCAGTGTTATCTCCCTTGCTTAGTCCCTTCACTTTGTATGCCTTCCACCCTACGCTTTTAGGGAACTTGCCGGCAAAGGGACCCTTGCCGCGAGCGCTGAGTGCGGGACTCTTAGCAGCCTGCTGGCAATGCCCTTGTCGGCAAGAAACCTTGCCGCAGCTAGTCGCAGCACACTTAGATTGTTGAGCGAACTCGAAAACGAAGTAAGGGAGCGACACTTGTCGCAGCTCACTTAAGCCGTTGAGCGTGCTCGAAACAAAGTAAGGGTGCGGCTAGCCACGGGTAGGTTCCTCCGCGCACAGGTTTTCCATACAAAGTGTGGCTGTTTAAGGAAAACAACTAAGAATTTTATAAATTTGAATTCCTCAAACTTTGGTAACTTATCTTATGTGTGCTATTCGGATTTTTTTTCAAAACTGTGCCTAAATTTATACAAAATTTGAAAACTGTTAGTCTGTTAGAGAAAAAATCGAAACTATGACCCCGTCGGCCTTAACTGGGCCGAAAGGCGGCCTCTCGGCCACGACTGGGCCGACCAGCCAGCCGTCGGCCTCGGCTGGGCCGACCAGGGGCCCGTCGGCCTCGCCCTGGCCGACCAGTGGCCCGTCGGCCTCGCCCTGGCCGACCAGGGGCCCGTCGGCCTCGCCCTGGCCGACCAGTGCCCGTCGGCCTGGCAGCGACCGAGCGGCGGCTGGATAAGCCACCGACGCTCTCTTCCTGGTTTCCTCTGTTCTTCGTTCCTGCTCCTCCCTCTCTCTCTCGTGTTTCTCTGTTCTTTCACCCCCTCCCCGATCTATTGATTGCTCCAGCCATTTTCTGTTCCAAATAGCAGAATCAATAGATCATAGCATTCTTCACCGATACATCCAATTATTTTTTGCTATGGGGTAGTTATTTGTGCGTATTTGAGGAGGAGCCATGGTGGGGTGGAATAGCCATGGTGGGGTGGAGGAGCTGCGGTTTTGGTGGTGGTGAGGAGGAGAAGGTGGTGGTGAGGAGGAGTTCGGGTGGTGTTGTCCGGTGGTGCAAAAAGTCTGCGATAAGGGCACACACGCGTCGAAGGTATACAAATGTCGTCACATTTTTTTTATTAGCTGAATATTTAGTGTAGCCGGTAATATTTTTGTTAGCCGGTAATATTTTTGTTAGTGTAGCCGGTAATATTAGCCGGTAATATTTTTGTTAGTGTAGCCGGTAATATTTTTGTTAGTGTAGCCGGTAATATTTTTGTTAGTGTAGCCGGTAACATATTTTGTTAGTGTAGCCGGTAATATTTTTGTTAGTGTAGCCGGTAATTTTTTTGTTAGTGTAGCCGGAAATATTTTTGTTAGTGTAGCCGGTAACATATTTT
>LR738710.1:771349128-771526365 GCA_902687465.1 Secale cereale
CCCCCCCCCCCCCCGGCAAACTTGTGTGCGAGGAACACTTCTTCTGCTTGAGAGAAAAAGGAAAAAGGGGAGGAAACACAAATATGAAGCTTTGCGGCTTGTTATTGCTTACCGGGATCGCGTGCTGCACAAAGTGTCAGATAATACATGAAGTGAAAACAAAAATGCATGAAACGACAAGCTGTGCGAAGCACAAAAGTTTTACTGATGCACGGGGTCTGCGCCCGGCTATGTACAAAGGTTTACATGCAACAGCGGCAAGACTTGTACAAAAGGTGATTGCCGGAGTGGATCACGGCAACCGCGCCTCATGGGTGAAACTTGCGAAGATGCTCAATGTTCCAGGAGTTGCTCACCGGTAAGCCTTCTTCGGTCTCAAGGCGGACAGCGTCGGGCCTCGTGACTTGTCTCACCCGATAAGGGCCTTCCCACTTCGGCGTCAACTCGTTGGAATTCTTGGCGGACTGAACGCGCCGAAGAACAAGGTCGCCTTCCTCGAGACTCCTGGCCTTGACCTTGCGGCTATGATAGCGACGCAAGGCTTGCTGGTATCGAGCAGCTCGTACAGCAGCCTGGAGACGGTCCTCCTCGAGGAGCAGTGCGTCATCTTGCCGCAGTTGCTCTTGCTTGATCTCGTCGTAAGCGAGTACTCGAGGAGACCCGTATACGAGTTCCGTGGGGAGAACTGCCTCTGCTCCATAGACAAGAGCAAAGGGTGTCTGCCCGGTGGCTCGATTTGGTGTCGTCCTGATTGACCAAAGAGCCGCCGGCAACTCCTCGATCCAGTTTCTTCCGCACTTGTGCAGCCTGTCGAAAGTCCTTGTCTTGAGCCCGCGCAGCACTTCAGCATTTGCCTCTCCGCTTGACCGTTACTCCTCGGGTGAGCAACAGAAGCAAAGCAGACCTTGGCGCCAAGGTCTTGGACGTACTGCATGAAGGTGCGACTTGTGAACTGCGTGCCGTTGTCGGTGATGATCCTGTTAGGGATCCCGAAACGGCAAACGATCGATCTGAAGAACTTGACTGCTGACTGTGCGGTCACCTTTCTCACTGGTTCCACTTCTGGCCACTTTGTGAACTTGTCGATTGCAATGTACAAGTATTCAAAGCCCCCGACTGCGCAGGGAAAGGGGCCGAGGATGTCGAGCCCCCAGACCGAGAAGGGCCAGGACAAAGGGATCGCCTGGAGAGCTTGAGCTGGCTGGTGTATTTGCTTGGCATGGAACTGGCACGCTTCACACTTGGTTACTTGTGCAGTTGCATCTTGGAGGGCTTCTGGCCAGAAGAAACCTTGCCGGAACGCCTTCCCGGCAAGTGCTCTTGCGCCAATGTGGTGGCCACATATGCCTGCATGTATTTCTGCCAACAGCTTCTGTCCATCTTCCCGAGAAATGCATTTCAATCTGACACCATTGAGTCTTCTTTTGTACAGTTCATTGTCGACGAACTGGTACATACTTGACTGCCTGGTAATCCTTTCTATCTCTTCTGGTTCTTCGGGAAGTTCCCCAGTTTGAAGAAAACGGACGATTTGCTGTGCCCATGCTGGAGCTTGAGGCTCAACAACAAGGACTAAAGGCATCAGCGCTGCTGCGGGAACGTCAGCTTCTACGGCAAGAACCTGTTGGTCTGCCGGAGCTGAACGTTTCCCGGCAAGCTCGTCGGGGCAAGACTTGTCGGGAACGCCTGCTTCAACTATACAGACCCTTGGGTCTGCAGGAGCAGACTGTTCCTCAGCAACTCGATCGTTGATCTTGGGGACCTTGGCGGCGGCTTCAGGAAGATCCGCCGGCAAGTAGTCGCCGGAGACCAACTTCCTCTTCTTGCTTTGCCCAACTGATGGTGTAACGGATGGTTGAGTTAGCTTGAGCATGAAGGTCCCTGGTTCCACAGGTAACTTCATTGCAGCACACTTTGACAGGCCGTCTGCAATATCATTCTGAGCTCTTGGAACGTGCTCCATCTGCAGGCCTTCAAAGTGTTCTTCAAGCTTCCTCACTTCATCGACATAGGCTTCCATCAAAGGACTCTGGTAGCTCTTGTTTACTTGTCGGATCACCAACTGTGAATCTCCCCGAACAATCAGCTTCTTGATCCCAAGTTCGGCCGCAATTCTGAGGCCGGCAAGCAAACCTTCATACTCAGCAGTATTGTTTGTCGATTGCTCCTTGGGAAAGTGCATTTGGACAATATACTTGAGGTGCTCCCCGGTGGGTGCGACAAGTAGCACACCAGCACCGGCGCCTTGCAGTGAGAAGGCACCATCGAAGTACATTATCCATTCCTTGCTCGCTTCCTGGACGGGGATGTTTGTCTCTGGGACTTCTTCGTCTGGTGTTGGTGTCCACTCTGCTATGAACTCTGCCAAAGCTCTGCTCTGTATAGTTGAAGTACTCTCAAACTTGAGACCAAAGCTTGACAGCTCTATTGCCCACTCGACGATCCTGCCTGTTGCTTCTGGATTTTGCAATATCCTCTTCAATGGAAAGCGAGTGACCACCGTTATCTCGTGTGCTTGGAAGTAGTGGCGCAGCTTTCTTGAGGCCATGAGGAGGCCGAAAAGTAACTTCTGCACCCCAGAGTATCTTGATCTAGCCCCCTGCAAGAAGGAACTTACAAAATAAACCGGGCGCTGCACCATCTTCTTTCGCACTTCTCCTTGTATCTGCGCAGACTCATCCTTGTCGGGGCCGGAGCTTGTCGGAGGAGCCCCCTGCTTGTCGCTGGAGGTGCTTGCCGGAGCTATGGGCTCTTCCTCTGCCTCCCTTTCCGCTACCAACGCAACACTAACCACTTGATTGGTTGCCGCTAGGTACAGCAGCAACTTCTCTTGTGGCCTAGGTGCGACAAGTATTGGAGTGGAGGACAGGTATCCTTTCAAGTCATGTAGCGCTGCCTCCGCTTCCGGAGTCCATTTCATAGGACCTGCCTTTTTCAAGATTTTGAAGAAAGGCATGGCGCGTTCTGCAGACTTTGAAATGAACCTGCTGAGGGCAGCCACACAACCAGCAAGTCTTCGTACATCCTTGACGCGCTTTGGTGCTTCGATCTGCTCGATGGCCTTGATCTTGTCGGGATTGGCTTCAATCCCCCTCTGGGACACAAAGAACCCGAGAAGCTTGCCGGAGGGAACTCCGAAGACGCACTTCTCGGGGTTGAGCTTGAGTTGTATCTTGCGCAGATTCTCAAAGGTTTCTTCTAGGTCTTGTATCAGGGTATCCTTATCCTTGCTCTTGACCACTATGTCATCCATGTAGGCTTCTACATTCCTGTGTATCTGTGGTTCAAAAGCGGTGTGGACCACCCTTGCAAATGTTGAGCCCGCATTCTTCAATCCAAAGGGCATGCGTATGAAGCAATATGTGCCACATGGAGTAATGAATGCAGTCTTCTCTTCATCTTCCTCAGCCATGAATATCTGGCGGTATCCGGAGTATGCATCAAGAAATGAAAGCAACTCACATCCGGCCGTGGAGTCAACGATTTGGTCAATGCGCGGCAAGGGAAATGGATCCTTGGGACAAGCTTTATTCACATCAGTGAAGTCTATACAAAGTCTCCACTTCCCATTAGCTTTGCGCACGACAACTGGATTAGCCAGCCACGTGGGATGAAGTACACCTCTAACAAGGCCTGCTGCTTCCAACTTCTTGATCTCCTCAGCTATGAACTCTTGGCGCTCCACTGCTTGCTTCCTGACCTTCTGCTTGACGGGCCGCGCGTGAGGACAAACAGCAAGCTTGTGCTCAATTACCTTCCTGGGAACGCCGGGAATGTCAGACGGTTGCCATGCAAACACGTCGACATTCGCCCGCAGGAAGGCAACGAGCGCGCTTTCCTATTTGGGGTCGAGCGTAGCACTGATGGTGAAGGTACCACCAGTGCCGTCCTCCTTGGCGGACACCTTCTTGGTTGCCGGTGGAGCTGCCATTCCTTTCTTGCACTTGCCGGTGGAGCTCGATGGTGCGTCCTCGACGGCAGCGCAGCACTCCGAAGAGGTGCATTTGCCGGAGTGGGCCCCAGAGCTCTTGCCGGACTTGGTCTTCGTCTTCCCCCCGGGAGCTTCAGCGGCAAGTGTCTTGCTGTCTGCTGCAGCTGCTGCGTCCCGGTAGATCTTGTCGGCGCAGATAAGCGCATCCTTCTTGTCGCCGGGGACAGAGATGACGCTTATTGGCCCTGGCATCTTGAGCATGTTGTATGCATAGTGGGAGGCTGCCATGAACTTGGCAAGCGCTGGACGGCCGAGTATCCCATTGTAAGGTAATGGGATATCGGCAACGTCGAACGTGATCCTCTCGGTCCTGAAGTTTAGCTCTCCGCCAAAGGTTACCGGTAGTGTTATCTTCCCCTTCGGCTTGCTCCTTCCCGGGCTAATCCCTTGGAAAGTCCCGGTCTCCTCGAGCTCGCTGTCGGGGATTTGCAGCTTCTTGATCACAGCGGAGGAGATCAAGTTGAGGCCGGCCCCGCCGTCGACCAACATCTTGGTGACCTTGAGGTTGCGGATAGTTGGCGAAACCAACATCGGCAAACACCCGACCGCAGTTGTGCGGTCAGGGTGGTCCTCAAGGTCGAAGATGATGGGCGTGCTGGACCACTTCAGCAGTCTGCGCGACTCGACGGGTGGCTCAGCTGCATTCACTTCCCGCACCCATTGCTTGAGTTGACGGTGGGAAGTGTGCAGAGGGGCACCTCCATCGACGCACAGAACCTCTGTGGCCTTCTGGAACTCCTGTTCGCTGTTATCTCCGTCATCCATGTCCTCGTCGTCGTCTTCGTCTTCATCCTTGTCGCGGCCCCGGGGAGGTCTGTCTCCTTGCCGCTGCTTGGCCTTGCCGCGGCGTCCTCCCCGACCATTGAATGGCCGCTTCTTGCTGGGCTCTCCTCCGCCTCCTTGGGCCTTCTCCTTGTCGCGTCGCTCGTATTCAGCCTTCTGCTGCTCTACGAGGTACTCTACTCTCTTGCAGTTCTGGAGATCGTGGCCCTTTGTGCGGTGGATCTTACAGTACTGCTTGTCGGAGCCGTCCTGCTTGTCGGCGGCCGCTACAGGGGTGGCCTCCTTGCCGGAGCCACCAACCTGCGTCTTCTTGGCGGCGGCCTCCTTGCCGGACTGCTCGACAACCAGTACCTCCTTGTTTTTCTTCTTCTTATTGTTCCGCCGCCGGTTTTTCCTTGCCGGGGCGGGATCCTCGCTGTCCGTTCCTCCTGCTCCAGTATCCTCTCCGGGGAGTCTCCTCCCTTCTTCAGCACGGGCACACTTGTCAGCCAGAGCATAAAGCTCGCTGACGTCCCGGATCTTGGTCATCGCCATCTCCTCCCTCATCCGGCGGTTGCGCACGTTCTGATGGAACGCGCTGATAACCGCGGCAGGGTGGACATCCGGGATGTTGTGCTGAACGCGGCTGAACCTCTGGATGTACTTTCGCAGGGACTCTCCCTCCTTCTGGGCAAGAATGTGGAGATCGCTCTCCTGGCCGTGGGGTTTGTGGCCGCCCGTGAAGGCGCCGACAAACTGGTGGCACAGATCTGCCCAAGAAGAGATGGAGTTCTCCGGCAAGTGCATAAGCCAAGACCTGATGTTTGGCTTAAGCACGAGCGGGAAGTAGTTCGCTAAGATCTTCTCGTCTCGTCCCCCGGCAGCCTGCACCGCAATGGTGTAGATGCTAAGGAACTCCGAGGGGTGTGTCTTGCTGTCGTACTTCTCGGGTACGTCGGGCTTAAAGTTCTTCATGCTGGGCCACTGGACTTGCCGCAGCTCTCGGGTGAACGCAGGGCAACCTGCCGCGTACGGCAAGTCGCCTGGCTCACCGGACACGTGCATGTCGACAGCGGTCCCAGCGCGCTGGTCGGACTGTCTTCGGGCCTCTCTTCGACGCTCGATGCGAGTTCGAGCGTCCTCTTGTCGCCTGTCGTCGAGGACTTGGCGCTGATCGCGGCGAGCCCGCGGATCCGACGACGCTGTGGAGTCGTCGTCGACTTAGACCCTGCGGGGCGGCGATTTCTGCTTCCGCGGCGGGGAGTGCACGGTAGTTGCACCCCCGGCGGTCTTGTCTCCATCGGCCTTCGCTTGGTCGACTTGCTGTGGCCGTGATGTTGCCGGCTGCTGCGGCGTGTCGTTGTTGGCGAAGGCGATGAGGCTCTGGATGGTAGCCCTCCAGTCTTCGGCCTTGTCCGCCGCTGGAGGGAAGTCGAGAAGCAGCTGAGCTCTGGCTAGAGCTTCTGCTGGAGAGGAGGGAAGCGGTGGCGAGCGGTGTGAGGAGCGAGATATGCTCGGACTTCTAACCGCGTTAGAAGGAGCATGTTCTCGCCCCAGCGACCGAGCCCTGCTCGTGCCAGCACACTGGCCTTGAGCGTCCCGCGACCCGCCGGCTTGGCCACGTCCCAGCAAGCGTATGGTACCCCCGGTACCACGTCGCTGCTGGTCCGGCACGTCCTGAGAAGGCTGTGGTGCGTGCACGGACACCGAAGTCTTGGAGTGGGCTCGGTCGTCCGTCTTGTCCTTGGACTTAGCGGCACCATGAGTCTCCCCACCGGCATCCACCCTTCCGCCGGCGTCTACCCCACCAACCGTTGGTTCTGGTGGTGGGATCGACGCGAACGGGCCTCCAACCTCCGAAGCCTTCTTCTTCGGAGGCATGCTGATGTAGTTGATGAAGCTAGCGAAGTTGGTGAGGCTGCTGAAGGTTGCACCCGCGTGAGCGCCGGATCAGGTTCGCACAACCTCGACGCCCCCTACCTGGCGCGCCAAAGATGTCGGGGAAACTGGTCGCCCACGAACACCTATGGGACCGGAGCCCCTTTTACGGTACGGCAAGGGAGCGGAGGGAGCACAAAGAGTAGATCGAGGGGCACACGCGGGCAGTTTACCTAGGTTCGGGACGCGCAGACGCGTAAAACCCTACTCCTGCCTTGGTTGTATTGAGTTCTTGAGCTCGGGAGCTTGAAGATCTACAGTACTAGCTACACCGAGCGTGGGAGTGATCAAGTTTTTGGAATCGAACCTTCTCTACGTTGTGCATGGGCCTCCTTTTATAGCTCAAAGGGGTCACCGATAGGTGTCGACGTAGAGGAGGGTAAAAGCGTAAATTGGTGGTAGTTGTAACAGTGCATGAACAGTGTATGCACAGTGGTCTATACCTAACCCTGACGGTGGGGGACAAGGGCATTGAATTCCCGTCGCCGTCACCCCAAAAGCGTTCGCCCGGGCGTCTCCGTTCGCCACGACGATGGCCTCGTCACCGCGGCTCGCCACCGTGTACCCCAGGCTGCACAGCCATCTGCCACGTGCCCCTAGAAGGGCCCCAGGGCGACGCGTGGCCAGATGAGCTGGAGCGCAGGCACACAGTGTAAGCCTCCCCCGGCAAGCACCTTGCCGGGGTTGCTATCTTGCCGGACCCGGAAGCTTGTCGCTCTCTGGGTCCTGCCGGGGCGCATGATGCGCCACGATATATCTTCTGAGGTGCCGTTCTTTGGCCTTCCTGGCAAGCTCCTCTTGCCAGGGTCTTGTGCTGGAATGATAACCTTGAGCCTGGTGCGGCCTTCCCGGCAAGCTCCTCTTGCCGGGGTCTTGTCTCTTAACTTGAATACTTTGTTCTTGAATGGCTTCAAAAGGGGTCCAGAGTGGGCTTTGGCGGGCGCGTGGTGAGCCAGACCACGGGACGCTGCTACTGCCCGTGCACAAGTCGGGATACTAAGGTACCCCTACTTTAGTACACCGACACAACATCTCACTCATCCTCTGACACCACATACAACCAACCAAACACATATCCAGTCTGGCCAGTCCCATAGCACACAAGCAACCAAACACTCATCTTAGTGTGCCATAGCATTAGCCCAACCAAACCACACTCAGCCAGCATGCTAGAAGCGATGCAGCCAAATATGACCCGGGCAACCAAACACGCCCAAAGTTAAGCGTGCTCAGCTTGGAGTAGTATCAGGATGGGTGACCGACCAGGAAGTTGCTCCCGGGTGCGCACGAGTGAGGACAAAGTGCGCAGAAAAGACTATTATTGATCTGCGGGGCCAGCCTAAATCCCGCCATGAGTAATGACCACCGGCGGGTGTGTCCGATGCGTTACAAGTTGGTATCAGAGCCGACCCTCGCGGTTACACGGATGTTTGCGGACAGGTGCTCGGTCATGTTATTCATGATGTTTGTGACCCATCGTGGCACACGGCATGGCACATGTATCGGACAGGATGCACAAACGTTTGTGCCAAGAGGGAACGTTCCTGTGGCCCGATGAGGACGTCGGTTCCTCTAAGTGGGGGTGTATGTGATAGCCTGGCTTATTAGGGATGATAAACTACTCATATCAATAATGAATTCCTTCTTTTTCGTGAGCCCATTCGGATAGAACTACAAAGTTAAGCGTGCTCAGCTTGGAGTAGTATCAGGATGGGTGACCGACCGGAAAGTTGCTCCCAGGTGCGCACGAGTGAGGACAAAGTGCGCAGAAAAGACTAGTATTGATCTGCGGGGCCAGTCTAGATCCCACCAGGAGTAACGAGCATCAGCGGGTGTGTCCGGTGCGTTAAACTCCTCATCCGCAGCATCCAACCCTGCATGGAGTCAAGAGGCTGCATCGTTTTCTCAAGCCAAAAGGAAGCCATGCCAAGGAGCTCAGTGAAGGAAATATGCCCTAGAGGCAATAATAAAGATGTTATTTGTATTTCCTTATATCATGATAAATGTCTTTTATTCATGCTAGAATTGTATTAACCGGAAACTTAGTACATGTGTGAATACATAGTCTAAACAGTATGTCCATAGTATGCCTCTACTAGACTAGCTTATTGATCAAAGATGGTTAGGCCAACTCCACCGCGTGAACCCAAACGGACGTTTGTTTTGTCCGGATTCTGTCCATTTGGGGAGGGATTTGGGGTCGTGTCCGGGCCTATCCGGGGATGCGTGGCCGTGCGCCCAGCGCGCGGACGCATCCATTTGCCCCATCCTGTCCACATGTATGTAAAAAAAACCAAAAGCAACGTTTCGAATGACAAGCCCTAGTTCAGGCCAGCGGCCCCCGGTTCATCACGTCGGCAACAGAGACAGCGGCATACACGTCCATCGCCGGCATCAGCCAGCGGCCGACAACACAGCCAGCCTCCAAAATGAATAGTTGTCCTCGCCGGCAACATAGCCAGCGGCCGGCAACACAGCCGGCCACCAAAATGAATGTTTTCTTGCCGGCACACTGCCAGCGGCCCAGCGGGTGGGCGGCACCCATGCCAGCCTCCAAAATGAATGGCCACGTCAATCGGACGACCTAGTTCAGGCCTTTAGCGTCGAGCATCTCCTTATGCCTGGCCTCAAACCAGGCCCTCGTCTTGTCGCTCATCTTCAACAAGTCCACGCTCATGATCGCAAGGGCCACCTCCTTCGCTTTGGTGACGGCATTGGTGGTCTCGATGTCGAGATGCCTTTGCCGGGCCGCCTCCTCCATGTCGATCTTCCTCCGCTTGGCCGTCTCCTCCATCTCAAGCTTCTGTCTTTGGAGGTCTAGGTATTGCTTCATTTGCTCCTCCTTGCTTTGCCACTTCTTCTCGTCCCTCACATCCTTTTGGGACATCATGCCATGCAAAGTCTCATGCAAGGCCATGGATGATGCATCACGTATGTCGTCAACCTTGGAGTTGGTCTTGCCCCTCGGCCTCTTCAACGCCTCGCCATCTCCACCTCCGTCGAACTTGGCCGTGTTCTTGCCTCTCTTCCTTTGTAGTTCACGGTATTGGTCCTTGAACTTAGGACAATTGTTGATGACCGTCCAACAATGCGTAAGAGTGAATGGCTTGTCATTGTGCCGGGCCTTGAATGCCTCCAAAGATTGAAATGCCTATGCCACATGATCAACAACAAGTGAACATGCAAACATATACATGGCCGATGTCACATGGCCGTAGCAAGGAAAGGGCTAGAAAGAGGAGAGCATACCATGTCCCCAACGCCGAGACCACTCACGGGCCGTGCTTTAACGCTCTCAAATGCGGTGCAATACTTGTTGCACTCTTGTTGGATGAACAACCATCTTTTTTGAATCGACCGATGCCACGGTTGCTTGTAATTTGGTAGGGTTCAAACATCTTCCTTTCATGGAATGTTTTGTGGATTCTCGTCCAAAAAACAATGCCCTTTTGTTGCACACCGGTCCTCGGATCTTGGCTAATCTCCATCCAACATTGGCAAATCAACTTGTCCTCGTACTGTGTATATGAACCCATGCGAATGCTCTTCCTCTTCTTTTGTGCTTCCGCTCTTTGGGTGAGCTCGTCGATGAACAATGGCTCGCCACTAATATCAACCTCATTGACTTCTTCTTCGTCACCATCACCTTCGACATAGATGTCATCGTCTTCATGCCACGAGTCACCATGGTCGTAGTCAGCACGGTCGTGGGCCTCTTCATCGGGCACGTACTGGGCGCGGCCATCCTGACTTTGGGTCTCCTCGGGGTCGTAGCCATCGCCATACCCACCCTCGAAGATCACGTTCTCCATGTACTGGTTGTAGTAGTGGTCGTACACCGTTGGCGTTGGTGTTGGCATTTCGTCAAACAAGATGCGGGGGGCCGGCAGGGTGCCCGTGCCTGCTTTCTTTGCATCTCGACGGACGGCCGCCCGCCGCTGCCGGACCCAGGCGTGACATTGAGGTCGATGACGGCCGCGGGGTGCGGTGTGGACGGCGTGAACAAGCCCACGTCCGGTGAGGCCGAGAAACGGGTCTGGCCGTCGCACCTTGGTGGAGGAAAGCCGAGCGACATGGGCGCGGCACGCGACGTCGGCGACTGGCAGTGCGTAGGCCGGGCGACCGACGAGCCTGTGCTCGCCGGGCCGACGGTTGCTGTAGGGAACCCGGCCGGACGGCCCATGCCAAGCATGAGGATGGCGTGCGTTTTGTTGATGATTTCCTCTTTCTCGGCGGCAGCGGCCTTGCGCCGCGCTTCCTCCAGCTCCTCGCGCTGGGCAGCAAACTTGGCCGCGGCGACAGCGACCTTGATGGCCGCTCTTCGTTCCCTCCTCTTCGCCGATTCCGTGTACAACTTGGCGATCTCCTCCGGCGTGTACTCCGACCACGGCTTCCTTGGCGCCTTGGCCGCCTTCTTCTTCACCTTTGCGGGCGGGTCGACGGCCAGGCCGCCGAAACTCGGCAGGGCGTCGGCCATGGACGGGGGAGAGAGGGGGCGGCGGGAGGGACGTGGGAGGGTTTGGGAGAAATGGCGCCAAATGGCCGTGGGGGGGGGGGGTTGGTTTCTCCCACCGACAGGTGGGCCAGGGGAGGACAAGCGCACGCGTCCCGCCCATCCACGCGTTGTCCGTTTCACGCCAAAACCGGCGCAAACTTGGGCCGGGAATGGGTCGAAAGCGGACAAAAGTCCGTTTGCACCCGCGCGCTGGGCCGTCTCGTTTGTCCCTTTTACCCCAGATGGACGGGGGCGGACAGGATAGGGTCGCGCGCTGGAGTTGGCCTTATGTTTCCTAACCATAGACATGAGTTGTCATTTGATCAACTAGATCGCATCATTAGGAGAATGATGTGGTGGACAAGACCCATCCGTTAGCTTAGCACTATGATCGTTTAGTTTTACTGCTATTGCTTTCTTCATGACTTAAACTTGTTCCTATGACTATGAGATTATGCAAATCCCGTATACCGGAGGAACACCTTGTGTGCTATCAAACATCACAACGTAACTGGGTGATTATAAAGATGCTCTACAGGTGTCTCCGAAGGTGTTCGTGGTGTTGGCTGATACGTCTCCATCGTATCTATAATTTTTTATTGTTCCATGCCAGTATTCTACAACTTTCATATACTTTTGGCAACTTTTTATACTATTTTTTGGGACTAACATATTGATCCAGTGTCCAGTGCCAGTTCCTGTTTGTTGCATGTTTTCTGTTTCGCATAATATCCATATCAAACGGAGTCCAAACGTAATAAAAACAGACGGAGATTTTTTTGGAATATATGGGAATTTTGGGAAGCGAAACTAACACGAGACGATGCTCGAGTGGGCCTCGAGGGTGGGGGCGCGCCCCCTGCCCAGGGCGCGCCCTGGGCCCTCGAGCCCACACCGTAAGGCGGTTGATGCCCTTCTTTCGCCACAAGAAAGCTAATTTCCGGACAAAAATCGTGTCAAAAGATGAGCCCAATCGGAGTTACGGATCTCCACGAATATAAGAAACGGTGAAGGGCCAGAATCTGGGAACGCAGAAACAGAGAGAGATAGAGAGACAGATTCAATCTCGGAGGGGCTCTCGCCCCTCCCACGCCATGGAGACCATGGACCAGATGGGAAATCCTTCTCTCACATAGGGAGAAGATCAAAGAAGAAGAAGAAGGAGGGGGGCTCTCTCCCCCTCGCTTTCGGTGGCACCGGAGTGCCACCGGGGCCATCATCGTGTGACAGCGATCTACACCAATACCTCCGTCATCTTCGCCACCATCCCCATCACCTTCCCCCATCTATCTACAGCGGTCCACTCTCCCACAACCCGCTGTACCCTCTACTTGAACATGGTGCTTTATGCTTCATATTATTATCCAATGACGTGTTGCCATCCTATGATGTATGAGTAGATTATCGTTGTCCTATCAGTGATTGGTGAATTGCTATGATTGGTTTAAATTTCTTGTGGTTATGTTGTTGTCCTTTGGTGCCAATCATATGAGCACACACGTGGATCACACCATAGGGTTAGTTGTATGTTGATATGACTACGTATTGGAGGGCAAGAGTGATAGAAGCTTTAGCCTAGCGTAGAAATTGATGCATACGGGATTGAAGGGGGACCGATATATCTTAATGCTATGGTTGGGTTTTACCTTAATGAACGTTAGTAGTTGCGGATGCTTGCTAATAGTTCCAATCATAAGTGCATAGAATTCCAAGTAAGGGATGGCATGCTAGCAGTGGCCTCTCCCACATAAAACTTGCTATCGGTCTAGTAACATAGTCAACTGCTTAGGGGCGATTTCGCAACTCCTACCACCACTTCTCCACACTTGCTATATTAACTTTAGTTGTGTCTTTATCTTAGCAGCCCCTAGTTTTATTTACATGCTCTTTATATTCTTGCAAACCTATCCAAAAACACCTACAAAGTACTTCTAGTTTCATACTTGTTCTAGGTAAAGTAAACGTCAAGCGTGCGTAGAGTTGTATCGGTGGTCGATAGAACTTGAGGGAATATTTGTTCTGCCTTTAGCTCCTCGTTGGGTTTGACACTCTTACTTATCGAAAGAGGCTACAACTGATCCCCTACACTTGTGGGTTATCAAGACCTTTTTCTGGCGCCGTTGCTGGGGAGCAATAGCATGGGGTGAATATTCTTGTGTGTGCTTGTTTGCTTTATCACTAAGTAGATTTTATTTGCTATTCTAAGTTGTTCTCTATCTTTAGTTATGGATATGGAACACAAAATACCTAAAAACTGAGGTGTACTTGCTACTCATGGAGATGGGGAACCTCCTAAAACCCTCGATGCAAATTATGTGAAAGATATTATGTACTACTTTGATAATCCTGAGAAAACCCCATTCAACTATGTAATGGGAGTAACGTTTGATCAACGTGAATACTTTAGGGATTATCGCTTGACAAAAAAAGGGAAACTGTTATGGGATCAAATTCATTTGTTGCATTGGTATGCTCGGCAACTATGCTTGAGATATGATTATACTTGTTGCTTTAGGATGAAGGCTCCACACCTTCCCTTTTCATGCAAATTTAATGATAATAAAACCATAGCTTCTTATGCTAATGGTATATATGATTATTATGATGTGGAACAAATAGAAGAATTCATTGCTTTTAAGGGTGCTTATGAAATTGAATCTCTGTTTAGAAGAATGATGCTTTTGATGATGATGTTTCTAGGCCAGAAAATCTTGCTATATTGAAATATTGCTATTTGAATTATGAATATAACTCCAATATTGATGCATTTATCGGGAAGGTCTCCGCTGTCCAAGAAGAGACTAATATTTTGCAGGAGTCTATGGAAGAAGAAATCAATGACATTGTGAGCTCATTGGATGAAAAAGATGACGAGGAGAGTGAAGAACAAAAGGAGGAAGAGCGGATTAGCTACCCATGCCCACCTTCTAATGAGAGTAACTCTTCAACTCATACATTGTTTAATTTCCCTTCGTCCTTACCGAAGGATGAATGCTATGATGATTGCTATGATCCCTTCGATTCTTTTGAAATATCCCTTTTTGATGATGCTTGCTATGCTTGTGGCCAAGATACCAATATGAATTATGCTTATGGAGATGAACTTGCTATAGTTCCTTATGTTAAACATGAGATAGTTGCTATTGCACCCACACATGATAGTCCTATTATCTTTTTGAATTCTCCAAACTACACTATATCGGAGAAGTTTGTACTTATTAAGGATTATATTGATGGGTTGCCCTTTTCCATTACACATGATGATTTTGATGAATATAATATGCATGTGCTTGCTGCTCCTACTTGCAATTATTATGAGAGAGGAACTACATCTCCGCCTCTCTATGTTTTCAACACGATAAAATTGCAAGAAACTGCTTATACTATGCATTGGCCTTTACTTGATCTACATGAATTGTTCTTGTATGACATGCCTATGCATAGGAAGAGAGTTAGACTTCGTTGTTTCATTACACATATCACTTTGTGCTCACTACTAAATGTCAAATCATTGCTAATTAAAATTGGCTTTGATATACCTTGGGATCCGGGTGGATCCATTACTTGAGCACTGTATGCCTAGCTTAATGGCTTTAAAGAAAGCGCTGCCAGGGAGACAACCCGGAACTTTTAGAGATTCATTTATTTCTGTTGTGTGCTTTTATAAAGTTTAAAAACAAAAAAATAAAGAGGGGAACCTAAAACTTTTTCAAAAAGAAAAGTGAAAGTAAGAAGGACGAGCACCATTGAAATGGGGGAGCTCCTTGAACTTTGTTCATGCCCATGGAAACTTTGCAAATGTTGAATTACAGAAACTTTTCATCAAAATAATTATCCCATTGTACAATTCCATTGAATTATAAAAATAATGTGCCAAGGTTTGCCTTTAGGATGTTTACAATGCTTGTTGGTTTGTGCGGTGCAGGACAGAAACTTTGGCTGTAGTGCGCGGTTTTACATTTTTTGCTGGAACGTCAAATGGTACTGAAACTTTTTGCACTGTCTTTCTATACAAATTGTTGATTTTCTGCAATTTTGGCAGAATTTTTCAAGTATCAGAAGTATGGTTAATGTTCAGATTATTACAGACTGTTCTGTTTTAGACAAATTCTGTTTTTGATGCATAGTTTGCTTGTTTTGATGAAACTATCAATTTCTATAAGTGGATTAAGCCATGGAAAAGTTATATTACAGTAGCTACAATGCAAAAACAAAATATGAATTGGTTTGCAACAGTACTTAAAGAAGTGATTTGCTTTATTATACTAACGGATCTTACCGAGTTTTCTGTTGAAGTTTTGTGTGGATGAAGTGTTCGAAGATTGAGGAGGTCTCGATGTGAGGAGAAGAAGGAGAGGCAAGAGCTCAAGCTTGGGGATGCCCAAGGCACCCCAAGTAAATATTCAAGGATACTCAAGCGTCTAAGCTTGGGGATGCCCCAGAAGGCATCCCCTCTTTCTTCAACAAGTATCGGTATGTTTTCGGATTCGTTTCGTTCAAGTAATATGTGCAACTCTTGGAGCATCGTGTGCTTTCTATTTTTCTTTTTAATAAATGCACCATGCTGGTATGAGATAGTCCTTCGTTGATTTATAGAATGCTCTTTGCGCTTCACTTATATCTTTTGAGTATGGCTTTATAGAATGCTTCATGTGCTTCACTTACATCATTTGAAATTTGGATTGCCTGTTTCTCTTCACATAGAAAACCGCCATTTGTAGAATGCTCTTTTGCTTCACTTATAATTGTTAGAGCGTGGGCATAACTTTTGTAGAAAGAACTAAAACTCTCTTGCTTCACTTATATCTATTTAGAGAGTTGACGGGAATTGGTCATTCACATGGTTAGTCATAAAATCCTACATAAACTTGTAGATCACTGAATATGATATGTTTGATTCCTTGCAATAGTTTTGCGATATAAAGATGGTGATATTAGAGTCATGCTAGTGGGTAGTTGTGGATTGAAGAAATACTTGTGTTGAGGTTTGTGATTCCCGAAGCATGCACGTATGGTGGACCGTTATGTGACGAAGTTGGAGCATGATTTATTTATTGAGTGTCATCCTTTGTGTGGAGGTCGGGGGCGCGCGATGGTTAACTCCTACCAACCTCCCCCCTAGGAGCATGCGTGTGGTACTTGGTTTCGATGGCTAATACATTTTTGCAATAAGTATGTGAGTTCTTTATGACTAGTGTTGAGTCCATGGATTATACGCACTCTCACCCTTACACCATTGCTAGCCTCTCTTGTACCGCGCAACTTTCGCCGGTACCATACACCCACCATATACCTTCCTCAAAACAGCCACCATACCTACCTATTATGACATTTCCATAGCCATTCCGAGATATATTGCCATGTAAATCCACCGTTCCGTTTATTATGACATGCACCATCATTGTCACATTGCCTTGCATGATCGTAAGATAGCTAGCATGATGTTTCCATGGCTTGTCCGTTTTTTGATCTCATTGCTACGCTAGATCATTGCACATCCCGGTACACCGCCGGAGTCATTCACATAGAGTCATATTTTGTTCTAGCTTCGAGTTGTAATCTTTGAGTTGTAAGTAAATAAAAGTGTGATAATCTTCATTATTAGAGCATTGTCCCATGTGAGGAAAGGCCAAATAAAAAAAATAGATGGCCTAAAAAATAGAGAGGGGCTAAAAAAAAGAGAAAGCCCCTCAAAAAAAACAAAAAAAAAACAAAAAAAATATGAGAGAAAAGAGAGAAGGGACAATGCTACTATCCGTTTCCACACTTGTGCTTCAAAGTAGCACCATGATCTTCATAATAGAGAGTCTCTTGTTTTTTCACTTCCATATACTAGTGGGAATTTTTCGTTATAAAACTTGGCTTGTATATTCAAACGACGGGCTTCCTCAAATGCCCTAGGTCTTCACGAGCAAGCAAGTTGATGCACACCCACTATTTTTCTTTTGAGCTTTCATACACTTATAGCTCTAGTGCATCCGTTACATTGCAATCCCTACTCACTCACATTGATATCGATTGATGGACATCTCCATAGTCCATTGATTTGCCTAGTTGATGTGAGACTTTGTCCCTCCTTTTGTCTATCACCACCTTCTATTCCACCCATAGTGCTATGTCCATGGCTCACGCTCATGTATTGCGTGAAAGTTGAAAAAGTTTGAGAATACTAAAGTATGAAACAATTTCTTGGCAAAAACCGGGGTTGTGCATGATTAAAATACTTTCTGTGGTGAAGATGGAGCATAGCCAGACCATATGATTTTGTAGGGATAACTTTCTTTGGCCATGTTATTTTGAAGAGACATGATTGCTTTGTTAGTATGCTTGAAGTATTATCGTCCTAATGTCAAATGATAGACTATTGCTTTGAATCACTCGTGTCTTAATATTCATGCCATGATTAGATTACATGATCAAGATTATGCTAGGTAGCATTCCACGTCAAAAATTATCTTTTTTATCATTTACCTACTCGAGGACGAGCAGGAATTAAGCTTGGGGATGCTGATACGTCTCCGTCGTATCTATAATTTTTGATTGTTCCATGCCAATATTCTACAACTTTCATATACTTTTGGCAACTTTTTATACTATTTTTTGGGACTAACATATTGATCCAGTACCCAGTGCCAGTTCCTGTTTGTTGCATGTTTTTTGTTTCGCAGAATATCCATATCAAACGGAGTCCAAACGTAATAAAAACGGACGGAGATTTTTTTTGGAATATATGTGAATTTTGGGAAGCGTAACTAACACGAGACAATGCTCGAGTGGGCCTCGAGGGTGGGGGGCGCGCCCCCTGCCCAGGGCGCGCCCTGGGCCCTCGAGCCCATACCGTAAGGCGGTTGATACCCTTCTTTCGCCGCAAGAAAGCTAATTTCCGGATAAAAATCGTGTCAAAAGATGAGCCCAATCGGAGCTACGGATCTCCGGGAATATAAGAAATGGTGAAGGGCCAGAATCTGGGAACGCAGAAACAGAGAGAGACAGAGAGACGATCCAATCTCGGAGGGGCTCTCGCCCCTCCCACGCCATGGAGACCATGGACCAGAAGGGAAACCCTTCTCCCACCTAGGGAGAAGATCAAGGAAGAATAAGAAGGAGGGGGGCTCTCTCCCCCTCGCTCCCGGTGGCACCGGAGTGCCACCGGGGCCATCATCGTGTGACGGCGATCTACACCAACACCTCTGTCATCTTCACCACCATCTCCATCACCTTCCCCCATCTATCTACAGCGGTCCACTCTCCCGCAACCCGCTATAGCCTCTACTTGAACATGGTGCTTTATGCTTCATATTATTATCCAATGATGTGTTGCCATCCTATGATGTATGAGTAGATTATCGTTGTCCTATTGGTGATTGGTGAATTGCTATGACTGGTTTAAATTGCTTGTGGTTATGTCATTGTCCTTTGGTGCCCATAATATGAGCGCGCGCATGGATCACACCATAGGGTTAGTTGTATGTTGATAGGACTACGTATTGGAGGGCAAGAGTGACAGAAGCTTCAACCTAGCGTAGAAATTGATGCATATGGGATTGAACGGGGACCCATATATCTTAATGCTATGGTTGGGATTTACCTTAATGAACGTTAGTAGTTGCGGGTGCTTGTTAATAGTTCCAATCATAAGTGCATGGAATTCCAAGTAAGGGATGACATGCTAGCGGTGGCCTCTCCCACATAAAACTTGCTATCGGTCTAGTAACGTAGTCAATTGCTTAGGGGCAATTTCGCAACTCCTACCACCACTTTTCCACACTCGCTATACTAACTTTAGTTGTGTCTTTATCTTAGCAGCCCCTAGTTTTATTTACGTGCTCTTTATATTCTTGCAAACCTATCCAAAAACACCTACAAAGTACTTCTAGTTTCATACTTGTTCTAGGTAAAGTAAACGTCAAGCGTGCGTAGAGTTGTATCGGTGGTCGATAGGACTTGAGGGAATATTTGTTCTGCCTTTAGCTCCTTGTTGGGTTCGACACTCTTACTTATCGAAAGAGGCTACAACTGATCCCCTACACTTGTGGGTTATCAAGACCTTTTTCTGGCACCGTTGCCGGGGAGCAATAGCGTGGGGTGAATATTCTCGTGTGTGCTTGTTTGCTTTATCACTAAGTAGATTTTATTTGCTGTTCTAAGTTGTTCTCTATCTTTATTTATGGATATGGAACACGAAATACCAAAAAATTTAGGTGTACTTGCTACTCATGGAGATGGGGAACCTCCTAAAACCCTCGATGCAAATTATGTGGAAGATATTATGTACTACTTTGATAATCCTAAGAAAACCCCATTCAACTATGTAATGGGAGTAATGTTGGATAAACGCGAATACTTTAGGGATTATCGCTTGACACAAAAAGGGAAACTGTTATGGGATCAAATTCATTTGTTGCATTGGTATGCTCGGCAACTATGCTTGAGATATGATTATACTTGTTGCTTTAGGATGAAGGCTCCACACCTTCCCTTTTCGTGCAAATTTAATGATAATAAAACCTTAGCTTCTTATGCTAATGGTATATATGATTATTATGATGCGGAACAAATAGAAGAATTCGTTGCTTTTAAGGGTGCTTATGAAATTGAATCTCTGTTTAGAAATGATGCTTTTGATGATGATGTTTCTGTTGGGGAACGTAGTATTTTAAAATTTTCCTACGATCACGCAAGATCTATCTACCAGATGCATAGCAACGAGAGGGGAGAGTGTGTCTACGTACCCTCGTAGACCGGGAGCGGAAGCGTCAAGTGACGCGGTTGATGTTGTCGAACTTCTTCGCGATCCAACCGATCAAGCACCGAACGTACGGCACTTCCGTGTTCAGCACACGTTCAGCTTGATGACGTCCCACGAGCTCTTGATCCAGTTGAGCTTCACGGGAGAGTTTCGTCAGCACGACGGCGTGGTGACGGATATGATGTGTTCACCGGCGCAGGGCTTCGCCTAAGCTCCGCGACGGTATGACCGAGGTGTGATTCTGTGGAGGGGGGCACCGCACACGGCTAAAACAATTCAACTTGTGTGTCTTTGGGTGCCCCCTGCCCCCGTATATAAAGGAGCAAGGGAGGAGGGCCGGCCAACCTCCTATGGTGCGGCTAGGGAAGGAATCCTACTAGGAATAGGATTGCAATCCTATTCCTAGTAGGAATCACCAAAGAAGGAAGAGATGAGTAGGAAAAGGAAGAGGTGGCGCCTCCCACCAATCCTAGTCCAACTAGGAACTAGGTGGGGCGCCGGCCAGCCCTATGGGCTGCCTCTCTCCTTTCCACAAGGCCCACTATGGACCATCCCCCTTCGTAGGAGGTTCCGGTAACCCCCTTCGGCAATCCCGATAAATCCGAAACTTTTCCGGTATACTTCCGGTGTCCGAATATAGCCGTCCAATATATCAATCTTTATGTCTCGGACGTTCCGAGACTCCTCGTCATGTCCATGATCTCATCCGGGACTCCGAACTACCTTCGGTACATCAATACTCATAAACTCATAATACCGATCGTCATCAAACGTTAAGCGTGCGGACCCTACGGGTTCGAGAACTATGTAGACATGACCGAGACTCATCTCCGGTCAATAACCAATAGCGGAACCTGGATGTTCATATTGGCTCCTACATATTCTACGAAGATCTTTTATCGGTCAGAACCGCATAACTACATACGTTGTTCCTTTTGTCAAACGGTATGTTACTTGCCCGAGATTCGATAGTCGGTATCTCTATACCTAGTTCAATCTCGTTACCGGCAAGTCTCTTTACTCGTTCCGTAACACATCATCTCGTGACTAACTCATTAGTATTTTGCTTGCAAGGCTTATTGTGATGTGTGTTACCGAGAGGGCCCAGAGATACTTCTCCGACACTCGGAGTGACAAATCCTAATCTTGATCTATGCCAACACCACGAATACTTTCGGAGACACCTGTAGAGCATCTTTATGATCACCCAGTTACGTTGTGACGTTTGATAGCACACAAGGTGTTCCTAAGGTATTCGGGAGTTGCATAATCTCATAGTCATAGGAACATGTATAAGTCATGAAGAAAGCAATAGCAGTAAAACTAAACGATCATAGTGCTATGCTAACGGATGGGTCTTGTCCATCACATCATTCTCCTAATGATGTGATCCCGTTGATCAAATGACAACTCATGTCTATGGTTAGGAAACATAACCATCTTTGATCAATGAGCTAGTCTAGTAGAGGCATACTAGGGACATACTGTTTTGTCTATGTATTCACACATGTACTAAGTTTCCGGTTAATACAATTCTAGCATGAATAAAAGACATTTATCATGATATAAGGAAATATAAATAACATCTTTATTATTGCCTCTAGAGCATATTTCCTTCAGTCTCCCACTTGCACTAGAGTCAATAATCTAGCTCACATCGCCATGTGATTTAATACCGATAGTTCACATCGTTATGTGAATAACACCCATAGTTCACATCGCCATGTGACCAACACCCAAAGGGTTTACTAGAGTCAATAATCTAGTTCACATCGCTATGTGATTAATACCCAAGAGTAATAAGGTGTGATCATGTTTTGCTTGTGAGAGAAGTTTAGTCAATGGGTCTGTCATATACAGATCCCTATGTATTTCGCAAACTTCTATGTCTACAATGCTCTGCATGGAGCTACTCTAGCTAATTGCTCCCACTTTCAATACGCATCCAGATTGATACTTAGAGTCATCTGGATTTAGTGTCAAAGCTTGCATCGGCATAACCCTTTACGACGAACTCTTTATCACCTCCATAATCGAGAAATATTTCCTTAGTCATCCAATTACTAAGGATAATTTTGACCGCTGTACAGTGATCTATTCCTGGATCACTATTGTACCTCCCTGTCAAACTCTTGGCAAGGCACACAACGTGTTTTGTACACAGCATGGCATACTTTATAGAACCTATGGCTGAGGCATAGGGAATGACTTTCATTCTCTCTATATTTTTCTGCCGTGGTCTGGCTTTGAGTCTTACTCAACTTCACACCTTACAAGTCAGGCAAGAACTTCTTCTTTGACTGATCCATTTTGAACTACTTCAAAATCTTATCAAGGTATGTACTCATCGAAAGTCTTATCAAGCGTCTTGATCTATCTATATAGATCTTGATGCTCAATATGTAAGCAGCTTCACCGAGGTCTTTCTTTGAAAAACTCCTTTCAAACACTCCTTTATGCTTTCCAGAAAATTCTACATCATTTCCGATCGACAATATGTCATTCACATATACTTATCAGAAAGGTTGTAGTGCTCCCACTCACTTCTTGTAAATACAGGCTTATCCAAAAGTCTGTATAAAACCATATGCTTTGATCACCTCATCAAAGCGTATATTCCAACTCCGAGATGCTTGCACCAGTCCATAGATGGATCGCTGGAGCTTGCATACTTTGTTAACACCTTTTGGATCGACAAAACCTTCTGGTTGCATCATATACAACTCTTCTTTGAGATATCCATTTAGGAATGCAGTTTTGACATCCATTTGCCAGATTTCATAATCATAAAATGCGGCAATTGCTAACATGATTCGGACAGCCTTAAGCATCGCTACAGGTGAGAAAGTCTCATCGTAGTCAACTCCTTGAACTTGTCGAAAACCTTTCGCAACAAGTCGAGCTTTGTAAACAGTAATATTACCGTCTGCGTCGGTCTTCCTCTTGAAGATCCATTTATTTTCGATGGCTTGCCGATCATCGGGCAAGTCAACCAAAGTCCACACTTTGTTCTCATACATGGATCCCATCTCAGATTTCATGGCTTCAAGCCATTTTGCGGAATCTGGGCTCATCATCGCTTCCTCATAGTTCGTAGGTTCATCATGGTCTAGTAACATGATTTCCAGAACTGGGTTGCCGTACCACTATCATGCGGAACGTACTATGGTTGATCTACGAAGTTCAGCAGAAACTTGATCTGAAGTTTGATGATCATCATCATTAGCTTCCTCACTAATTGCTGTAGGAATCACTGGAACTAGTTTCTGTGATGTACTACTTTCCAATCTGGGAGAAGGCACAATTACCTCATCAAGTTCTACTTTCCTCCCATTCACTTCTTTCGAGAGAAACTCCTTCTCTAGAAAGGATCCATTTTTAGCAACGAATATCTTGCCTTCGGATCTGTGATAGAAGGTGTACCCAACAGTCTCTTTTGGGTATCCTATGAAGATTTAATTCTCCGGTTTGGGTTCGAGCTTATCATGTTGAAACTTTTTCACATAAGCATCGCAGTCCCAAACTTTAAGAAACAACAACTTTGGTTTCTTGCCAAACCACAGTTCTTAAGGCGTTGTTTCAACGGATTCAGATGAGGCCCTTATTTAACGTGAATGCAGCTGTCTCTAATGCATGACCCAAAACGATAGTGGTAAATCGGTAAGAGACATCATAGATCGCACCATATCCAATAAAGTACGGTTACGACGTTCGGACACACCATTATGCTGTGGTGTTCCGGGTGGCGTGAGCTGTGAAACTATTCCACATTGTTTCAAATGGAGACCAAACTCGTAACTCAAATATTCTCCTCCACGATCAGATCGTAGGAATTTTATTTTCTTGTTACGATGATTCTCTACTTCACTCTGAAATTCTTTGAACTTTTCAAATGTTTCAGACTTGTGTTTCATTAAGTAGATATACCCATATCTGCTTAAATCATCAGTGAAGGTCAGAAAATAACGATACCCGCCGCGAGCATCAACACTCATTGGTCCACATACATCAGTATGTATGATTTCCAACAAATCTGTTGCTCGCTCCATAGTTTTGGAGAACGGAGTTTTAGTCATCTTGCCCATGAGGCATGGTTCGCAAGCACCAAGTGATTCATAATCAAGTGATTCCAAAAGTCCATCATTATGGAGTTTCTTCATGCGTTTTACACCAATATGACTTAAACGGCAGTGCCACAAATAAGTTGCACTATCATTATTAACCTTGCATCTTTTGGCTTCAATATTATGAATATGTGTATCACACGATCGAGATCCAACAAACTATTTTCATTGGGTGTATGACCATAGAAGGTTTTATTCATGTAAACAGAACAACAATTATTCTCTAACTTACATGAATAACCGTATTGCAATAAACATGATCAAATCACATTCATGCTCAACACAAACACCAAATAACAGTTATTTAGGTTCAACACTAATCCCGAAAGTATAGGGAGTGTGCGATGATGATCATATCAATCTTGGAACTGCTTCCAATACACATCGTCACTTCATCCTTTAACTAGTTTATGTTCATTATGCAACTCCCACTTCGAGTTACTACTCTTTAGCAACTGAACCAATATCAAATACCGAGGGGTTGCTATGAACACTAGTAAAATACACATTAATAATCTGTATATCAAATATACTTTTGTTCACTTTGCCATCCTCCTTATCCGCCAAGTATCTAGGGCAGTTCCACTTTTAGTGACCATTTCCTTTGCAGTATAAGCACTTGTTTCAGGCTTGAGTTTAGCTTTGGGTTTCTTCACGGGAGTGACAACTTGCTTGTCATTCTTCTTGAAGTTCCCCTTCTATCCCTTTGCCCTTTACTTGAAACAAGTGGTCTTGTTAACCATCAACACTTGAGGCTTTTTCATGATTTCTACCTTCACCTACTTCAGTATCACGAAGAGCTGGGAATTCCTTTCGTCATCCCTTGCATATTATAGTTCATCACGAAGTTCTACTAACTTGGTGATAGTGACTAGAGAACTTTGTCAATTACTATCTTATCTGGAAGATTAACTCCCACTTGATTAAAGTAATTGTAGTACCCAGACAATCTGAGCACATGCTCACTGGTTGAGCTATTCTCCTCCATCTTGTAGGCAAAGTACTGTCAGAGGTCTTATACCTCTCGACACGGGCATGAGTATGAAATACTAATTTCAACTCTTGGAACATCTTATATGCTCCATGGCGTTCAAAACGTTTTTGAAGTCCCGGTTCTAAGCCGTAAAGCATGGTGCACTTAAACTATCAAGTAGTCATCATACCGAGCTTTTGTCAAAACGTTCATAACGTCTACATCTGCTCCTGCAATAGGTCTGTCACCTAGTGGTGCATCAAGGACATAATTCTTCTGTGCAGCAATGAGGATAATCCTCAGATCACGGAACAATTCCGCATCATTGCTACTAACATCTTTCAACTTGGTTTTCTCTAGGAACATATGAAAAATAAACGGGGAGCAACATCGCGAGCTATTGATCTACAACATAGATATGCTAATACTACCAGGACTAAGTTCATGATAAATTAAAGTTCAATTAATCATATTACTTAAGAACTCCCACTTAGATAGACATCCCTCCGGTCATCTAAATGATCATGTGATCCAAATCAACTAAACCATGTCCGATCATCACGTGAGATGGAGTAGTTTCAATGGTGAACATCTTATGTTGATCATATCTACTATATGATTCACGCTCGACCTTTCGGTCTCCAGTGTTCCGAGGCCATATCTGTATATGCTAGGCTCGTCAAGTTTAACCCGAGTATTCTGCGTGTGCAAAACTGGCTTACACCCGTTGTATTTGAACATAGAGCTTATCACACCCGATCATCACGTGGTGTCTCGGCACGACGAACTTTCGCAACGGTGCATACTCAGGGAGAACACTTATACCTTGAAATTTAGTAAGGGATCATCTTATAATGCTACCGTCGTCCTAAGCAAAATAAGAAGCATAATAAGATAAACATCACATGCAATCAAAATATGTGACATGATATGGCCATCATCATCTTGTGCTTTTGATCTCTATCTCCAAAGCACCGTCATGATCACCTTCGTCACCGGCTTGACACCTTGATCTTCATCGTAGCATCGTTGTCGTCTCGCCAACTATTGCTTCTACGACTATCGCTACCGCTTAGTGATAAAGTAAAGCAATTACATGGCGATTGCATTTCATACAATAAAGCGACAACCATATGGCTCCTGCCAGTTGCCGATAACTTTACAAAACATGATCATCTCATACAAAACCGTATAACTTATCATGTCTTTACCATATCACATCACAACATGCCCTGCAAAAACAAGTTAGACGTCCTCTACTTTGTTTGTTGCAAGTTTTACGTGGCTGCTACGGGCTTTAGCAAGAACCGTTCTTACCTACGCATACAAAACCACAACGATGTTTCGTCAAGTATGTGCTGTTTTAACCTTCACAAGGACCGGGCGTAGCCACACTTGATTCAGCTAAAGTGAGAGAGACAGACACCCGCCAGTCACCTTTAAGCAACGAGTGCTCGTAACGGTGAAACCAGTCTCGCGTAAGCGTACGCGTAATGTCGGTCCGGGCCGCTTCATCTCACAATACCGCCGAAGCAAAGTATGACATGCTGGTAAGCAGTATGACTAGTATCGTCCACAATCTCATTGTGTTCTACTCGTGCATATCATCTACGCATAGACCTGGCTCATGATGCCACTGTTGGGGAACGTAGTATTTTAAAATTTTCCTACGATCACGCAAGATCTATCTACCAGATGCATAGCAACGAGAGGGGAGAGTGTGTCTACGTACCCTCGTAGACCGGGAGCGGAAGCATCAAGTGACGGGGTTGATGTTGTCGAACTTCTTCGCGATCCAACCGATCAAGCACCGAACGTACGGCACCTCCGCGTTCAGCACACGTTCAGCTTGATGACGTCCCACGAGCTCTTGATCCAGTTGAGCTTCACGGGAGAGTTTTGTCAGCACGACGGCGTGGTGACGGATATGATGTGTTCACGGGCGCAGGGCTTCGCCTAAGCTCCGCGACGGTATGACCGAGGTGTGATTCTGTGGAGGGGGGCACCGCACACGGCTAAAACAATTCAACTTGTGTGTCTTTGGGTGCCCCCCTGCCCCCGTATATAAAGGAGCAAGGGAGGAGGGCTGGCCAACCTCCTATGGTGCGGCTAGGGAAGGAATCCTACTAGGAATAGGATTGCAATCCTATTCCTAGTAGGAATCACCAAAGAAGGAAGAGATGGAGTAGGAAAAGGAAGAGGTGGCGCCTCCCACCAATCCTAGTCCAACTAGGAACTAGGTGGGGCGCCGGCCAGCCCTATGGGCTGCCTCTCTCCTTTCCACAAGGCCCACTATGGACCATCCCCCTTCGTAGGAGGTTCCGGTAACCCCCTTCGGCAATCCCGATAAATCCAAAACTTTTCCGGTATACTTCCGGTGTCCGAATATAGCCGTCCAATATATCAATCTTTATGTCTCGGACATTCCGAGACTCCTCGTCATGTCCGTGATCTCATCCGGGACTCCGAACTACCTTCGGTACATCAATACTCATAAACTCATAATACCGATCGTCATCAAACGTTAAGCGTGCGGACCCTACGGGTTCGAGAACTATGTAGACATGACCGAGACTCATCTCCGGTCAATAACCAATAGCGGAACCTGGATGTTCATATTGGCTCATACATATTCTACGAAGATCTTTTATCGGTCAGAACCGCATAACTACATACGTTGTTCCTTTTGTCAAACGGTATGTTACTTGCCCGAGATTCGATCGTCAGTATCTCTATACCTAGTTCAATCTCGTTACCGGAAAGTCTCTTTACTCGTTCCGTAACACATCATCTCGTGACTAACTCATTAGTCTTTTGCTTGCAAGGCTTATTGTGATGTGTGTTACCGAGAGGGCCCAGAGATACCTCTCCGACACTCGGAGTGACAAATCCTAATCTTGATCTATGCCAACACCACGAATACTTTCGGAGACACCTGTAGAGCATCTTTATGATCACCCAGTTACGTTGTGACGTTTGATAGCACACAAGGTGTTCCTAAGGTATTCGGGAGTTGCATAATCTCATAGTCATAGGAACATGTATAAGTCATGAAGAAAGCAATAGCAGTAAAACTAAACGATCATAGTGCTATGCTAACGGATGGGTCTTGTCCATCACATCATTGTCCTAATGATGTGATCCCGTTGATCAAATGACAACTCATGTCTATGGTTAGGAAACATAACCATCTTTGATCAATGAGCTAGTCTAGTAGAGGCATACTAGGGACATACTGTTTTGTCTATGTATTCACACATGTACTAAGTTTCCGGTTAATACAATTCTAGCATGAATAAAAGAAATTTATCATGATATAAGGAAATATGAATAACATCTTTATTATTGCCTCTAGAGCATATTTCCTTCAGTTTCTAGGACTGAAAATCTTGCTATATTGAAATATTGCTATTTGAATTATGAATATAACTCCAATATTGATGTGTTTATTGAGAAGGTCTCCGCTGTCCAAGAAGAGACTAATATTTTGCAGGAGTCTATGGAAGAAGAAATCAATGACATTGTGAGCTCATTGGATGAAAAAGATGATGAGGAGAGTGAAGAACAAAAGGAGGAAGAGCGGATTAGCTACCCGTGCCCACCTTCTAATTAGAGTAACTCTTCAACTCATACAGTGTTTAATTTCCCTTCGTGCTTACCGAAGGATGAATGCTATGATGATTGCTATGATCCCTTGGATTCTTTTGAAATATCCCTTTTTGATGATGCTTTCTATGCTTGTCTTCAAGATGCCAATATGAATTATGCTTATGGAGATGAACTTGCTATAGTTCCTTATGTTAAACATGAGATAGTTGCTATTGCACCCACACATTATAGTCCTATTATCTTTTTGAATTCTCCAAACTACACTATATCGGAGAAGTTTGCACTTATTAAGGATTATATTGATGTGTTGCCCTTTTCCATTACACATGATGATTTTGATGAATATAATATGCATGTGCTTTCTGCTCCTACTTGCAATTATTATGAGAGAGGAACTACATCTCTGCCTCTCTATGTTTCCAACACGATAAAATTGCAAGAAACTGCTTATACTATGCATTGGCCTTTACTTGATGTGCATGAATTGAACTTGTATGACATGCCTATGCATAGGAAGAGAGTTAGACTTCGTTGTTTCATGACCATATCACTTTGTGCTCACTACTAAATGTCAAATCATTGCCAATTAAATTTGGCTTTGATATACCTTGGGATCCGGGTGGATCCATTACTTGAGCACTATATGCCTAGCTTAATGGCTTTAAAGAATGCGCTACCAAGGAGACAACCCGGAAGTTTTATAGAGTCATTTATTTCTGTTGTGTGCTTTTATAAAGATAAAAAAAAGAGGGGAACCAAAAACTTTTTCAAAAAAAAAGTGAAAGTAAGAAGGACGAGCACCGTTGAAATGGGGGAGCTCCTTGAACTTTGTTCATGCCCATTGAAACTTTGCAAATCTTCAATTACAGAAAATTTTCATCAAAAATAATTATCCCCTTGTAAAATTCCATTGTATTATAACAATAATGTGCCAAGGTTAGCCTTTAGGATGTTAACAATGCTTGTTGGTTTGTGCGGTGCAGAACAGAAACTTTGGCTGTAGTGCGCGATTTTATGTTTTTTTTTTGGAACGTCAAATGGTTCTGAAACTTCTTGAACTGTCTTTCTATACAAATTGTTGATTTTTCCTAATTTTGGTAGAATTTTTCAAGTATCAGAAGTATGGTGAATGTTCAGATTATTACAGACTGTTCTGTTTTAGACAGATTCTGTTTTTGATGCATAGTTTGCTTGTTTTGATGAAACTATCAATTTCTATCAGTGGATTAAGCCATGGAAAAGTTCTATTACAGTATCTACAATGCAAAAACAAAATACGAATTGGTTTGCAAGAGTACTTAGAGTAGTGATTTGCTTTATTATATTAACGGATCTTACCAAGTTTTCTGTTGAAGTTTTGTGTGGATGAAGTGTTCGAAGATCGAGGAGGTCTCGATGTGAGGAGAAGAAGGAGAGGCAAGAGCTCAAGCTTGGGGATGCCCAAGGCACCCCAAGTAAATATTCAAGGAGACTCAAGCGTCTAAGCTTGGGGATGCCCCGGAAGGCATCCCCTCTTTCTTCAACAAGTATCGGTATGTTTTCAGATTTGTTTCATTCATGTGATACGTGCAACTCTTGGAGCGTCGTGTGCTTTCTATTTTTCCTTTTAATAAATGCACCATGCTGGTATGATATAATCCTTGGTTGATTTATAGAATGCTCTTTGCACTTCACTTATATCTTTTGAGTATGGCTTTATAGAATGCTTCATGTGCTTCACTTACATCATTTGAAGTTTGGATTGCCTGTTTCTCTTCACATAGAAAACCACCATTTGTAGAATGCTCTTTTGCTTCACTTATAATTGTTAGAGCGTGGGCATAACTTTTGTAGAAAGAATTAAAACTCACTTGCTTCACTTATATCTATTTAGAGAGTTGACAGGAATTGGTCATTCACATGGTTTGTCATAAAATCCTACATAAACTTGTAGATCGATGAATATGATATGTTTGATTCCTTGCAATAGTTTTGCGATATAAAGATGGTGATATTAGAGTCATGCTAGTGGGTAGTTGGGGATTGTAGAAATACTTGTGTTGAGGTTTGTGATTCCCAAAGCATGCATGTATGGTGAACCGTTATGTGACGAAGTTGGAGCATGATTTATTTATCGAGTGTCATCCTTTGTGTGGAGGTCGGGGGCGCGCGATGGTTAACTCCTACCAACCTCCCCCCTAGGAGCATGCGTGTGGTACTTGGTTTCGATGGCTAATAAATTTTTGGAATAAGTATGTGAGTTCTTTATGACTAATGTTGAGTCCATGGATTATACGCACTCTCACCCTTCCAACATTGCTAGCCTCTCTTGTACCGCGCAACTTTTGCCAGTACCATACACCCACCATATACCTTCCACAAAACATCCACCATACCTGCCTATTATGGCATTTCCATAGCCATTCCGAGATATATTGCCATGTAACTCCATCGTTCTGTTTATTACGACACGCACCATCATTGTCATATTGCCTTGCATGATCGTATGATAGCTAGCATGATGTTTCCATGGCTTGTCCGTTTTTTGATGTCATTGCTACGCTAGATCATTGCACATCCCGGTACACCACCGGAGGCATTCACATAGAGTCATATTTTGTTCTAGCTTCGAGTTGTAATCTTTGAGTTGTAAGTAAATAAAAGTGTGATGATCTTCATTATTAGAGCATTGTCCCATGTGAGGAAAGGCCAAATAAAAAAAAGAGATGGCCTAAAAAAATAGAGAGGGGCTAAAAAAAGAGAAAGCCCCTAAAAAACAAAAACAAAAAAAATTGAGAGGAAAGAGAGAAGGGACAATGCTACTATCCTTTTCCACACTTGTGCTTCAAAGTAGCACCATGATCTTCATAATAGAAAGTCTCTTGTTTTATCACTTCCATATACTAGTGAGAATTTTTCCTTATAAAACTTGGCTTGTATATTCCAACGACGGGCTTCCTCAAATGCCCTAGGTCTTCATGAGCAAGCAAGTTGATGCACACCCACTAGTTTTCTTTTGAGCTTTCATACACTTATAGCTGTAGTGCATCCGTTACATGGAAATCCCTACTCACTCACATTGATATCGATTGATGGACATCTCCATAGTCCATTGATTTTCCTAGTTGATGTGAGACTTTCTCCCTCCTTTTGTCTATCAGCACCTTCTATTCCACCCATAGTGCTATGTCCATGGCTCACGCTCATGTATTGCGTGAAAGTTGAAAAAGTTTGAGAATACTAAAGTATGAAACAATTGCTTGGCTAAAACCGGGGTTGTGCATGATTTAAATACTTTGTGTGGTGAAGATGGAGCATAGCCAGACCATATGATTTTGTAGGGATAACTTTCTTTGGCCATGTTATTTTGAAGAGACATGATTGCTTTATTAGTATGCTTGAAGTATTATCGTCCTAATGTCAAATGATAGACTATTGCTTGGAATCACTCGTTTCTTAATATTCATGCCATGATTAGATTACATGATCAAGATTATGCTAGGTAGCATTCCACATCAAAAATTATCTTTTTTATTATTTACCTACTCGAGGACGAGCAGGAATTAAGCTTGGGGATGCTGATACGTCTCCGTCGTATCTATAATTTTTGATTGTTCCATGCCAATATTCTACAACTTTCATATACTTTTGGCAACTTTTTATACTATTTTTTGGGACTAACATATTGATCCAGTGCCCAGTGCCAGTTCCTGTTTGTTGCATGTTTTTTGTTTCGCAGAATATCCATATCAAACGGAGTCCAAACGTAATAAAAACGGACGGAGATTTTTTTTGGAATATATGTGAATTTTGGGAAGCGAAACTAACACGAGACGATGCTCGATTGGGCCTCGAGGGTGGGGGCGCGCCCCCCTGCCGAGGGCAGGCCCTGGGCCCTCGAGCCCACACCGTAAGGCGGTTGATGCCCTTCTTTCGCCGCAATAAAGCTAATTTCCGGATCAAAATCGTGTGAAAAGATGAGCCCAATCGGAGTTACGGATCTCCGGTAATATAAGAAACGGTGAAGGGCCAGAATCTGGGAACGCAGAAACAGAGAGAGATAGAGAGACAGATCCAATGTCGGAGGGGCTCTCACCCCTCCCACGCCATGGAGACCACGGACCATAGGGGAAACCCTTCTCCCACCTAGGGAGAAGATCAAGGAAGAAGAATAAGGAGGGGGGCTCTCTCCCCCTCACTTCCGGTGGCACCGGAGTGCCACCGGGGCCATCATCGTGTGATGGCGATCTACACCAACACCTTCGTCATCTTCACCACCATCTCCATCACCTTCCCCCATCTATCTACAGCGGTCCACTCTCCCGCAACCCGCTGTACCCTCTACTTGAACATGGTGCTTTATGCTTCATATTATTATCCAATGATGTGTTGCCATCCTATGATGTATGAGTAGATTATCGTTGTCCTATCGGTGATTGGTGAATTGCTATGATTGGTTTAAATTGCTTGTGGTTATGTTGTTGTCCTTTGGTGCCCATCATATGAGCGCGCGCGTGGATCACACCATAGGGTTAATTGTATGTTGATATGACTATGTATTGGAGGGCAAGAGTGATAGAAGCTTCAGCCTAGCGTAGAAATTGATGCATACGGGATTGAAGGGGGACCAATATATCTTAATGTTATGGTTGGGTTTTACCTTAATGAACGTTAGTAGTTGCGGATGCTTGCTAATAGTTCCAATCATAAGTGCATAGAATTCCAAGTAAGGGATGACTTGCTAGGAGTGGCCTCTCCCACATAATACTTGCTATCGGTCTAGTAATGTAGTCAATTGCTTAGGGGCAATTTCGCAACTCCTACCACCACTTTTCCACACTCGCTATATTAACTTTAGTTGTGTCTTTATCTTAGCAGCACCTAGTAATATTTACGTGCTCTTTTTATTCTTGCAAACCTATCCAAAAACACCTACAAAGTACTTCTAGTTTCATACTTGTTCTAGGCAAAGTAAACGTCAAGCGTGCGTAGAGTTGTATCGGTGGTCGATAGAACTTGAGAGAATATTTGTTCTGCCTTTAGCTCCTCGTTGGGTTCGACACTCTTACTTATAGAAAGAGGCTACAACTGATCCCCTACACTTGTGGGTTATCATTGGCATAGATCAAGAATAGGATTTGTCACTCCGAGTGTCGGAGAGGTATCTTTGGGCCCTCTCGGTAGTACACATCATAATAAGCCTTGCAAGCAAATGACTAATGAGTTATTCATGGGATGATGTATTATAGAACGAGTAAAGAGACTTGCCGGTAACGAGATTGAACTAGGTATTGAGATACCGACAATCGAATCTCGGGCAAGTAACATACCGATGACAAAAGGAACAACGTATGTTGTTATGCGGTTTGACCGATAAAGATCTTCGTAGAATATGTAGGAGCCAATATGAGTATCTAGGTTCCACTATTGGTTATTGACCGGAGATGAGTCTCGGTCATGTCTACATAGTTCTTGAACCCGTAGGGTCCGCACCCTAACGTTTGATGATGATCGGTATTATGAGTTTATGAGTTTTGATGTAGTGAAGGTAGTTCGGAGTCCTAGATGAGATCACGGACATGACGAGGAGTCTCGGAATGTCCGAGACGTAAAGATTGATATATTGGACGACTATATTCGGACACCGGAAGTGTTCCGGAAAAGTTTCGGATTTAACCGGAGTACCGGAGGGGGTTACCGGAACCCCTCCCCCCCGAGGGAGTATGGGCCTTAGTGGGCCATTGAGGGAAAGAGAGAGGAAGCCCATAGGGCTTGCCGTACCCTCCCCCTAGGGTTCCTAGTTGGACTAGGAAAAGGGGGGAGGCGCCCCTCTTCTTCCTTCTTCTCCCCCTTCCTTTCCTACTCCTAGTAGGAATAGGAAAGGGGATTCCTATTCCTACTAGGAATAGGATTCCTACTCCCTTGGCGCACCACAAGCCTTGCCGCACCTCCCCCCTTGCTCCTTTATATACGGGGGCAGGAGGCACCCAAACACACAGAAGTAACATTGTTCTAGCCGTGTGCGGTGCCCCCTTCCACAGAAACACACCTCAGTCACGCCGTTGAAGTGCTTAGGCGAAGCCCTGCGCCGGTAGCTTCATCATATCCGTCACCACGCCGTTGTGCTGACGAAACTCTCCCGTGAAGCTCAACTAGATCAAGAGCTCGTGGGACGTCATCAAGCTGAACGTGTGCTGAACGCAGAGGTGCCGTACGTTCGGTGCTTGATCGGTTGGATCGCGAAGAAGTTCGACTGCATCAACTGCGTCACTAGACGCTTCCACTTTCGGTCTATGAGGGTACGTAGACACACTCTCCCCTCTCATTGCTATGCATCTGGTAGATAGATCTTCCGTGATCGTAGGATTTTTTTTGAAATACTACGTTCCCCAACAGTGGCATCATGAGCCAGGTCTATGCGTAGATGATATGCACGAGTAGAACACATGTGAGTTGTGGACGATACTAGTCATACTGCTTACCAGCATGTCATACTTTGGTTCGGCGGTATTGTGAGATGAAGCGGCCCGGACCGACATTACGCGTACGCTTATGCGAGACTGGTTTCACCGTTATGAGCACTCGTTGCTTAAAGGTGACTGGCGGGTGTCTGTCTCTCTCACTTTAGCTGAATCGAGTGTGACTACGTCTGGTCCTTGTGAAGGTTAAAACAGCACATACTTGACGAAATATCGTTGCGGTGTTGTATGCGTAGGTAAGAACGGTTCTTGCTAAGCCCGTAACAGCCACGTAAAACTTGCAATAACAAAGTAGAGGACGTCTAACTTGTTTTTGCAGGGCATGTTGTGATGTGATATGGTCAAGACATGATGAGTGATACGTTATTGTATGAGATGATCATGTTTTGTAAAGTTATCGGCAACTGGAGGAGCCATATGGTTGTCGCTTTATTGTATGAAATACAGTCACCATGTAATTGCTTTACTTTATCACTAAGCGTCAGCGATAGTCGTGGAAGCAATAGTTGGCGAGACGCCAACGATGCTACGATGGAGATCAAGGTGTCGCGCCGGTGACGAAGGTGATCATGACGGTGCTTTGGAGATGGAGATCAAAAGCACAAGATGATGATGGCCATATCATGTCACATATTTTGATTGCAGGTGATGTTTATCTTATTATGCTTCTTATTTTGCTTAGTACGGCGGTAGCATTATAAGATGATCCCTTACAAAATTTCAAGGTATAAGTGTTCTCCCTGAGTATGCACCGTTGCGAAAGTTCATCGTGCCGAGACACCATGTGATGATCGGGTGTGATAAGCTCTACGTTCACATACAACGGGTGTAAGCCAGTTTTGCACACGCAGAATACTCGGGTTATACGTGGCGAGCCTAGCATATGCAGATATGGCCTCGGAACACTGGAGACCGAAAGGTCGAGCGTGAATCATATAGTAGATATGATCAACATAAGATGTTCACCATTGAAAACTACTCCATCTCACGTGATGATCAAACATGGTTTAGTTGATTTGGATCACGTGATCATTTAGATGACCACAGGGATGTCTATCTAAGTGTGAGTTCTTTAAGTAATATGATTAATTGAACTTTAATTTATCATGAACTTAGTCCTGGTAGTTTTTTGCATATCTATGTTGTTGTAGATCAATGGCCGTGCTACCGTTCCTTTGAATTTTAATGCATTCCTAGAGAAAGCTAAGTTAAAAGATGATGGTAGCAATTACACGGACTGGGTCCGTAACTTGAGGATTATCCTCATTGCTGCACAGAAGAATTATGTCCTTGAAGCACCGCTAGGTGACAAGCCCCCTCCCGCTAATGTAGACGCTTTGAACGTCTTGCAGACACGGTCTGATGACTACATGATAGTTCAGTGTACCATGCTTTACGGCTTAGAACTGGGATTTCAACGACGTTTTGAACGTCATGGAGCATATGAGATGTTCCAGTAGTTGAAGTTAATATTTCAAGCAAATGCCCGGATTGAGAAATATGAGATTTACAATAAGTTATATAGCTGCAAGATGGAGGAGAATAGTTCTATCAGTGAACACTTTCTCAGAATGTCTGGGTACTACAATCATATGACTCAACTTGGTTGTAAAGTTGACGAGGATAGTGTTATTGATAGGGTTCTTCAATCACTGCCACCAAGCTATAAAGGCTTTGTGATGAACTATAATATGCAAGGGATGCAAAAGACAATTCCTGAGCTCTTCGCTATGCTCAAGGCTGTGGAGCTAGAAATCAAAAAGGAGCATCAAGTGTTGATGGTTAACAAGACCACTAGTTTCAAGAAAAAGGGCAAGGGAAAGAAGGGGAACTTCAAGAATAATAGCAAGACAGTTGCTACTCCCGCAAAGAAACCCAAGTCTGGAGCCAAGCCTGAAACTGAGTGCTTCTACTGCAAAGGGACTGGGCAGTGGAAGCGGAACTGCCCCAAGTATTTGGCGGATAAGAAGGATGGCAAGGTGTCCAAAGGTATATGTGATATACATGTTATTGATGTGTACCTTACTAATGCTCGTAGTAGTACTTGGGTATTTGATACCGGTTTGGTTGCTAATATTTGTAACTCGAAACAGGGACTACGGATTAAACGAAGATTGGCTAAGGACGAGGTGACGATGCGCGTGGGAAATGGTTCCAAAGTCGATGTGATCGCCGTCGGCACGCTACCTCTACATCTACCTTCGGGATTAGTTTTAGACCTGAATAATTGTTATTTGGTGCCAGTGTTGAGCATGAACATTATATCTGGATCTTGTTTGTTGTGAGACGGTTATTCATTTAAATCTGAGAATAATGGTTATTCTATTTTTATGAATAATATCTTTTACGGTCATGCACCCTTGAAGAGTGGTCTATTCTTTTTGGATCTCGATTGTAGTGATACACATATTCATAACATTGAAGCCAAAAGATGCAAGGTTAATAATGATAGTGCAACTTATTTGTGGCACTGCCATTTAAGTCATATTGGTGTAAAGCGCATGAAGAAACTCCCTAGTGATGGACTTTTTGAATCACTTGGTGCTTGCGAACCATGCCTCATGGGCAAGATGACTAAAACTCCGTTCTTCGGAACAATGGAGCGAGCAACAGATTTGTTGGAAATCATACATACAGATGTATGTGGACCAATGAGTGTTGACGCTCGTGGCGAGTATCGTTATTTTCTGACCTTCACTGATGATTTGAGCAGATATGGGTATATCTATTTGATGAAACACAGGTCTGAAACATTTAAAAAGTTCAAAGAATTTCAGAGTGAAGGAGAAAATCATCGTAACAAGAAAATAAAGTTTCTACGATCAGATCGTGGAGGCGAATATTTGGGTTACGAGTTTGGTCTTCATTTGAAACAATGTTGAATAGTTTCACAACTCACGCCACCCGGAACACCACAACGTAATGGTGTGTCCGAACGTCATAATCGTACTTTATTAGATATGGTGCAGTCTATGATGTCTCTTACCGATTTACCACTATCATTTTGGGGATATGCTTTAGAGACAGCTGCATTCACGTTAAATAGGGCGCCATCAAAATCCGTTGAGACGACGCCTTATGAACTGTGGTTTGGCAAGAAACCAAAGTTGTCGTTTCTTAAAGTTTGGGGCTGCGATGCTTATGTGAAAAAGCTTCAACCCGATAAGCTCGAACCCAAGTCGGAGAAATGTGTCTTCATAGGATACCCAAAAGAGATTGTTGGGTACACCTTCTATCACAGATCCGAAGGCAAGATATTCGTTGCTAAGAATGGATCCTTTCTAGAGAAGGAGTTTCTCTCGAAAGAAGTGAGTGGGAGGAAAGTGGAACTTGATGAGGTAATTGTACCTTCTCCCGAATTGGAAAGTAGTAGATCACAGAAACTAGTTCCAGTGATTCCTACAGCAATTAGTGAGGAAGCTAATGATGATGATCATCAAACTTCAGATCAAGTTTCTGCTGAACTTCGTAGATCAACCAGAGTACGTTCCGCATGATAGTGGTACGGCAACCCAGTTCTGGAAGTCATGTTACTAGACCATGATGAACCTACGAACTATGAGGAAGCGATGATGAGCCCAGATTCCGCAAAATGGCTTGAGGCCATGAAATCTGAGATGGGATCCATGTATGAGAACAAAGTATGGACTTTGGTTGACTTGCCCGATGATCGGCAAGCCATCGAAAACAAATGGATCTTTAAGAAGAAGACTGACGCTGACGGTAATGTTACTGTTTATAAAGCTCGACTTGTTGCGAAAGGTTTTCGACAAGTTCAAGGAGTTGACTACGATGAGACTTTCTCACCCGTAGCGATGCTTAAGTCTGTCCCAATCATGTTAGCAATTGCCGCATTTTATGATTATGAAACCTGGCAAATGGATGTTAAAACTGCATTCCTGAATGGATATCTCAAAGAAGAGTTGTATATGATGCAACCAGAAGGTTTTGTCGATCCGAAAGGTGCTAACAAAGTGTGCACGCTCCAGCGATCCATCAATGGACTGGTGCAAGCATCTCGGAGTTGGAATATACACTTTGATGAGGTGATCAAAGCATATGGTTTTATACAGACTTTTGGAGAGCCTGTATTTACAAGAAAGTGAGTGGGAGCTCTGTAGCATTCCTGATATTATATGTGGATGACATATTGTTGATTGGAAATGATATAGAATTTCTGGATAGCATAAAAGGATACTTCAATAAGATTTTTTCAATGAAAGACCTCGGTGAAGCTGCATACATATTAGGCATCAAGATCTATAGAGATAGATCAATACGCTTAATTGGACTTTCACATAGCACATACCTTGATAAAGTTTTGAAGAAGTTCAAAATAGATCAGTCAAAGAAAGGGTTCTTGCCTGTGTTACAAGGAGTGAAGTTGAGTAAGACTCAATGACCGACCATTGCAGAAGATAGAGAGAAAATGGAAGTCATTCCCTATGCCTCAGCCATAGGATCTATCATGTATGCATTGCTGTGTACTAGACCTGATGTGTGTCTTGCTATAAGTTTAGCAGGGAGGTACCAAAGTAATCCAGGAGTGGATCACTGGACAGCGGTCAAGAGCATCCTGAAGTACCTGAAAAGGACAAAGGATATGTTTCTCGTATATGGAGGTGACAAAGAGCTCGTCGTAAATGGTTACGTCGATGCAAGCTTTGACACTGATCCGGATCACTCGAAGTCACGAACCGGATATGTATTTTTATTGAACGGTGGAGCTGTCAGTTGGTGCAGTTCCAAGCAAAGCGGCGTGGCGGGCTCTACGTGTGAAGCGGAATACATAGCTGCTTCGGAAGTAGCAAATGAAGGAGTCTGGATGAAGGAGTTCATATCCGATCTAGGTGTAATACCTAGTGCATCGGGTCCAATGAAAATCTTTTGTGACAACACTAGAGCAATAGCCTTGGCGAAGGAATCCAGGTTTCACAAGAGAACAAAGCACATCAAAAGACGCTTCAATTCCATCCGTGATCTAGTCAAGGAGGGAGAGATAGTGATTTGCAAGATACATACGGATCTGAATGTTGCAAACCCTGTTGACTAAGCCTCTTCCACGGGTAAAACATGATCAGCACCAAGACTCCATGGGTGTTAGGATCATTACTTTGTAATCTATATTATCGACTCTAGTTCAAGTGGGAGACTGAAGGAAATATGCCCTAGAGGCAATAATAAAGATGTTATTTGTATTTCCTTATATCATGATAAATGTCTTTTATTCATGCTAGAATTGTATTAACCGGAAACTTAGTACATGTGTGAATACATAGACAAAATAGTATGTCCCTAGTATGCCTCTACTAGACTAGCTTATTGATCAAAGATGGTTATGTTTCCTAACCATAGACATGAGTTGTCATTTGATCAACGAGATCACATCATTAGGAGAATGATGTGATGGACAAGACCCATCCGTTAGCTTAGCACTATGATCGTTTAGTTTTACTGCTATTGCTTTCTTCATGACTTATAGATGTTCCGATGACTATGAGATTACACAACTCCCGTATACCGAAGGAACACCTTGTGTGCTATCAAACGTCACAACGTAACTGGGTGATTATAAAGATGCTCTACAGGTGTCTCTGAAGGTGTTCGTGGTGTTGGCATAGATCAAGAATAGGATTTGTCACTCCGAGTGTCGGAGAGGTATCTCTCGGCCCTCTCGGTAATACACATCATAATAAGCCGTGCAAGCAAATGACTAATGAGTTAGTCACGGGATGATGTATTACGGAACGAGTAAAGAGACTTGCCGGTAACGAGATTGAACTAGGTATTGAGATACCGACGATCGAATCTCGGGCAAGTAACATACCGATGACAAAAGGAACAACGTATGTTGTTATGCGGTTTGACCGATAAAGATCTTCGTAGAATATGTAGGATTCAATATGAGCATCCAGGTTCCGCTATTGGTTATTGACCGGAGATGAGTCTCGGTCATGTCTACATAGTTCTCGAACCCATAGGGTCCGCACGCTTAACGTTTAATGACGATCAGTATTATGAGTTTATGAGTTTTGATGTACCGAAGGTTGTTCGGAGTCCCGGATAAGTCACGGAGGAGTCTTGGAATGTCCGATACATAAAGATTGATATATTGGACGACTATATTCGGACACCGGAAGTGTTCCCGAAAAGTTTCGGATTTAACCGGAGTGCCGGAGGGGGTTATCGGAACCCCCCCCCCAAGGGAGTATGGGCCTTAGTGGGCCATTGAGGGAAAGAGAGAGGCAGACCATAAGGCTGGCCGCACCCTCCCCCTAGGGTTCCTAGTTGGACTAAGAAAAGCGGGGAGGCGCCCCTCTTCTTCCTTCTTCTCTCCCCCTTCCTTTCCTACTCCTAGTAGGAATAGGAAAGGGGATTCCTGTTCCTACTAGGAGTAGGATTCCTACTCCCTTGGCGCGCCACAAGCCTAGCTGCACCTCCCCCCTTGCTCCTTTATATACGGGGACGGGGAGCACCCAAACACACAGAAGAAACATTGTTCTAGCCTTGTGCGGTGCCCCCTTCCACAGAAACACACCTCGGTCATACCATTGCAGTGCTTAGGCGAAGCCCTGCACCGGTAGCTTCATCATATCCGTCACCACGCCGTCGTGCTGACGAAACTCTCCCGTGAAGCTCAACTAGATCAAGAGCTCGTGAGACATCATCAAGCTGAACGTGTGCTGAACTCGGAGGTGCCGTACGTTTGGTGCTTGATCGGTTGGATCGTGAAGAAATTCGACTACATCAACCGCGTCACTAGACGCTTCCGCTTTCGCTCTACGAGGGTACGTAGACACACTCTCCCCTCTCGTTGCTATGCATCTGGTAGATAGATCTTGCGTGATCGTAGGAATTTTTTTGAAATACTACGTTCGCCAACACTCAGAGCGCAGCACGTCGACCTGCCCCTCCAAGGCAGACCGCACCAACGTATCTGTCGACGCCACAGAGCCAGCAGGAGCAGAAACGATCGATGCCCAAGAATCATGACAAGACGTCTTCGAGAGGAGCGAGGCTTCTATCTGGATCTTGCGAGGAGCTGGAGCTTGATGGTGCCCGACGGGGAGGCGGGGCAACATCGACGCAGTAGCGTGCTACTTCTCGAGCTTGCGTTGTATTCCCTCGAAGAGGAAAGGGTGATGCAGCATAGTAGCGTAAGTATCTCCCTCAGTTTTTGAGAACCAAGGTATCAATCCAGTAGGAGACCACGCGTGAGTCCCTCGCACCTGCACAAACAAATAAGAACTTCGCAGCCAACGCGATAAGGGGTTGTCAATCCCTTTACGGTCACTTACGAAAGTGAGATCTGATAGATATGATATGTAATGCCCAGGATGGGACTATACCTCCTACGTGTCGAGGCACGACTTAAAGGTATAAGCCCATTCTGGAATGATCTCAAGTTCGGTATCTTTGCACGACTCATGTAAAATAGGGATGAAATGCACACACGCACACGACAAAACGAGAAACCCGAAAAGAAAGAAGAGCCCGGAAAGGAATTGATGAAGCCATATATTGCCATATAGGGAAAGTGTTACATATGGGGCATTACAAACTCTCCTCTACTACGAAAAGATCTCGTCCCGAGATCTAGGACTGGAAGAAGGAAGGATACTCGGAATGAAGGTGATCTTCTCATTCCCACGTAGCTTCTCGGTCGGTATGGTGTGACCACTTTACTTTCAAGAACTTGATTGACTTGTTGCGGGTCTTGCGCTCGGTTTCTTCAATAATAGCAACAGGGTGCTCACGATAAGACAAGTCTTGTTGAAGATCAATGTCCTCAAACGGAATGGTGCGTTCAGGTGTCTTGAAGCACTTGCGGAGTTGAGACACGTGAAACACATCATGAACATTTGCAAAGTTGGAAGGGAGCTCAAGTTGATAGGCTAGATCGCCACTTTTGCCAAGGATCTTGAAAGGGCCCATGTATCTAGGAGCAAGTTTTCCTTTGATACCGAATCTTTGGGTGCCTTTCATAGGAGAAACACGGAGATAGACATGATCCCCAATGTTGAAGGCCAAATCACGATGCTTGCCGTCCTAGTAGCTCTTCTGACGCGACTGAGCGGCCTTGAGATTCTCACGTATGACTTTGCACATTTCTTTGGCTTCTGAGATCAAGTCATTGCCAAGAAGTTGACGTTCACCAGTCTCGGACCAGTTGAGAGGAGTACGGCACTTTCTGCCATAGAGAATTTCAAATGGAGCTTTGCCGGCACTTGCTTGGAAACTGTTGTTGTAAGAGAACTCGGCAAACGGAAGGCAATCTTCCCACTTCATGCCAAAAGAGATGACACAAACTCTGAGCATGTCTTCTAGAATCTGGTTCACTCTCTTGACTTGACCACTAGTCTGAGGGTGAAACGCGGTGCTGAAACGGATCTTAGTGCCCATGGCAGACTGAAAGGAGTCCCATAACTTGGATGTGAACAAACTTCCACGGTCTGAGGAGATAACTTGAGGAATGCCATGTAAGGACACAATTCTGGAAGTGTTCAACTCTGCCAGTTGAGCTGCATTGATGGATTCTTTGACTGGAAGGAAGTGAGCTACCTTGGTTAGCTTGTCAATCACCACAAAGATAGAATCATTCCCCTTCTTGGACTTGGGAAAACCAGTGACGAAATCCATTTCAATGTGGTCGAATTTCCGCTCGGGAATATGAAGAGGTTGGAGAAGACCGGCTGGACGTTGATGCTCTGCCTTCACTCTTCTGCAGACATCACATTCATTCACGAATTGGGCAATCTCCCTTTTCATGCGATTCCACCAGTAAGATTGCATGAGGTCTTGGTACATCTTGGAACTTCCAGGATGAATCGAGAGGAGGGAGTCATGTGCTTCTGTAATGCCCAGGATGGAATTATACCTCCTACGTGTCGAGGCACGACTTAAAGGCATAAGTCCATCCTAGAATGATCTCAAGTTTGGTAATCTTTGCACAACTCATGTAAAAGGGGGAAAGTAAACTGAAAATAGTTGGCTTACAATCGCCACGTCACAGAATAACAGTACAGGTCTCAAACATCATACAATAAGATCACTACAACCCTCTAAGGGCAAAAGCCAAATGACAAAGTACCAAACTCAGATAATTAAAACAACCACAGGCGGATCGAATCCTAGTAAGAGTCTCCACTACTGATCGTCCGGGTAGCGCACGTAGTAACGACTACGCTCCTCGTCGTACTCCCAATCCAGCTCGGTGCCATCACCTGGATAACTCACGGCTGGACCTGCATCTGGTGTGTGAAGTAACTGTGAGCCACAGAGGACTCAGCAATCCCGTTCCCGGGTAACAGAACTATCAAAGCCTTTAGGTGAGGGAAAAGGCTGAAGAAAGAAATGAGGTGAAGGAACAACAAAGAGTCTGCAGCAGCAACTAGCACTAACTTACGCAAGAGAGAGCGAGAAAAGAAGGCAAAGCGAGAAGTGATCACGAAGTGATCCTAGCTACAAGCTTACAAACATAACCCCTCCGTGTTCAACTCCCGAATCCCGATTCGGAAATTGACAGTCACGGAACACACGCTGGTAGTGTATTAGCATCATTGTGTCAAGTTATCTACAACCGGAATTAACAAGCTCCCATCTGCCACATAACCGCGGGCACGGCTTTCGAAAGTTCAAACCCTGCAGGGGTGTTCCAACTTGGCCCATTACAAGCCCACGATCCGCGGAGTCGCAACTCCAAAGTGGGAAGACCCGAGTATCCTCGGAATCCCGTGCTCAAGATATACCGAGCTAAGGTAAGGCTAATCCAGCAAATCCTCCCGGCGTGTCGACACCCTGATCGTAGCCGCGCGTATCTAGGTCTCAGGACACGACCGGATGGGCAATGCTACAGGTTTTTACCAAACCTTGAGTTTCCTCGAGGTGGCCCTGCAGGACCCCCGTTTCGGACCAACACTCATGTGGAGCACTGGCCCGGGGTTGTTGATTAAGAAAAAGGGTTTATAACTCCCTATGCAAGTTTAGTTTGTTGTTAGGCAAATAGTACCAATGTTGGGATTTACTGGAAAAGACTTAGCACTTAGCGGTTTATCGAGGGGGTCCCATACACCCCAACCGTGTTAGGAACGCATAATCAAGGAACATAAAACCGGCTTATACGGATCCTAATGGCATGAGTGGAACAAAACACCAAGCAAAAGGCTTAGCCTTCCACCCTTGCCAATATATAGGTGATTTCAATTAAAGCATTTATATAGTGTGATATAACCCAACCAAACTTCAACATGGAGCAAGCATCTTCGAACTTCACCTGCAACTAGCAACGCTATAAGAAGGGCTGAGCGAAGCGTACTTAGCCAAGCAACGGTTTGCATAGGTAGGGTGGTTAAACATGGCAATTGGTTACAAGTAGGAGGCTGACAAGAAGAACATGGGCATCGAGGCAAAACTATAGATCGAGACTACTAGCAATAGGCGAAGATAGTAAAGTTATCGGGGTTCGGTCATCTTGCCTGAAGAGAAGAAGTTCGGATCGAAAGAAGGGTCTTCGTGCTCAAACTCGTTGGAAACCTCGTGCTCAACCTCGTTGGAAAACTCGTGCTCAACTTCCGGCTCTAAACAAGACAAACACACCAAGCACCAATCAACACGATGCAATGCGCACTCGAAAAAAACATGTATGCATGAAGGATGCACTAGAGATGCACATGGAGCACGGAAAACATCACTCAAGCAAAACACCTCAAAACAAGTTAACAACCTGATATTATTAATCTACACAGAAAATCACCCAAGTTTGATATAAGAATCGCTGAAATCGGAGTTACGGGCTAAAAGTTATGCCCGAAACAAGATTTGAGCGAAAACTGCAAATTACAGCAACATAGCATCTTGGGAGCTCAAAATAAATAATCTACAGCACCCAAAAGGCATGGCAAAGGACTTGAACATAAACTAGATATAATGTACAGCAACTAGGTCCAAAGTGCACCCCAAACGGAGTCACGGATCAATAGCAATGATCTTGGACATATAGAACTTTGAAATAAAATTCTGGCAGCAGAATTTTATTGAAAGTTTAGAGCAAAAGATAAACATGCTACAGCACCTCAAATGGACATGTGAGGACATGGATGGAAAGACAACAATATATACTTCATGGAACAATCAAAATCCACCCCAAAACTATCATGCATTTTCCTAGAGCATCACACGAACATGGCATCGGAACGTTACAGATTTCAGACTTAGTGAAATTTCACTAAGTCCCAAAACAGCAACATCATCATAGCAACAAAAAGAGCATGTTTAAGACACCTCGGAACTAAACATGGCAAAGGGTAAGCACCTCATCAAAATACATATGACGGTGATCCCGAAACACACAAGCATGCATCAATGTGGTGAACACACCGATTACAACGAGCTCAACAACATGGCATTTCATAACAAGTGAAAACACAACATATGAACATGGCACTTTGCAATGATGATAACAAGGAAACAATAAATCTACCATGCAACCTATCACACACAACACGTAGTTCGTGGCAAGACGAACACGTGGACATGTCATTTGCATCGTTTGGACAAACGAGCTAAAAGTTATCACATGGCAAAGGTGGCACAAAAATAACACATAACAGCAGTTTATATCATGATGCCCTCTTGCAACAGCAAAACAAGTGTCAAGATGACATCTAACATGCATGACTACAACAGGTAAAACGTAGAGGGCAACTCCACGAACATCTGGACATGCTACACGCGCAAAACGGAGCTACAGGTAAAAAGTTATGCATGGTCAAAGTAGGCATAACAGAACAGAGAAAAACAGAGACTTAGTGAAGAAGAGGGTCAACCTAGCAGATCTGGAACTGAGGAAATAGTGCGGGCCGGCGGCTACAGTGCGGCGGCCCGGTGAACAGTAACAGGCCGGAAGGAGGCGGCCCGGGGCCTGGCTGCGGATCTGGCCCGGCGAGCGGGCTGGGTTGGAGGAGGCCCGCTCGGGCGCAGCTGGTCCTGGCTGACGCGGCCCGGCTCGGCGGCTGAAGGAGCGGGCCGCTCGGGCGGCGCCTGGCGCGCGGAGGGGAGCCCAGGCCTCGGGGAAGGCGGAGGCCCACGGCGGCGCGCTGCTGCGGCCCGGAGCTGGCGGCTGGCCCAGCTCGCGGGCGAAGCGAGGCGAAGCGAGCGCGCGGTCGGCCCGCGGCTGCGGTGACGATGCGGCGACCCGACGCGGCGGGATCTGGAGCGGCGAGCGGCTGGCGATACGGGCCGATGGGCCAGTGGCGAGGCGCTGGCGGACAGCTTCCGACGAAGCGGTCCCCTCTGGCGCGCGAAGCAGGCGCGCGGTCGAGGAGCGACCGGCCCGCTCGGGCGAGGGGAGGGAAACTGGTCCGTTGACCCTGGCGAAGAGATCTGGCGCCGGCGGCTGGTTCGAGGGGCTGGCCAGATCGGCTGGCTGGTTCCTCGGGAACCAGAGATTGTTTTGGGAATCTGAGATCTGAAATTTAGGGAAGAAGAAGGGGAATGTCCAAATAGACCTAGGGGTCTATAAATAGCAATTTAGACTAGGGTTTGGAGATTAGGGGTGTTTAGGAGCCCTACGATCGTGATCCAACGGATCCGATCGCGGGATGATTTTAAAAGGACCAGACGGAGATAAAAGAAAGCAGCAGGGGTATTTCCGGGACACGAAGTGAAGGCACATCGGACCCACACGGACAACGGAGGGAAAAGTCAACGGAGTCCAAACGAGACGAGATTTGAGAGGCGGGTTGCACACAACAAAACAACAACACACAACACAACCTCGCGGCACACCGGTAACGAAAAACGCCCGAACAACAAAGTAGGCCTACGGGACGTCACGGACACGTGAGGGAGCTCCGGAACGCGAAACGGACAACGGGAAGAAACGCCACGAACCGGATGCAACCCACAACACAAATGCAATGCAATGCACATGTCTACATGATATGAATGAATGCCACTCACACACACAACAAAACGACGAAAGCCCGAAAGACAAAGAACCCGAAATGGAAATAGATGAAGCCGGAGATTTATTATAAGCCCAAAAGGGAAAGTATTACATCCGGGGCATTACAAACTCTCCTCTACTACAAAAAGATCTCGTCCCGAGATCTAGGACTGGAAAAAGGAAGGGTACTCGGAACGAAGATGATCTTCTCGTTCCCAGGTAGCTTCTCGGTCTGTGTGATGTGACCACTTGACTTTCAGAAACTTGATGGTCTTGTTGCGAGTCTTGCGTTCAGTTTCTTCGAGAATTGCAACTGGATGCTCTCGGTAGGAAAGGTCTTGTTGAAGATCAATCTCCTCAAACGGAATCATGCGCTCAGGCGCCTTGAAGCATTTGCGAAGCTGAGACACATGGAAGACATCATGAACATTTGCAAAGTTGGAAGGGAGCTCGAGCTGATAGGCTAGATCGCCTCTTTTGCCAAGAATTTTGAAAGGCCCGACGTATCTAGGAGCAAGCTTTCCTTTGATACCGAACCTTTGGGTTCCTTTCATCGGAGAAACTCGGAGATAGACATGATCACCGATGTCGAAAGCCAAATCACGATGCTTTCCGTCATAGTAGCTCTTCTGACGCGACTGAGCGGCCTTGAGATTCTCACGTATGACTTTGCACATTTCTTCGGCTTCAGAGATCAAATCATTGCCAAGAAGTTGGCGTTCGCCTGTTTCAGACCAGTTGAGAGGGGTACGGCACTTTCTGCCATAGAGAATTTCAAATGGTGCTTTGCCTGCACTTGCTTGAAAGCTGTTGTTGTAAGAGAATTCTGCAAATGGAAGACAGTCCTCCCATTTCATGCCGAAGGAGATAACACAGGCTCTAAGCATATCTTCAAGGATCTGATTCACACGCTCGACTTGACCACTAGTCTGAGGGTGAAAGGCAGTGCTGAACCTGATCTTCGTGCCCATGGCTGACTGAAAGGAGTCCCAGAACTTTGATGTGAACAAGCTGCCACGGTCTGAGGATATCACTTGAGGAATGCCATGTAGGGACACAATTCTGGAAGTGTACAGCTCTGCAAGTTGAGCTGCATTGATTGATTCTTTGACTGGAAGAAAGTGAGCGACTTTGGTAAGCTTGTCAATCACCACAAAGATAGCATCATTGCCTCGCTTGGATTTAGGAAAACCAGTGACGAAGTCCATTTCAATGTGGTCGAACTTCCACTCAGGAATAGGAAGAGGTTGGAGAAGACCGGCTGGACGTTGATGTTCTGCTTTCACTCTTCTGCATACATCACATTCATTCACGAATTGGGCAATTTCCCTTTTCATGCGTGTCCACCAGTAAGATTGCTTGAGGTCTTGATACATCTTGGAACTGCCAGGATGAATGGAAAGGAGAGAGTCGTGAGCTTCTTCCATTATGAGCTTCCTGAGATCACCTTTGGGAACAACGAGTCTGTCCTCGAAGAACAAGGTATCTCTCTCATCAACACGGAAGCACTTATATTTTGGAGTGCCCTTTGCAATCCCATGTTTAACCTTCTTCACCATGGTATCACTGAGCTGGGCCTCACGGACTTGATCTTCCAAGGTAGGAGCAATTTGGAGATTTGCAAGAAAACCCTGCGGAACAACCTGAAGGTTGAGCTTCCTGAAAGCTTCACAAAGCTCAGGCTGGTGTGGCTTGATAAGAAGGCTGTTGCAATATGCCTTTCTGCTCAAAGCATCTGCAATCACATTCGCCTTGCCTGGAGTGTACTCAATGCTGGGGTTGTACTCTTGGATCATCTCGACCCAACGAGTCTGGCGGAGGTTCAGATGCGGCTGCGTGAAGATGTACTTCAAGCTCTTGTGATCAGTGAAGATGTCGACCTTTCTGCCCAACAACAGATGTCTCCACGTAATCAGAGCATGTACCACAGCTGCAAGCTCGAGATCATGTGTGGGATAGTTCTTCTCAGCTGGCTTGAGCTGACGTGAAGTGTATGCCACAATTCTCTTCTCTTGCATAAGCACACCACCAAGGCCTTGAAGAGAAGCGTCACAGAACACTTCGTAGGGCTTGGATTCATCTGGAGGAATCAGAACTGGAGCAGAAACAAGCTTCTCTTTGAGGGTTTTGAAAGCCACTTCACACTCGGGAGACCAAAAGTATTTGACATTCTTCTGAAGGAGGTTGGAAAGAGGCTTGGCAATCTTGGAGAAGTTCTCCACAAACCTTCTGCAATAGCTGGCAAGACCCAGAAAACTGCGGAGCTGCTTGACGTTCTGAGGAGCTTCCCAGTTGACAATTGCTTCAACTTTCTCGGGGTTAACCGCAATACCGTCAGCTGAGATAATGTGGCCCAGGTAGAGAACCTTATCGAGCCAAAACTCGCACTTTGAGAACTTGGCATAGAATTTATGCTCTCTGAGTCGATCAAGAACTAGACGCAAGTGCTTTTCGTGATCTTCTTCATTCTTGGAAAACACCAAAATATCATCCAGATACACAAGCACAAACTCGCCTGTATAGGGGTTGAAGATGTAATGCATCATCCTTGAGAAGGTAGGAGGAGCATTGGCGAGACCGAAGGACATGACGGTATACTCATATGAACCGTAGCTCGTTCTGAACGCCGTCTTGGGAATGTCTTCCTCGCGAATGCGAATTTGATGGTAGCCCATTCGGAGGTCAAGCTTAGAGAATACTTTAGCTCCTTTGAGCTGCTCAAAGAGTTCATTGATGTTGGGGAGCGGATACTTGTTCTTAATCGTCTTTTTGTTCAATGGCCGATAGTCAACACAGAGACGCTCCGTGCCATCTTTCTTCTTGACAAATAAGACACCACAGCCCCACGGAGATGTACTCGGTCTGATGAGACCCATACGCTCCTGTTCATCCAACTGTTTCTTCAATTCCTTCAATTCATCTGAAGAGAGCTTGTATGGACGCCGACAAACAGGTTCGGTGCCCGGCTCGAGTTCAATGACAAACTCCACCTGACGGTGTGGAGGCATGCCTGGAAGTTCTTCTGGAAAGACGTCTTGATATTCATTCACCACTGGAATTTGCTCTATGGCATTAATTTCACCCTTATCATTAAGAGAGAAAAGCCGAATAGTATTATCCCTGGAGGCGAAGATAATCACATCTTCATCAGAATGAGTCAATTTGACTTCCTTTTGAGCGCAATCAATGTGAGCATCGTGCTGAGAAAGCCAATCCATTCCGAGAATGAGGTCGATATCAGAATGACCAAGAACCACCGGAGAAGCCAAAAATCGATAATCACCCATGCGAATAGAAATATCCGGAGCATAGACACTGGAGTGCATTCGTCTTCCCGGAGAAATAACTGTTAACTCCCTTGGCAGATTTTTGGTGACAAAATCGTGCTTGGATGCAAATGGATATGACATAAAAGAGCAAGAAGCACCCGAATCAAATAACACTTTAGCTGGGATAGAGTTAACTGGAAGGTTACCCAGAATAACATCAGAAGAAGCCTCTGCTTGTGCTGCATTCATCAGATTGACCCTGGCAGCCTTTGGATCATGCTTGACCATAGCGGTACCGACAGGAGGAGGCGGAGGAAGACGCTTCGGATTCGGACATCTGTTTGCATAGTGACCTTTCTGAGTGCATTTGTTGCAAGTCACTTCTGAGAGAGGACGGAACTGAGAGCCACTGGACTTGGAGCCTTGAGAGTGAAACTGCTTCTTCGACTGGTTGCTTGGGTTGGGTGGGTGGGAGAAACCACGACCACTAGAGTTCTTGTTGTTGGAGTTGTTGAAGTTGCTGGAGTTGTTGTATGGAGCTCGAATCATTGGAGGAGGAGGAAGCCAGAATTTCTGTTGTTTCGCAGCCAACTGAGACGAAGAGGTAGAGTGAACAGCATCTCGAATTCTCTTCTTAGAAGCCTCCATCTTAAGCTGAGCTGCTTCTTGTTTCAAAGCCATATTATAGAACTTATCGAATTCGTCTGGCTCGAACAGAGTGAGAGCAAGCTGAAGTTCATCTTTGAGACCTCCACGGAACTGATAGATTTTGCTCTTAGCATCAGGAATGTCTTGCTTTGCATAGCGAGCGAGGTTTTGGAACTTGACATTATACTGATAGACTGTCATGGAGCCCTGCTTGAGGTTGCGGAATTGCTCACGCATACCCTCGATAACACTTGTAGGAATGTGATGCGAGCGGAAATCCTTGCAGAAGTTCTCCCACGAGATCACTTGACCCGGCCTTGAGTCTTTGTACTGCTGCCACCAATCAGCTGCTTGATCTTTCAGTTGGAAGGCTGCAAACTTCACATAGTCATCTTCTTTCACGTTACTGCACTCAAAATGCTTCTTGATATCGGTCAGCCAATCCTCAGCATCAAGAGGGTCGACACAGTAACTGAAAGCTTTAGGATTGTTGGCCAAGAACTGGTTGAGGGTAGCATGGTGCTGCTGGAAGAAGTTGCCTTGGTTCATTGGAATGCCCTGATTAGCTTGATTAGCTTGATTAGCTTGCATCATCTGCATCATCTGCATCATCAACTGAGTGTTCTGAGCAGTAGTCTGCATAATTGCTCTCCAAGCCTCAGGCGGAGGAGGAGGTGAAGGAGGATGCTCTGGGACCTCTTCCACCTCTGGGTTGGCATTCGGAACCCTTTTCGGAGCCATCCTGTAAGAGATGACCACGAATCAGCAATTGATTGACAAAAGGAATAAGCTGAATCAATGGAATGAATTGCAACAAGTCTTCACAATAATCATTCGAACAATAAGAACGAATGAAATCATCCGAACAAGAGGAACGAATGAATTTCTTAGTTAAATGATAACATCAGTCTTCACGAGAAGCCACATAGGGATCAAAAAGGATAAAATAAATAAAACAACAAGGCACAGACGGGAACAAACACAAGAAAGGATTTTCGTTCTAACATCTTTGTGCTGAAAGCATATGAACGCGTTACGAAAAGGTTTTGCAATCCCCGGATCAGCATAGCCAAGGACCCTTTAAGATGCAACTCCTGATAGTAACCTCGGTCATATAACTCCTTCACTCAATGTCGAACCCCGAACTCACTAACCTGCATTCGTTGGAAGAATGCCTACGATCTACTGGATAAAACCCACCTATAGCTTTCCGAAAGATTCCAGTTATGCAATCAGGTGTTGGGGATACACGGGAAGCACCGCGCAATCAACTCTAACCTACATCCAGGTGTATCCATCCTTCAACACATAACCAGTCTTTCTCGGAAAACTGTGTACCTCGGACCTTCGAAAAGCATCCACTATAACAAGCTATGGCAATACTCCCGAACTACCTCCCCAGTACTGGGTGATGTCGGGGTTATCTTGCCACTGGCCGTATAGGGGAGATTTTCGATGTCGGCCGTCTTAAGTATTTAGTACTGTCGCGATATGCTTGTTACAATGATACCCCGAAGCTCAACTCCTCGGTAACAGGAGGCATCGGGAACAATATCCTTGTCACAAGAACATCGAAACAATCCCAGAATACTCGCGAGAATCCTAAAAAAAATTTTGTGCAAATTTTGAAGATAGGAGAGACAAGAGTAGACGTCAGGAGTCCTCACCAAAGAGAAAGGGGATGAGAAGCAAAGAAATCCTACTCTCCGATATAATATAGGACTCAAAAAGTTTTCAGTGTGTGCCTAGACTCAACCGTCAACGGTTCGATCAAACAGTGGGGGCTCCTAGGTCGGAGAAGGCTCTGAATACCAACTTGTAATGCCCAGGATGGAATTATACCTCCTACGTGTCGAGGCACGACTTAAAGGCATAAGTCCATCCTAGAATGATCTCAAGTTTGGTAATCTTTGCACAACTCATGTAAAAGGGGGAAAGTAAACTGAAAATAGTTGGCTTACAATCGCCACGTCACAGAATAACAGTACAGGTCTCAAACATCATACAATAAGATCACTACAACCCTCTAAGGGCAAAAGCCAAATGACAAAGTACCAAACTCAGATAATTAAAACAACCACAGGCGGATCGAATCCTAGTAAGAGTCTCCACTACTGATCGTCCGGGTAGCGCACGTAGTAACGACTACGCTCCTCGTCGTACTCCCAATCCAGCTCGGTGCCATCACCTGGATAACTCACGGCTGGACCTGCATCTGGTGTGTGAAGTAACTGTGAGCCACAGAGGACTCAGCAATCCCGTTCCCGGGTAACAGAACTATCAAAGCCTTTAGGTGAGGGAAAAGGCTGAAGAAAGAAATGAGGTGAAGGAACAACAAAGAGTCTGCAGCAGCAACTAGCACTAACTTACGCAAGAGAGAGCGAGAAAAGAAGGCAAAGCGAGAAGTGATCACGAAGTGATCCTAGCTACAAGCTTACAAACATAACCCCTCCGTGTTCAACTCCCGAATCCCGATTCGGAAATTGACAGTCACGGAACACACGCTGGTAGTGTATTAGCATCATTGTGTCAAGTTATCTACAACCGGAATTAACAAGCTCCCATCTGCCACATAACCGCGGGCACGGCTTTCGAAAGTTCAAACCCTGCAGGGGTGTTCCAACTTGGCCCATTACAAGCCCACGATCCACGGAGTCGCAACTCCAAAGTGGGAAGACCCGAGTATCCTCGGAATCCCGTGCTCAAGATATACCGAGCTAAGGTAAGGCTAATCCAGCAAATCCTCCCGGCGTGTCGACACCCTGATCGTAGCCGCGCGTATCTAGGTCTCAGGACACGACCGGATGGGCGATGCTACAGGTTTTTACCAAACCTTGAGTTTCCTCGAGGTGGCCCTGCAGGACCCCCGTTTCGGACCAACACTCATGTGGAGCACTGGCCCGGGGTTGTTGATTAAGAAAAAGGGTTTATAACTCCCTATGCAAGTTTAGTTTGTTGTTAGGCAAATAGTACCAATGTTGGGATTTACTGGAAAAGACTTAGCACTTAGCGGTTTATCGAGGGGGTCCCATACACCCCAACCGTGTTAGGAACGCATAATCAAGGAACATAAAACCGGCTTATACGGATCCTAACGGCATGAGTGGAACAAAACACCAAGCAAAAGGCTTAGCCTTCCACCCTTGCCAATATATAGGTGATTTCAATTAAAGCATTTATATAGTGTGATATAACCCAACCAAACTTCAACATGGAGCAAGCATCTTCGAACTTCACCTGCAACTAGCAACGCTATAAGAAGGGCTGAGCGAAGCGTACTTAGCCAAGCAACGGTTTGCATAGGTAGGGTGGTTAAACATGGCAATTGGTTACAAGTAGGAGGCTGACAAGAAGAACATGGGCATCGAGGCAAAACTATAGATCGAGACTACTAGCAATAGGCGAAGATAGTAAAGTTATCGGGGTTCGGTCATCTTGCCTGAAGAGAAGAAGTTCGGATCGAAAGAAGGGTCTTCGTGCTCAAACTCGTTGGAAACCTCGTGCTCAACCTCGTTGGAAAACTCGTGCTCAACTTCCGGCTCTAAACAAGACAAACACACCAAGCACCAATCAACACGATGCAATGCGCACTCGAAAAAAACATGTATGCATGAAGGATGCACTAGAGATGCACATGGAGCACGGAAAACATCACTCAAGCAAAACACCTCAAAACAAGTTAACAACCTGATATTATTAATCTACACAGAAAATCACCCAAGTTTGATATAAGAATCGCTGAAATCGGAGTTACGGGCTAAAAGTTATGCCCGAAACAAGATTTGAGCGAAAACTGCAAATTACAGCAACATAGCATCTTGGGAGCTCAAAATAAATAATCTACAGCACCCAAAAGGCATGGCAAAGGACTTGAACATAAACTAGATATAATGTACAGCAACTAGGTCCAAAGTGCACCCCAAACGGAGTCACGGATCAATAGCAATGATCTTGGACATATAGAACTTTGAAATAAAATTCTGGCAGCAGAATTTTATTGAAAGTTTAGAGCAAAAGATAAACATGCTACAGCACCTCAAATGGACATGTGAGGACATGGATGGAAAGACAACAATATATACTTCATGGAACAATCAAAATCCACCCCAAAACTATCATGCATTTTCCTAGAGCATCACACGAACATGGCATCGGAACGTTACAGATTTCAGACTTAGTGAAATTTCACTAAGTCCCAAAACAGCAACATCATCATAGCAACAAAAATAGCATGTTTAAGACACCTCGGAACTAAACATGGCAAAGGGTAAGCACCTCATCAAAATACATATGACGGTGATCCCGAAACACACAAGCATGCATCAATGTGGTGAACACACCGATTACAACGAGCTCAACAACATGGCATTTCATAACAAGTGAAAACACAACATATGAACATGGCACTTTGCAATGATGATAACAAGGAAACAATAAATCTACCATGCAACCTATCACACACAACACGTAGTTCGTGGCAAGACGAACACGTGGACATGTCATTTGCATCGTTTGGACAAACGAGCTAAAAGTTATCACATGGCAAAGGTGGCACAAAAATAACACATAACAGCAGTTTATATCATGATGCCCTCTTGCAACAGCAAAACAAGTGTCAAGATGACATCTAACATGCATGACTACAACAGGTAAAACGTAGAGGGCAACACCACGAACATCTGGACATGCTACACGCGCAAAACGGAGCTACAGGTAAAAAGTTATGCATGGTCAAAGTAGGCATAACAGAACAGAGAAAAACAGAGACTTAGTGAAGAAGAGGGTCAACCTAGCAGATCTGGAACTGAGGAAATAGTGCGGGCCGACGGCTACAGTGCGGCGGCCCGGTGAACAGTAACAGGCCGGAAGGAGGCGGCCCGGGGCCTGGCTGCGGATCTGGCCCGGCGAGCGGGCTGGGTTGGAGGAGGCCCGCTCGGGCGCAGCTGGTCCTGGCTGACGCGGCCCGGCTCGGCGGCTGAAGGAGCGGGCCGCTCGGGCGGCGCCTGGCGCGCGGAGGGGAGCCCAGGCCTCGGGGAAGGCGGAGGCCCACGGCGGCGCGCTGCTGCGGCCCGGAGCTGGTGGCTGGCCCAGCTCGCGGGCGAAGCGAGGCGAAGCGAGCGCGCGGTCGGCCCGCGGCTGCGGTGACGATGCGGCGACCCGACGCGGCGGGATCTGGAGCGGCGAGCGGCTGGCGATACGGGCCGATGGGCCAGTGGCGAGGCGCTGGCGGACAGCTTCCGACGAAGCGGTCCCCTCTGGCGCGCGAAGCAGGCGCGCGGTCGAGGAGCGACCGGCCCGCTCGGGCGAGGGGAGGGAAACTGGTCCGTTGACCCTGGCGAAGAGATCTGGCGCCGGCGGCTGGTTCGAGGGGCTGGCCAGATCGGCTGGCTGGTTCCTCGGGAACCAGAGATTGTTTTGGGAATCTGAGATCTGAAATTTAGGGAAGAAGAAGGGGAATGTCCAAATAGACCTAGGGGTCTATAAATAGCAATTTAGACTAGGGTTTGGAGATTAGGGGTGTTTAGGAGCCCTACGATCGTGATCCAACGGATCCGATCGCGGGATGATTTTAAAAGGACCAGACGGAGATAAAAGAAAGCAGCAGGGGTATTTCCGGGACACGAAGTGAAGGCACATCGGACCCACACGGACAACGGAGGGAAAAGTCAACGGAGTCCAAACGAGACGAGATTTGAGAGGCGGGTTGCACACAACAAAACAACAACACACAACACAACCTCGCGGCACACCGGTAACGAAAAACGCCCGAACAACAAAGTAGGCCTACGGGACGTCACGGACACGTGAGGGAGCTCCGGAACGCGAAACGGACAACGGGAAGAAACGCCACGAACCGGATGCAACCCACAACACAAATGCAATGCAATGCACATGTCTACATGATATGAATGAATGCCACTCACACACACAACAAAACGACGAAAGCCCGAAAGACAAAGAACCCGAAATGGAAATAGATGAAGCCGGAGATTTATTATAAGCCCAAAAGGGAAAGTATTACATCCGGGGCATTACAGCTTCATTCATTATGAGCTTCCTGAGATCACCCTTGGGAACCACAAGTCTGTCCTCAAAGAACAAGGTGTCCTTCTCATCAATGCGATAGCACTTGTATTTGGGAGTACCCTTTGCAATACCATGTTTCACTTTCTGCACCATAGCATCACTGAGTTGGGCCTCACGGATCTGATCTTCCAAGGTAGGAGCAACTTGAAGATTTGCAAGAAAGCCTTGCGGAACAACTTGGAGGTTGAGCTTCCTGAATGCTTCACAAAGCTCAGGCTGGAACGGCTTGATAAGGAGACTGTTGCAATATGCCTTTCTACTCAAGGCATCTGCAATGACATTGGCCTTGCCAGGTGTGTATTCGATGCTTGGATCATACTCTTGGATCATCTCAACTCAACGAGTCTGGCGAAGGTTCAGGTTCGGCTGTGTGAAGATGTACTTCAAGCTCTTATGATCGGTGAAGATGTCGACTTTTCTGCCCAACAGAAGGTGTCTCCACGTGATCAAGGCGTGTACCACAGCTGCTAGCTCGAGATCATGTGTGGGATAGTTCTTATCACTTGGCTTCAATTGACGAGAGGTGTATGCCACAATTTTCTTGTCCTGCATTAGCACACCACCAAGTCCTTGAAGAGAAGCATCACAGAATACTTCGTAGGGCTTGGACTCATCTGGAGGGGTAAGAACTGGAGCAGAGACGAGCTTTTCTTTGAGAGTTTTGAACGCCACATCACAATCCGAAGACCAGTTGTACTTGACATTCTTCTGCAGCAAGTTGGAGAGAGGCTTGGCAATCTTGGAGAAGTTCTCAATGAACCTTCTGTAATAGCTAGCAAGACCAAGGAAGCTTCGGAGTTGCTTGACGTTCTGGGGAGGTTCCCAGTTGACAATCGCTTCAACTTTCTTGGGGTTGACCGCAATACCGTCAGCGGAGATGATATGGCCCAGATACAAGACCTTATTGAGCCAGAATTCGCACTCGGAGAACTTGGCATAGAACTTATGTTCACGGAGTCTGTCGAGAACCAGACAGAGGTGCTTTTCGTGATCCTCTTCATTCTTGGAGAATACCAAGATGTCATCCAGATAAACAAGCACAAATTCATTGGTGTAGGGGTTGAATATGTAGTGCATCATTCTCGAGAAGGTGGGTGGAGCATTAGCGAGACCAAAAGACATGACTGTATATTCATATGAGCCGTAGCTTGTTCTGAATGCAGCCTTGTGAATATCTTCTTCGCGGATGCGGATCTGGTGATAACCCATCCGGAGATCGAGCTTTGAGAACACTTTTGCTCCTTTGAGCTGCTCGAACAATTCATTGATGTTGGGGAGCGGATACTTGTTCTTTATTGTCTTCTTGTTCAATGGCCGGTAATCAACGCAAAGGCGCTCCGTGCCATCCTTCTTCTTGACAAATAAGACACCACAGCCCCAAGGAGAAGTGCTAGGCCTGATTAGACCCAAACGCTCTTGCTCATCGAGCTGTTTCTTCAACTCCTTCAACTCTTCAGGGGAAAGCTTGTACGGACGCCGGCATGCTGGCTCAGTACCAGGCTCGAGTTCAATGACGAATTCAACTTGACGATGCGGAGGCATGCCTGGAAGCTCTTCAGGGAAAACATCTTCATATTCATTGACCACCGGAATTTGAGATATGGCATTAATCTCGCCCTTGTCATTGAGAGAGAATAGCCTGATTGTGTTATCTCGAGAGGCGAAGATAATCACGTCTTCGTTAGGATGAGTAATCTTGACTTCCTTATTTACACAATCAATGTGAGCATCATGCTGAGAAAGCCAATCCATCCCGAGAATAAGATCAATGTCGGAGTTGTCGAGAACAACCGGAGAAGCCAGAAAGCGGTAATCACCCATGCGAATAGATACGTCCCGAACAACTGAGTTGGATCTCAACAGAGAACCCAGAGAAATAATGCGCAAAGGTTTATCCAAATAAGATGATGAGAACTCATGCTTGGTAAAGAATGGCCTTGACATGAAACTGAGTGATGCACCAGAGTCAAACAATACTTTTGCAGGAATTGAGTTAACTGAGAGGTTACCAAGTATCACATCAGAAGAATTCTCCGCTTGAGCTGCATTCATCAGATTCACTCTTGCTGACTTGGGGTTGTGCTTGAAAATAGCAGTGCTGACAGGTGGAGGAGGCGGAAGGCGCCTCTGGTTGGTGCACTTGTTAGAATAGTGACCCTTCTTGCCACACTTGTTGCAAACCACTTCTGAGAGAGGACGGTAATAAGGAGCACTTGACTTCGTAGCTTGAAAGTGGTTCTTTGACTGATTGCATGGGTTGGGTGGGTGGGAGAAAGCACGGCCACCAGAATTCTTGTTGTTGTTGTTGTTGGGAGCTCAGATCACTGGAGGAGGTGGAAGCCAAAACTTCTGTTTGCTTTGCGACCACTTGAGAAGAAGAGGAGGAGTGAACAGCGTCTCTGATCCTCTTTTTGGAAGCTTCCATCTTGAGCTGGGCTGCCTCTTGCTTAAGTGCCCTGTTATAGAATTGATCAAACTCATCAGGCTCGAACAGGGTGGGAGCTAGTTGGAGTTCATCCTTCAGACCACCTCGGAACTGATAGATCTTGGTCTTGGCATCTGGGATGTTGTAATGCCCAGGATGGAGTTATACCTCCTACGTGTCGAGGCACGACTTAAAGGCATAAATCCATCCTAGAATGATCTCAAGTTTGGTATCTTTGCACGACTCATGTAAAAGAGGGATTAAAATGCAAAAGGAGATAGTTGGCTTACACTCGCCACTTCACACAATACATTACATAAACAATCATCATTCAAAACATCACAACCCGACTACGGGTGAAGATCCAAAAGAAAGATACCAAAACAACAAAAGCCACAGGTCAGGATCGAATCCTAGTAGAAACCACTACTGAACATCGAAACGTCACAAGCAAACGGCCACACTCTTCAACGAACTCCTGGGTGAAGAACTGATCCAACTCCTGCATCGAGCTCGGCTGAACCTGCAACTGGTGTGGTGAAGTAACTGTGAGCCACAGAGGACTCAGCAATCCCGTTCCCGGGTAACAAGACTATTTAAGCCTTGGGTGAGGACAAGGCTGAAGAAAGAACGAGAGGTGAAGGAACAAACAAGAGTCTGCAGCAGCAACTAGCACTAACTTACGTAAAAGAGAGCGAGAAGAGAAGAGCATCGGTCGAAAGATGATCACGAAGTGATCCTAACTAAAGCCGGTCAAACATAACCCCACCGTGTTCAACTCCCGAATCCCTATTCGGAAATTGACAGTCACGGTACACACGCTGGTAGTGTATTAGTAACATTGTGTCAAGTTATCTACAACCGGAATTAACAAGCTCCCATCTGCCACATAACCGCGGGCACGGCTTTCGAAAGTTCAAACCCTGCAGGGGTGTTCCAACTTGACCCATTACAAGCCCACGATCCGCGGAGTCGCAACTCCATAGTTGGGAAGACCCGAGTATTCTCGGAATCCCGTGCTCGAGTTAAACCGAACTAAGGTAAGGCTAATCCAGCAAATCCTCCCGGCGTGCCGACACCCTGATAGTAGCCGCGCGTATCTCGTCTCAGGCCACGACCGGATGAGCGCTACGTACAGTACCAAAGACCCCAGATAACTGGGTGGTACCGCAAGTGACTCTAGTTTGGGACCAACACCATCAGCACTGGCCCCCCCTGCTATGTAGAATTAAGAAAGAGGGTTTGCAAGGCCCTTATGAAAGTTTTATTAGTTTGTTATTAGGCAAATAGTACCAATGTTGGGACTTGCTGGAAAAGACTTAGCACTTAGCGGTTTATCAAGGGGGTCCCATACACCCCAACCGTGTTAGGAACGCATAATCAAGGAACATAACACCGGTTTATACGGTTCCTAACGGCATGAGTGGAACAAAACACCAAGCAAAAGGCTTAGCCTTCCACCCTTGCCAATATATAGATGATTTCATTTTTAAGCATTTATATAGTGTGATATAACCCAACCAAACTTCAACATGAAGCAAGCATCTTCAAACTTCACCTGCAACTAACAATGCTATAAGAAGGGCTGAGCGAAGCGTACTTAGCCAAGCAACGGTTTGCATAGGTAGGGTGGTTAACATGGCAATTGGTTACAAGTAGGAGGCTGACAAGAAAGACATGGGCATCGAGGCAAAACTATAGATCGTGACTTCTAGCAATAGGCAAAAATAGTAATGGTATCCGGGTTCGGTCATCTTGCCTGGGATTCCACAAGGGAGAAGAACGGATCCAAGAAGAAGACGAAGAAGAAGCCTCACAACTCCGGAACGAAACCGAAGCTATCAAGAGAAGCAAACCGGAAAGAAACAAACAACACGGTGAACACACACATCATAAACATGGCATACGATGCACAAACAAGAATGATGCATGTCCGGTTTAAATATGCAAGGCATGGCAAAGTGCACAACAAATACTACAAGTTAAGTGGAGATCAATATGCAACGAGTTGCATATTGACGAAACACCACATTTAATTATTTAATTGACTCTCATTATTAACAAGACAAGATTAATTGTTTTTAACATGGCAAGAGGTGAAACATAAAGAAACTACACTATTTAGGCATTTTAAATGAGGCCGGAAATAACAACAACATATCCGGAAAATCCCCATGAGCATGTTTAATAATTATACAGCAACAACAAACACACATATTAATGTTGTTAACATGATGCGGATGACATGATCAAGTTTATGCAATTATTAAAAGGTTAACAAGAAGAAGATAGGAAGCATTTGTCACCGTGGTGGAAAGAAAGGGTGCCACGGCAACGATTCCGAAAATGATGCCACGGCAACATATCGGTACCGGTAACTCGTTGAGAGTCCGATGCAAAAGGTGACGAAGCGAGTCAAACGAGATGATGGGGTGTTCCCGTTGCCGGGTTCCCACGGGTCGGTGGCGAGGCAACCGAGGAACATGACAAGAGGTGGAACGGGCACGAAGCACACACGAGGAGCATTTCATACAACACAACAAGCATCACACGGGTCACGTCTCGGGGTTATACCTTCGAAGCGTGCGTTTCGGGGCGGTTCGAGACGTAGTGGAAGAAGTCGTTCACGGCCGTAGAGCGAAGTAGGTGTTCACGTTCGGAGAGGAAGTAGCCGTTCCGCAACTCGTAGAGGAAGTAGTTGTTCCATTCGTCTTGGCGGTACCACGACGGCGGTAGTTGTTCACGGTCATCGGTAGTCGTTCGGGTCGTCGTGGAACTTGTCGGGGCCGTCTTGGCAACGTAGTTGTACACGTGGCCGTCGTGGGAAGTAGTGGAACTTGGTCGTTTTCCGGGCGTCGGTAGTCGTACACGGGGCGTTTCCGTTTCCGAAGAGGTACTTGTCGCGTCCGCCGTATCGACGTGTAGGGGTACTTGGTCGTGTCGTGTAGTCGTACACGTTCCGTAGTCGTTCACGTCGCCAAAAGGGTACACGGGCTTCCTGTCAAAACTCAGTACCAGGCAACAAATAAAAGAAAACAACAACGGCAGCAACACAAGGGACAGCGGCGGACGGAGACGGGCGCCGGACGACCTGCTGGACGGAGAAGCAAAAGGGGCCCTCGGGCGCATCGGGACCGGGCAGCTCGGCGCAGGCACAGGGAGGCGCGCTCCTGGAGACGAGGAAGGAGTCGGGGCTGCTGCTGCATCTGGTCGGCCCTCGGGCGCTGGGGAAGCCGAAGGGAGGCAGGGGACGGGCGGAAGGCGCCCCGGAAGAAGATCCTTGCGGCCACGGCGTCGGGGACGGGCGCCCTGGCCGCGGCTTGGAGCCAGCTGGGGCGCGGGACGAAGGCGGACGCCCGGGGCGAGGGACGAGGCCGGGCTGGAGGAGGACGTTGCAGTCGCGGCGAGAAGAGGCCCGGGCCTGCTCGGGGCCTTGGCCCGACGGCGGCGGGACGCGCGTGGGAGAGGCGCGCGTGGGGCCTGGAGGGCGACGGGGAGGAGCCTGGCTGGGCTCGAGGCGCCGCTCGGGCCTGCGAGCGTCGTAGCCGGGCGCTGCGGTAGGGGAGGAACGATCGAAGGGGAAAAAGGAAGCAAGGGAGAGCGAAGGGATGCGGGGAAGACCGAGAGGAGAGGAGCGAAGCGGGGCGAGGGATCGACTGTAGCGGCGGCGCACAGGGAGGTCGAGGGAGGAGGTGCGACGGAAACTAGGGTTCCAGGCTGGAGGAGGCTGCGGTCGGGCTGGTTAGGGAAAACCGGGCCGCGGGGAGGAATTGGGCCAGGGTGGCCTAGTGGAGGGAGGAGGAGAGGCCTGGATGGGCCAGAAGGGAAGGCCGGCTGGGAAGCCCTTTTCCTTTACCTGAAATTTGAAACTCCAACCTTGCAAAGGAAAAGGTCAGGGAGTCTTGAAATAAAAAAAGGAAGGAGCAAGAATATCCCTGAGCTTCTGGATAGATGGACTATTTTACCAAAATTGGTTTGGCAATTTTTAGGGACTGGAAATTTATACAAGTTTGAAATTAAGTCAAACTTGAATAAATTTAAAATCCAACCAAATCACATCCAAAAGATATGTCAAAAATTGAGGAGTGAGTCTTGGCATGGCTTAGGGAATTTAGAAAATATAGTGTACATTTTTCTGAAGTAGAAAAAATGCAACTTGAATTTGGAATAGAAATAAAGTAGGAAAGAACTCTGCCTCTGCAAATTGATACTTGGCGAAACATGAAGCAGAAAATACATGGGGTATATGCAAGTGTGTTTGGGTGATTCCAAAGCAATGGAATAATTATTAATATAGCTCCATAAATATTGAGAGGCTTTTATATGTTATAAAGAGAAGACATCTTCCCTCGATTTAAATGGACCGAAGGCCCACACGGATTATTTAAGGTTGAGATGCAAAAATAAAATATGACATGATGGCATGATGACATGATGCAATGCAAAAATAAAAACACAAGCACAAAAGGAACACCCGGGCAACCCGGAACATCTGAAATCTTCTGGAAGCTTCTGGAATCTTCTGGGACGTCGGTCTCGGGCGTCACAACTCTCCCACACTAACAGAGGATCTCGACCCGAGATCCTAGAGATATCACCGGGTAAAACGAAAGAGGAAGAGGTAAAACAAAGTTGCTTCTTTGACAGACGAGTGAAACCAAAGAACCTTGAGAGGTTAACAAGTTGAAAGAAAGAAAGCAACGGAGATGAACGAAGTTAAGAGCACTCCGTTAAAAGGCACCTTGAAGGTTGAAAGACATGAAACAAGAGCTTAAGAACGAAAAGAATATGAAACCGCAATGGTATGGCCAAAGAATAAGAATGACAGAATTTGGACAGCACTCCGTCTGTAAATGGAAGGAAATGAACAAAACTAGCCAAGTTGGGAAGATACTTGATGAAAACAACAACATATTGCCTCCGGAACAATGAAAGAATGGCACAAGGGGTAAGAAAAGATTCAGACAGCACTCCGGTTAAAAGACAAGCAAGGGAAGAATATGATCTCGGTAAAACGAGATGATGGTTAAAGAGAGCAATATCACAAGGCCTCCGGAATGAAAGAATAGCATATAACTCAATGAAGAATGAATGGAGAAGAAAATGACAACATCTCTCAAAATTGAATTTGAAAGAGCATCCTTACGAAGAAGGGTTGAACGGAGTTGTTGGAAATTCAACAGCGAAAGAATAAGCTTGATGTGGGCTTATGGAAAACATCTCAAAATTAAGAGGTGACAACCAGCCACTGACGAAAAACAAATTGCTTGGATTGAGATCAACAAGGAGACGATAAACTTAGTTCACCGGAATGATAAATGAAGAAATTGGGTCATTTATAAGCACCACAATAACAACAATTCTCAAGGAAAGCTTTTAGGTGAATTATAACCCAAGATAACTCCAATGAAATAATTGAAGGGTTGAAAAGATCTCCTGAACAAAGAAAATGATGGGTTTAAATATCTCATTCTTGATAACTCGTGAATCATGAAACATGAAGGAATTGTCAAGAATGACATAACACCACCTCAAAGATAAGGGAGAAGAATTGCACTTGGAAAGCATGAAGAAGAATGCTTGAGCTCCAACAAAAATCTTGATGAAGACTTCGAGCATGAATTAAATGATGATAAACCACCATGAGAACTCCGGTAATGAAAACAAGAGAAGTGAAAGATGAAAGAATAAGATTCAAGGCCTGCGATGAATCAGATGGAGCTCCGGAAAACAAGATGAAGAATTTAGAACCGAGAATATGATATGATGAACAAGCTCCAGACAAAAGAATTAAATCACCTTGAAGGAATAAGAATAAGAATTATGTAATGCATCTCATTCACCAATTTAAATTGATGACAACCAAAGGATTTGGCATACTACTTATTCTCGTTGGAAAGAATTAAAGAGAGATCTAGCACAAGCTGGATAAATCTTCAACAAGGCACCGGTAGGATTGTGAAAAGAACAATTGAATTAAAACGATAGCAACGGAAGAGTACTCTTGAAAGAACCACCGTAAGAATATGGAGACGAACGAAGAGACATCAATGAAGAATATTGAAGGACGAAGTTGAAAACTGAGAACGAAGAATCTTCTGAAATGATGGCCTTCGGAGGAACACAAGGAAAAGAATTTATGAAATGCTTCGGATGGGTATGAAAAGAATTCCTCACAATCGAAACAACTATGAGGATGGCATGAAGCTAGAACCACAAATCTTCAAGAGAACGGCCAAGGTATAAGAGAAACACTTCTCCGGTCTCCAAAATGCTGAGAATGAAGACGAGAAATGCCATAAGAATTGTTGAGCACTCCGGAATGAAGAATTAAAAAGGTTGAACCAATGATGAAAAAAGAATTTGAAAGCGATCTTGGAGAAGGCATGTGACTGATGGAAATCATTCTTACATCACACTTTGAAAAGAATTTGAGTATAACTCCAGAAAAGAAGAGTCAGGTAAGATCCTGGGAAAAGACCTATGGGTTAGGGCCCACTCAAAGAAATCACCGTTGGAAAAGGATTGCTTAAGAGATATTGCACCGGTTGAATTAAATGACTTGAGTAAGATAACAATCTCAAAATAGCTTGAACGGGTTAAGAAAGGAATTATGAATCTTGAGCACTCCGGATATGAATAACAAGAGGAGAATGATTAATTGGTGCACTGGAATAAGAAAGCATTGTGAAATGAGAAAAAGGATAAGATCAACACCGAAACTTGAATTACATCCACCGGAAAAATTAGAGAACAAAAGAATGATAAACTAGAAGCTCTTGAGCAACTTCACAAGGATCACCGGATAAGAACATAGAAGGAAAAGAATGAAGAAACATCACATGAATAAAATGGATATTCCATTTGAGAATTTCTGGCTCCAAGAAGAAGAAGGGTGGGAGGGTGGGGAAAACAAAGACAACTTGGGATGAACAAAATGGACACCGGTTGAAAAAGAATTTAACATGACCATCTTGATGATCAAGAAGAAATAGCACTCCCATAGAAGTATGAGAACACCGATTAGGAAAGGTATGGAATCAACATTTATCATCGAAGCAACTCGAATACCAGAATCAAAACGAAAACAAAGGGTAGATATGTAGCAGCCTAATCTTCACAATATCATCCGAACAGAGAATTGAACGAATGAATTCCGCAGGTACATCAACTGACGAGAAGCCACTTGGAGAACAAAAGTAAATAAAAAGGAACAAGGAACAGATGGAACAAATACAGGATAGAAGCTTCGTTCGACATCTTTGTGCTGTAAGCTCATGGAACGTGTTACAAAAGGGTTTTGTCATCCCCGGATCAGCATAGCCAAGGACCCTTTAAGATGCAACTCCCGATCAGAACAAGTCCATAAAACCACTTCACTCAATGTAGAACCCCGAACTTCATATCGAGCATCCGTTGGAAGAATGCCTAGAACTACTAGATAAACCCACCTATAGATTTCCGAAAGTTTCCAGTTATGCAATCAGGTGTTGGGGATACACGGGAAGCACCGCGCAATCAACTCTAAACCTACATCCAGGTGTATCCATCCTTCAACACATAACCAGTCTTTCTCGGAAACTGTTTACCTCGGACCTTCGAAAAGCATCCACTATAACAAGCTATGGCAATACTCTCGAACTACCTCCCCAGTACTGGGTGATGTCGGGGTTATCTTGCCACTGGCCGTATAGGAGAGATTTTCGATGTCGGCCGTCTTAAGTATTTAGTACTGTCGCGATATGCTTGTGTCAATGATACCCCGAAGCTCAACTCCTCGGGAACAGGAGGCATCGAGAACAATATCCTTGTCACAAGAACATCGAAACAATCCCAGAATACTCGCGGGATCCTAAAAAAAATTTGGTGCAAATTTTGAAAGTAGAAGAGATAAGAGTAATCGCCAGGAGTCCTCACCAAAGAGAAAAGGGATGAGAAGCAAAGAAATCCTACTCTCCGATATAATATAGGACTCAAAATATTTTCAGTGTGTGCCTAGACTCAACCGTCAACGATTCGATCAATCAGTGGGGGCTTCTAGGTCGGAGAAGGCTCTGATACCAACTTGTAATGCCCAGGATGGAGTTATACCTCCTACGTGTCGAGGCACGACTTAAAGGCATAAATCCATCCTAGAATGATCTCAAGTTTGGTATCTTTGCACGACTCATGTAAAAGAGGGATTAAAATGCAAAAGGAGATAGTTGGCTTACACTCGCCACTTCACACAATACATTACATAAACAATCATCATTCAAAACATCACAACCCGACTACGGGTGAAGATCCAAAAGAAAGATACCAAAACAACAAAAGCCACAGGTCAGGATCGAATCCTAGTAGAAACCACTACTGAACATCGAAACGTCACAAGCAAACGGCCACACTCTTCAACGAACTCCTGGGTGAAGAACTGATCCAACTCCTGCATCGAGCTCGGCTGAACCTGCAACTGGTGTGGTGAAGTAACTGTGAGCCACAGAGGACTCAGCAATCCCGTTCCCGGGTAACAAGACTATTTAAGCCTTGGGTGAGGACAAGGCTGAAGAAAGAACGAGAGGTGAAGGAACAAACAAGAGTCTGCAGCAGCAACTAGCACTAACTTACGTAAAAGAGAGCGAGAAGAGAAGAGCATCGGTCGAAAGATGATCACGAAGTGATCCTAACTAAAGCCGGTCAAACATAACCCCACCGTGTTCAACTCCCGAATCCCTATTCGGAAATTGACAGTCACGGTACACACGCTGGTAGTGTATTAGTAACATTGTGTCAAGTTATCTACAACCGGAATTAACAAGCTCCCATCTGCCACATAACCGCGGGCACGGCTTTCGAAAGTTCAAACCCTGCAGGGGTGTTCCAACTTGACCCATTACAAGCCCACGATCCGCGGAGTCGCAACTCCATAGTTGGGAAGACCCGAGTATTCTCGGAATCCCGTGCTCGAGTTAAACCGAACTAAGGTAAGGCTAATCCAGCAAATCCTCCCGGCGTGCCGACACCCTGATAGTAGCCGCGCGTATCTCGTCTCAGGCCACGACCGGATGAGCGCTACGTACAGTACCAAAGACCCCAGATAACTGGGTGGTACCGCAAGTGACTCTAGTTTGGGACCAACACCATCAGCACTGGCCCCCCCTGCTATGTAGAATTAAGAAAGAGGGTTTGCAAGGCCCTTATGAAAGTTTTATTAGTTTGTTATTAGGCAAATAGTACCAATGTTGGGACTTGCTGGAAAAGACTTAGCACTTAGCGGTTTATCAAGGGGGTCCCATACACCCCAACCGTGTTAGGAACGCATAATCAAGGAACATAACACCGGTTTATACGGTTCCTAACGGCATGAGTGGAACAAAACACCAAGCAAAAGGCTTAGCCTTCCACCCTTGCCAATATATAGATGATTTCATTTTTAAGCATTTATATAGTGTGATATAACCCAACCAAACTTCAACATGAAGCAAGCATCTTCAAACTTCACCTGCAACTAACAATGCTATAAGAAGGGCTGAGCGAAGCGTACTTAGCCAAGCAACGGTTTGCATAGGTAGGGTGGTTAACATGGCAATTGGTTACAAGTAGGAGGCTGACAAGAAAGACATGGGCATCGAGGCAAAACTATAGATCGTGACTTCTAGCAATAGGCAAAAATAGTAATGGTATCCGGGTTCGGTCATCTTGCCTGGGATTCCACAAGGGAGAAGAACGGATCCAAGAAGAAGACGAAGAAGAAGCCTCACAACTCCGGAACGAAACCGAAGCTATCAAGAGAAGCAAACCGGAAAGAAACAAACAACACGGTGAACACACACATCATAAACATGGCATACGATGCACAAACAAGAATGATGCATGTCCGGTTTAAATATGCAAGGCATGGCAAAGTGCACAACAAATACTACAAGTTAAGTGGAGATCAATATGCAACGAGTTGCATATTGACGAAACACCACATTTAATTATTTAATTGACTCTCATTATTAACAAGACAAGATTAATTGTTTTTAACATGGCAAGAGGTGAAACATAAAGAAACTACACTATTTAGGCATTTTAAATGAGGCCGGAAATAACAACAACATATCCGGAAAATCCCCATGAGCATGTTTAATAATTATACAGCAACAACAAACACACATATTAATGTTGTTAACATGATGCGGATGACATGATCAAGTTTATGCAATTATTAAAAGGTTAACAAGAAGAAGATAGGAAGCATTTGTCACCGTGGTGGAAAGAAAGGGTGCCACGGCAACGATTCCGAAAATGATGCCACGGCAACATATCGGTACCGGTAACTCGTTGAGAGTCCGATGCAAAAGGTGACGAAGCGAGTCAAACGAGATGATGGGGTGTTCCCGTTGCCGGGTTCCCACGGGTCGGTGGCGAGGCAACCGAGGAACATGACAAGAGGTGGAACGGGCACGAAGCACACACGAGGAGCATTTCATACAACACAACAAGCATCACACGGGTCACGTCTCGGGGTTATACCTTCGAAGCGTGCGTTTCGGGGCGGTTCGAGACGTAGTGGAAGAAGTCGTTCACGGCCGTAGAGCGAAGTAGGCGTTCACGTTCGGAGAGGAAGTAGCCGTTCCGCAACTCGTAGAGGAAGTAGTTGTTCCATTCGTCTTGGCGGTACCACGACGGCGGTAGTTGTTCACGGTCATCGGTAGTCGTTCGGGTCGTCGTGGAACTTGTCGGGGCCGTCTTGGCAACGTAGTTGTACACGTGGCCGTCGTGGGAAGTAGTGGAACTTGGTCGTTTTCCGGGCGTCGGTAGTCGTACACGGGGCGTTTCCGTTTCCGAAGAGGTACTTGTCGCGTCCGCCGTATCGACGTGTAGGGGTACTTGGTCGTGTCGTGTAGTCGTACACGTTCCGTAGTCGTTCACGTCGCCAAAAGGGTACACGGGCTTCCTGTCAAAACTCAGTACCAGGCAACAAATAAAAGAAAACAACAACGGCAGCAACACAAGGGACAGCGGCGGACGGAGACGGGCGCCGGACGACCTGCTGGACGGAGAAGCAAAAGGGGCCCTCGGGCGCATCGGGACCGGGCAGCTCGGCGCAGGCACAGGGAGGCACGCTCCTGGAGACGAGGAAGGAGTCGGGGCTGCTGCTGCATCTGGTCGGCCCTCGGGCGCTGGGGAAGCCGAAGGGAGGCAGGGGACGGGCGGAAGGCGCCCCGGAAGAAGATCCTTGCGGCCACGGCGTCGGGGACGGGCGCCCTGGCCGCGGCTTGGAGCCAGCTGGGGTGCGGGACGAAGGCGGACGCCCGGGGCGAGGGACGAGGCCGGGCTGGAGGAGGACGTTGCAGTCGCGGCGAGAAGAGGCCCGGGCCTGCTCGGGGCCTTGGCCCGACGGCGGCGGGACGCGCGTGGGAGAGGCGCGCGTGGGGCCTGGAGGGCGACGGGGAGGAGCCTGGCTGGGCTCGAGGCGCCGCTCGGGGCTGCGAGCGTCGTAGCCGGGCGCTGCGGTAGGGGAGGAACGATCGAAGGGGAAAAAGGAAGCAAGGGAGAGCGAAGGGATGCGGGGAAGACCGAGAGGAGAGGAGCGAAGCGGGGCGAGGGATCGACTGTAGCGGCGGCGCACAGGGAGGTCGAGGGAGGAGGTGCGACGGAAACTAGGGTTCCAGGCTGGAGGAGGCTGCGGTCGGGCTGGTTAGGGAAAACCGGGCCGCGGGGAGGAATTGGGCCAGGGTGGCCTAGTGGAGGGAGGAGGAGAGGCCTGGATGGGCCAGAAGGGAAGGCCGGCTAGGAAGCCCTTTTCCTTTACCTGAAATTTGAAACTCCAACCTTGCAAAGGAAAAGGTCAGGGAGTCTTGAAATAAAAAAAGGAAGGAGCAAGAATATCCCTGAGCTTCTGGATAGATGGACTATTTTACCAAAATTGGTTTGGCAATTTTTAGGGACTGGAAATTTATACAAGTTTGAAATTAAGTCAAACTTGAATAAATTTAAAATCCAACCAAATCACATCCAAAAGATATGTCAAAAATTGAGGAGTGAGTCTTGGCATGGCTTAGGGAATTTAGAAAATATAGTGTACATTTTTCTGAAGTAGAAAAAATGCAACTTGAATTTGGAATAGAAATAAAGTAGGAAAGAACTCTGCCTCTGCAAATTGATACTTGGCGAAACATGAAGCAGAAAATACATGGGGTATATGCAAGTGTGTTTGGGTGATTCCAAAGCAATGGAATAATTATTAATATAGCTCCATAAATATTGAGAGGCTTTTATATGTTATAAAGAGAAGACATCTTCCCTCGATTTAAATGGACCGAAGGCCCACACGGATTATTTAAGGTTGAGATGCAAAAATAAAATATGACATGATGGCATGATGACATGATGCAATGCAAAAATAAAAACACAAGCACAAAAGGAACACCCGGGCAACCCGGAACATCTGAAATCTTCTGGAAGCTTCTGGAATCTTCTGGGACGTCGGTCTCGGGCGTCACAGATGTCTTGCTTGGCATAGCGGGCAAGGTTCTGGAACTTGACATTATATTGGTAGACAGACATAGAGCCTTGCTTCAGGTTGCGGAATTGCTCACGCATACCCTCGATGACACTTTTTGGAATGTGGTGAGAGCGAAAGTCATTGCAAAAGTCATCCCAGGAGATTACACGCCCTTCTCTGGAATCTTTGTACTGCTGCCACCAATCAGCGGCTTGGTCCTTGAGTTGGAAGGCTGCAAACTTCACATAGTCCTCGGGCCTGACGTTACTGCACTCGAAATGCTTCTTGATATCTGTTATCCAGTCTTCAGCATCTAGAGGGTCCACACAGTAACTAAATGCCTTTGGTTGGTTTGCAAAGAACTGATTGAGCGTAGCAAAGTGAGGTTGGTTGAACAAATTGCCTTGGCCTTGGTTCCCATGAGCACCCTGATTTGCTTGATTTGCTTGAATGTTCTGCATCATTTGCATAAGCATCTGGGTGTTCTGTTTCGTCGCTTACATAATTGCTCTCCAGGCCTCAGACGGAGGAGGAGGTGAAGGAGGACGATCAGGAACCTCTTCACCCTCTGGGTTAGCGTTGGGAACCCTTTTAGGAGCCATCCTGAATGAGATGACAACTATTAGCCATTGATTGAGAGAAAAAAATATAAGTTGAATCAACGGCTAGACATTGCAACATAGTCTTCACAAGAACATTCGAACAAGATGAACGAATGTAATCGACAGTTTAATAGTAACAACAATCTTCACGAGAAGCCACTTGGGAGAACAAAAGGTAAATAAAAACAACAAGGAGCAGATAGAACAAATACAAGATAGAAGCTTCGTTCGACATATTCATGCTGAAAGCTTATGGAACGTGTTACAAAAGGGTTTTGCAATCCCCGGATCAGCATAGCCAAGGACCCTTTAAGATGCAACTCCCGATCGGAACAACGGCCATAAAACTATTTCACTCAATGTAGAACCCCGAACTTCATATCATGCATTCGTTGGAAGAATGCCTACGAGCTACTAGATGAACCCACCTATTAATTTCCGAAAGTTTCCAGTTATGCAATCAGGTGTTGGGGATATAGGGGAAGCATCGCGCACTCAACTCTAATCCTACATCCAGCTGTATCCATCCTTCAACACATAACCAGTTATTTCCGGAAACTGTCTACCTCGAACCTTCGAAACGCATCTACTATACAAGCTATGACAATACTCCCGAACTACCTCCCCAATACTGGGTGACGTCGGGGTTATCTTGCCACTAACCGCATAGGAGAGTTTTCGATGTCGGCCGTCTTAAGTATTCCAGAACTGCTGCAATATGTTTGTGACGACAACACCTCGAAGCTCAACTCCCCGGGACACTGCCACAACCCCTAAATGACAGGAGGCATCGAGAACAATGTTCTCGTCACAAAGACATCGGAACAATCCAAACAATACTCGCGAGATTCCTAAAAACAATTTGGTGAATTTTGAGAGTAGAAGAGACAAGAGTAATCGTCAGGAGTCCTCACCAGAGTGAAAAGAGATGAGGAGCAAAAGAAATCCTACTCTCCGATATATATATATATATATATATATATATATATATATATATATATATATATATATATATATATATATATATATATATATATATATATATATATAGGACTCAAAACATTCTAAGTGTGTGCCTATACTTAACCGTCAACGATTTGATCAATCAGTGGGGGCTTCTAGGTCGGAGAAGGCTCTGAATACCAACTTGTAATGCCCAGGATGGGACTATACCTCCTACGTGTCGAGGCACGACTTAAAGGTATAAGCCCATTCTGGAATGATCTCAAGTTCGGTATCTTTGCACGACTCATGTAAAATAGGGATGAAATGCACACACGCACACGACAAAATGAGAAACCCGAAAAGAAAGAAGAGCCCGGAAAGGAATTGATGAAGCCAAAGTTTATATATTGCCATATAGGGAAAAAGTGTTACATCTGGGGCATTACATGATAGTTTGATATTTTTGGTATTTTTGGATATAAGAACAGAAAGTAAAAGCGGAAAAGTAAAGTAGATTGTAGATTGATATGTTGAGAATAGACCTGGGGGGCCATAGGTTTCTGATACGTCTCCAACGTATCTATAATTTTTGATTGTTCCATGCTATTATTTATGATGTCTTGGATGTTTAATGGGCTTTGTCATACACTTTTATATCATTTTTGGGACTAACCTACTAACACAAAGGTCCAGTCCAGATTGCTGTTTTTTGCCTGTTTCAGGGTTTTGCAGAAAAGGAATATCAAACGGAGTCCAAACAGAATGAAACCTTCGGGAGAGATATTTTTGGAGAAAATCATGCACGGGAGACTTGAGAACCACGGAGTAGGGGCCACGAGGTGCCCACGAGGGTGGGGGGCGCGCCCCCCTTCCCAGGGCGCGCCCCCTGCCTCGTGGGTTCCTCGTAAGTCCCCTGGTGTCCTCCTTCCTCCAATATAAGCCTACGTACCCCGAAACCATCAGCAACACAGAGAAAACCCTAATTTCACCGCCGTAACCTTCTGTTCCCTTGAGATCCCATCTTGGAGCCTGTTCCGGAGCTCCGCCGGATGGGGGATCCATCACGGAGTGCTTCTACATCATCATCATCGCCCTCACCATGAGTTGTGAGTAGTTTACCACAGACCTTCGGGTCCATAGCTAGTATCTAGATGGCTTCTTCTCTCTCTCTGGATCTCAATACAAAGTTGTCCTCGGTCTTCGAGGAGATCTATTTGATGTAATCTCTTTTTGCGGTGTGTTTGTTGAGATCCGATGAATTGTGAGTTTATTATCAAGATTATCTATGAGAAATATTTGGTTCTTTTCTGAACTCGTTATGTGTGCTCATAATATCCTTGCAAGTCTCTTCGAATTATTGGTTTGCTTTGGCCTACTAGATCTATAGTTCTTGCAATGGGAGAAGTGCTTGGCTTTGGGTTCAATCTTGCACTGTCCTTTCCCAGTGATAGTAGGGGCAGCAAGGCACGTATTGTATTGTTGCCATCGAGGATAAAAATATGGGGTTTATATCATATTGCTTGAGTTTATCCCTCTACATCATGTCATCTTGCTTAAGGGGTTACTCTGTTCTTATGAACTCAAAACACTAGATGCATGCTGGATAGCGGTCGATGTGTGGAGTAATAGTAGTAGATGCAGGAAGGAGTTGGTCTACTTGTCTCGGACGTGATGCCTATATATAATGATCATGCCTAGATAGTCTCATAATTATTCACTTTTCTATCAATTGCTCGACAGTAATTTGTTTACCCGCCGTAGAATACCGCTATCATGAGAGAAGCCACTAGAGAAAACTATGGCCCCGGGTCTATTCTCAACATATCAATCTACAATCTACTTTACTTTTCCTCTTTTACTTTCTGTTCTTATATCCAAAAATACCAAAAATATCAAACTATCATCTCTATCAGATCTCACTTTCATAAGTGACCGTAAAGGGATTGACAACCCCTTATCGCGTTGGCTGCGAAGTTCTTATTTGTTTGTGCAGGTGCAAGGGACTCGCGCGTGGTCTCCTACTGGATTGATACCTTGGTTCTCAAAATTGAGGGAAATACTTACGCTACTGTGGTGCATCTCCCTTTCCTCTTCGAGGGAATACAACGCAAGCTCGAGAAGTAGCAGTTTCTCTAGTGGCTTCTCTCATTATAGCAGAATTATACGGTGGGTGAACGAATTACTGTCGAGCAATTGATAGAAAAGCGAATAATTATGAGACTATCTAGGCATGATCATTATATATAGGTGATACGTCCATTTTGCATCATGCTTATATGTTGATATTTATTGCATTATGGGCTGTTATTACACGTTATGTCACAATACTTATGCCTTTTCTCTCTTATTTTACAAGGTTTACGTGAAGAGGGAGAAAGCCAGCAGCTGGAATTCTGAGCTGTAAAAGGAGCAAACTCTGGAAACCTATTCTGCACAACTCCAAAAGCCCCGAAACTTAACAGAACTCCGTTTCTGAAAATATAAAAAATATCTGGCGAAAGAAGATCACGAGTGGGGCCACCTGCTGTCCACGAGGGTGGGGGCGTGCCCCCCTCTATGGGCGCGCCCCCCTGTCTCGAGGGCCCCCCGATGCCCATCTTCTTCTATATGAGGTGTTTTGACCTGGTAAGGAGGCTTTCGGGACCAGACACCGCCTTCTCGAGGCGGAAACGAGGAGGAAACCAATCTAGGGCTCCAGCAGAGCTGTTCTGCCGGGGATACTTCCCTCTGGGAGTGGGAAATCGTCACCGCCATCATCACCAACAACTCTCCTATCTCGAGGAGAGCTATCTTCATCAACATCTTCACCAGCACCATCTCCTCTCAAACCCTAGTTCATCTCTTGTATCCAATCTTTGTACCCAAACCTCAGATTGGTACATGTGGGTTGCTAGTAGTGTTGATTACTCCTTGTAGTTGATGCTAGTTGCTTTACTTGGTGGAAGATCATATGTTCACATCCATTATGCATATTAATACCCCTCTGATCATGAACAATATTATGTCTTGTGAGTAGTTACTTTTGTTCCTCAGGACATGGGAGAAGTCCTGCTATTAGTAGTCATCAAAATTTGGTCTTCGTTCGATATTTTGATGAGATGTATGTTGTCTCTCCTCTAGTGGTGTCATGTGAACGTCGACTACATGACACTTCACCATTATTTGGGTCTAGAGGAAGGCATTGGGAAGTAATAAGTAGATGATGGGTTGCTAGAGTGACAGAAGCTTAAACCCTAGTTTATGCGTTGCTTCGTAAGGGGCTGATTTGGATCCACTTATTTCATGCTATGGTTAGGTTTACCTCAATACTTCTTTTGTAGTTGCAGATGCTTGCATTACAGGTTAATCATAAGTGGGAGGCTTGTCCAAGTAAGGACAACACCCAAGCACCGGTCCACCCACATACCAAATTATGAAAGTACCGAACGCGAATCAGATGATCGTGATGAAAACTAGCTTGACGATAATTCCCATGTGTCCTCGGGAGCGCTTTTCTTTATATAAGAGTTTGTCCAGGCTTGTACTTTGCTACAAAAAGGATTGGGCCACCTTGCTGCACCTTATTTACTTTTACCTTTTGTCACTTGCTAGCAATTACCTTATCATGAAACTATCTGTTACCTATAATTTCAGTACTTGCAGAAAATACCTTACTGAAAACTTCCTATCATTTCCTTCTGCTCCTCATTGGGTTCGACACTCTTACTTATCGAAAGGACTACGATAGATCCCCTACACTTGTGGGTCATCAAGACTCTTTTCTGGCGCCGTTGCCGGGGAGTGAAGCGTTTGGTAAGGAAAAAATTATATAGTGTGCTGAAATTTATTGTCACTTGTTACTATGGCTCATAATCCTTTGAGGGGCTTGTTCGGGGTATCTTCACCCCGACCAGAAGAGCAAAGAGTTGCTCCTCAACCTACTGCACCTACTGAAAATGTTTGCTTTGAAATTCCTTCCGGTATGATAGAGAAACTGCTTGAAAATCCTTTTATAGGAGACGGAACACTGCATATCGATTTACACCTAATCTATGTGGATGAAGTTTGTGGATTATTTAAGCTTGTAGGTATGCCCGAGGATGTTATCAGGAAGAAGGTCTCCCCTTTATCTTTGAAGGGAGATGCATTGACATGGTTTAGGCTATCTGATGATATTGGATCATGGAACTATAATCGTCTGAAGTTGGAATTTCATCAGAAGTTCTACCCTATGCACCAGGTTCATCGTGATCGTAATTATATTTATAATTTTTGGCCTCGCGAAGGAGAGAGCATCGCTCAAGCTTGGGGGAGGCTTAAGTCAATGTTATATTCATGCCCCAATCATGAGCTCTCAAGAGAAATGATCATTCAAAAAAATTATGCTCGGCTTTCTCTCAATAATCGCTCCATGCTCGATACTTCTTGTTCTGGCTCTTTTATGATGAAGACTGTTGAATTCAAATGGGATTTATGGGAAAGAATTAAACGCAACTCTGAAGATTTGGATCTCGACGAAGGTAAGGAGTCAGGTATGACCCCTCAGTTTGATTGTGTTAAAGCTTTTATGGATACCAATGTTTTCTGTGAGTTTAGCACTAAATATGGACTTGACTCTGAGATAGTTCTTCTTTCTATGAATCATTTGCTACTCATGTCGATCTCCCCAAGGAGAAGTGGTTTAAATACCATCCCCTTATTGAAGTAAAAGTAGTTCAGCCTGTTAAAGTTGAAGAAAAGACTATCACTTATAATGTTGATCCTATTATTCCTACTGCTTATATTGAGAAACCACCTTTCGCTGTTAGGATAAACGATCATGCTCAAGCTTCAACTGTAGTTCGTAAGAGTAATACTAGAACACCTACACCCTCTGAGCAAATTAAAGTTGAACCTAGTGTTGCCATGGTTAAATATCTCTTGGTAGAAGATTTAGATGGACATGTTATTTACCTCCAAGAAGAGTCTGCTATAATAGCCAAACCCAATGCTAGGAATAAACATAGACCTATTGTAGGCTTGCCTGTTATCTCTATTAAGATAGGAGATCATTGCTATCATGGTTTATGTGACATAGGTGCTAGTGCGAGTATTATCCCTCTTACTTCATAACGAGAAATTATGCATGATATTGCATCTGTTGAGTTAGAAGAGATTGATGTTACTATTAAGCTTGCTAATAGATACACTATTTCACCAGTTGGGATTGTTAGAGATGTTGAGGTCTTGTGTGGGAAGGTTAAATACCCTGCTGATTTTCTTGTTCTTAGTTCCCCACAAGATGAATTTTGTCCCATTATATTTGGTAGACCCTTCTTGAATACTGTTAATGCTAAGATAGACTGCGTAAAAGATATTGTTACTGTTGGGTTAGAGGATATGTCTCATGATTTTAACTTTGCTAAATTCCATAAACAACCCCTTGATAAAGAATTACCTAGTAAGGTTGAAATTATTGGTCTTGCTTCTATTGTTGTGCCTCCTAATGATCCTTTAGAACAATATTTCTAGACCATGAAAATGATAAGCATATGAATGAGAGAAGGGAAATAGATGAAATATTCTTTAACCAGGGACCCGTATTGAAAAACAACTTGCCTGCTGAAATCCTAAGGGATCCTCCTCCTCCCAAGGGTAATCCCGTGTTTGAACTTCAACCTTTACCTGATAATCTTAAGTATGTTTATCTTGTTGAAAAGAAGATATATCATGTTATTATTAGTGCTAACCTTTTAGAGCAGGAAGAAGAAAAACTATTGAAAACTCTGAAGAAGCACCGGGATGCTATTGGATGTACTTTGGATGATCTTAAGGGCATTAGTCCCACCTTATGCCAACACAAGATAAAATTGGAAGAAAATGCTAAACCGGTTATTGATCATCAACGACGGTTAAATCCTAAGATGAAAGAAGTGGTAAGGAAGGAAATACTAAAGCTTCTAGAGGCAGGTATTATCTATCGAGTTGCTGATAGCTAGTGGGTAAGTCATGTCCATTGTGTCCCTAAGAAGGGAGGTATGATTGTCGTTCCTAATGATAAAGATGAATTGATTCCGCAAAGAATAGTTACAGGTTATAGGATGGTAATTGATTTTCGTAAGTTAAATAAAGCTACTAAGAAAGATCATTACCCCTTGCCATTTATTGATCAAATGCTAGAAAGGTTATCCAAACATACTCATTTTTGCTTTCTAGATGGTTATTCTGGTTTCTCTCAAATACCTGTGTCAAAAGGGGATCAAGAAAAGACCACTTTTACTTGTCCTTTCGGTACCTTTGCTTATAGACGTATGCCTTTTGGTTTATGTAATGCACCTGCTACCTTTCTAAGATGCATGATGGCTATATTCTCTGATTTTAGTGAAAAGATTGTTGAGGTGTTCATGGATGATTTCTCCGTTTATGGAACTTCTTTTGATGATTGCTTAAGCAACCTTGATCGAATTTTGCAGAGATGTGAAGACACTAATCTTGTCTTGAATTGGGAGAAGTGCCACTTTATGGTTAATGAAGGCATTGTCTTGGGACATAAAATTTTTGAAAGAGGTATTGAAGTTGACAAAGCTAAAGTTGATGCTATTGAAAAGATGCCATGCCCTAAGGACATCAAAGGTATACGAAGTTTCCTTGGTCTTGCCGGGTTTTATAGGAGGTTCAAAAAGGACTTCTCCAAAATCTCCAGGCCTCTGACTAATCTCTTACAAAAAGATATTCCTTTTGTCTTTGATGATGATTGTCTAGAAGCATTTGAAATACTTAATAAAGCATTGATCTCTGCACCTATTGTCCAGCCTCCTGACTAGAATTTACCCTTTGAGATTATGTGCGATGCTACCGATTATGCTGTAGGCGCTGTCTTAGGGCAAAGATTTGATAAAAAATTGAATGTTATCTAGTATGCTAGTAAAACTCTAAATAGTGCCCAGAAAAATTATGCTACTACCGAGAAATAATTTTTAGCAGTTGTATTTGCTTGTGATAAGTTTAGACCCTATATTGTTGATTCTAAAGTAACTATTCACATTGATCATGCTGCTATCAAATACCTTATGGAAAAGAAAGATGCTAAACCTAGACTTATTAGATGGGTTCTCTTGCTGCAAGAATTTGACTTGCATATTGTTGATATAGAAAGGGAGCTGAGAACCCCGTTGCAGACAAATTGTCTAGGTTAGAGAATATACTTGATGACCCACAACCTATTGATGATAGCTTTCCTGATGAACAATTAGCTATCATAAATACTTCTCGTACTGATCCATGGTATGCTGATTATGCTAATTATATTGTTGCTAAGTTTATACCCCCTAGCTTCACATACCACAAAAGAAAAGGTTCTTCTATGATTTGAGACATTACTTCTGGGATGACCCACATCTTTATAAAGAAGGAGTAGATGGTATTATTAGACGTTGTGTACCTGAGCATGAACATGAATAGATCCTACGCAAGTGCCACTCCGAAGCTTATGGAGGACACCATGCAGGAGATAGAACTGCACATAAGGTATTGCAATCCGATTTTTATTGGCCTACTCTCTTCAAGGATGCCCATAAGTTTGTCTTATCTTGTGATGAATGTCAAAGAATTGGTAATATCAGTAGACGTCAAGAAATGCCTATGAATTATTCACTTGTTTTTGAACCATTTGATGTTTGGGGCTTTGATTATATGGGACCGTTTCCTGCCTCTATTGGGTACACACATATTTTAGTTGACGTTGATTACGTTACTAAGTGGGTAGAAGCTATTCCAACTAGTAGTGCTGATCATAACACCTCTATTAAGATGCTTAAAGAAGTTATTTTCTCGAGGTTTGGAGTCCCTAGATATCTAATGACTGATGTTGGTTCACACTTTATTCATGGTGCTTTTCGTAAGATGCTTGCAAAATATGATGTGAATCATAGAATTGCATCCCCTTATCACCCACAGACTAGTGGTCAAGTAGAACTAAGTAATAGAGAGTTGAAATTAATTTTGCAAAACAAAGTTAATAGGTCTAGGAAGAATTGGTCCAAGAAACTTGATGATGCATTATGGTCCTATAGAACTGCATAGAAAAATCCTATGGGTATGTCTCCATATAAGATGGTATATGGAAAAGCTTGTCACTTACCTCTTGAGCTAGAACATAAGGCATATTGGGCTATAAAAGAGTTCAATTATGATTTCAAACTTGCCTGTGAGAAGAGGTTATTTGACATTAGCTCTCTCGATGAATGGAGAACCCAGGCCTATGAAAATGCCAAGTTGTTTAAAGAAAAAGTTAAAAGATGGCATGACAAAAGGATACAAAAGCGTGAGTTTAACGTAGGTGATTATGTCTTGCTATACAACTCTCATTTAAGAGTTTTTGCAGGAAAACTTCTCTCTAAGTGGGAAGGACCTTACGTTATCAAGGAGCTCTATCATTCTGGTGCCATAAAAATCAACAACTTCGAAGGCACAAATCTGAAGGTGGTGAACGGTCAAAGAATCAAACACTATATCTCAAGTAACCCTATAAATGTTGAAACCAATGTTATTGAAACCGTAACCCCGGAGGAATACATAAGGGACACTTTCCAGAATGATCCAGACTCCGAAAAGGAAGAGGTATGTGGTACGATAAGTAAACCGACTCCAAAACAGCTCTAAAGGCAATTTTTCTCCGTTTTGGAATATTTAGAAAAATAGAAAAATAAGTAGCAGTCCGGAAGAGACACGAGCCGTCCACGAGGGTGGAGGGCGCGCCCCCTGCCTCGTGGGCAGCTCGTGTGCCTCCCGAACTCCAATTTCTTGTATGTTACTCCCTTTGGTCGGTAAAAAATCACTATATATACTCCCGAAAGTTTTGACCTCTGCATCACGCAAAAATCCTCTGTTCTTGTTTCGAGCTGTTTTCTGCTAGGGTTAACGAAGCCAGGCACCATGTCGTCTCCATCCTCCAACAAAGAGGGCAACGATGCTTGGCTAATGAAGATAGATCTGAAGAGGGAAAGACCCAAGGAGATCAACAAGAAGAAGAATATCAAGAAGGAGGTGGAAGATCCGGCTCCTGCATTGGGAGAAGAAGACATCCCTCAATCTCTTCCCAACCTCTTTACCTCAACTGAAATTGAAGCCTTCAAGATGATTGAGTTAGCTCAAATTCGAAACAAGCATCTCACAAGTGAAAATATTTCGTTGAAGGAATATATAGCTGCGCTCAAAGGTATTATCCGCAAGCTGGAGGATCTCCTACGCTCGATATATGATGATCCAGCATCACTACTTTCAACTCCTACATCACCACCCCCGAAGAAGGAGACATAATCATATGGGTATGGGCACTCCCCTTGGCAACTACCAAGCTTGGGGGAGTGACCCCGGTATTGTATCACCATCACTCCTATCTTTACCGTTTTCTTAGTTCGATCCTTTTGGTAGTATCTTGATCTAGTAGAATAAAGTTAGCATGATCCAGTTGTGAGCTTTTGCTTTATGATCTTTACCCTTTGTAATCGAGTCCGTGAGCTATATAATAAAGATTAGTGTTGAGTCAAGGGATTGATTTCCTCACTTTAGTCATGAAAAAGAATGAAAACATAAAGAGTATCCAAGAGATCATATTGATCTTATGGGAAGTAATGACCTCACATATAAAGGGTATGATGAATAAAAGTTGTTGGGAGTTGACAAACATAGTTTTGGTCATCGTTGCAATTAATAGGAAGTAATAAAAGAAGAGAGGCTTCACATACAATATACTATCATGGACATCTTTTATGATTGTGAGCACTCATTAAAATATGACATGCTAAAGAGTTGATGTTGGACAAGGAAGACAACATAATGGGTTATGTTTTCTTATATCCGAAATAAAGTCTACTGTCATGGATCATCCAACATGTTGAGCTTGCCTTTCCCCCTCATGCTATCCAAAAGTCCTTGCACCAAGTAGATATACTACTTGTGCTTCCATACATCCTTAAACCCAGTTTTGCCATGAGAGTCCACCATACCTACCTATGGATTGAGTAAGATCCTTCCAAGTAAGTTTCATGTTGCAAACTCGTTAAAATATGTATGATTTATTAGTGTGGAGGAAATTATCTTTATACGATCGTGTGATATGGAAGTAATAAAAGCGACGGACTGCATAATAAAGGTCCTTATCACAAGTGGCAATATAAAGTGACGTTCTTTTGCGCTAAGACTTTGTGCATCCAACCATAAAAACACATGACAACCCCTGCTTCCCTCTGCGAAGGGCCTATCTATTATTCTTGCCTTATAAGAGTCAAGGTGAAATTCACCTTTCCTTTTTACATTTTATCCTTTGGCAAGCACATTGTTTTGGAAAGATCCTGACATATATACCCACTTGGATGTAAGTTTTCATGGTCTATTACTGTTGACATTACCCTTGAGGTAAAAGATTGGGAGGCAACACCGTAAGCCCCTATCTTTCTCTCTGTCCGATTAAAACTACATCAACGTAAGTATTGCGTGAGTGTGAGCAATTGTGAAAGACTATATGATAGTTGAGTATGTAGGCTTGCTGAAAGCTCTTAAATTGACTATTTCCGATGTTACGATAAATTGCAATTGCTTCAATGACCGAGATCAAAGTTTGTTAGTTTTCAATGAAGTTTATGATTCATGCTTGATATTGTGGATGAATTGTTACTTTGGCATAAGAATTGTATGACAATATATATGCTGCTGCTATGAGAATGATCATGATGCCCTCATGTTCGTATTTTATTTTTATCGACACCTCTATCTCTAAACATGTGGACATATTTTTCGATTTTGGCTTTCGCTTGAGGACAAGCAAGGTCTAAGATTGGGGGAGTTGATACATACATTTTGCATCATGCTTATATGTTGATATTTATTGCATTATGGGCTGTTATTACACATTATGTCACAATACTTATGCCTTTTCTCTCTTATTTTACAAGGTTTACATGAAGAGGGAAAAAGCCGGCAGCTGGAATTTTGGGCTGGAAAAGGAGCAAATAGTGGAAACCTACTCTGCACAACTCCAAAAGCCCCGAAACTTCACAGAATTCCGTTTCTGAAAATATAAAAAATATCTGGTGAAAGAAGATCACGAGGGGGGCCACCTGCTGTCCACGAGGATGGGGGGCGCGCCCAGACCTCGTGGGCCCCCCGAAGCCCCCCCACCCCCGATGCCCATCTTCTCCTATATGAGGTGTTTTGACCTGGAAAAAATCATAAGGAGGTTTTCGGGACCAGACGCCGCCGTCTCGAGGCAGAAACGAGGCGGAAACCAATCTAGGGCTCCGGCAGAGCTGTTCTGCCGGGGATACTTTCCTCTGGGAGGGGGAAATCGTCACCACCATCATCACCAACAACTCTCCCATCTTGGGGAGAGCTATCTTCATCAACATCCTCACCAGCACCATCTCCTCTCAACCCTAGTTCATCTCTTGTATCCAATCTTTGTACCCAAACCTCAGATTGGTACTTGTGGGTTGCTAGTAGTGTTGATTACTCCTTGTAGTTGATGCTAGTTGGTTTACTTGCTGGAAGATCATATGTTCAGATCCATTATGCATATTAATACCCCTCTGATCATGAACAATATTATGTCTTGTGAGTAGTTACTTTTGTTCCTGAGGACATGGGAGAAGTCTTGCTATTAGTTGTCATGTGAATTTGGTCTTCGTTCGATATTTTGATGAGATGTATGTTGTCTCTCCTCTAGTGGTGTCATGTGAACGTCGACTACATGACACTTCACCATTATTTGGGCCTAGAGGAAGGCATTGGGAAGTAATAAGTAGATGATGGGTTGCTAGAGTGACATAAGCTTAAACCCTAGTTTATGCGTTGCTTCGTAAGGGGCTGATTTGGATCCACTTGTTTCATGCTATGGTTAGGTTTACCTTAATACTTCATTTGTAGTTGCGGATGCTTGCATTAGAGGTTAATCATAAGTGGGAGGCTTGTCCAAGTAAGGACAACACCCAAGCACCGGTCCACCCACATACCAAATTATCAAAGTACTGAACGCGAATCAGATGATCGTGATGAAAACTAGCTTGACGATAATTCCCATGTGTCCTCAGGAGCGCTTTCCTTTATATAAGAGTTTCTCCAGGCTTGTCCTTTGCTACAAAAAGGATTGGGCCACCTTGCTGCACCTTATTTACTTTTACCTTTTGTCACTTGCTACCAATTACCTTATCACGAAACTATCTGTTACCTATAATTTCAGTACTTGCAGAAAATACCTTACTGAAAACTGCTTATCATTTCCTTCTGCTCCTCGTTGGGTTTGACACTCTTACTTATCGAAAGGACCACGATAGATCCCCTACACTTGTGGGTCATCAATAGGCATCATGTCCGAAACAAGTAGACCGAAACGATTCTGCATCTACAACTATTACTCCACACATCGACCGCTATCCAGCATGCATCTAGAGTATTAAGTTCATAAGAACAGAGTAACGCCTTAAGCAAGATGATATGGTGTAGAGGGATAAACTCAAATAACATGATATAAACCCCATCTTTTTATCCTCGATGGCAACAATACAATACGTGCCTTGCTGCCCCTACTGTCATTGGGAAAGGACACCGCAAGATTGAACCCAAAGCCAAGCACTTCACCCATTGCAAGAACTATAGATCTAGTAGGCCAAACCAAACCAATAATTCGAAGAGACTTGCAAGGATATTATAATCATACATATAGAGTTCAGAAAAGAACTGAATATTTCTCATAGATAATCTTGATCATAAACCCACAATTCATTGGATCTCGACAAACACACCGCAAAAAGAGATTACATCGAATAGATCTCCTCGAAGACCGAGGAGAACTTGGTATTGAGATCCAAAGAGAGAGAAGAAGCCATCTAGATACTAGCTATGGACCCGAAGGTCTGTGGTAAACTACTCACAACTCATGGTGAGGCGATGATGATGATGTAGAAGCACTCCGTGGTAGAGCCCCCCTCTGGCGGAGTTCCGGAACAGGCCCCAAGATGGGATCTCACGGGTACAGAAGGTTGCGGCAGTGGAACTAGGGTTTTCTCTCTGTTTCTGATGGTTTCGGGGTACGTAGGTATATATAGGAGGAAGGAGGGCACCGGGGGCCAGACGTGGGGCCCACGAGGCAGGGGCGCGCCCTGTAGGGGGGGCGCCCCCACCCTTGTGGACGCCACGTGTACCCTACTCCGTGGTTCTCAAGTCTCCCGTGCGTATTTTGCTCCAGAACTATCTCTCCCAAAGTTGTATTCTGTTTGGACTCCGTTTGATATTCCTTTTCTATAAAACCCTGAAATAGGCAAAAAAAAACAGCAATCTTGACTGGGCCTTTGGGTTAATAGGTTAGTCCCAAAAATAATATAAAAGTGTATAACAAAGCCCATTAAACATCCAAAACATCATAAATAATAGCATGGAACAATGAAAAATTATATATACGTTGGAGACGTATCAAGCATCCCCAAGCTTAATTCCTGCTCGTCCTCGAGTAGGTAAATGATAAAAACAGAATTTTTGATGTGGAATGCTAGCCAACATAATTTTCAATGTAGTTCTCTTAATTGTGGCATGAATGTTCGGATCTGATAGATTCAAGACAAAAGTCTATATTGACATAAGAAATAATAATACTTCAAGCATACTAACAAAGCAATCATGTCTTCTCAAAACACTATGGCTAAAGAAAGTTATCCCTACAAAATCATACTGTCTGGCTATGCTCCCTCTTCATCACACAAAATATTCATATCATGCACAACCCCGGTTTCTGCCAAGCACTTGTTTTCATACTCTATTCTTTCAAACCTTTCAACTTTCACACAATACATGAGCGTGAGCCATGGATATAGCACTATGTGGAATAGAATGGTGGTTGTGGAGAAGACAAAAAGGAGGGAGATAGTCTCACATCGACTAGGCGTATCAATGGGCTATGGAGATGCCCATCAATAGATATCAATGTGAGTGAGTAGGGATTGCCATGCAACGGATGCACTAGAGCTAAAAATGTATGAAAGCACAACAAAAGAAACTAAGTGGGTGTGCATCCAACTTGCTTGCTCACGAAGACCTAGGGCATTTGAGGAAGCCTATCGTTGGAATATACAAGCCAAGTTCTATAATGAAAATTCCCACTAGTATATGAAAATGACTAAACATGAGACTCTCTATCATGAAGAACATGGTGCTACTTTGAAGCACAAGTGTGGAAAAAGATAGTAGCAATTGTCCCTTTTTTGCTTCTTTTTTGGGAGGGGCCTTTTCTTTTGTTTGGCCTTTCCTTGCATGGGACAATGCTCTAATAAATATGATCATCACACTTACCTTGAATTACAACTCGATATTACAACTCGATGCTAGAACAAAGTATGACTCTATATGAATGCCTCTGGCGGTGTATGAATCAAGAGTGACATGTATGAAAAGTTATGCATGGTGGCTTTGCCATAGATACGATGTCAACTACATGATCATGCATGGCAATATGACAATATGAAGCATGTCATATGAACGGAACGGTGGAAATTTGCATGGCAATATATCTTAGAATGGCTATGAAAATGCCATGATAGGTAGGTATGGTGGCTGTTTTGAGGAAGATATATGGTGGCTGTTTTGAGGAAGGTATATAGTGGGTGTATGGTATCGGCGAAAGTTGCGCGGTACAAGAGAGGCTAGCAATGGTGGAAGGGTGAGAGTGCGTAATATCCATGGACTCAACATTAGTCATAAGAACTCATATACTTATTGCAAAAATTTACGAGTCATCAAAACAAAGCAATCAACGCATGCTCCTAGGGGGGAGGTTGGTAGGAGTTAACCATCGGGCGCCCCCGACCTCCACACAAAGGATGACACTCTACAAATACCTCATGCTCTAACTTCGTCACGTAGCGGTTCACCATACGTGCATGCTACGTGAATCACAAACTTTAACACAAGTATTTCTCAATTTCATAATAACTCCACTAGCATGACTCTAATATCACTATCCTCATATCTCAAAACAATTATCAAGCATCCAACTTCTCATCATATTCAATGCACTTTATATGAAAGTTTTGACGGCATTCATCTTGTATGCCTATCATGTGAAGGCTAGTTTTATAGCCAAAGCACATTACCATGTTGTTCTAATAGACTCTCAAAAGGATATAAGTGAAGCATATAGAGTGTTCTAACGATTACTAGGCCATATTTATCTCTCTCAAAAAGGTGTGTCCAGCAAGGATGATGGTGGCAAACTAACAAGCAAAGACTCAAATAATACATGACGCTCCAAGTAAAACACATATTATGTGGTGAATAAAAATATCGTTCCGAGTATAGTTACCGATAGATGAAGACGAAAGAGGGGATGCCTTCCCGGGGCATCCCCAAGCTTAGGCTTTTGGTTGTCCTTTAATTTTACCTTGGGTGGCTTGGGCATCCCCAAGCTTAGGCTCTTGCCACTCTTCATTCGATAGTCCATCAAAGCAATACTCAAAACTTCAAAACTTCACAACACAAAACTTAGCCAAAAATCTCGTGAGCTCTGTTAGTATAAGAAAAGAAACCACCACTCAAAGGTACTGTAATGAACTCATTCTTTGTTTATATTGGTGTTAAACCTACTGTATTCCAACTTCTCTATGATTCATACTCCCCAATACTACTCATAGATTCATCAAAATAAGCAAACAACACACGAAAAACAAAATATGTCAAAAACAGAACAGTCTGTAGTAATCTTTAACTTTCGCATACTTCTATAACTCCAAAAAATTGAAATAAATTGGTAACGTGAGGAATTTGTCCATTAATCATCTTCAAAAAGAATCAACTAAATAGCACGCTCCAGCAAAATCTGGTGACTATTCTAGCGAGCGCTAACGATTCTGTTTTGCACAGCAAGATCATATAAACTTCACACAAGTCTTCCCAAAGGTTCTACTTGGCACAAACACTAATTAAAACAAAAAACCACATCTAAACAGAAGCTAGATGCAATATTTATTCCTAAACATAAGCCAAAACAAAAAATATAAAATTTGGTTGCCTCTCAACAAGCGCTATCGTATTATGCCCCTAGCTAGGCAAGATACAAGGATAGATCTACCTATTGCCATCTTTCGAAGACAATCCATAAGTGGCTCTCATAATAGATTCATATGGTATTTTGATTTTCTTCCTAGGAAAGTGTTCCATGCCTTTCCTTAACGAAAATTGGAATCTAATATTTCCTTCCTTCATGTCAATAATTGCACCAATTGTTCTAAGGAAAGGTCTACCAAGAATAATAGGACATGAAGGATTGCAATCTATATCAAGAACAATGAGATCTACGGGCACATAATTCCTATTGGCAACAATAAGAACATCATTAATCCTTCCCATAGGTTTCTTAATAGTGGAATCCGCAAGATGCAAATTTAAAGAACAATCATCAAGCTCATGGAACCCTAGCAAATCACACAAAGTTTTTGGGATAGTGGTGATACTTGCACCCAAATCACACAAAGCAAAGCATTCATGATCTTTAATTTTTATTCTAATAGTAGGTTCCCACTCATCATAAAGCTTTCTAGGGATAAAAACGTCTAATTCAAGTTTTTCTTCATAAGATTGCATCAAAGCATCAACTATGTGTTTGGTAAAAGCTTTATTTTGACTATAAGCATGCAGAGAGTTTTGTACGGATTGCAGCAACGAAATACAATCAATCAAAGAGCAATTATCATATTTGAATCCCTTGAAATCCAAAGTAGTGGGTTCATCACTATGCAAAGTTTTAATCTCTTCACTCCCACCTTTAACAATTTTAGCATCAAGATCTAAAAACTCCGAATCATCGGGACGCCTTAAAGTAGACTCATCTCCAAACCTATCTTTATCAAGATTCATACTAGAAAACAAGGATATAATAGGAGACACATCAATAAATTTCAGATCTTCAACTTTATTTTCATGATAACTAGAAGAACACACTTTTATATAATTCTCTCTTTTAGCACGCATCCTAGCGGTTCTTTCTTTGCATTCATCAATGGAAATTCGCATGGCTTTGAGAGACTCATTGATATCATGCTTAGGTGGGATAGATCTAAGTTTCAAAGAATCAACATCAAGAGTAATTCTATCCACACTTCTAGCCAATTCATCAATCTTAAGCAATTTTTCTTCAAGCAAAGCATTGAAATTCTTTTGCGAATTCATAAACTCCTTAACATTAGTTTCCAATTCAGAAGGCATCTTTCCATAAGAGTTATTGTAGGAATTACCATAATTATTAGAGGAATTACTAGGAAAAGGCCTAGGATTAAAGTTTCCTATATAAGCATTGTTACCAAAATTATTCCTACCAACAAAATTCACATCCAAAGATTCATTATTATTTTCAATCAACGTGGATAAAGGCATATCATTAGGATCAGAAGAAGCACTCTTAGCAGCAAATAATTTCATAAGTTCATCCATGTTTCCACTCAAAACACTAATCTCTTCAATAGCATGTACTAATATTATGGTTAGTTATTCTCAATGGCACACCGAAAGATCTACTAGTAAAAAAGTACATGCTATTGAAGAGATTAGTGTTTTGAGTGGAAAGATGGATGAACTTATGAAATTATTTGCTGCTAAGAGTGCTTCTTCTGTTTTTCGTGTGTTGTTTGCTTATTTCAATGCATCTATGAGTAGTATTGGGAAGTATGAATCATAGAGAAGTTGGAATATAGTAGGTTTAACACCAATATAAACAAAGTATGAATTCATTGCACTACCTTTGAGTAGTGGTTTGTTTTCTTATACTAACAGAGCTCACGAGATTTTTGTCTAAGTTTTGTGTTGTGAACTTTTCAAGTTTTGAGTATTGCTTTGATGGACTATGGAACAAAGAGTGGCAAGAGCCTAAGCTTGGGGATTCCCAAGGCACCCCAAGGTAAAATTCAAGGACAACCAAGAGCCTAAGCTTGGGGATTCCCCGGGAAGGCATCCCCTCTTTCGTCTTCATCTATCGGTAACTATACTCGAAGCTATATTTTTATTCATCACATGATATGTGTTTTACTTGGAGCGTCATGTATAATTTGAGTCTGTGCTTGTTAGTTTGCCACAATTATCCTTGTTGGACACACCTATTTGAGAGATTTAAATATGGCCTAGGAATTGATAGAAAACTCTATGTGCTTCACTTATATCTTTTGAGTTGAATAGTTTTTGCTCTAGTGCTTCACTTATATCTTTTAGAGCACGGTGGTGATTATATTTTGTAGAAATTGTTGATCTCCCATGCTTCACTTATATTCTTTTGAGAGTCTATTAAAACAGCATGGTAATGTGCTTTGGCATAAAACTAGCCTTAACATGATAGGCATCCAAGATCAATGTAGTAAAAACTTTCACACTAAGTGCATTGAATATGATGAGAAGTTGGATGCTTGATAATTGTTTTGATATATGAGCATAGTGATATTAGAGTCATGCTAGTGGAGTTATTATGAAATTGATAAATGCTTGTGTTAAGGTTAGTGATTCCCGTAGCATGCACTTTTGGTGAACCGCTATGTGACAAAGTTAGAGCATGAGGTATTTGTAGAGTGTCCTCCTTTGTGTGGAGGTCGGGGGCGCGCGATGGTTAACTCCTACCAACCTCCCCCCTAGGAGAATGCATTGATTGCTTTTTTTATGACTCGTAAATTTTTGCAATAAGTATATGAGTTCTTATGACTAATGTTGAGTCCATGGATATTACGCACTCTCACCCTTCCACCATTGCTAGCCTCTCTCGTACCGCGCAACTTTCGCCGGTACCATACACCCACTATGTATCCTTCCTCAAAACAGCCACCATATATCTTCCTCAAAACACCCACCATACCTACCTATCATGGCATTTCCATAGCCATTCCCAAATATATTGCCATGCAACTTTTCACCGTTCCTTTTATATGACACGCTTCATATTGTCATATTGCCATGCATGATCATGTAGTTGACATCGTATTTGTGGCACCATGCATAATTTTTCATACATGTCACTCTTGATTCATTGCACATCCCGGTACACCGCCGGAGGCATTCATATAGGTCTTACTTTGTTCTAGTATCGAGTTGTAATATCGAGTTGTAATTCAATGAAAGTGTGATGATCATCATTATTAGAGCATTGTCCCATGTGAGGAAAGGCTAAATAAAGAAAGCCCCTCCAAAAAAAGAAAAAAAGGCCAAAGAAAAAAGAAAGGCCAAAAAAAGAATAAAAAAGAAAAGAAAAGGGACAATTGCTACTATCTTGTTCCACACTTGTGCTTCCAAGTAGCACCATGTTCTTCATGATAGAGAGTCTCATGTTTAGTCGCTTTCTATACTGGTGGGAATTTCCATTATAGAACTTGTCTTGTATATTCCAACGATGGGCTTCCTCAAAATGCCCTAGGTCTTCGTGAGCAAGCAAGTTGGATGCACACCCACTTAGTTTCTTTTGTTGAGCTTTCATACATTTTTAGCTCTAGTGCATACATTGCATGGCAATCCCTACTCACTCACATTGATATCTATTGATGGGCATCTCCATAGCCCGTTGATACGCCTAGTCGATGTGAGACTATCTCCCTCCTTTTTGTCTTCTCCACAACCACCTCTCTATTCCACCCATAGTGCTATATCCATGGCTCACGCTCATGTATTGCGTGAAAGTTGAAAGGTTTGAAAGAATAGAGTATGAAAACAAGTGCTTGGCTGAAACCGGGTTCGTGCATGATATGAATATTTTGTATGATGAATAGGGAGCATAGCCAGACTATATGATTTTGTAGGGATAACTTTCTTTAGCCATAGTATTTTGAGAAGACATGATTGCTTTGTTAGTATGCTTGAAGTATTATCATTTCTTATGTCAATATAGACTTTTGTCTTGGATCTTTCAGATCTGAACATTCATGCCACATATGTTGGTTAGCATCCCACATCAAAAATTCTGTTTTTATCATTTACCTATTCAAGGACGAGCAGGAATTAAGCTTGGGGATGCTTGATACGTCTCCAACGTATCTATAATTTTTTATTGTTCCATGATATTATTTATGATGTTTTGGATGTTTAATGGGCTTTGTTATACACTTTTATATTATTTTTGGGACTAACCTATTAACCCAAAGGCCCAACCTAGATTGCTGTTTTTTTTTGCCTATTTCAGGGTTTTATAGAAAAGGAATATCAAACGGAGTCCAAACGGAATGAAACCTTCGGGAGCGATATTTTTGGAGCAAAATACGCACGGGAGACTTGAGAACCACGGAATAGGGCACACGTGGCGTCCACGAGGGTTGGGGCATGCCCCCCTATAGGGTGCGCCCCTGCCTCGTTGGCCCCACGTTTGGCCCTCGGTGCCCTCCTTCCTCCTATATATATCTACGTACCCCGAAACCATCAGAACAACAGAGAAAACCCTAGTTCCACCGCTGCAACCTTTTGTTCCCGTAAGATCCCATCTTGGGGCCTGTTCCGGAGCTCCGCCGGAGGGGGGATCTACCACGGAGTGCTTCTACATCATCATCATCGCCTCACCATGAATTGTGAGTAGTTTACCACAGACCTTCGGGTTCATAGCTAGTATCTAGATGGCTTCTTATCTCTCTTTGGATCTCAATACCAAGTTCTCCTCGATCTTCGAGGAGATCTATTCGATGTAATCTCTTTTTGCGGTGTGTTTGTCGAGATCTGATGAATTGTGGGTTTATGATCAAGATTATCTATGAGAAATATTTGGTTCTTTTCTGAACTCTTTATGTATGATTATAATATCCTTGCAAGTCTCTTCAAATTATTGGTTTGGTTTGGCCTACTAGATCTATAGTTCTTGCAATGGGAGAAGTGCTTGGCTTTGGGTTCAATCTTGCGGTGTCCTTTCCCAATGACAGTAGGGGCAGCAAGGCACGTATTGTATTGTTGCCATTGAGGATAAAAATATGGGGTTTATATCACTATGTTTGAGTTTATCCCTCTACATCATGTCATCTTGCTTAAGGCGTTACTCTGTTCTTATGAACTTAATACTCTAGATGCATGCTGGATAGCGGTCGATGTGTGAGTAATAGTAGTAGATGCAGAATCGTTTCGGTCTACTTGTCTCGGACGTGATGCCTATATATAATGATCATGCCTATATAGTCTCATAATTATTCGCTTTTCTATCAATTGCTTGTCAGTTATTTGTTTACCCGCCGTAGAATATCTCTATCATGAGAGAAGCCACTAGAGAAAACTATGGCCCCCAGGTCTATTCTTAACATATCAATCTACAATCTACTTTACTTTTCTGGTTTTACTTTCTGTTCTTATATCCAAAAATACCAAAAATATCAAACTATCATCTCTATCAGATCTCACTTTCGTAAGTGACCATAAAGGGATTGACAACCCCTTATCGCTTTGGCTGCGAAGTTCTTATTTGTTTGTGTAGGTGCGAGGGACTCGCGCATGGTCTCCTACTGGATTGATACCTTGGTTCTCAAAAACTGAGGGAAATACTTACGCTACTGTGCTGCATCACCCTTTCTTCTTCGAGGGAATACAACGCAAGCTCGAGAAGTAGCACAGGTAAAACTGTAGGTTTATAGTTTAGGGTTTAGGGTTTCGATCGCCTGTGTGTGCATGGTAGAGATGGCAGCGCCGTGAATAATCCCTAACTCAACTCATTTCCTACCCAGGGATTAGGTCATCAGTGAGTTGGAGGTCTGCCCTTCTTACCGGTTAGTGGTGAGATAGTGTATTTTGTAGTCGTTTGTTTGTCGTTGTACTGTATGGCGGCGGTGCCGAATTTGTCTTCCTTCAGACCCCTTTCGATGGTGGGCTCTCCTTTGCCAGCCTTCAATGCGGATTCAAAGTCATGCCGACTTTGGGTGGAAGCGACAACAGCGGCAACGCGCCTTGGGATTTTTTTTCAAAACTATGGCTTAATTTGTAGCAATTTCGGAAACTATAGCACCGAATGCAAAAAAAATCAAATCTATCGCCCTGCGGCCATGCGTTGGCCGAAAACTGGGGTTTCGGGCAGGGTTTGGCCGAAGTGGGCTTTTCGGCCTTGCGTTGGCCGAAAAGGGGCTTAGCTGGGCCGAAAAGACCTTTTTGGTTAGTGGTAGGCTGAAAAGTACTTTTCAGTACTTTTCGGCCAACACTAGGCCGAAAAGTCCCTGGGGCCCACCTTTTCACGTTAACGAACGGCCAAAGCTGCATGGCTGCACTCTTCAGCTTATGTTAGACCGAAAAGTAAAAAAAAATAGTTTTGGCTCATAAATACTGTGCAACCATTGCCCGTCTTAGACATTGCAAAAATATAGTTTCGCGCAACCCTTTACCTCATTATTTTCCCGCCAACTCCTTCCCACCCATATGTTCCTGCCACCCATTTCCCGCCAACCCCTTCCCGCCATATCTTCGCGCCACCCATTTCCCGCCATATCTTCCCGCCATACTGCAGTCGTTCTTTCCCGCCATTTTCTCCTCTGTGCCTATAAAACCCCCTTCACACGGCTGTGGATAAGCAGTCAAGTGTAGTGTAGTCGAGATGTCCGATTATCCTTTTGATCGTAGTTTTCACCCTGGGATGAGCAAACGTCTTTTGGGTCTAGCCACCGATTTCAAGATGGACAATAGGATAGTTCCATGGGACAAACTTATCGGTAGTGACACCATAATGAATGAGTTGGCTCATGCATTACGTAGGACTGGGTGGACTAAAAGGACCTACGAGGAGGTACGCAAAGAACTTCTTAGGTTGCACGAAAGGTGGAAGAAGGTAGTGGAGACGAAGGATGAATATTTCAGAAGGTGTGCGACATATTTATGGACTGCCGACACCGGAGACGAAGACGGTATCTTCATGCCGAGCAGCAAGGACAAGAGTAGCACATCATCTAAGGGCAAGACTACTGCTGCATCGTCGAAGGGCAAGAGTACTGCTGTATCGAAAGGCAAGAGTGCTGCATCGACGGAGGGCAAGAGGGCTGCATCAACGGAGGATGACGATGATGACTTCATGTAGTATGTAAGCTGTATTTTTTAAGTTCAGCCGCACCGTTTAATTCAGATGTACTTGTATCTTAATTATCCGTTGTAGTCTCTTTGAAAATGTAACTGGAATAACAATGCGAATTAATAGTAATATGTCTCTCGCATACATAAAACAATATATGTCTCCTGGTCACATAGAAGCAAGTGCGATAGTAACACATACATGAAGCATGTCTCCTACATAAATACTGACTCACATACGCGAATAGTCTGAAAGTAACATAGATAATGGCCCATACATAGATAACCATATCACTGCGGGGGACGACGACGAGTCTTGGTCTTCCTCGGGCGAGGACCGGAAGGCGATAAGCGCTGAGGCGGTGGATGAGGTTCGCGATAACCACGACCATAGTTAACCTCGTCTGTCACGGTTTGTGTCTCCTGCGTCGGTGGTGGTGGTGGGGTGTGAAACACTGTCTGAGAGAAGGCATAAGTGTTTGCATCTTGGTCATCATCCTCGCCGTCGCCCTCAAAGAACGAAGCACCACCAGTAAGCATCGGCGACTGCACTGAATGCATGAACGGTTGCGACTGGTTGCCTCCTGCGGTAAAGGATAACATGTAAAATTGATATAAATGCATGAACGAAGCACCACCACAAAGCATTGCTGACTGCACATAATGCATGAACGGTTACTACAATGTTGAAAAGAATGTAGTGAGTAGTGTTACCTAGTTCCATCTGCTGATGCCAGTAAGCGCTCCCTAGTTGTGAAGGAGGTGGCTGATGCCAGGAAGAGCTCCCTGGCTGCGAAGGACCAGGTTCTGAACGATGCACAGAGGGTCGTGGTTCTGAATGCTGGAGAGAGGGACGTGGCAGACGATGTGTTGGAGGAGGAAGTGCAACATCGGAAGATCGTCTACACGTAACAGCTGCATAAATACCGTGTAGCTTGTCATCAAGACGCCTCAACCATGAGACGTGCTCTCTTAGTGGGATAGTATCTCCCCTCTGAAAGCGCTGCATTAAAGTAGAAACCTCCTCTCGCGCCTCGTTTGTCAAGTCACCCTGTACACAGAGAGTTAACCAATTAGATCCTCGTTGTATGACAGATAACACAAATATATCCAGGTAGAAAATACTTAACATATGAGAACCATGGCACGTACCGCGTGGTGTCTGGTTCCCACAAAAGAAGTAGTTGGGTACATATCGTTGGTGAGAGGGGCTTCGATGTTATTAGGACCAGATGATGGTACCAAGTAGATCCTCGTTGTATGATAGTAACGTTGCAAATACAACCTAAACTTGTCCCAGTTAAAGGGATGAACCCCATCCCAGATATTTGTCGGCACGGTAGTCCATTCATCAACGTAAGGGGTAATGCTCTGAAGCCAATAATCCATGGTCTTGTTTCCTCCTAGGCGACTGTCCCTGAGATTGACATGCACGTTACATGATTAGGTATATTTTGAATGCAGAGCGGAGAACTAAAATAGTATAACTACTTACTTGTGCACGTGTTCTGGTAAATGTGGAATATCTGGAATGTCAGGCTCTTGACATAGACCGAAGTGTCTCATCACCCTATGAAGAGCCATCTCCTCAACCGTCACGTCGAACACTAACTTGGCCTTCGTCATCCAATAGTGCCAATCTCAAGTGCACAATCTAGAAATCCAAACTGGGTACCTGGATAATATAGCCTGATGTGAGTATGGCTCCTAGATAACTTGATCCTCGTGCAAACTATCAAATTGCGCCGTGAAGGACGGGTAGCAGCCCCTCACCTGGGTATGCGCAAATTGTCTCTGTGGAGGACAACAAATAAGCATTAGTAATACTATTGTATGGCAATAAATAATCGAATTAATTGTTACTTAATATGAAAGTACCTCTCGCCGTGCCCAAACAGATCCCATAGTAGGCAAGTCGCCGATAGCAAGCACATAAGCCCCATCCAAGTCCTCCAAACCAAAAGGTTTATCAACGTAGACATAGGGTCGTCCAATAGGGAATCTCTCGTATGACCAGAACCAAAACTCCTCTGCAGAATGTCCCCAGGGCAACGTGCGTCAGCTATCTCTCGTGCAATACCGATGAGTCGTGCATCGACAGTGGTCACGTGGTTCTCCGTAAACATCGTATTGCCGAACAGCCAAAGAATATATGCATCTAGGGACCGGTCAATCTGTGCCTTTGACAACTGAATATAGGGATATCCTAACGAGACAATCTACATAGAAACGTAATGATTGTATGAACAACGAGCAACTAAAAGAACAACATTTGTTTAAGTGGCCGTGAAGGTTACCTGAAACTGGCTCAACCATCTAAAAATAGGCCCATGAGGATCGTTGCCTATGCCCGTAGCAGTTGGCACCACAGCCAAAAAACGGGCCTGCATAGATGCTTGCTAACCAGATTCTGCCTCTAAAGGACCAATGGCAGCACCGGCCAGAGGTAACCCCAACAAGTAAGACACGTCTTGTAAAGTAGGCGCCATCTCTCCCCAGGGAAAGTGAAACGTATGTGCCTCTGGTCTCCATCTATCTACTAAGCAGGTAAGGAGTGACTTGTCGTAAGAGAAACGTTTCACTTGCCTCTTGCGTAACTGCAATGGTTCACCTGCCTCATCTAAGTCCGGACCATCAACCCACTCCTCCAATGTACCCTCAACCTATCGTGCCAAGGGTAGAAGTCCAGACCAACTTAACCTACAAAATAAAAGGATTGCAGCACAATGTTAGCTTATGGATTCCACTATATGTCAAACATAGTAAGTCGTTTTATGGATTCCACTATATGCACACATACCTATCAACCCATGAATCGTGTATCATCCAGTTAGACTTTGGGGTGCGAGTGACCAACACGTCCAAGTTCTTGCCCGCTTCCGTAAGGGCGTCCCGGTGTTTTCTATCGATATTAGCATTAAGCAACGGATACGAAGACATCTGCAATTCAAACAACAAATCTCACGTGCAAATAAAACATAGTACGACACATTGCAAATTAAAACATAGTCCTGACATATCACAAATTAAAACATAGTCCTGACATATTACAAATTAAAACATAATCCAGACATATTACAAATTAAAACATAGTCCTGACATATTACAAATTAAAACGTCATCCATACATGTTACAAATTAAAACATAGTACGACACATTATATAGCTTGTGAGTTATTCCTTCCTCGTCCGCCCCTTCGGCCTCGACTGCCACGACCACGTCCGCCTCTTGCTCTTGTTGTTGCAGTTGTCGATGTCGAAGCACCCGTTGATGTTGAAGCACTATCTTTGTTCAGGTCGGGACAATATTTCATCCTATGCCCATAAGCCGCGCATAACAAACATTGTCTCGTTGCTCCACCAGCTTCAGATTGGTCCATATCATTTGATGCGAAGGGCCTTTCGTCTGCCCCTACTTGTTCGGCGAAGTTCCGGATCCGGGATGTATACTCTCTCACTGTCGTTTACCTTGTTGAAATTGCCGACAACTCTAAACCATGTCATCTCACCTGTCCATGTATTGAGTACTGATTCTTTTATATAGTATGGGGACATGAAGGACGGAGAGTCCAACTCAATCTGGCCACATGCAGCCAACACATGTGAGCAAGGTAGGTGTAACAACTTCGGTTTGTTGCATGTGCACTCACACATTGGATAAATTTATGTTCCAATTTTTACCTTGCGTGTCTTCACCTCATTTGCAGAACCAAAACCATCGGTAGGAAGCTGAACATCATACCTCCTTTCCTAATTACCTATCAGACTGACAGTGTGCTTCTTTGATTTTGCTATCTTCTTTGCCATGTACTCCATGACATGGCTACAATAAGGTGTGTTCTTATTATCTACAATATGCTTCCTTGCTAACTCGTGCCTTTCTCTGAAATATCTCAAAGTGCCATGAAATACGGCCTCCACAATAGCTGTAAGTGGCAATGCTCTATTCCCTCCGAGTACAAAGTTATACACCTCTGCAAGATTGGTTGTCATGTGGCCATACCTAGCTCCATGGATGTCATGCAGCAAAGACCAATTCACATGAGGCTCTTTCTCAATCCACTCAGAAAAATTCTTTATTGCCCTCCCCTTCTTTCTCTTAGTATTAGGAGGGTCAATTCCTGGCAAGTCACAGAGACCTACTGGCTCCTCTAGCTCCGCGATGAGTGCTGCTAATTTAACCTGATCTTCTACCATTTTCTTCCTCGCACGAACCTGCTTCTTAATAAAATCATCTAGTTTTGACCAAATAAATTCGTATTTATGCTGTTGGCTCTGCTTGCATAATTTTTTGAACAAGTTCATCAACCGCTTGTTCTTGAACTGTGAAATTTTTTTTGCCCCAAGATGGCGCATGCACCACCGGCTCTGCAAGTCCCTCCAAGGTGTTGGTTCGTCAGGTATTGGATTACTTAGTGTCTTCACGGCCTTCAATATACCAGCATCTCTGTCATGAATTACACACACATTTGGTCGGTCCTACATGATGGCAATTTTCACTTGCCGGAAGAACCATGCCCAGTGGTTCGTCAGGTGTTCGATTACTTAGTGTCTTCACGGCCTTCAATATACCAGCATGTCTGTCATGAATTACACGCACATTTGGTCGGTCCTGCACGATGGCAATTTTCACTTGCCGGAAGAACAGTACCCAGCTAGGAAAGTTATCACCCTCCACAAATGTCATGGCAAGTGGGATGATTTGATTGTTCCCGTCCACACCAATAGCAGTCAGGATTTGCCCTCTATACTGACCGGTCAGGAATGTACCATCCACAAACATAACAGGAGGACAATGCCGGAAAGCTTCGATGCACATAGCGAAAGAGAAGAATACTCGTTTCAACACCTTGAAATCTGGTATACTAGGCAACCTCGTGTGCTGTACTTTCACATACGTGCCGGGATTCCTCTCCTTCAGTACATCAAGGAGATGGACAACATTATCATATGAGTCGAAGAACGTCCCAAACCTTTCCTCCATAGCCTTCTACTTAGCCCTCCAAGCCTTCCCATAAGGAATGACATAATTCCATCTGACCTTCACTGATGTTTGGATGTGTTTTCCTTCCATATCTTTCTTCTCTACTATCTCAGTATACATGAGTTGCGCAATGAGAGTTGAAGTCAGGTTAGGATGCTTCACCAACAGGTTCTTCCTCACACAATTGTGTGGGAAAACATTGGTGACAACCCAATGAATGCCATACTTCGGCACGTGCCCGTGCACCTTCCCAGGACAACTAGTTTCAACACATTTCACGGTATAATTTGTTTGACTTGATATGTGTGTCCGAAAAAACCCTCTGTGTAGACATAGCCCACTTTATCAACGCATACTTCAATTTTTTCTTTGTATCAAACATAGCCCCTATCTGGAATTGGTTCAGATTATACTGCCATGGAGTCTCATGGCCATCATTGACCGTAAGGCCGGTGAATATGTCCTCATTCCATGCAGAAGGAATCGGTACCTCCACTTCATCCTCCGAATTTTCAGAATCCAGATCGTCCGCCAATCCATCCTCGTCCTCTTCCTCCATCAGCCTCTGCATTTCATCCCCTTCCTCATCACCATCAGCAAAACTTGAACAGTCTAATATAATAGACTGGCTGCTCTGCCCAGTATCAGGACCACAAACATTGTGTGGCACGTAGTCCGACTCTTTCTTTGGTTGGCTAGCATCCACATCGTGTGGCTGTGACCCAGATAAATCAATCTCGTTAGCCACTTGACTGCCCTGGCTAGGTGCATACCCCCTGTGGACTTCTACGGTATTCTCTTCCTTCGCCACAGGTTGCATAAGGGCATATGGGTGGATTCTTCGGTCTCGACAACGTCTTAACAAAGTCAACCAATGTTGGATCCTATCTATCAGCATCAACTCCCACTTGACTTTTTTATAGGATTTGGTCCATAATGCATGAATACTGACGGAACATACTTTAGGATCCAGCCCGAAACTAGTGGTCAACCAGTACTTCAACTATCTAATGTCCAGTCTGTCCGGGTCTGCTAGTGTCATGACACCATTTTTAAACTCGCTAAGATCAACCACAACTCATTATATCCAATATTACCACCGCCGTAGTAAACAGTCAAATTTACTGATTCCGACATTTTCACGTGTCAGACATTGTCATCTTCTCATTAATCACAACGAACACTATTATTACCCGCTATAGTAACTATGCACTGAAATGCCTCCACAAACATATTAACACTAACTAATAAACTATACAATTTAGGGTTATGACGACATGGTTATACCTTCGAAGCGTGCGTCTCTTCCAGTCAGCTGCACCGGCCACCTCGCGGAGTGCTTGCACCACTGGACAACGGCAGCGCCGCTCACTCCACGACCAGAGGTTCAACTCCGGTCACCCCCCAAGCTGCTGCTCCTCCTCACCACCTCCTCCTCCTCCACAGTTGCTGCTCCTCCTCACCACCACCTCCTTCCCAACCGCACCTCCTCCACCCCACCATGGCTCCTCCCCCCCACCATGGCTCCTCCCCCAAACGCACAAAAAGCTATCCCATAGCAAAAAAAAAATGTAAGCCGGTGGAGAATGCTACGATCTATCTATTATGTGCCTTGGTTGTGAAAATGGGTGCAAACTGGAGGAGATCAGCGCGGGGTAGTGAACTCTACAGAGAAGAACGAGAGGAAGAGAAAGAAACAGGGGCGAGCCGACCGGAGGAAGGAGATGACACGCCCGGCCTTATCCAGACCTTTTCGATCAAGGCCTGGCCGAAAACCTCTTCGGCCGCGGACTGGCCGAAAACGGCCCATTTCGGTCGCGCGTAGGCCGAAGCTACTATTTTCGGCCGGCCCGGCATTGACGCCACCTCTTCGGCCCAGCTGAGGCCCTTTTCGGCCAACTGCTGGACGAAAAGTCCTTTTCGGCCAAATATAGGCCGAAAACTACCTCTTCGGCCACCACAAGGCCGACGGGGTAATATTTTTTATTTTTTGGCAATGGGTACTATACTTTCTGAATTAGCTATAAAAAAGGTGAGAGTTTTGAAAAAAAACCGTGCCTTGGAGGGTTCCTAAAGGACCAAGATGTAATTTCCTTACTGGGTGGTCCTATGTATCACTTAGCATCTTTAATAGATCTGGGGTCTTTACGCAAAAAGAAAGAATAGAAGAATGTATTTGTTTTCTTTGGACTTATTTTTTTGCCTCGGCCCACGTCAGATTCAAGGGCCTTTGGCTGGCATTGTTCTCCCGGCCCATTCTTTGGTTTCACAATGCAGAGTACCGCTGTTCCAAAAGAAGAAGAAAGCCCTTTCTAAAAAAAAGTTATTGTCACCATTATTTTACGGAAATGATTCAAATATATTATCAAAGTTTACCGAAAGTACAAAGCAACTCAAACATAATAAAAATTACATCGAGATTCGAAAACCACCGAACGACCACTACCGCCGCGAGAACAAGCTGCCGAAGGGCTATTGTCACCGCACCCCTGCCGGAGCTAGCTTGACCTTGTTGATACAACCGGAAAGTATTTGTGCACCAAAATTATTCAAAACTTGGTGAATTGTTTTTTTGTCCTTCTCACCTGCATGTTTCCTTTTATGGTCATGTCTGTTCTATTAGGTGAATGTTGATGTAGTTGTTGGAAAAATGATGCAAAAGGTGTTATTGTGGTCGTGGTCAAATACATAGAAGGCAAGTTAATCGGTATTAGAGCATCAACAAGCGAGGACATCAAATCTGGCCTCAGAAACTCCCGCGGACGTGTCCAGGCGCGTCTGCAAGTACTGACCGGACACTTCTCATTTAGGTGTGTCCGCACCTGTGTATGTCAAATTCGACCCCTCATATCCATGCAACATATGCACGTATGAAAATATAGATCAACAAACTAGCACCAAATCTAGTTAAATCAGGCACAATTGTAGGACAGTACCCTAAATATATGATTAAAAACTTAATTAAACGAGGAAGGGCAGAGGAAATCACCATTTCCTCGCCACCCCTTCCCCTTGCAGTCGGCGGTGTTGCTTTGGCCTTCGATGTACGCGTTAGCCATCGGAGGGTCGTCCTCATCGTTGTCGGAGCTTGATCCATTGTAGGAGTCATCCGATAGCTCCATGTGACCCCCGACAAGCCTGCGGAGCAAGCGTTCCTGCTCCTCGGCGTGCCTCCTCGCCTTCGCGATGCCTCGCGCTCCGACGGCTCCATAGCGAGTCGGAGCGCTTTGGCGTTCTTTCGCCGTAGCCGCCGCACATCTGTCTCCGTCGATGGTTAGGAAGCATCGGAGGACTGACGCCATGAGTGCGTCCTCGGGATAGAATGGCGCGAGCGCGATTGTTCGATGCCTCGCCGACACGTTGCCTGCCATGGCCTCTCTCGCGCGTTGCCGCTCGCGTTGTGTGGCCCGTGCCTCCGACTCAAGCATCCTCGAGCGGCCCGACACCGGCGAGGACACAAGCACCCAAGGGTGGTGGCGGGGCGACGTGCCTGGAATGGGACACAGCATGTGTCGGTGTCAAAACCGGCGGATCTCGGGTAGGGGTGGCCAAGCTGTGCGTTTGAGGATCGATGGTAACAAGGGAATGGGGACACGATGTTTACCCAGGTTCGGGCCCTCTCTATCGAGGTAATACCCTACTTCCTACTTGATTAATCTTGATGAATATTGGGTTACAAGAGTTGATTTACCTTGAGATCGTAATGGCTAAACCCTAGAAGTCTAGCCTATGTAATTGTGATTCTGCCAGCTCTTACGAACTAAACCCTCCGGCTTATATACACGCCGGAGGAGGCCTAGGGTTACATAAAGATGACTTGGGGAGGAAGGAATCATTACATCCGGACACATATTTTGCCTTTGTACATACATAGGAGTCCTATTCGGACACGGGGGATGACCTTCTGCTTTTATCTTCACAGCTCATCAGTCCGGCCCAGCTTCAGTAACCCGGACACCCGAGGACCCCTAAATACAGGACTCCCTCAGCAGGCGGCGCTCCCACCGATGTTGCGCGCTGAACGGGAGGTCCCAACAACGTCGACAGCGCTGCAACGGCGGGCGAAGGAGGACAACGCGTCGCTCCGTGAGTTGCCTTCGTTATTGCCTCCCTGATCTAGACGGGAGCGGCGCAAAGCAATGCGGAGAGCGACCACATCAACGTCACTCTCGTCGCCATTCGAGCCAAAGCCGCTGCGGTCATCCGCCATGGATCAGATTCAGAAGAGGAGATGACGGAGAGAGTGGAGTGGAGTGAGGTATAGGGTTCATCGGACGGGGTATATGTGGGGTCGTGATGGGCCACCCTGATGTGGCGGACCCGCCCGGGCCGCACATATCCACCTCCTATTTTGGGCTGGATATTAGTGGCGCCGGACAATTCATACGTTTAAGGACGGTTTGAGGCGTCCGGATGAGTCGGTTTCTTGTGACCGGTTACTGACCGGCCAGTGAGCCCGGGCAATTGAGACGGGTTTGAGGCCCCGGCTATAGATGCTCTTACGCCTGTCACTTTTAACATAATTACGGATCCTGAGATACTTGAGGCGATCACATTCAGGGAGGCTCCAGCTATAGCCAATGAACTTCCGCTATGCAATTTGGTCATTGCTTCAGATAGTTTGTGAGTGATCAAGTCGTTGGAAGATTGAACGAGGGGAGATTATGCGCAAATTATCATCTTGAAGAAAACGACATCGGATAGGGAAACTCGTAGATATTAGCTCGTAGTGCCGTCAGCGATGATTGTGCAATCTGTTTATGGAAACACATCGTGATCTCTCTCTCTCTCCCTCCCCAGTGCCTGATGGATCCGGCTTGCCTGATCGCTCGCTCTAGCGCACCCTGCTTACCTGCAGCGGGTGCACTGAACCAGAAACCCCTCCGAGGCCTCTCGTGGAACTCACGCGGCCACTGCTCCAACCAACTGAACAAACACCAGTTCGTGCACCGAGCCTCAGTTTAAAGCCGCCATTCGTACACACGCGGCTCACGTGGCTCCCAGCAGAGAATGTGCCGCCGCCCGTACACGGAGGCGATGCTCTTTGGAATCTGGCGTCAGGACCGCAAACAGCCACACACGTACTAGTACGGTTCCGATGGTCCAGGTCGATCAAGGGTATCCGATCCAGCCGACCGAGATGTATTTCCCGACCCCAAACAGTACAGACAGCATCGCACATAACACGACGTGCAAATCATATTCGGGCCCTCCTCCTGCTCCAGTAAATTTACAGTTTGTACGTACCGTTTTCTGACGAGCCGTGACAAGCGCCCCTCACTTGTGCGCTGCACACACACACCGCACACACGTTTGTTTCTTTCCGATTTTTGCCAAGGCCGGCCCGTGCCTTACGGGGTAGGCGGTTTATCAGTTGTATACACTCAGTGCTGGTGAGATTGGTGGTGCTATCGGATGATGTCATTTTACATTCTTTGGCTGGTTGCGTCCCTGCTTTCGCCCTTGTTTATGGTGATTTGAAAGAACAGCCTTATAATACCCCTCGCGACGCAAGTTGCAACCACAATCGAATCGCGGGTACACATGTAGAGTAGCACATTTCCTCTTCTTTATGCGCATGGAACCAACGTCCCGTCGCCTAAAGGGAAGGGGAGAAAAGGATCGTCGACAGGCAGAGAAAGAGAAAGAGCGAAGGCGTGGCTCTAGGTCGACCCCTACGTGACAAAATTTCCCTTGTCGCGCTACCCGTCAGTCGGCTAGTAGATGGACTAGTAGTAGTGGTACAAAACCTCTCTGAGGCCTGAGCTAGTTTGGCTGTGCGTAATCATGCCTACCTCGACCCGGACCCGTAGATCAGAGCCCGGCAAGCGTTGCAGCAGGGCAGGATCCTCCATATCACCCCAAGTACTATGTTGTTCCCTCGCGGATGATCTTTTCATGAAGTTTCACCCCCTCTTTCGTCTATCTTTCACACGAGCTAGCCCTTTCTTTCTCTTTACTTGAGTCCATCACCTGGCGCGGCAGCCATTGGCCGCACAATCTTATGGACGCGAGCGTCTGCACGTAGGCCTTTGCTGTTTGCTCCACGACCCACTGTCCATTGCCCCCCTTAATTATTCACCTTGTCTTTGTAGTTGCCGCCCGCTGCCAAGTTCGTGTCCCGTCTCCCCGCACTAGCTATTACACATACTCCCTCTGTTTCAAAATAGTAACTCAATTTTATACTAATTTTATAAGTTAACTAACTTTATAAGTTAGTATAAAGTTGAGTTATCTATTTTGAAACGGTTATACTAACTTATAAAATTAGTATAAAGTTGAGTTATTTATTTTGGAATGGAGGTGTACGTGCGTAGCATAGGCACACGCACACACATCTCACTGACATCTCCTCCCAAACATGGCTGTCGCATGTTGATTACTACGTACTCCTAGTGGTGGTGGCAGCAGGCCGCCGTCGACGGTAAGAACCTCGATCGATCGATCGGATCGGACGGCCTGCCCACGTACGCAAAACACTTGCGTCCACCCACCTGGTCATTTCACTCTCTGCCCCCCTCCCTCTCCGGGTCGCTGCATGAGCCCCGTCGACAATCTGTCGGTAAAAGGACCCCTAACTTACCACGATTCGATGGCGATGGCCTAATTGTCTCTCTGTTAATTTCTTTCCATTCATCGATCGAGATGTTTCGGTTTACCATGAGCTATCAGTACGTACGTAGAGCTGATACAGTGTAGTAGGACTCTTGTATACGATCGAGTCGTCTCATGACTATAACGCCAACCATAGACGTCCGGTTGGCGGCTTCGTACTGCATGCATGCGACCATGCATTACGCGCGCACGCGCATGGCCAACTGGAGACGTTGAGTCCGCTCGACTGCGACCTGCCCTGCCGCGGACGTATGTGTACGGAGCTTGGCAAATATTCTACGTGCCGCAGAACAGCTGTCCGGCTAATCACATTGTTTTCATGCATGGTGACTAGTTAATTAAGCCTGTGTTTTGGTGAAAATTAAGGAACCTGCCCTGCCCTCGGATAACATACTTATACCACGGCCTGCAAATTACAAACTTCGTCGTTTAGTCCACTAGCTTATCCGTGTACTATGTGTAAACGAATACCAATCCGAAGTGGGCATGAACGATCAGGTCAATGATTAACCCTATGTGAGCGTCTGGTTGTTAATTAACTCGACTTTAATCACGACTCGATCTGGCTGTCCTGCACGCACGAGCTCAGCTGCCAGACGTGATTGTGGTACGTACGTACTCCATCTCCAGTCCGATGCTCGATCCAGCTGTAGATTTTAATTGGCAATCAGAGCGTTCCGACCTGACGTGCATGTAAAGTAGTTTTCGTTTGACTTTGAGCGGGGACGCGCAACATACTACATCATCGTCTGAAAACGATCGCATCGGAAAGGGAGACCCCGATCGATGCCCGTCTGCATGAGCAGCTCACACTGCTCCTCCGATCGACGTCCAACTGTGCGGCCCCTACAGAATCCACCCATCGATCGCTAGCTAGCTAGCTAGCTAGGTCACCGCGGCGTGTCTTTTCGGTGGCGGCCAAATATTTAATCGGACGGAGATGTTGGTCGCCGATGGCCATCAGCGTGACAGCCGCCCCCGGCCCGGGTGAAACAGCGTCCGTGCATGGGAGACAAATTTTTATTCAGGTGATGGCGCGCCTTGGCGTCGACATGGCAACAGCAGTCGGCGACCGCGACCGGCGATAGAAATACACTCCCAACAGTCGGCGTTATTTCCCGTGTGCAGCACTTCACGGAATCGATCGGCCGGGTGAAAACGAAGAAGAAGCGGGCGAAAAGGGCGGACAGACACGCCATTGCGGCCTGGTTGGCGTGACGGCGATGCGCCGAGGAAAACAACGTGCGTGCGGTGACGAGGTCCTGACATTATTTAACACATCGTACGTCTTTGGTTGGGAGTTGGAGGCTTAAGCCTCACTGTTAGCAGTTTGCGAGTATGATGAGTAGTACGTTTGTAGTTGTTGTAGTTCGGATGAGGACACGTACTGCTACTAGTCGTCTACTACGATACGTCGTTGGCAACTTTTTCTTTTTGGGAAACATCGTTAGCAACTTAACACATGGACGTGGGGCAGGCTTGGGCGCGAAGGAAAGAAAAATGGGAGAACGGAACGGACGGTTGTGAGACGATGATGATCATGGTCTGGTCCCCCGTGATAATATGATAGATAAATGCGGTTGGGTGGGAGAAACACGGGCCAAATGGAGTAGTTTGGGAAGAGCGCAAGCTTTCTACTCTGGTACGTACTCTGGATGGATGAGGTGGTTGGCTTTGGCTACGTCGACGACTGCGGCGCCCAAAATTAATATCTTATCAAGCGGCCAGTTATATATTACTTCCTCCGTTCCTAAATATAAGTCTTTGTAGAGATTCCACCATGAATCACATACGGATGTATATAAATGCATTTTAGAGTGTAGATTCACTCATTTTGTCCCGTATGTGGTCCATAGTAGAATCTTTTCAGAGATTTTATATTTAGGAACGGTGGGAGTACAATAAAAAAATCCTATACAGCTCGGTTGAAACAGGGGCACGCGTGAACGAACAGGAGCAACATTTACTCGGGCACCCGTTGCGTGTCACGTACATGAGTACATGGGTTCCCTGATTATACGTACGACCCCATGGATGGGCGCGTAGCAACGGGTGCCAGGCATCCTGGGCGCGAGCGAGGCATACACCGCGGATGACAGCCAGGTGGGCAGCTTTCCGCTGACGACGCGCGGCCTGGGGCGTCTGCAGTCGGCCGGGCGGCAGCAGCGACGTTGCTCCCTGGCCACCCATCACTCCCGGCCGCCATTAATATCCGTCCGTCGTGCACCACTCCCGGCGCGCCCATGGCCTCGCCCGTACGGCGCGACGTACCCCGTACCGGCTGTACCCTTTGGCCTCATTCGCCAGCTTGCCAGCCATAGATGCAGGCAGCGGCTGGCTGGCCCTGGCCGGCTTGCGGCGACTGGCAAAGCTGTTCCTAGTCCTCTTTATCTTATCGCCAGCCAGGCCGGAGTAAATTGACCGCGGCACTCGTACCGCCCGGCGTTGTACCTCTCGTCCACGCATTTAGGGTGATGGAGAAGAGCATGTCCAGTGTTTGGTTCGCAGACATCCTCGGCCCGACGTGAGCAGGGCGACCTGGTACGTACCAATGGTGGGGAGCAGGCGGCATAGTGATGGGAACGGCAGCTTGGTTCATGTCATGCCGTGGCTCAATCCACACTACTATTATGCGATGTAATGAGTGCTTTGACCGTTCTGTGGGAGTGGCGGCAATGGCATCCGTCTTCAATAATTGGGACGAATTGGAGCGGAGCAGTGAACACCAAGATTCTGGTAGTATGGAAATTGTTTGAACGGACGTCACGCGCGCATTTCTACTGTTTCGGTTGTGTACGCTACTCTACTGGCCAGTGCATAGGCAGGCATTGGGTGCAGGAGAAGAGGATGGGGCATTGGTTAGAGGTTACACGACTGTGCACCAACCGATCCGGCAGGCAATAAAAGAAAGAGGCAACTGGGCAACGGCGCTGTGTCGACCATATCCACACACCCGATCCTCGTCGTCGAGGGTTGGTCAAAGCCCACCCAGCTCCCGAGAATCTCCAGGGAGACGTCGACACTCAAAAGGAAAGGAGACGCGTGCGGTGCGGCCATGCAGCTATCTGGCTGTCTTCACATCACAGGAGACGCGTACTACTCCTAGCATGCATGTAGTAGCTGTTCCCATGGAGCGGGCCGTACTTCGTGCCTACTGTTGCCTGCAGATGAGCTCACTGCCGCTCGACTTGACAGCCTGTGCCCCAGCCCAGCCTAACCCAAGCGTCGATCATCTGGTCTGCTCCTGCCCCTGCCCTCTCTCTTGCCAGCTGCACCTCATTACCACACCCGCGACGACTCTGTCGTGACATGGGACACCTGCCGACCTCCTACCGCTTCACGTAGGGGGGCGACAGATTACTGTATTGGGCGACCGTACGGCGTCTTGGAGAAAAGCAACTAGAGCATCTACAACCCAAACCCGTTTTCCCCCGAGCGTCCGAGCGACAGACAGCACACGGTCCAATCGCCGTCACCGAATCACATCGCCGCCACCACCAGCCCCAACCCCCTCCCATCCGGAGGCAAAATTTCATGTTTTGACCCTTTTCTGATAGAAATTCAGTATCTGACCCCGGTTTGTAAATTTTTCGGCATTTGGCCCTTTTGCTACCGCCACGGGCACTAGCCGTAGGGTTAGACAGCCTACCGCTAGGCCCCTGACGGTATGGTGCGACGGAGGGGGACAACGGCCGTTTGCCTGTACTGACGTGGATAAGTACCCTACTGCCGTCTCCCTTGGCGGTAGGCTGTCTAACCCTACCGCCAGAGCCCCTGGCGGTAGGTTGTGGCTGGGTTTTGCCGTAGAAACCTTCTATAACGAAATATGCAGGGGCCCTGATGGTAGGTTCACCTACCGCCAGGGGGGCGGCGGTAGGCTGTGTGACCCTACCGCCAGGGTCCTTGGCGGTAGGGTCCTGTGTTTTATTGTTTTAAGTTCATTTGCTTGCTTCTTTTCAAATTCAATACGACAACAATATCACAGCATGTTTCACAAATATGACATCAATATCACAGATCTTAAACAATTAAACTTGGGCATCACATACACATTAACAAAACTTGAAGTGCATAGAACATTTCAAACGAAGTCAACTAATTAGTAATTGAAGTCCCACATAGTTTCACAAATAGCAAACACATAGATCCACAAATAGCAAACACATAGTTCCACGTAGTTTCACAACCACTAGACAAGTTCAATCAAACGAAGTTCAACCAAATAGCAAACACATAGACAACCCAACTACAAGAGCCAACTATCGAAGAGCATAATCAGTTGCTCATTCCCCTCTTGGAGGTACGGTCCTCATTACTCTTTGAACGAGTCTCTTCAGTCTTCTTCTTGGGCCGTCGAGTAACCGGTCTCTGGAAAGGGTCCGGACTAAGCAAATCCTTCTTCTTCGGATTCCGCTTCGGCATCTGAGGTGGTTGAGATGATTGAGTTGGTGGAGGTCCATAATCTTCATCGTACTCCTCCTCCCCATTGCCCTCATCCTCCTCCCCTTTTTCATATGTGGCCTCCTCCCCATCCTCTTCCTCCTCCTCAACCAACCTAGACGACGAGGGAACATGGCTCGATGAGCCGATGTGACCCTGTGTGGCTGCAGGATGATAAGCTTCAACCGACCCAGCTCCAGCACACCCAAGCAGGCCTACCAGCTTGCGACAACGCTTCACGAGCTTGGTATGTCCTACTCCTCCAAACATGCATCCATGCCCTTTGTGTATTATACCAAATGACCAAATTATTTTTTATGTTCTGTTTATCAATTGTAAAAAAACTATAGATTTACCGGATGATGAAATTGAGAACTAGGGGCGTGAAGAATTCATATCCAAGGAGTTTGTCGATACCTCGGTTCAGACGACGAGATGATGACATGGTACTGATGATGAACATCCAGAAAAGAATAGAGAAGGAAGTGGAGCATGATCTCAACTTCAAGGGTTCAATAAAAAGCATGATAGTTGTTCCCGTGATAAGATCAATGGCGCACAGTCTCTACAAGGACTACTTCAAACCCAAGCCAACATACCATGAAAGGTTCTTTCGACGTCGCTAAGCAAACCTAAGTTCTTGCACATAGTAAATATTGTGGAGGCATATGATCTTGAATCCGAGGAAGGATTGTCATGGACAATTGCCGTTCTCTATTATGAAGAAATGCACGACTGCTATAAGGATGCTTGCATATGGTAAGGCACAAATGCCACTGATAAGATTGTTTAGATGGGCGAGACGATGAACTTTGCCCGCAGCATGGTGCAGGTGTTTGGACTAGAGTACCTACGAGATCTACTACTTCTTGAGCTTGCGTTAGTTTTTCCCTTGAAGAGAAAAGGGTGATGCAGCAAAGTAGAGATAAGTATTTTCCTCAGTTTGAGAACCAAGGTATCAATCCAGTAGGAGAAGAACACGCAAATCGCCAATACCTGCACAAACAATCAAACACTTGCACCCAACGCTATAAAGGGGTTGTCAATCCCTACACGGTTATTTGCAAAAGTGAGATCTGATAGAGATAGATAAATAAAAGATAAAATATTTTTCAGTTTTTGATTTATAGATCTGAAAGTAAAAGATTGCAAAATAGCAGATCAGAAACTAATATGATAGAAAATAGACCCGGGGGCCATATGTTTCACTAGAGGCTTCTCTCATGATAGCGAATAATACGGTTGGTGAACAAATTACTGTCGAGCAATTGATAGAAAAGCGCAAAGTTATGACGATATCCAAGGCAATGATTATGTAATATAGGCATCACGTACGTATCAAGTAGACCGAAACGAGTCTGCATCTACTACTATTACTCCACACATCGACCGACACCTGCCTGCATCTAGAGTATTAAGTTCACGAAGAACAAAGTGTTGGAAATATGCCCTAGAGGCAATAATAAAAGAGTTATTATTATATTTCCTTGTTCATGATAATCGTTTATTATCCATGCTATAACTGTATTGATTGGAAACTCAAATACACGTGTGGATGAATAGACAGACTTTGTGTCCCTAGTGAGCCTCTACAGGACTAGCTCGTTGATCAAAGATGACCGCGGTTTCCAGGTCATAGACATGAGTTGTCATTTGATAACGGGATCACATCATTAGGAGAATGATGTGATGGACGAGACCCAAACATAAACATAGCTTTTGATCGTGTCAGTTATCGCTATAGTTTTCTGCATGTCAAGTATAAGTTCCTATGACCATGAGATCATGTAACTCACTGACACCGTAGGAGTGCTTTGTGTGTGCCAAACGTCACAACGTAACTGGGTGACTATAAAGGTACTCTACAGGTATCTCCGAAGGTGTCTGTTGAGTTGACATGGATCGAGACTGGGTTTTGTCACTCCGTATGACGGAGAGGTATCTCCGGGCCCACTCGGTAATACGTCATCTCAATGAGCTCAAAGTGACTAAGTAGTTGGTCACGGGATTATGTATTACGGTAACGAGTAAAGAGACTTGCCGGTAACGAGATTGAACTAGGTATAGAGATACCGACGATCGAATCTCGGGCAAGTAACATACCGACGAGACAAAGGGAACTGTATACGGGATTGCCTGAATCCTTGACATCGTGGTTCATCCGATGAGATCATCGAGAAACATGTAGGAGCCAATATGGGTATCCAGATCCCGCTATTGGTTATTGACCTGGGAGTGTCTCGGTCATGTCTACATGGTTTCCGAACCCGTAGGGTCTACACACTTAACGTTCGGTGACGCTAGGGTTGTTAGTGAGAAGAGTGCATGGTTACCGAAGGTTGTTCGGAGTCCCGGATGAGATCCCGGACATGACGAGGGTCTCCGGAATGGTCCGGAGACGAAGATTGATATATAGGATGAAAGGTTTCGGAGTACCGGAAGTGTTCCGGGGAGCATCGGGAAATCGGCGGAGTACCGGAAGGGCTTTTCGGGGGTCCGGAAGAAGTTCTGGGCCTAGTGGGCCACAAGGGGGAACACCACAGCCCTCAGGGGGCTGTGCGCCCCCCCTGGGCCCTCTCCTCATGCGGCTAAGGGGGTGGGACCCCCTAGGGCTGGCCGCACCCCTTGGCCTTGGGGGGCAAGGCACCTAGGGGGGAAACCCTAGGGCCTGGGCGCCTCCCCCTGCCCTGGCCGCCGCCCCCTCCCCTTGCCCTGGCCGCCGGCCCCTAGGGGGAAACCCTAGGGCGCCCTCACCTCTCCACCCCCCCTATATATAGTGAGGCAAAGGGAGGGCAGCAAACACAAGTTCGTGCCTCGGTGCTGCCCTCCCTCTCCCATATCATCTTCCTCTCCTGCGGTGCTTAGGCGAAGCCCTGCAGGAATTCCTCTCCACCATCACCACCACGCCGTCGTGCTGCCGGTTCTCCATCAACCTCTCCTCCACCCCTTGCTGGATCAAGAAGGAGGAGACGTCCCCGAGCCGTACGTGTGAAGAACGCGGAGGCACCGTTGCTTCGGTGCTAGGTCTTCGGCGATCTGAATCGCGACGAGTACGACTCCATCATCCGCGTTCATAACGCTTCCGCTTAGCGATCTACAAGGGTACGTAGATCACACTCTCCCCTCGTAGTTGCATCTACTAGATTGATCTTGGTGAACGGTAGGAAAATTTTTGTTTCCCATGCAACGTTCCCCAACAGTGGCATCATGAGCTAGGATCTTGCGTAGATGCTTTCTCGAGTAGAACACAAAGAAGTTTGTGGCGTTGATGTTTAAATTGCTGCCCTCCTTAGTCTTTCTTGATTCAGCGGTATTATAGGATGAAGCGGCCCGGACCAACTTTACATGTCCACGTACATGAGACCGGTTCCATCGACAGACATGTGACTTTTGTTGCATAAGATGGCTGGCAGGTGTCTGTCTCTCCTATCTTAGTTGAATCGGAATAGAACAAGGCGGTCCTTGTAGAAGGTTAAATAGCAACTTGAATATCACCGTTGTGGTTTTGCGTAGGTAAGAAGCGTTCTTGCTAGATACCCATAGCAGCCACGTAAAACATGCAACAACAAATTAGAGGACGTCTAACTTGTTTTTGCAGGGTATGTATGTGATATGATATGGCCAATGACATGATGAAATATATTTTGATGTATGAGATGATCATGTTGTAATAGTTAACATCGACTTGCATGTCGATGCATACGGCAACCGGCAGGAGCCATAGGGTTGTCTTTATTTTTTGTATTACCTGCGTGTCAATCATTAAGCGCTTTGTAATGCTTTACTTTATCGCTAAACGGTAGCAATAGTAGTAAGAGCATGGTGGGGCGCCGACAACCCCGATGGCAACACGATGATGGAGATCATGATGATGGAGATCATGGTGTGGCGCCGGTGACGATGGAGATCATGCCGGTGCTTTGGAGATGGAGATCAAAAGCACGAGTTGATGGCCATATCATGTCACTTATGATTTGCATGTGATGTTAATCCTTTTATGCATCTTATTTTGCTTAGGACGACGGTAGCATTATAAGGTGATCCTTCACTAAAATTTCAAGATAAAATTGTGTTCCCCCCGAGTGTGCGCCGTTGCGAAGGTTCGTCGTTTCGAAGCACCACGTGATGATCGGGTGTGATAGACTCTACGTTCGCATACAACGGGTGCAAGCCAGTTTTGCACGTGCAGAACACTCGGGTTAGACTTGGCGAGCCTAGCATGTACAGACATGGCCTCGGAACACGGAGGACCGAAAGGTCGAGCATGAGTCATATAGTAGATATGATCAACATGTTGATGTTCACCATTGACACCACCTCATCTCACGTGATGATCGGACTTGGGTTGGTGAATTTGGATCATGTCACGCTCGAATGACCGGAGGGATGTCAATTTGAGTGGGAGTTATAATTAATTTGATTAGGTAATAACTCACTTATCATGAACAATAGTCTAAAATGTCTTTGCAAATTTATGTTGTAGATGGCTCGCGCAGGGGTTCCCCTGAATTTTAATGCGTTCCTAGAGAAAGCTAAACTGAAAGATGATGGGAGCAACTTTGTGGACTGGCTCCGCAATCTGAGGATCATCCTCACAGCTGCCCAAAAGGTTTATGTCCTAAATGCACCGCTAGGTCAACCCCCCGCTCCTGGAGCATCTGCGGACGATATGAACGTCTGGCAGACGCGTTCGGATGACTATTCGATAGTACAGTGTGCCATGTTGTACGGCTTGGAAGGAGGACTCCAAAGGCGTTTTGAACGTCATGGTGCATATGAGATGTACACGGAGTTGAAATTCATCTTTGAGAAGAATGCTAAGATCGAGAGGTATGAGACCACCGATAAATTCTTCGCTTGCAAGATGGAGGAGAATTCGTCTGTCAGTGAGCACTTACTGAAGATGTCTGGGTACTATACCCGCATAGCTGATCTGGGACTTGTGTTCCCGGATGAGGCTATCATTGACAGAATTCTCCAGTCACTCCCTCCAAGCTACAAGAGCTTCGTCCAGCAGTACAACATGCAAGGGATGAATAAAACCATCGCCGAGCTGTTTTCGATGCTGAAAGTCGCTGAGGCAGACATCCAGAAGGAGGATCAAGTGTTGATGGTCAATAAGACCACCAGTTTCAAGAAGAATGGCAAGGGCAAGAAGGGTAACTCTAAGAAGGGTGGCAAAGCAGTTGCTAATCCAGTGAAGAAACCCAAGGCTGGGCCCAAGCCAGAGACTGAGTGTTTCTATTGCAAGGGGAATGGCCACTGGAAGCGGAACTGCCCCAAGTATCTGGCGGACAAGAAGGGGGCCAACAACAACAAAGGTATATATGATATACATGTTATTGATGTGTACCTTACCAACTCTCGTTGTAGTGCCTGGGTATTTGATACCGGTTCGGTTGCTCACATTTGCAACTCTAAACAGGAACTGCGGAATAAACGGAGGCTGGCGAAGGACGAAGTGACGATGCGCGTGGGAAATGGTTCCAAGGTTGATGTGATCGCCGTCGGCACGCTCGCTCTTCGATTACCATCGGGATTAGTTATGAACCTGAATAATTTAGTGCCTGCGTTAAGCATGAACATTATATCTGGATCTTGTTTATTGCGAGACGGTTACTCATTTAAGTCAGAGAATAATGGTTGTTCTATTTATATGAGTAATATCTTTTATGGTCATGCACCCGAAGTTAGGGGTTTATTCTTATTGAATCTCGATAGTGATGATACACATGTTCATAACATTGATGCCAAAAGATGTAGAGTAGATAATGATAATACCACTTTCTTGTGGCACTGCCGTCTCGGTCATATCGGCGTGAAACGCATGAGGAAGCTCCATGCTGATGGACTTTTGGAGTCTCTTGATTTTGAATCACTTGACACGTGCGAGCCGTGCCTCATGGGCAAGATGACAAGGACCCCGTTTTCAGGGACAATGGAACGGGCAAGTGACTTATTGGAAATCATACATACTGATGTGTGCGGTCCGATGAGTGTAACGGCGCGCGGTGGATATCGTTATTTTCTCACCTTCACTGACGACTTAAGTAGATATGGGTATATTTACTTGATGAAGCATAAGTCTGAAACTTTTGAAAAGTTCAAGCAATTTCAGAGTGAAGTTGAAAATCATCGTAACAAGAAGATCAAGTTCCTACGATCTAATCGAGGGGGAGAATATCTGAGTTATGAGTTTGGTGATCACTTAAGAAAATGTGGAATTGTTTCACAGTTGACTCCACCTGGAACACCACAGCGTAATGGTGTGTCCGAACGTCGTAATCGAACCCTATTAGATATGGTACGTTCTATGATGTCTCTTGCCGACTTGCCACTATCGTTTTGGGGATATGCGTTAGAGACAGCTGCATTCACTTTCAATAGGGCTCCATCTAAGTCCGTTGAGACAACACCGTATGAACTGTGGTTTGGTAAGAAACCTAAGTTGTCTTTTCTCAAGGTTTGGGGTTGCGATGCTTATGTCAAAAGGCTTCAGCCAGAAAAGCTCGAACCCAAAGCGGACAAATGTGTCTTCATAGGATACCCAAAAGAAACAGTTGGGTACACCTTCTATCTCAGATCCGAGGGCAAAGTGTTTGTCGCTAAGAACGGGTCCTTCCTCGAGAAAGAGTTTCTCTCGAAAGAATTGAGTGGGAGGAAGGTAGAACTTGATGAGGTTATTGAACCTCTGCTTCAACCAGAAAGTAGCGCAGCACAGAAAGATGTTTTTGTGGAGCCTACAGAGGTTGAAGAGGAAGCCAATGATGATGATCAAGAAGCTTCCGATCAAGTTACTACCGAACCTAGTAGGTCGACAAGGGTACGCACTGCACCTGAGTGGTATGGTAACCCTGTCTTGGAGGTCATGTTGTTAGACAACGGTGAACCTACGAGCTATGGAGAAGCGATGGTGGGCCCAGATTCCGACAAATGGTTAGAGGCCATGAAATCCGAGATGGGATCCATGTATGAAAACAAAGTATGGACTTTGGAAGTATTACCTGAAGGGCGGAAGGCCATTCAGAATAAATGGATTTTTAAGAGGAAGACGGACGCTGACGGTAATGTCACCGTGTATAAAGCTCGACTTGTGGCAAAGGGTTTTTCACAAGTTCAAGGGATTGACTACGATGAGACTTTCTCACCCGTAGCGATGCTTAAATCCGTCCGAATCATGTTAGCAATAGCTGCATATTTCGATTATAAAATTTGGCAGATGGATGTCAAAACAGCGTTCCTTAACGGTTTTCTTAAGGAAGAGTTGTATATGATGCAACCAGAGGGTTTTGTCGATCCAGAGAATGCTGACAAAGTATGCAAGCTCCAGCGTTCCATTTATGGGCTGGTGCAAGCATCTCGGAGTTGGAATCTTCGCTTTGATGAGGTGATCAAAGCGTTTGGGTTTATACAAGTTTACAATGAAGCTTGTATTTACAAGAAAGTGAGTGGGAGCTCTATAGCGTTTCTAATATTATATGTGGACGACATATTACTGATTGGAAACAATATAGAATTTTTGGATAGCGTGAAGGGGTATTTGAACAAGAGTTTTTCGATGAAAGATCTCGGTGAAGCTGTTTTCATATTGGGCATCAAGATCTATAGAGATAGATCAAGACGCTTGATAGGACTTTCACAAAGCACATACCTTGATAAAGTTTTGAAGAAGTTCAAAATGGATCAATCCAAGAAGGGGTTCTTGCCGGTATTGCAAGGTACGAAGTTGAGTAAGACTCAATGCCCAGTGACTGCGGATGACAGAGAAAAGATGAGTGTCGTCCCCTATGCTTCAGCCATAGGCTCTATCATGTATGCAATGCTGTGCACAAGACCAGATGTCAGCCTTGCCATAAGTATGGCCGGAAGGTTTCAAAGTAATCCTGGTATGGATCACTGGACAGCGGTCAAGAATATCCTAAAGTACCTGAAAAGGACTAAGGATATGTTTCTCGTTTATGGAGGTGATCAAGAGCTCGTCGTAAAGGGTTACGTCGATGCAAGCTTTGACACTGATCCGGATGACTCTAAGTCTCAAACCGGATACGTATATATTCTCAACGGGGGAGCGGTGAGCTGGTGCAGTTCCAAGCAGAGCGTGGTAGCTGATTCTACATGTGAAGCGGAGTATATAGCTGCCTCGGAGGCGGCGAAGGAAGGTGTCTGGATGAAGGAGTTCATGACAGATCTTGGAGTTGTGCCTAGTGCACTGAACCCAATGACTCTGTTCTGTGACAACACTGGTGCCATTGCTCTAGCCAAGGAACCAAGGTTTCACAAGAGGACCAGACACATAAAACAACGCTACAATTCCATCCGCGATTCGGTCAAGGAGGAGGACATAAACATTTGCAAAGTACACACGGATTTGAATGTTGCAGATCCGTTGACTAAGCCTCTTCCACGGGCTAAGCACGATCAACACCAAGACTCTATGGGTGTTAGATTCATTACCTTGTAATGCTAGATTATTGACTCTAGTGCAAGTGGGAGACTGTTGGAAATATGCCCTAGAGGCAATAATAAAAGAGTTATTATTATATTTCCTTGTTCATGATAATCGTTTATTATCCATGCTATAACTGTATTGATTGGAAACTCAAATACACGTGTGGATGAATAGACAGACTTTATGTCCCTAGTGAGCCTCTACAGGACTAGCTCGTTGATCAAAGATGACCGCGGTTTCCAGGTCATAGACATGAGTTGTCATTTGATAACGGGATCACATCATTAGGAGAATGATGTGATGGACGAGACCCAAACATAAACATAGCTTTTGATCGTGTCAGTTATCGCTATAGTTTTCTGCATGTCAAGTATAAGTTCCTATGACCATGAGATCATGTAACTCACTGACACCGTAGGAGTGCTTTGTGTGTGCCAAACGTCACAACGTAACTGGGTGACTATAAAGGTACTCTACAGGTATCTCCGAAGGTGTCTGTTGAGTTGACATGGATCGAGACTGGGATTGGTCACTCCGTATGACGGAGAGGTATCTCCGGGCCCACTCGGTAATACGTCATCTCAATGAGCTCAAAGTGACTAAGTAGTTGGTCACGGGATTATGTATTACGGTAACGAGTAAAGAGACTTGCCGGTAACGAGATTGAACTAGGTATAGAGATACCGACGATCGAATCTCGGGCAAGTAACATACCGACGAGACAAAGGGAACTGTATACGGGATTGCCTGAATCCTTGACATCGTGGTTCATCCGATGAGATCATCGAGAAACATGTAGGAGCCAATATGGGTATCCAGATCCCGCTATTGGTTATTGACCTGGGAGGGTCTCGGTCATGTCTACATGGTTTCCGAACCCGCAGGGTCTACACACTTAACGTTCGGTGACGCTAGGGTTGTTAGTGAGAAGAGTGCATGGTTACCGAAGGTTGTTCGGAGTCCCGGATGAGATCCCGGACATGACGAGGGTCTCCGGAATGGTCCGGAGACGAAGATTGATATATAGGATGAAAGGTTTCGGAGTACCGGAAGTGTTCCGGGGAGCATCGGGAAATCGGCGGAGTACCGGGAAGGTTTTCGGGGGGTCCGGAAGGTGTTCTGGGCCTATTGGGCCACAAGGGGGGACACCACAGCCCTCAGGGGGCTGTGCGCCCCCCCTGGGCCCTCTCTCCATGCGGCTAAGGGGGTGGGACCCCCTAGGGCTGGCCGCACCCCTTGGGCTTGGGGGGCAAGGCACCTAAGGGGGAAACCCTAGGGCCTGGGCGCCTCCCCCTGCCCTGGCCGCCGCCCCCCTCCCCTTGCCCTGGCCGCCGGCCCCTAGGGGGAACCCTAGGGCGCCCTAACCTCTCCACCCCCCCTATATATAGTGGGGCAAAGGGAGGGCAGCCAACACAGTTTGTGCCTCGGTGCTGCCCTCCCTCTCCCGTCATATCTTCTCCTCCCGCAGTGCTTAGGCGAAGCCCTGCTGGAGTTCTTCTCCACCATCACCACCACGCCGTCGTGCTGCCGGTTCTCCATCAACCTCTCCTCCACCCCTTGCTGGATCAAGAAGGAGGAGACGTCCCCGAGCCGTACGTGTGAAGAACGCGGAGGCACCGTTGCTTCGGTGCTAGGTCTTCGGCGATCTGAATCGCGACGAGTACGACTCCATCATCCGCGTTCATAACGCTTCCGCTTAGCGATCTACAAGGGTACGTAGATCACACTCCCCTCTCGTAGTTGCTTCTACTAGATTGATCTTGGTGAACGGTAGGAAAATTTTTTGTTTCCCATGCAACGTTCCCCAACACAAAGTAACACCTTAAGTAAGATGACATGATTAGAGAAATAAACTCAAGCAATATGATGTAAACCCCATCCTTTTACGCTCGATGGCAACAACACAATACGTGCCTCGCTACCCCTACTTTGTCACTGGGTGAGGACATCGCAAGATTGAACCCAAAGCCAAATACTTCTCCCATTGCAAGAAAAATCAATCTAGTGTTGGAAATATGTCCTAGAGATAATAATAAAATGGTTACATGAATAAGTGTTTTTCAATGAAGGACCTTGGAGAAGCTGCTTACACATTAGGCATCAAGATCTATAGAGATAGATCGAGACGCCTCATTGGTCTTTCACAAAGCACATACCTTGACAAGATATTGAAGAAGTTCAATATGGATCAGTTCAAGAAGGGGTTCTTGCCTGTATTGCAAGGTGTGAGGTTGTGCTTAGCTCAATGCCCGACCTTGGTAGAAGATAGAGAAAAGATGAATGTCATCCCCTATGCCTTAGCCATAGGCTCTATTATGTATGCCATGTTGTTTACCAGACCTGATGTGAACCTTGCCATAGGTTTGGTAGGGAGGCACCAAAGTGATCCCGAAATGGAACACTGGACAGCGGTCAAGAATATCCTAAAGTACCTAAAATGACTAAGGATATGTTTCTCGTTTATGGAGGTGCCGAAGAGCTCGTTGTAAAGGGTTACGTCGATGCTAACTTCGACACAGATCCGGATGACTCCAAGTCACAAACCGGAAATGTGTATATATTTTGAATGGTGGGGCAGTCAGCTGGTGTAGTTGCAAGCAAAGCGTCGTGGCAACATCTACATGTGAAGCGGGGTACATAGCTGCTTCGGAAGCAACGCAGGAAGGAGTCTGGGTGAAGGAGTTCATCATCGTCCTAGGAGGAATTCCCAATGCGTCGGGCCCGATGACTCTCTTCTGTGACAACACTGGAGCTATTGCCATTGCCAAGGAGCCCAGGTTTCACAAGAAGACCAAGCACATCAAGCGCCGCTTCAACTCCATTCATGATTATATTCAAGATGGAGACATAGATATTTGTAAAGTACATACGGATCTGAATGTCGAAGATCCGTTGACTAAACCTCTTCCACGAGCAAATCATGATCAGCACCAGAACTCTATGGGCACTCGATTTATCACAATGTAACTAGATTATTGACTCTAGTGCAAGTGGGAGACTGTTGGAAATATGCCCTAGAGGAAATAATAAAATGATTATTATTATATTTCCTTGTTCATGATAATTGCCCATTGTTCATGCTATAATTGTATTAACCGGAAACCGTAATACATGTGTGAATACATAGACCACAACTTGTCCCTAGTGAGTGCTACCTCTTGAGCTTGCATTGTTTTTCCCTTGAAGAGGAAAGGGTGATGCAGCAAAGTAGCATAAGTATTTCCCTTAGTTTTTGAGAGCCAAGGTATCAATCCAGTAGGAGACTACATACGAGTCCATCGTACCTACACAAATAAATAAGAACCTTGCAACCAGCGCGATAAAGGGGTTATCAATCCCTTCTCGGCCACTTGCAAAAGTGAGATCTTATAGAGATAATAAGATAAATATTTTTGGTATTTTTGTTATATAGATTGAAAGTAAAGATTGCAAAATAAATGTAAAGTAAAGATAAATAGTTGATGGAAGATTGATATGATGGAAGATATACCCGGGGGCCATAGGTTTCACTAGTGGCTTCTCTCAAGATAGCAGATTTCTATGGTGAGTGAACAAATTACTGTCGAGCAATTGATAGAAAAGCGCATAGTTATGAGAATATCTAGGCATGATCATTGTATATAGGCATCACGTCCGTGACAAGTAGACCGAAACGATTCTGCATCTACTACTGTTACTCCACACATCGACCGCTATCCAGCATGCATTTAGAGTATTAAGTTCAAAAGAACAGAGTAACGCTTTAAGCAAGATGACGTGATGTAGAGGGATAAACTCATGCAATATGATATAAACCCCATATTTTTATCCTCGATGGCAACAATACAATATGTGCCTTTCTGCCCTTGCTGTCACTGGGAAAGGACACCGCAAGATTGAACCCAAAGCTAATCACTTCTCCCATTGCAAGAAAGATCAATCTAGTAGCCAAACCAAACTGATAATTCGAAGAGACTTGCAAAGATATTTAAATCATGCATAAAATATTTCAGAGAAGAATCAAATATTGTTCATAGATAATCTTGATCATAAACCAACAATTCATCGGATCTCGACAAACACACCGCAAAAGAATTACAACGAATAGATCTCTGATAACCCACAAGTGTAGGGGATTAGTTGTAGCCTCTTTCGATGTAATGCCCCAGATGTAACACTTTCCAATATTGGCAATATATGAAACTTGGCTTCATCAATTCCATTCTTGGTTCTTCTTCATTTCGGGTTTCGTCGTTTTGTCGTGTGCGTGTGAGCATTTCATTCATGTCATGTTGTTATGTGCATTGCATTGCATTTGTGTTGTCACTTGCACCCGGTTCCACTCGTCTCTTCCCGTTGTCCGTTTCGAGTTTCGACGCTCACACGTGCCCGTAGAATCCCCGAGTTCTTCTTTCAAGTGTGGCCGTGTAATGTTTCCGGAATGACGTGAGACTTGTCGTGCGATGTTGTTTTGGTACGTGTAGGCCGCCTGTCAAGTTTCATCGCGTTTGGAGTTCGTTTGGTACTCCAATGGTTAACCTAGTGGGCTAAAAGAACCTCTTCTTTGAGGCCCAAGATCCCCTCCACAACAGCCAACAAACCCAGCACAACCACTCCCATCATCTCGGTCGTCGAATTGTGATCACGTGGCCGAAAACCGCTCCTCATTTGGAGTTTCCTAGCTCCCAGAATCTATAAATTAGTCCACATCCCCGAAATCCCGGTGCAACCCTAATTTTCCTCCCGCTCCGCGCGCCGGACACGTCCGACCCGCGGCCACATCACTCCAACCAATCGGAGGCCACCACGTCACCTCCGCCGCCACGTGGCGACCCCTCATTGGTTCCGCCACCTCATCCGCCGCCACCTCAGCCACGCCGCCCCGCCGCCTCGCCGGACCACCGCGCGCCTCGCCGGACTTCCGCCGGACCTCGCCGCCGCCATCGCCGGACTTCGCCGGAACTCCGCCGTGCCGCCGCTCTCCCCGGCCACCGCCGGCTGCCTCGTTAACCGCGCCGCCACCACGGGCCTTCAACGCCTCCGCCGCCGCGGGCTTCAACGTCTCCGCCGCCGGGACCCTCAAGCCGCGCCGCCGCCGGGCCCTCTAGCACCGGCCGCGCCTCCACTCTTCGGCCGCCGCGCCGCCTCCCTCCGACCTCCGCCTCGCCGGAATCCCGCCGACTCCGGTCATCTTCATCGTCTATGGTCGTCTTCTTCCTCCAACTCCGGCGAACCTCCGGATCGGGACGAGATCCACCCGTCCCCGAACCAAACGCCCGGATCCCTCCGTCCCGGGTCCATCCCGTCCCGCGTTGACTTTTCGCGGAGGTGATTTTTCACTAAGTTCTAGATCTGTTACGTTTTGCTGCCTTCTTTGCATGCCCGTAACTTTGTGCTCGTAGATCCGTTTTGTGCATACGATATATCAAAATGATCGTGGTGATGTGCTCTACGTTTTGTTCCATTGTGTCATGCTTGTTTGAGTCCATCTAGATGTCTTAATCTTCGTGACAAGAGTGCTACTTCATATAAACTATAGCTACTTGTTATTTTCATGCCATGTTTGAGACGTGATAACTTGGTGCATGTTTATCCAAATGAAGCAAATGAGATGTCAAAATGTTCATCATGAGATGCTCTACATGTTGGTTGCTGTAGCATGCATGTTAGGGTCATATTGCCATGTTAAACTTGGTTGCAAAAGTGCATGTGGCTGTTAAGTTTTGTAACATGTTATGAGATGCTGATTTGAAGAGCTCGTTGTTATTGATGTGTTTGTCCCCTTGTCCCATGCATATATGTTTTGGAATCTCCATAATGTGGTCTTTGCTGTGGTGCAAACCATTTTCCATGATATGCCTTGAGGTGACTTAAACATGCTTGCAAACATGCCATGCCAACTTAACTGTTTTATACTTAGTGAAATTTCTACTAAGTCTGGAATCTGTCATATCCTGATGCTATGTTTGCTTGATTCCCTAGGCAAATCCATGTTAGTTTTGGGGTGGCCATTGATCATTCCTTGTTGCACATGTTGTTGTCTATCCATCCATGCCCTCACTTGTTCATATGGCTTGCTGTAGCTTATTTATTTCTTGCTCTCAAGTTGTTATAAAATATTACTGTCAGGTTTTTAACGTCACGATCAAAATGTTGTAGCTTGTTGCTATTGATCCATGCCTCCTATGGAGTTGCTCCAATGGAGTTGTTTGCTATAGGATATGTCTACTTCATGTCATGTGCATGCTTCTTGTCACCATGTTTGAGTGCTGTAGAGTATATATTTCTTGCCCCAAAGTTGCTATATGGCTGTTAATCTCAGCTTTGCATTGTTTCTTGTTTCGAGTGTATGTATTGATCCGTTGCTCGGTTTTGAGCGTGCCCTACATGAAACTTGTGTGATTTTGCATGAAGAATCATAATATCATCTTATTTACATGTTTGGAGTATGTTGCTTGATGTTTGGGTGCATCTTGCACCGTTGCCATGCTTATCTTGTTTTGCTCATATCTTCTAGATCGTAGCTCCGTTTTAGACAAACTTTATATGAAACTTGACTAGAATTTCGTGTAGATCATCATGGTGCATGTTAACTTTCTGTTTAACAACTTTAACTTAAGGTTTGTTCAGATCTGGACTAATTTCAAACTATGCATATGAGGACTTACTTGATTCGCTATATGTGGATTCCGGCCTCATTTAAACTTGTTGTTCTTATGTTGTTTTTGAGTGCTTCCTGCCTTGCCATGTTTTGCATCATATATAGACTTGTCTTGCATCATACTTGCTTGAGAATATTGTCATGTTCTTGTGTTGTTTCTCTGTGCTTCCAACCTTGCCATGTATTGCATCATATATAGACTTGTCATGCATCATACGTGCATCATGTTGATTGTGCATTGCACCTTGTTTGATTTCGTGCCTCGTGTGTTCTTGTGTTGAGTAGAGCCGGAAGCCGAGACCGAGAACGAGAACGAGGTTACTACCGAGGTTGAGTATGAGGAGCCGTCTTACGATCCCATCGACGACTCGACAGGCAAGATGACCTGACCCAGATATCATTACTATCTTTGCCTATTGCTAGAATTCTCGATCTTTAGCTCATTGCCTCGATGACCATGTTTGTTTGTCAGCCTCCTATTGTAACCATGAATCTGTCTAACCACCCAACCTAGCAAACCTTTGTTTGGCTATGTAAGCTTCGCTCAGCCCCTCTTATAGCATTGCTAGTTGCAGGAGAAGATTTGAAGATTCTTGCTTCATGTTGAAGTTATTATTGGGATATCACACTATATAAACTCTTAAACAAAATCATCTATATACTTGGCAATGGGTGGAAGGCTAAGCCTCTTGCTTGGTGATTTGTTCCACTCATGCCACCCGAGGAACCATATAAACCGGTGTTATGTTCCTTGATTTTGCGTTCCTCACATGGTTGGGGTTATGGGACCCCCTCGATAAATCGCTTAGTGCTAAACCTTTTGTAGCAAGGCCCAACTTTGGTACTCCATTTGCCTAACAACTAAAAACTTGCCGAGGGAGTAATTAAGCCGAGGATTAATTAATCAACCCCCCTGGGCCAGTGCTCGATTTGAGTGTTGGTCCAAACTAGAGCCACTTGAGGTGCCACCCAGTTCGCTCGGGTCTTCGGTTGCTGTACGTACTGCTCCGGTCGTGGCCTGAGACTAGATACGCGCGGCTACTATCAGGGTGTCGGCACGCCGTGAGGTCTTGGTGGATTAGTTTTACCTATGTCGGTATATCTTGAGCACGGGATTCCGAGAGTACTCGGGCCTTCCCACCTTGGAGTTGCGTGTTGGGGAACGTAGCATAATTCAAAAAATTTCTACGCCTTCACCAAGATCCAACTATGGAGACATCTAGCAACGAGCAAGTAAGAGTGCATCTACATACCGTTATGGAGATTGCGAGCGGAAGCTTTCGAAGAAGCGTGGATGAAGTAGTCGTACTCTTCACGTTCTTCGTCACCGATGATCTAGCGCCGAACGGACGGCACCTCCGCGTTCAACACACGTACGGTGCAGCAACGTCACCTCCTTCTTGATCCAGCAAGGGGGGAGGAGAAGTCGTCAGAGATGCGGCAACACGACGGCGTGATGACGGATGCAGTGGAGATCGCAGCAGGGCTTCGCATGGCGCCCTGCGTTGGAGTATGGAGGTGTGACGGGAGGGGGAGAGGCGCCAGGGCAAAGGTGCGGCTGCCCTCTCCCCCCCCACATATATATAGGGGGCCAGGGGGTGCGCCAGGGCCCCTGTAGATCCAATCTGCAGGGGGGCGGCGACCAGGGGGAGTCCTTGCCCCCCAAGGCAAGTGGACCCCCCTCCCCCTTAGGGTTTTAACCCTAGGCGCATGGGGAGGTGGGCCCCTAGTGGTGCGCCAGCCCAGAAGGGCTGGACACTTCCCCTTGCGGCCTAGGGGCCCCACCGGGATGGGTGGCCCCACCCGGTGGACCCCCGGGGCCCCTCCCGTGGTCCCGGGACGCTCCCGGTGACCCCCGGAGATCACCCGATGGCCGAAACTGGACTTCCTATATATCAATCTTTACCTCCGGACCATTCCGGAACTCCTCGTGACGTCCGGGATCTCATCCGGGACTCCGAACAACTTTCGGGTTTCCACGTGCATGTATCTCTACGACCCTAGCGTTACCGAACCTTAAGTGTGTAGACCCTACAGGTTCGGGAGACACATAGACATGACCGAGACCACTCTCCGGTCAATAACCAACAGCGGGATCTGGATACCCATGTTGGTTCCCACGTGTTCCTCGATGATCTTCATCGGATGAACCACCGGGTCAAGGATTCACTCAATCCCGTATGTTATTCCCTTTGTCCATCGGTACTGTACTTGCCCGAGATTCGATCGTCGGTATTCCCGATACCTTGTTCAATCTCATCATGGCAAGTCTCTTTACTCGATCCGTAATCCATCATCCCGTGACTAACTACTTAGTCACATTGAGCTTATTATGATGATGTCTTACCGAGTGGGCCCAGAGGTACCTCTCCGTCATGCGGAGTGACAACATCCCAGTCTCGGTTCGTACCAACTCAACAGACACTTTCGGAGATACCTGATGCGTACCTTTATAGCCACCCAGTTACGTTGTGACGTTTGGCACACCCAAAGTATTCCTACGGCATCCGGGAGTTGTACAACCTCATGGTCCAAGGAATAAATACTTGACACCGAAAAGCTTATGCATTACGAACTATACGATCTCGTGTTATGCTCAAGTTTGGGTCTTGTCCATCACATCATTCTCCTAATGATGTGATCCCGTTATCACTGACATCCAATGTCCATGGTCAGGAAACCGTGACCATCCGTTGATCAATGAGCTAGTAACTAGAGGCTTACCAGGGACTCATTGTGGTCTATGTATTCACACATGTATCGCTGTTTCCGTACAATACAATTCAAGCATGAATAACAGACAATTATCATGAACAAGGAGATATAATAATAATGCTTTTATTGTTGCCTCTAAGGCATATCTCCAACAGTCTCCCACTTGCACTAGAGTCAATAATCTAGTTACATTGTGATGAATCAAACACCCATAGAGTTCTGGTGTTGATCATGTCTCGCTCGTAAAAGAGGTTTAGTCAACGGGTCTGCGACATTCAGATCCGTATGCACTTTACAAATATCTATGTCTCCATCCTGAACATAATTCCGGATGGAGTTGAAACGGCGCTTGATGTGCTTGGTCTTCTTGTGAAACCTGGGCTCCTTGGTAATAGCAATAGCAGCAGTGTTGTCACAGAAGAGAGTCATCGGGCTTGACGCGCTTGGAATGACTCCTAGGTCGGTGATGAACTCCTTCATCCAGACTCCTTCCCGCGCTGCTTCAGAAGCAGCTATGTACTCCGCTTCACATGTAGACGCTGCCACCACGCTCTGTTTGCAACTCCACCAGCTGACTACCCCTCCATTCAAAATATACACGTATCCGGTTTGTGACTTAGAGTCATCCAGATCTGTGTCGAAGCTAGCATCGACGTAACCCTTTACGACGAGCTCTTCGTCACCTCCATAAACGAGAAACATATCCTTAGTCCTTTTCAAGTACTTCAGGATGTTCTTGACCGCTGTCCAGTGTTCCGTACCGGGATCACTTTGGTACCTCCCTACCAAACTTATGGCAAGTTTCACATCAGGTCTGGTACACAGCATGGCATACATGATAGAACCTATGGCCGAGGCATAGGGAATGACACTCATCTTTTCTCTATCTTCTGCCGTGGTCGGCGACTGAGCCTTGCTCAATCTCATACCTTGCAAAACAGGTGAGAATCCTTTCTTTGACTGATCCATATTGAACTTCTTCAATATTTTGTCAAGGTATGTACTTTGTGAAAGACCAATGAGGCGTCTTGATCTATCACTATAGATTTTGATGCCTAATATGTAAGCAGCTTCTCCAAGGTCCTTCATTGAAAAACTTTTATTCAAGTAGGCCTTTACATTTTCCAAAAATTCTATATCATTTCCCATCAGCAATATGTCATCCACGTATAATATGAGAAATGCCACAAAGCTCCCACTCACTTTCTTGTAAATACAAGCTTCTCCATAAGTCTGTATAAATCCAAACGCTTTGATCACTTCATCAAAGCGAATATTCCAACTCCGAGATGCTTGCACCAGCCCGTAAATCGAGCGCTGGAGCTTGCATACCTTGTTAGCGTTCTCTGGATCGACAAAACCTTCCGGTTGCATCATATACAACTCTTCCTTGAGGAAGCCGTTAAGGAATGCTGTTTTGACGTCCATTTGCCATATCTCATAATCATAGAATGCGACAATAGCTAACATGATTCTGACTGACTTCAGCATCTCTACGGGAGAGAAAGTCTCGTCGTAGTCAATCCCTTGAACTTGTCGATAACCTTTAGCGACAAGCCGAGCCTTATAGATGGTCACATTACCATCCGCGTCTGTCTTCTTCTTAAATATCCATTTGTTTTCTATGGCGTGCCTATCATCAGGCAAGTCCACCAAAGTCCATACTTTGTTTTCATACATGGATTCTATCTCAGATTTCATGGCTCCAAGCCATTTATTGGAATCTGGGCCCGCCATTGCTTCTTCATAGTTCGAAGGTTCACCGTTGTCTAACAACATGATTTCCAGGACAGGGTTGCCGTACCACTCTGGTGCGGAACGTGCCCTTGTGGACCTTCGAAGTTCAGTAGTAACTTGATCTGTTTCTTCATGATCATTATCATTAACTTCCTCCCTTGTCGATGCAGGCACCTCAGGAACATTTTCCTGCACTGCGCTACTTTCCGGTACAGGAGGGGTGACTGTCACCTCATCAAGTTCCACTTTCCTCCCACTCACTTCTTTCGAGAGAAACTCTTTCTCCAGAAAGCATCCATTCTTGGCAACAAAGACTTTGCCTTCGGATCTGTGGTAGAAGGTGTACCCAATTGTTTCCTTTGGGTAACCTATGAAGATGCATTTTTCCGATTTGGGTTCGAGCTTTTCAGGTTGAAGTTTCTTGACATAAGCATCGCAACCCCAAACTTTTAGAAACGACAGCTTCGGTTTCTTGCCAAACCAAAGTTCATACGGAGTCGTCTCAACGGATTTCGACGGAGCCCTATTTAAAGTGAATGCGGCAGTCTCTAAAGCATAACCCCAAAAAGATAGCGGTAAATCGGTGAGGGACATCATAGATCGCACCATGTCCAACAGAGTACGATTTCGACGTTCGGGCACACTGTTACGTTGAGGTGTTCCGGGCGGTGTCAATTGTGAAACAATTCCACAGCTCCTAAGGTGTGTGCCAAATTCATGACTTAAATATTCACCCCCACGATCCGATCGCAAGAACTTTATTTTCCTGTCACGTTGATTCTCAACCTCATTCTGAAATTCCTTGAACTTTTCAAAGGTCTCAGACTTGTGTTTCATCAAATAGATATACCCGTATCTACTCAAGTCATCCGTGAGGGTGAGAACATAACGATAGCCTCCGCGAGCCTCAACACTCATTGGACCGCACACATCAGTATGTATGATTTCCAATAAGTTGGTTGCTCGCTCCATTGTTCCGAAGAACGGAGTCTTGGTCATCTTGCCCAAGAGGCATGGTTCGCACGTGTCAAATGATTCATAATCAAGAGACTCTAGAAGTCCATCAGAATGGAGCTTCTTCATACGTTTGACACCAATATGACCAAGGCGGCAATGCCACAAGTATGTGGGACTATCATTATCAACTTTATATCTTTTGGCATCTACACTATGAATATGTGTATCACTACGTTCGAGATCCATCAAAAATAAACCATTGGCCAGCGGGGCATGACCATAAAACATATCTCTCAAATAAATAGAACAACCATTATTCTCCGATTTGAAAGAGTAGCCATCTCGCATAAGACGAGATCCAGAAACAATGTTCATGCTCAAAGCTGGTACTAAATAACAATTATTGAGGTTTAAAACTAATCCCGAAGGTAGATGTAGAGGTAGCGTGCCGACGGCGATCACATCGACCTTGGAACCATTCCCGACGCGCATCGTCACCTCATCCTTCGCCAGTCTCCGTTTATTCCGCAGCTCCTGTTTTGAGTTACAAATGTGAGCAACTGCACCGGTATCGAATACCCAGGAGCTACTACGAGTGCTGGTAAGGTACACATCAATAACATGTATATCATATATACCTTTGACGTTGCCGGCCTTCTTGTATGCTAAGTATTTGGGACAGTTCCGCTTCCAGTGACCCGTTCCCTTGCAATAAAAGCACTCTGTCTCAGGCTTGGGTCCATACTTTGGCTTCTTCCCGGCAACAGGCTTGCCAGGCGCGGCAACTCCCTTGCCGTCCTTCTTGAAGTTCTTCTTACCCTTGCCTTTCTTGAACTTAGTGGTTTTATTGACCATCAACACTTGATGTTCTTTCTTGATGTCTACCTTCGCTGATTTCAGCATCGAATACACCTCGGGAATGGACTTCTCCATCCCCTGCATATTGAAGTTCAACATGAAGCTCTTGAAGCTTGGTGGGAGCAACTGGAGGATTCTGTCAACGACCGCTTCATCCGGGAGATTCATTCCCAGCTGAGACAAGCGGTTGTGCAATCCTGAAATCTTGAGGATGTGCTCACTGACAGAACTGTTCTCCTCCATCTTACAGCTGTAGAATGCGTCGGAGACATCATATCTCTCGACTCGGGCATGAGCTTGGAAAACCATTTTCAGCTCTTCGAACATCTCATATGCTCCGTGGTGCTCAAAACGTTTTTGGAGCCCCGATTCTAAACTGTAATGCATGCCGCACTGAACGAGGGAGTAATCATCACTACGCGACTGCCAGACGTTCAAAACGTCTTGGGCCGCATCGGGAGCAGGTGCATCACCTAGCAGTGCTTCTAGGACATATGATCTCTTGGCAGCTATGAGGATAATCCTCAGGTTACGGACCCAATCCGTATAGTTGCTACCATCGTCTTTCAGCTTGGTTTTCTCTAGGAACGCGTTGAAGTTGAGGGAAACTGGAGCGTGGGTACAAGAGATATTGTAAAGAATTTAGACTAAGTTCATGATAATTAAGTTCATCTTAATCAAATTTTAATGAACTCCCACTCAGAATGACATCTCTCTAGTCATCTAAGTGATACACGATCCGAATCGAGTAGTCCGTGTCCGATCATCACGTGAGACGGACTAGTCATCAACGGTGAACATCTTCATGTTGATCGTATCTTCTATACGACTCGTGTTCGACCTTTTGGTCTTCTGTGTTCCGAGGCCATGTCTGTACATGCTAGGCTCGTCAAGTGAACCCTAAGTGTATCGTGTGTGTAAATCTGTCTTACACCCGTTGTATGCGAACGTTAGAACCTATCACACCCGATCATCACGTGGTGCTTCGGAGCAACGAGCTTTAGCAACGGTGCACAGTTAGGGGAAACACAATACTTGAAATTTTAGTGAGAGATCATCTTATTTACTACCGTCGTTCTAAGTAAACAAGATGCATAAACATGATAAACATCACATGCAATCAATTTAAAGTGACATGATATGGCCAATATCATCTTGCTCCTTGGATCTCCATCTTCGGGGCACCATGATCATCTTGTCACCGGCTCGACACCATGATCTTCATCATCATGATCTTCATCATCGTGTCTATGAAGAAGTCGTCACGCCAACTATTACTTCTACTACTATAGCTAACGTTTAGCAACGAAGTAAAGTAATTACATGGCGTTATTCAGTGACACGCAGGTCATACAATAATTAAGACAACTCCTATGGCTCCTGCCGGTTGTCAAGTTCATCGACATGCAAGTCGTGATTCCCTATTACAAGAACATGATCAATCTCATACATCACATATATCATTCATCACATCTTCGTTTTGGCCATACCACGTCACATACCACATGCTGCAAAAACAAGTTAGACGTCCTCTAATTGTTGTTGCAAGTTTTACGTGGCTTCTATAGGATTTCTAGCAAGAACGTTTCTTACCTACACCAAAACCACAACGTGATTTGTCAACTTCTATTTACCCTTCATAAGGACACTTTTCATCAAATCCGATCCGACTAAAGTAGGAGAGACAGACACCCGCCAGCCACCTTATGCATCTAGTGCATGTCTATCGGTGGAACCAGTCTCACGTAAGCGTACGTGTAAAGTCGGTCCGGGCCGCTTCATCCCACAATACCGCCGAATCAAGATTGACTAGTAACGGTAAGAAAGTTGAACAAAACCAAACGCCCACAACTGTTTGTGTTCTACTCGTGCAAGATGCTACGCATAAAACCTAGCTCAGATGCCACTGTTGGGGAACGTAGCATAATTCAAAAAATTTCTACGCCTTCACCAAGATCCAACTATGGAGACATCTAGCAACGAGCAAGTAAGAGTGCATCTACATACCGTTATGGAGATTGCGAGCGGAAGCTTTCGAAGAAGCGTGGATGAAGTAGTCGTACTCTTCACGTTCTTCGTCACCGATGATCTAGCGCCGAACGGACGTCACCTCCGCGTTCAACACACGTACGGTGCAGCAACGTCACCTCCTTGTTGATCCAGCAAGGGGGGAGGAGAAGTCGTCAGAGATCCGGCAGCACGACGGCGTGATGACGGATGCAATGGAGATCGCAGCAGGGCTTCGCCGGGCGCCAGGGCAAAGGTGCGGCTGCCCTCTCCCCCCCACATATATATAGGGGGCCAGGGGGTGCGCCAGGGCCCCTGCAGATCCAATCTGCAGGGGGGCGGCGGCCAGGGGGGAGTCCTTGCCCCCCAAGGCAAGTGGACCCCCCTCCCACTTCGGGTTTTAACCCTAGGCGCATGGGGAGGTGGGCCCCTAGTGGTGCGCCAGCCTACAAGGGCTGGACACTTCCCCTTGCGGCCTAGGGGCCCCACCGGGATGGGTGGCCCCACCCGGTGGACCCCCGGGGCCCCTCCGGTGGTCCCGGGACGCTCCCGGTGACCCCCGGAGATCACCCGATGGCCGAAACTGGACTTCCTATATATCAATCTTTACCTCCGGACCATTCCGGAACTCCTCATGACGTCCGGGATCTCATCCGGGACTCCGAACAACTTTCGGGTTTCCACGTGCATGTATCTCTACGACCCTAGCGTTACCGAACCTTAAGTGGGTAGACCCTACGAGTTCGGGAGACACATAGACATGACCGAGACCACTCTCCGGTCAATAACTAACAGCGGGATCTGGATACCCATGTTGGTTCCCACGTGTTCCTCGTTGATCTTCATCGGATGAACCACCGTGTCAAGGATTCACTCAATCCCGTATGTTATTCCCTTTGTCCATCGGTACTGTACTTGCCCGAGATTCGATCGTCGGTATTCCCGATACCTTGTTCAATCTCGTCATGGCAAGTCTCTTTACTCGATCCATAATCCATCATCCCGTGACTAACTACTTAGTCACATTGAGCTCATTATGATGATGTCTTACCGAGTGGGCCCAGAGGTACCTCTCCGTCATGCGGAGTGACAACATCCCAGTCTCGGTTCGTACCAACTCAACAGACACTTTCGGAGATACCCGATGCGTAACTTTATAGCCACCCAGTTACGTTGTGACGTTTGGCACACCCAAAGTATTCCTACGGCATCCGGGAGTTGTACAACCTCATGGTCTAAGGAATATATACTTGACACCGAAAAGCTTATGCATTACGAACTATACGATCTCGTGTTATGCTCAAGTTTGGGTCTTGTCCATCACATCATTCTCCTAATGATGTGATCCCATTATCACTGACATCCAATGTCCATGGTCAGGAAACCGTGACCATCCGTTGATCAACGAGCTCGTAACTAGAGGCTTACCAGGGACTCATTGTGGTCTATGTATTCACACATGTATCGCTGTTTCCGTACAATACAATTCAAGCATGAATAACAGACAATTATCATGAACAAGGAGATATAATAATAATGCTTTTATTATTGCCTCTAGGGCATATCTCCAACATTGCGACTCCGCGGATCGTGAGCTTGTAATGGGCTAAGTTGGGACACCCCTGCAGGGTTTTGAACTTTCGAAAGCCATGCCCGCGGTTATGTGGCAGATGGGAATTTGTTAATATCCGGTTGTAGAAAACTTGACACCATGTTCAGAACACACTACCAGCGTGAGTAACCGTGACGGTCATTTTCTGAAAGGGGTTCGGGAAGTGAACACGGTGGGGTTATGATTGACGTGCTTAGATAGGATCACTTCGTGATCACCTTGACGCTCGTGGCACTTCTCTTCTCGCTCTAAACACGTAAGCTAGTGCTAGTGCAGCTGCAACCTTTTATCTTTCTTCAGCCTTGTTCCACACCCAAGGCTTAGATAGTTTTGCTACCCGGGAACGGGATTGCTGAGTCCTCCGTGGCTCATAGTTTCTACACAACACCAGATGAAGGTACCATGGTGAACTACTCAGGTGACGACACAGAGCTGTACCGGGAGTACGATGAAGAGCGTAGTTGATACTATGTGCACTATCCCGATGATCAGTAGTGGTTTCTACTAGGGGCGATTCGGACCTGTGGCTTTATGTTTTTGGTATCTTTCATTTGGATCTTCGCCCGTAGTCGGGTTGTGATTTTATTTGGATGATGATTTGCTTATGTAATGTATTGTGTGACGTGGCGAGTGTAAGCCACCTATCCTTTTGCAATTTCATCCCTATTTTTACATGAGTCGTGCAAAGATACCAAACTTGAGATCATTCTAGAATGGGCTTATACCTTTAAGTCGTGCCTCGACACGTAGGAGGTATAATCCCATCCTGTGCATTACAAGTTGGTATTCAGAGCCTTCTCCGACCTAGAAGCCCCCACTGATTGATCGAATCGTTGACGGTTGAGTCTAGGCACACACTTAAAATGTTTTGAGTCCTATATATATATCGGAGAGTAGGATTTCTTTTGCTCCTCATCTCTTTTCACTCTGGTGAGGACTCCTGACGATTACTCTTGTCTCTTCTACTCTAAAAAATTCACAATTTTTTTTAGGATCACGCTGGTATTGTTTGAATTGGGTATTGTTTGGATTGTTCCGATGTCCTTGTGACGAGAACATTGTTCTTGATGCCTCCTGTCATTTAGGGGTTGTGGCAGTGTCCCGGGGAGTTGAGCTCCAAGGTGTTGTGGTCACAAATATATCGCAGCAGTTCTGGAATACTTAAGACGGCCGACATCGAAAACTCTCCTATGCGGTTAGTGGCAAGATAACCCCGACATCACCCAGTACTGGGGAGGTAGTTCGGGAGTATTGCCATAGCTTGTATAGTAGATGCGTTTCGAAGGTTCGAGGTAAACAGTTTCCGGAAATAACTGGTTATGTGTTGAAGGATGGATACAGCTGGATGTAGGATTAGAGTTGAGTGCGCGATGCTTCCCCTGTATCCCCAACACCTGATTGCATAACTGGAAACTTTCGGAAATTAATAGGTGGGTTCATCTAGTAGTTCGTAGGCATTCTTCCAACGAATGCATGATATGGAGTTCAGGGTTCTACATTGAGTGAAGTAGTTTTATGGGCATTGTTCCGATCGGGAGTTGCATCTTAAAGGGTCATTGGCTATGGTGATTCGGGGATTGCAAAACCCTTTTGTAACACGTTCCATAAGCTTTCAGCACGAATATGTTGAACGAAGCTTCTATCTTGTATTTGTTCTATCTGCTCCTTGTTGTTTTTATTTATCTTTTGTTCTCCCAAGTGGCTTCTCGTGAAGATTGTTGTTACTATTAAACTATGGATTACATTCGTTCATCTTGTTCGAATGTTCTTGTGAAGACTTATGTTGCAATTTCTAGCCGTTGATTCAACTTATATATTTCTCTCAGTCAATGGCTAATAGTTGTCATCTCATTCAGGATGGCTCCTAAAAGGGTTCCCAACGCTAACCCAGAGGGTGAAGAGGTTCCTGATCGTCCTCCTTCCCCTCCTCCTCCGTCTGAGGCCTGGAGAGCAATTATGCAAGCGACGAACCAGAACACCCAGATGCTTATGCAAATGATGCAGAACATTCAAGCAAATCAAGTAAATCAAGGTGCTCATGGGAACCTAGGCCAAGGCAATTTGTTCAACCAACCTCACTTTGCTACACTCAACCAGTTCCTGGCAAACCAACCAAAGGCATTCAGTTACTGTGTGGACCCTCTAGATGCTGAAGACTGGATAACAGATATCAAGAAGCATTTCGAGTGCAGTAATGTGAGGCCCGAGGACTATGTGAAGTTTGCCACCTTCCAACTCAAGGACCAAGCCGCTGATTGGTGGCAACAGTACAAAGACTCCAGAGAAGGGCGTGAAATCTCGTGGGCTGACTTCTGCAAGGATTTTCGCTCCCACCACATTCCAACAAGTGTCATCGAAGGTATGCGTGAGCAATTCCGCAACCTGAAGCAAGGCTCTATGAATGTTTATCAATATAATGTCAAGTTCCAGAACCTTGCCCGCTATGCCAAGAAAGACATCCCAGATGCCAAGAGCAAGATCTATCAGTTCCTTGGTGGTCTGAAGGATGAACTCCAACTAGCTCTCACCTTGTTCGAGCCTGATGAATTTGATCAATTCTATAACATGGCACTTAAGCAAGAGGCAGCCCAGCTCAAGATGGAAGCTTCCAAAAAGAGGATCAGAGATGCTGTTCACTCCTCCTCTTCTTCCCAAGTGGTCGCAAAGCAACAGAAGTTTTGACTTCCACCTCCTCCAGTGATCCGACCTCCCAACAACAACAACAACAACAGGCATTCTCGTGGCCGTGGTTTCTCGCACCCACCCAACCCAAGCAATCAGTCAAAGAATCACTTTCAAGCTGCAAAGTCAAGTGCTCCTTATCACCGTCCTCTCTCAGAAGTGATTTGCAACAAGTGTGGCCACAAGGGTCATTATGCTAACAAGTGCCACAACCCAAGGCGCCTTCCGCCTCCTCCACCTGTCAGTACTGCTATTGTCAAGCACAATCCTAAGGTTGCAAGAGTGAATCTGATGAATGCAGCTCAAGTGGAGAATTCTTCAGATGTGATACTTGGTAATCTTCCAGTTAACTCTATTCCTGCTAAAGTATTGTTTGATTCGGGTGCATCGCTTTCTTTCATTTCAAGACCATTTGTTGCCAAGCATGAATTCATCACTCAAGTGTTGCCAAAGCCTTTGAATATTATTTCTCCTGGATTGCAAATGTCCTCTCGGGTGCATGTTCCGGACGTATCTATTCGTATGGGTGATTACCGCTTTCTGGCTTCTCCGGTTGTTCTCAGCAACTCCGACATTGATCTTATTCTTGGGATGGATTCAACTCACATTGATTGTGCAAATAAGGAAGTCAAGCTTACTCATTACAACGAAGACGTGATTATCTTCGCCTCTCGAGATAACACAATCAGGCTATTCTCTCACAATCACAAGGGCGAGATTAATGCCATCTCTCAAATTCCGGTGGTCAATGAATATGAAGATGTTTTCCCTGAAGAGCTTCCAGACATGCCTCTGCATCGTCAAGTTGAATTCGTTATTGAACTCGAGCCTGGTACTGAGCCAGCATGCCGGTGTCCGTACAAGCTTTCCCCTGAAGAGTTGAAGGAGCTGAAGAAACAACTCGATGAGCAAGAGCGTATGGGTCTAATCTGGCCTAGCACTTCTCCTTGGGGCTGTGGTGTCTTATTTGTCAAGAAGAAGGATGGCACGGAGCGCCTTTGCGTTGATTACCATCCATTGAACAAGAAGATAATAAAGAACAAGTATCCGCTCCCCAACATCAATGAATTGTTCGAGCAGCTCAAAGGAGCAAAAGTGTTCTCAAAGCTCGATCTCCGGATGGGTTATCACCAGATCCGTATCCTTGAAGAAGATATTCACAAGACTGCATTCAGAACTAGCTACGGCTCCTATGAATACACAATCATGTCTTTTGGCCTCGCAAATGCTCCACCCACCTTCTCGAGGATGATGCACTACATATTCAACCCCTACACCAACTAATTTGTGCTCATCTATCTGGATGACATCTTGGTATTCACCAAGAATGAAGAAGATCATGAAAAGCACCTCCGTCTGGTTCTCGACAGACTCCATGAACACAAGTTCTATGCCAAGTTCTCCAAGTGCGAATTCTGGCTCGATAAGGTCTTGTATCTGGGCCATATCATCTCTGCTGAGGGTATCTCTGTCAACCCCGAGAGAGTTGAAGCGATTGTCAACTGGGAACCCCCACAGAAGGTCAAGCAACTCCGAAGCTTCCTTGGTCTTGCTAGCTATTGCAGAAGGTTCGTTGAGAACTTCTCCAAGATTGCCAAGCCTCTCTCCAACTTGTTGCAGAAGAATGTCAAGTACAAATGGTCTCCGGATTGTGATGAGGCATTCAAAACTCTCAAAGAAAACGTCATCTCTACTCCGGTTCTTACTCCTCCAGATGAGTCCAAGCCCTACGAAGTATTCTGTGATGCTTCTCTTCAAGGACTTGGTGGTGTTCTAATGCAATACAAGAAGATTGTGGCATACACTTCTCGTCAATTGAAGCCAAGTGAGAAGAACTACCCCACACATGATCTCGAGCTAGCAGCAGTCGTACACGCCTTGATCACGTGGAGACACCTTCTGTTGGGCAGAAAAGTGGACATCTTCACCGATCACAAGAGCTTGAAGTACATCTTCACACAGCCGAACCTGAACCTTTGCCAGACTCGTTGGGTTGAGATGATCCAAGAGTATGATCCAAGCATCGAATACACACCTAGCAAGGCCAATGTCATTGCAGATGCCTTGAGCAGAAAGGCATATTGCAACAGTCTCCTTATCAAGCCGTTTCACCCTAAGCTTTGTGAAGCATTTAGGAAACTCAATCTCCAAGTTGTTCCGCAAGGCTTTCTTGCAAATCTTCAAGTTGCTCCTACCTTGGAAGATCAGATCCGTGAGGCCCAGCTCAGTGATGCTATGGTGCAGAAAGTGAAACATGGTATTGCAAAGGGTACTCCCAAATACAAGTGCTATCGCGTTGATGAGAAGGACACCTTGGTCTTTGAGGACAGACTTGTGGTTCCCAAGGGTGATCTCAGGAAGCTCATAATGAACGAAGCACATGACTCCCTCCTCTCAATTCATCCTGGAAGTTCCAAGATGTACCAAGACCTCAAGCAATCTTACTGGTGGACTCGCATGAAAAGGGAGACTGCCCAATTCGTGAATGAATGTGATGTCTGCAGAAGAGTGAAGGCAGAGCATCAACGTTCAGCCGGACTCCTCCAACCTCTTCCTATTCCCGAGTGGAAATTCGACCACATTGAAATGGATTTCATCACTGGGTTTCCCAAGTCCAAGAAGGGGAATGATTCTATCTTTGTTGTGATTGACAAGCTAACCAAAGTAGCTCACTTCCTTCCAGTCAAAGAATCCATCAATGCAGCTCAACTGGCAGAGTTGTACACTTCCAGAATTGTGTCCCTACATGGCATTCCTCAAGTTATCTCCTCAGACCATGGAAGTTTGTTCACATCCAAGTTCTAGGACTCCTTCCAGTCAGCCATGGGCACTAAGATCCGTTTCAGCACTGCGTTTCACCCTCAGACTAGTGGTCAAGTCGAAAGAGTGAACCAGATCCTCGAAGACATGCTCAGAGCTTGTGTCATCTCTTTTGGCATGAAGTGGGAAGATTGCCTTCTGTTTGCCGAGTTCTCTTACAACAACAGCTTCCAATCAAGTGCCGGCAAAGCTCCGTTTGAAATCCTCTATGGCAGAAAGTGCCGTACTCCTCTCAACTGGTCCGAGACTAGTGAACCTCAACTTCTTGGCAATGACTTGATCTCAGAAGCCGAAGAAATATGCAAAGTCACACGTGAGAATCTCAAGGCCGCTCAGTCGCGTCAAAAGAGCTACTATGACGGCAAGCATCATGATTTGGCTTTCGACATTGGAGATCATGTCTATCTCCGTGTTTCTCCTATGAAAGGCACCCAAAGATTCAGTATCAAAGGAAATCTTGCTCCGAGATACGTGGGCCCTTTCAAGATCCTTGGCAAAAGAGGCGATCTAGCCTATCAACTCGAGCTTCCATCCAACTTTGCAAATGTTCATGATGTGTTTCACGTGTCTCAACTCCGCAAGTGCTTCAAGCCACCTGAACGCACCATTCCGTTCGAGGAGATTGATCTTCAACAAGACTTGTCTTATCGTGAGCACCCAGTTGCTATTCTTGAAGAAACCGAGCGCAAGATCCGCAACAAGTCAATCAAGTTCTTGAAAGTCAAGTGGTCACACCATACCGACCGAGAAGCTACGTGGGAACGAGAATATCACCTTCGTTCTGAGTACCCTTACTTCTTCCAGTCCTAGATCTCGGGACGAGATCTTTTCGTAGTTGAGGAGAGTTTGTAATGCCCCAGATGTAACACTTCCCAATATTGGCAATATATGAAACTTGGCTTCATCAATTCCATTCTGGGTTCTTCTTCATTTCGGGTTTCGTCGTTTTGTCGTGTGCGTGTGTGCATTTCATTCATGTCATGTTGTTATGTGCATTGCATTGCATTTGTGTTGTCACTTGCACCCGGTTCCACTCGTCTCTTCCCGTTGTCCTTTTCGAGTTCCGACGCTCACACGTGCCCGTGGCATCCCCGAGTCCTTCTTTTGTGTGTGGCCGTGTAACGTTTCTGGAATGACGTGAGACTTGTTGTGCGATGTTGTTTTGGTACGTGTAGGCCGCCTGTCAAGTTTCATCGCGTTTGGAGTTCGTTTGGTACTCCAACGGTTAACCTAGTGGGCTAAAAGAACCTCTTCTTTGAGGCCCAAGACCCCCTCCACAACACACCACAAACCCAGCACAACCACTCCCATCATCTTGGTCGTCGAATTGTGATCGCGTGGCCGAAAACCGCTCCTCATTTGGAGTTTTCTAGCTCCCAGAATCTATAAATTAGTCCACATCCCCGAAATCCCGGTGCAACCCTAATTTTCCTCCCGATCCGCGCGACGGACACGTCCGCGCAGCCGCCGGACACGTCCGACCCATGGCCACATCACTCCAACCAATCGGAGGCCACCATGTCACCTCCGTCGCGATGTCGCGACCCCCCATTGCCTCCGCCACCTCATCCGCCGCCACCTCGGAAACGCCTCCCCGCCGCCTCGCCGGACCACCGCGCGCCTCGCCGGACTTCCGCCGGACCTCGCCGCCGCCATCACCGGACTTCGCCGGAACTCCGCCACCGGCCACCTTCCACCGCCGCCGCGCCGCCGCTCTCCCCGGCCGCCGCCGCCGCCGCGGGCCTTCAACGCCTCCGCCGCCGGGACCCTCAAGCCGCGCCGCCGCCGGGCCCTCTAGCTCCGGCCGCGCCTCCACTCTTCGGCCGCCGCGCCACCTCCCTCCGACCTCCGCCTCGCCGGAATCCCGCCGACTCCGGTCATCTTCATCGTCTCCGGTCGTCTTCTTCCTCCAACTCCGGCGAACCTCCGGATCGGGACGAGATCCACCCGTCCCCGAACCAAACGCCCGGATCCCTCCGTCCCGGGTCCATCCCGTCCCCCGTTGACTTTTCGCGGAGGTGATTTTTCACTAAGTCCTAGATCTGTTACATTTTGCTGCCTTCTTTGCATGCCCGTAACTTTGTGCTCGTAGATCCGTTTTGTGCATATGATATATCAAAATGATCGTGGTGATGTGCTCTACGTTTTGTTCCATTGTGTCATGCTTGTTTGAGTCCATCTAGATGTCTTAATCTTCGTGACAAGAGTGCTACTTGATATAAACTGCTGCTACTTGTTATTTTCATGCCATGTTTGAGACGTGATAACTTGGTGCATGTTTATCCAAACGAAGCAAATGAGATGTCAAAATGTTCATCATGAGATGCTCTACATGTTAGTTGCTGTAGCATGCATGTTAGGGTCATATTGCCATGTTAAACTTGGTTGCAAAAGTGCATGTGGCTGTTAAGTTTTGTAACATGTTATGAGATGCTGATTTGAAGAGCTCGTTGTTATTGATGTGTTTGTCCCCTTGTCCCATGCCTATATGTTTTGGAATCTCCATAATGTGGTCTTTGCTGTGGTGCAAACCATTTTCCATGATATGCCTTGAGGTGACTTAAACATGCTTGCAAACATGCCATGCCAACTTAACTGTTTTATACTTAGTGAAATTTCTACTAAGTCTGGAATCTGTCATATCCTGATGCTATGTTTGCTAGATGCCCTAGGCAAATCCATGTTAGTTTTGGGGTGGACATTAATCATTCCTTGTTGTACATGTTGTTGTATATCCATCCATGCCCTCACTTGCTCATATGGCTTGCTTTAGCTTATTTATTTCTTGCTCCCAAGTTGCTATAAAATATTATTGTCAGGTTTTTAACGTCATGATCAAAATGTTGTAGCTTGTTGCTATTGATCCATGCCTCCTATGGAGTTGATCCAATGGAGTTGTTTGCTGTAGGATATGTCTACTTCATGTCCATGCTTCTTGTCACCATGTTTGAGTGCTGTAGAGTATATATTTCTTGCCCCAAAGTTGCTATGTGGCTGTTAATCTCAGCTTTGCATTGTTTCTTGTTTCGAGTGTATGTATTGATCCGTTGCTCCGTTTTGAGCGTGCCCTACAGGAAACTTGTGTGATTTTGCATGTAGAATCATAATATCATCTTGTTTACATGTTTGGAGTATGTTGCTTGATGTTTGGGGTGCATCTTGCACCGTTGCCATGCTTATCTTGTTTTGCTCATATCTTCTAGACCGTAGCTCCGTTTTAAACAAACTTTATATGAAACTTGACTAGAATTTCGTGTAGATCATCATGGTGCATGTTAACTTGCTGTTTAATAACTTTAACTTAAGGTTTGTTCAGATCTGGACTAATTTCAAACTATGCATATGAGGACTTACCAGATTCGCTATATGTGGATTCCGGCCTCATTTAAACTTGTTGTCCTTATGTTGTTTTTGAGTGCTTCCTGCCTTGCCATGTTTTGCATCATATATAGACTTGTCTTGCATCATACTCGCTTGAGCATATTGTCATGTTCTTGTGTTGTTTCTCTGTGCTTCCTACCTTGCCATGTATTGCATCATATATAGACTTGTCATGCATCATACGTGCATCATGTTGATTGTGCATTGCACCTTGTTTGATTTCGTGCCTTGTGTGTTCTTGTGTTGAGTAGAGCCGGAAGCCGAGACCGAGAACGAGAACGAGGTTACTACCGAGGTTGAGTACGAGGAGCCGTCTTACGATCCCATCGACGACTCGACAGGCAAGATGACCTGACCCAGATATCATTACTATCTTTGCCTATTGCTAGAAGTCTCGATCTTTAGCTCATTGCCTCGATGCCCATGTTTGTTTGTCAGCTTCCTATTGTAACCATGAATCTGTCTAACCACCCAACCTAGCAAACCTTTGTTTGGCTACGTAAGCTTCGCTCAGCCCCTCTTATAGCATTGCTAGTTGCAGGAGAATATTTGAAGATTCTTGCTTCGTGTTGAAGTTATTGTTGGGATATCACACTATATAAACTCTTAAACAAAATCATCTATATACTTGGCAATGGGTGGAAGGCTAAGCCTCTTGCTTGGTGATTTGTTCTACTCATGCCACCCTAGGAACCGTATAAACCGGTGTTATGTTCCTTGATTTTGCGTTCCTCACACGGTTGGGGTTATGGGACCCCCTTGATAAATCGCTTAGTGCTAAACCTTTTCCAGCAAGGCCCAACTTTGGTACTCCATTTGCCTAACAACTAAAAACTTGCCGAGGGAGTAATTAAACCGAGGATTAATTAATCAACCCCCCTGGGCCAGTGCTCGATTTGAGTGTTGGTCCAAACTAGAGCCACTTGCGGTGCCACCCAGTTCGCTGGGGTCTTCGGTTGATGTACATACTGCTCCGGTCGTGGCCTGAGACTAGATACGCGCGGCTACTATCAGGGTGTCGGCTCGCCGTGAGGTCTTGCTGGATTACTTTTACCTATGTCGGTATATCTTGAGCACGGGATTCCGAGAATACTCGGGCCTTCCCACCTTGGAGTTGCGACTCCGCGGATCGTGAGCTTGTAATGGGCTAAGTTGGGACACCCCTGTAGGGTTTTGAACTTTCGAAAGCCATGCCCGCGGTTATGTGGAAAATGGGAATTTGTTAATATCCGGTTGTAGAAAACTTGACACCATGTTCAGAACACACTACCAGCGTGAGTAACCGTGACGGTCATTTTCCGAAAGGGGTTCAAGAAGTGAACACGGTGGGGTTATGATTGACATGATTAGATAGGATCACTTCGTGATCACCTTGACGCTCGTGGCACTTCTCTTTTCGCTCTAATCACGTAACCTAGTGCTAGTGCAGCTGCAACCTTTTATCTTTCTTCAGCCTTGTTCCACACCCAAGGCTTAGATAGTTTTGCTACCCGGGAACGGGATTGCTGAGTCCTCCGTGGCTCATAGTTTCTACACAACACCAGATGCAGGTACCATGGTGAACTACTCAGGTGACGGCACGGAGCTGTACTGGGAGTACGATGAAGAGCGTAGTCGATACTATGTGCACTATCCCGATGATCAGTAGTGGTTTCTACTAGGGGCGATTCGGACCTGTGGCTTTATGTTTTTGGTATCTTTCATTTGGATCTTCGCCTGTAGTCGGGTTGTGATGTTATTTGGATGATGATTTGCTTATGTAATGTATTGTGTGATGTGGCGAGTGTAAGCCACCTATCCTTTTGCAATTTCATACCTATTTTTACATGAGTCGTGCAAAGATACCAAACTTAGAATGGGCTTATACCTTTAAGTCGTGCCTCGACACGTAGGAGGTATAATCCCATCCTGTGCATTACAAGTTGGTATTCAGAGCCTTCTCCGACCTAGAAGCCCCCACTGATTGATCGAATCGTTGACGGTTGAGTCTAGGCACACACTTAAAATGTTTTGAGTCCTATATATATATATCGGAGAGTAGGATTTCTTTTGCTCCTCATCTCTTTTCACTCTGGTGAGGACTCCTGACGATTACTCTTGTCTCTTCTACTCTCAAAAATTCACAATTTTTTTTAGGATCACGCGGGTATTGTTTGGATTGTTCCGATGTCTTTGTGACGAGAACATTGTTCTTGATGCCTCCTGTCATTTAGGGGTTGTGGCAGTGTCCCGGGGAGTTGAGCTCCGAGGTGTTGTAGTCACAAATATATAGCAGCAGTTCTGGAATACTTAAGACGGCCGACATCGAAAACTCTCCTATGCGGTTAGTGGCAAGATAACCCCGACATCACCCAGTACTGGGGAGGTAGTTCGGGAGTATTGCCATAGCTTGTATAGTAGATGCGTTTCGAAGGTCCGAGGTAAACGGTTTCCGGAAATAACTGGTTATGTGTTGAAGGATGGATACAGCTGGATGTAGGATTAGAGTTGAGTGCGCGATGCTTCCCCTGTATCCCCAACACCTGATTGCATAATTGGAAGCTTTCGGAAATTAATAGGTGGGTTCATCTAGTAGTTCGTAGGCATTCTTCCAACGAATGCATGATATGGAGTTCATGGTTCTACATTGAGTGAAGTAGTTTTATGGGCATTGTTCCGATCGGGAGTTGCATCTTAAAGGGTCCTTGGCTATGCTGATCCGAGGATTGCAAAACCCTTTTGTAACACGTTCCATAAGCTTTCAACACGAATATGTCGAACGAAGCTTCTATCTTGTATTTGTTCTATCTGCTCCTTGTTGTTTTTATGTATCTTTTGTTCTCCCAAGTGGCTTCTCGTGAAGATTGTTGTTACTATTAAACTGTGGATTACATTCGTTCATCTTGTTCGAATGTTCTTGTGAAGACTTATGTTGCAATTTCTAGCCGTTGATTCAGCTTATGTATTTATCTCAATCATGGCTAATTGTTGTCATATCATTCAGGATGGCTCCTGAAAGGTTTCCCAACGCTAACCCAGAGGGTGAAGAGGTTCCTGATCGTCCTCCTTCCCCTCCTCCTCCGTCTGAGGCCCGGAGAGCAATTATGCAAGCGACGAACCAGAACACCCAGATGCTTATGCAAATGATGTAGAACATTCAAGCAAATCAAGCAAATCAAGGTGCTCATGGGAACCAAGGCCAAGCAAATTTGTTCAACCAACCTCACTTTGCTACACTCAACCAGTTCCTGGCAAACCAACCAAAGGCATTCAGTTACTGTGTGGACCCTCTAGATGCTGAAGACTGGATAACAGATATCAAGAAGCATTTCGAGTGCAGTAACATGAGGCCCGAGGACTATGTGAAGTTTGCCACCTTCCAACTCAAGGACCAAGCCGCTGATTGGTGGCAGCAGTACAAAGACTACAGAGAAGGGTGTGAAATCTCGTGGGCTGACTTCTGCAAGGATTTTTGCTCCCACCACATTCCAACAAGTGTCATCGAAGGTATGCGTGAGCAATTCCGCAACCTGAAGCAAGGCTCTATGACTGTTTATCAATATAATGTCAAGTTCCAGTACCTTGCCCGCTATGCCAAGAAAGACATCCCAGATGCCAAGAGTAAGATCTATCAGTTCCGTGGTGGTCTGAAGGATGAACTCCAACTAGCTCTCACCTTGTTCGAGCCTGATGAATTTGATCAATTCTATAACATGGCACTTAAGCAAGAGGCAGCCCAGCTCAAGATGGAAGCTTCCAAAAAGAGGATCAGAGATGCTGTTCACTCCTCCTCTTCGTCCCAAGTGGTCGCAAAGCAACAGAAGTTTTGGCTTCCACCTCCTCCAGTGATCCGACCTCCCAACAACAACAACATGCATTCTGGTGGCCGTGGTTTCTCCCACCCACCCAACCCAAGCAATCAGTCAAAGAATCACTTTCAAGCTGCAAAGTCAAGTGCTCCTTATCACCATCCTCTCTCAGAAGTGATTTGCAACAAGTGTGGCCACAAGGGTCATTATGCTAACAAGTGCCCCAACCCAAGGCGCCTTCCGCCTCCTCCACCTGTCAGTACTGCTATTGTCAAGCACAATCCTAAGGTTGCAAGAGTGAATCTGATGAATGCAGCTCAAGCGGAGAATTCTTCAGATGTGATACTTGGTAATCTTCCAGTTAACTCCATTCTTGCTAAAGTATTGTTTGATTCGGGTGCATCGCTTTCTTTCATTTCAAGACCATTTGTTGCCAAGCATGAATTCGTCACTCAAGTGTTGCCAAAGCCTTTGAATATTATTTCTCCTGGATTGCAAATGTCCTCTCGGGTGCATGTTCCGGACGTATCTATTCGTATGGGTGATTACCGCTTTCTGGCTTCTCCGGTTGTTCTCGGCAACTCCGACATTGATCTTATTCTTGGGATGGATTCAACTCACATTGATTGTGCAAATAAGGAAGTCAAGCTTACTCATTCCGACGAAGACGTGATTGTCTTCGCCTCTCGAGATAACACAATCAGGCTATTCTCTCTCAATGGCAAGGGCGAGATTAATGCCATCTCTCAAATTCCGGTGGTCAATGAATATGAAGATATTTTCCCTGAAGAGCTTCCAGGCATGCCTCCGCATCGTCAAGTTGAATTCGTTATTGAACTCGAGCCTGGTACTGAGCCAGCATGCCGGCGTCCGTACAAGCTTTCCCCTGAAGAGTTGAAGGAGCTGAAGAAACAACTCGATGAGCAAGAGCGTATGGGTCTAATCTGGCCTAGCACTTCTCCTTGGGGTTGTGGTGTCTTATTTGTCAAGAAGAAGGATGGCACAGAGCGCCTTTGCATTGATTACCGGCCATTGAACAAGAAGACAATAAAGAACAAGTATCCGCTCCCCAACATCAATGAATTGTTCGAGCAGCTCAAAGGAGCAAAAGTGTTCTCAAAGCTCGATCTCCGGATGGGTTATCACCAGATCCGTATCCTTGAAGAAGATATTCACAAGACTGCATTCAGAACCAGCTACGGCTCCTATGAATACACAATCATGTCTTTTGGCCTCGCAAATGCTCCACCCACCTTCTCGAGGATGATACACTACATATTCAACCCCTACACCAACGAATTTGTGCTCGTCTATCTAGATGACATCTTGGTATTCTCCAAGAATGAAGAAGATCATGAAAAGCACCTCCGTCTGGTTCTCGACAGACTCCGTGAACACAAGTTCTATGCCAAGTTCTCCAAGTGCGAATTCTGGCTCGATAAGGTCTTGTATCTGGGCCATATCATCTCTGCTGAGGGTATCTCTGTCAACCCCGAGAGAGTTGAAGCGATTGTCAACTGGGAACCCCCTCAGAACGTCAAGCAACTCCGATGCTTCCTTGGTCTCGCTAGCTATTGCAGAAGGTTCGTTGAGAACTTCTCCAAGATTGCCAAGCCTCTCTCCAACTTGCTGCAGAAGAATGTCAAGTACAAATGGTCTCCGGATTGTGATGTGGCATTCAAAACTCTCAAAGAAAACCTCATCTCTACTCCGGTTCTTACTCCTCTAGATGAGTCCAAGCCCTACGAAGTATTCCGTGATGCTTCTCTTCAAGGACTTGGTGGTGTTCTAATGCAATACAAGAAGATTGTGGCATACACTTCTCGTCAATTGAAGCCAAGTGAGAAGAACTACCCCACACATGATCTCGAGCTAGCAGCAGTCGTACACGCCTTGATCACGTGGAGACACCTTCTGTTGGGCAGAAAAGTGGACATCTTCATCGATCACAAGAGCCTGAAGTACATCTTCACACAGCCGAACCTGAACCTTCGCCAGACTCGTTGGGTTGAGATGATCCAAGAGTATGATCCAAGCATCGAATACACACCTAGCAAGGCCAATGTTATTGCAGATGCCTTGAGCAGAAAGGCATATTGCAACAGTCTCCTTATCAAGCCGTTTCACCCTGAGCTTTGTGAAGCATTCAGGAAACTCAACCTCCAAGTTGTTCCGCAATGCTTTCTTGCAAATCTTCAAGTTGCTCCTACCTTGGAAGATCAAATCCGTGAGGCCCAGCTCAGTGATGCTATGGTGCAGAAAGTGAAACATGGTATTGCAAAGGGTACTCCCAAATACAAGTGCTATCGCGTTGATGAGAAGGACACCTTGTTCTTTGAGGACAGACTTGTGGTTACCAAGGGTGATCTCAAGAAGCTCATAATGAACAAAGCACATGACTCCCTCCTCTCAATTCATCCTGGAAGTTCCAAGATGTACCAAGACCTCAAGCAATCTTACTGGTGGACTCACATGAAAAGGGAGATTGCCCAATTCGTGAATGAATGTGATGTCTGCAGAAGAGTGAAGGCAGAGCATCAACGTCCAGCCGGTCTCCTCCAACCTCTTCCTATTCCCGAGTGGAAATTCGACCACATTGAAATGAATTTCATCACTAGGTTTCCCAAGTCCAAGAAGGGGAATGATTCTATCTTTGTTGTGATTTACAAGCTAACCAAAGTAGCTCACTTCCTTCCAGTCAAAGAATCCATCAATGCAGCTGAACTGGCAGAGTTGTACACTTCCAGAATTGTGTCCCTACATGGCATTCCTCAAGTTATATCCTCAAACAGTGGAAGTTTGTTCACATCCAAGTTCTAGGACTCCTTCCAGTCAGCCATGGGCACTAAGATCCGTTTCAGCACTGCGTTTCACCCTTAGACTAGTGGTCAAGTCGAAAGAGTGAACCAGATCCTCGAAGACATGCTCAGAGCTTGTGTCATCTCTTTTGGCATGAATTGGGAAGATTGCCTTCTGTTTGCCGAGTTCTCTTACAACAACAGCTTCCAATCAAGTGCCGGCAAAGCTCCGTTTGAAATCCTCCATGGCAGAAAGTGCCGTACTCCTCTCAACTGGTCCGAGACTGGTGAACGTCAACTTCTTGGCAATGACTTGATCTCAGAAGCCGAAGAAATGTGCAAAGTCATACGTGAGAATCTCAAAGACGCTCAGTCGCTTCAAAAGAGCTACTATGACGGCAAGCATCGTGATTTGGCTTTCGACATTGGAGATCATGTCTATCTCCGTGTTTCTCCTATGAAAGGCACCCAAAGATTCGGTATCAAAGGAAAGCTTGCTCCGAGATACGTGGGCCCTTTCAAGATCCTTGGCAAAAGAGGCGATCTAGCCTATCAACTCGAGCTTCCATCCAACTTTGCAAATGTTCATGATGTGTTTCACGTGTGTCAACTCCGCAAGTGCTTCAATACACCTGAACGCACCATTCCGTTCGAGGAGATTGATCTTCAACAAGACTTGTCTTATTGTGAGCACCCAGTTGCTATTTTTGAAGAAACTGAGCGCAAGACCCGCAACAAGTCAATCAAGTTCTTGAAAGTCAAGTGGTCACACCATACCGACCGAGAGGCTACGTGGGAACGAGAAGATCACCTTCGTTCCGAGTACCCTTACTTCTTCCAGTCCTAGATCTCGGGACGAGATCTTTTCGTAGTAGAGGAGAGTTTGTAATGCCCCAGATGTAACACTTTCCAATATTGACAATATATGAAACTTGGCTTCATCAATTCCATTCTGGGTTCTTCTTCATTTCGGGTTTCGTCGTTTTGTCGTGTGCGTGTGTGCATTTCATTCATGTCATGTTGTTATGTGCATTGCATTGCATTTGTGCTGTCACTTGCACCCGGTTCCACTCGTCTCTTCCCATTGTCCTTTTTGAGTTCCGACGCTCACACGTGCCCGTGGCATCCCCGAGTACTTCTTTTGTGTGTGGCCGTGTAACGTTTCCGGAATGACGTGAGACTTGTTGTGCGATGTTGTTTTGGTACGTGTAAGCCGCCTGTCAAGTTTCATCGCCTTTGGAGTTCGTTTGGTACTCCAACGGTTAACCTAGTGGGCTAAAAGAACCTCTTCTTTGAGGCCCAAGACCCCCTCCACAATAGCCCACAAACCCAGAACAACCACTCCCATCATCTCGGTCGTCGAATTGTGATCGCGTGGCCGAAAACCGCTCCTCATTTGGAGTTTCCTAGCTCCGAGAATCTATAAATTAGTCCACATCCACGAAATCCCGGTGCAACCCTAATTTTCCTCCCGCTCCGCGCGCCGGACACGTCCGCGCAGCCGACGGACACGTCCGACCCGCGGCCACATCACTCCAACCAATCGGAGGCCGCCATGTCACCTCCGCCGCCACGTGGCGACCCCCCATTGGCTCCGCCACCTCATCCGCCGCCACCTCAGCCACGCCGCCCCGCCGCCTCGGCGGACCACCGCGCGCCTCGCCGGACTTCCGTCGGACCTCGCCGCCACCATCGCCGGACTTCGCCGGAACTCCGCCGCCGGCAACCTTCCACCGTCGCCGCGCCGCCGCACTCCCCGGCCACCGCCGCCGCCGCGGGCCTTCAACGCCTCCGTCGCCGCGGGCTTCAACGCCTCCGCCGCCGGGACCCTCATGCCGCGCCGCCGCTGGTCCCTCTAGCTCCGGCCGCGCCTCCACCCTCCGGCCGCCGCACCGCCTCCCTCCGACCTCCGCCTCGCCGGGATCCCGCTGACTCCGGTCATCTTCATCGTCTCCGGTCGTCTTCTTCCTCCAACTCCGGCGAACCTCCGGATCGGGACGAGATCCACCCGTCCCCGAACGAAATGCCCGGATCCCTCCGTCCCGGGTCCATCCCGTCCCGCGTTGACTTTTCGTGGAGGTGATTTTTCACTAAGTCCCATATCTGTTACATTTTGTTGCCTTCTTTGCATGCCCGTAACTTTGTGCTCGTAGATCCGTTTTGTGCATATGATATATCAAAATGATCGTGGTGATGTGCTCTATGTTTTGTTCCATTGTGTCATGCTTGTTTGAGTCCATCTAGATGTCTTAATCTTCGTGACAAGAGTGCTACTTGATATAAACTGCTGCTACTTGTTATTTTCATGCCATGTTTGAGACGTGATAACTTGGTGCATGTTTATCCAAACGAAGCAAATGAGATGTCAAAATGTTCATCATGAGATGCTCTACATGTTGGTTGCTGTAGCACGCATGTTAGGGTCATATTGCCATGTTAAACTTGGTTGCAAAAGTGCATGTGGCTGTTAAGTTTTGTAACATGTTATGAGATGCTGATTTGAAGAGCTCGTTGTTATTGATGTGTTTGTCCCCTTGTCCCATGCCTATATGTTTTGGAATCTCCATAATGTGGTCTTTGCTGTGGTGCAAACCATTTTCCGTGATATGCCTTGAGGTGACTTAAATATGCTTGCAAACATACCATGCCAACTTAACTGTTTTATACTTAGTGAAATTTCTACGAAGTCTGGAATCTGTCATATCCTGATGCTATGTTTGCTTGATGCCCTAGGCAAATCCATGTTAGTTTTGGGGTGGCCATTGATCATTACTTGTTGTACATGTTGTTGTCTATCCATCCATGCCCTCACTTGCTCATATGGCTTCCTGTAGCTTATTTATTTCTTGCTCCCAAGTTGCTATAAAATATTACTTTTAGTTTTTTAACGTCATGATCAAAATGTTGTAGCTTGTTGCTATTGATCCATGCCTCCTATGGAGTTGCTCCAATGGAGTTGTTTGCTGTAGCATATGTCTACTTCATGTCCATGCTTCTTGTCAACATGTTTGAGTGCTGTAGAGTATATATTTCCTGCCCCAAAGTTGCTATGTGGCTGTTAATCTCAGCTTTGCATTGTTTCTTGTTTCGAGTGTATGTTTTGATCCTTTGCTCCATTTTGAGCGTGCCCTACATGAAAATTGTGTGATTTTGCATGTAGAATCATAATATCATCTTGTTTACATGTTTGGAATATGTTGCTTGATGTTTGGGTGCATCTTGCACCGTTGCCATGCTTATCTTGTTTTGCTCATATCTTCTAGACCGTAGCTCCGTTTTAAACAAACTTTATATGAAACTTGACTAGAATTTCCTGTAGATCATCATGGTGCATGTTAACTTGCTGTTTAACAACTTTAACTTAAGGTTTGTTCAGATCTGGACTAATTTCAAACTATGCATATGAGGACTTACCAGATTCGCTATATGTGGATTCCGGCCTCATTTAAACTTGTTGTTCTTATGTTGTTTTTGAGTGCTTCCTGCCTTGCCATGTTTTGCATCATATATAGACTTGTCTTGCATCATACTTGCTTGAGCATATTGTCATGTTCTTGTGTTGTTTCTCTGTGCTTCCTACCTTGCCATGTATTGCATCATATATAGACTTGTCATGCATCATACGTGCATCATGTTGATTGTGCATTGCACCTTGTTTGATTTCGTGCCTCGTGTGTTCTTGTGTTGAGTAGAGCCGGAAGCCGAGACCGAGAACGAGAACGAGTTTACTACCGAGGTTGAGTACGAGGAGCCGTCTTACGATCCCATCGACGACTCGACAGGCAAGATGACCTGACCCATATATCATTACTATCTTTGCCTATTGCAAGAAGTCTTGCTCTTTAGCTCATTTCCTCGATGTTTATGTTTGTTTGTCAGCCTCCTATTGTAACCATGAATCTGTCTAACCACCCAACCTAGCAAACCTTTGTTTGGCTACATAAGCTTCGCTCAGCCCCTCTTATAGCATTGCTAGATGCAGGAGAAGATTTGAAGATTCTTGCTTCATGTTGAAGTTATTGTTGGGATATCACACTATATAAACTCTTAAACTAAATCATCTATATACTTGGCAATGGGTGGAAGGCTAAGCCTCTTGCTTGGTGATTTGTTCCACTCATGCCACCCTAGGAACCGTATAAACCGGTGTTATGTTCCTTGATTTAGCGTTCCTCACACGGTTGGGGTTATGGGACCCCCTCGATAAATCTCTTAGTGCTAAACCTTTTCCAGCAAGGCCCAACTTTTGTACTCCATTTGCCTAACAACTAAAAACTTGCCAAGGGAGTAATTAAGCCGAGGATTAATTAATCAACCCCCCTGGGCCAGTGCTCGATTTGAGTGTTGGTCCAAACTAGAGCCACTTGCGGTGCCACCCAGTTCGCTGGGGTCTTCAGTTGCTGTACGTACTGCTCATCTGGTCGTGGCCTAAGACTAGATACGCACGGCTACTATCAGGGTGTCGGCACGCCAGGAGGTCTTGCTGGATTAGTTTTACCTATGTCGGTATATCTTGAGCACTGGATTCCAAGAATACTCGGGCCTTCCCACCTTGGAGTTGCGACTCCGCGGATCGTGAGCTTGTAATGGGCTAAGTTGGGACTGTTGGGGAACGTAGTATTTTAAAATTTTCCTATGATCACGCAAGATCTATCTACCAGATGCATAGCAACGAGAGGGAAGAGTGTGTCTACGTACCCTCGTAGACCGGAAGCGGAAGCGTCAAGTGACGCGGTTGATGTAGTCGAACTTCTTCGCGATTCAACCGATCAAGCACCGAACGTACGACACCTCCGCGTTCAGCACATGTTCAGCTTGATGACGTCCCACGAGCTCTTGATCCAGTTGAGCTTCATGGGAGAGTTTCGTCAGCACGACGGCGTGGTGACGGATATGATGTATTCACCGGTGCAGGGCTTCGCCTAAGCACTGCAACGGTATGACCGAGGTGTGTTTCTGTGGAGGGGGGCACCGCACACGGCTGGAACAATTCAACTTGTGTGTCTTTGGGTGCCCCCTGCTCCCGTATATAAAGGAGCAAGGGAGGAGGGCCGGCCGGCCTCCTATGGTGCGGCTAGGGCAATCCTACTAGGAATAGGATTCCTAGTAGGAGTCCATCAAGAAGGAAGAGAGGGAAAGGAAAAAAGAGGGAGAGGTGGTGCCACCCCAATCCTAGTCCAACTAGGATCCCTAGGTGGGGCGCCGGCCAGCCCCTATGGGCTGCCTCTCTCTTTTCCTTAAGGCCCACTATGGACCATCCCCCCTCGTAGGGGGTTCCGATAACCCCCTCCGGTAATCCAGTTAAATTCGAAACTTTTCCGGAACACTTCCGGTGTCCGAATATAGTCATCCAATATATCAATCTTTATGTCTCGGACATTCCGAGACTCCTCGTCATGTCCGTGATCTCATCCGGGACTCCGAACTACCTTCGGTACATCAAAACTCATAAACTCATAATACCGATCGTCATCAAACGTTAAGCGTGCGGACCCTACGGGTTCGAGAACTATGTAGACATGACCGAGACTTATCTCCGGTCAATAACCAATAGCGGAACCTGGATGTTCATATTGGCTCCTACATATTCTATGAAGATCTTTTATCGGTCAAAACCGCATAACAACATACGTTGTTCCTTTTGTCATCGGTATGTTACTTGCCCGAGATTCGATCGTCGGTATCTCCATATCTAGTTCAATCTCGTTACCGGCAAGTCTCTTTACTCATCCGTAACACATCATCTCGTGACTAACTCATTAGTCTTTTGCTTGCAAGGCTTATTGTGATGGGTGTTACCGAGAGGGCCCAGAGATACCTCTCCGACACTCGGAGTGACAAATCCTAATCTTGATCTATGCCAACACCACGAATACTTTCGGGGACACCTGTAGAGCATCTTTATGATCACCCAGTTACGTTGTGACGTTTGATAGCACACAAGGTGTTCCTACGGTATTCGGGAGTTGCATAATCTCATAGTCATAGGTACATGTATAAGTCATGAAGAAAGCAATAGCAGTAAAACTAAACGATCATAGTGCTATGCTAACGGATGGGTCTTGTCCATCACATCATTCTCCTAATGATGTGATCCCATTGATCAAATGACAACTCATGTCTATGGTTTGGAAACATAACCATCTTTGATCAATGAGCTAGTCTAGTAGAGGCATACTAGGGACACTCTGTTTTGTCTATGTATTCACACATGTACTAAGTTTCCGGTTAATACAATTCTAGCATGAATAATAAACATTTATCATGATATAAGGAAATATAAATAACAACTTTATTATTGCCTCTAGGGCATATTTCCTTCAGTCTCCCACTTGCACTAGAGTCAATAATCTAGCTCACATCGCCATGTGATTTAATACCGATAGTTCACATCGTTATGTGAATAACACCCATAGTTCACATCACCATGTGACCAACACCCAAAGGGTTTACTAGAGTCAATAATCTAGTTCACATCGCTATGTGATTAATACCCAAGAGTAATAAGGTGTGATCATGTTTTGCTTGTGAGAGAAGTTAGTCAACGGGTCTGTCACATTCAGATCCGTATGTATTTCGCAAATTTCTATGTCTATAATGCTCTGCATGGAGCTACTCTAGCTAATTGCTCCCACTTTCAATATGCATCCAGATTGATACTTAGAGTCATCTGGATTTAGTGTCAAAGCTTGCATCGGCGTAACCCTTTACGACGAACTCTTTATCACCTCCGTAATCGAGAAATATTTCCTTAGTCATCCAATTACTAAGGATAATTTTGACCGCTGTACAGTGATCTACTCCTGGATCACTATTGTACCTCCCTGTCAAACTCATGGCAAGGTACACAACGTGTTTTGTACACAGCATGGCATACTTTATAGAACCTATGGCTGAGGCATAGGGAATGACTTTCATTCTCTCTATATTTTTTTCTGCCGTGGTCTGGCTTTGAGTCTTACTCAACTTCACACCTTACAAGTCAGGCAAGAACTCCTTCTTTGACTGATCCATTTTGAACTACTTCAAAATCTTATCAAGGTATGTACTCATCAAAAGTCTTATCAAGCGTCTTGATCTATCTCTATAGATCTTGATGCCCAATATGTAAGCAGCTTCACCAAGGTCTTTCTTTAAAAAACTCCTTTCAAACACTCCTTTATGCTTTCCAGAAAATTCTACATCATTTCCGATCGACAATATGTCATTCACATATACTTATCAGAAAGGTTGTAGTGCTCCCACTCACTTCTTGTAAATACAGGCTTCACCGCAAGTCTGTATAAATCTATATGCTATGATCAACTTATCAAAGCGTATATTCCAACTCCGAGATGCTTGCACCAGTCCATAGATGGATCGCTGGAGCTTGCACATTTTGTTAGCACCTTTAGGATTGACAAAACCTTCTGGTTGCATCATATACAATTCTTCTTTAATAAATCCATTAAAGAATGCAGTTTTGTTATCAATTTGCCAGATTTCATAAATGCGGCAATTGCTAACATGATTCGGACAGACTTAAGCATCGCTACAGGTGAGAAAGTCTCATCGTAGTCAACTCCTTGAACTTGTCGAAACCCTTTCGCAACAAGTCGAGCTTTGTAAACAGTAACATTACCGTCTGCGTCGGTCTTCCTCTTGAAGATCCATTTATTTTCGATGGCTTGCCGATCATCGGACAAGTCAACCAAAGTCCACACTTTGTTCTCATACATGGATCCATCTCAGATTTCATGGCCTCAAGCCATTTTGCAGAATCTGGGCTCATCATCGCTTCCTCATAGTTCGTAGGTTCATCATGGTCTAGTAACATGATTTCCAGAACTGGGTTACCGTACCACTCTGGTGCGGAACGAACTCTGGTTGATCTACGAAGTTCAGCAGAAACTTGATCTGAAGTTTCATGATCATCATCATTAGCTTCCTCACTAATTGGTGTAGGAATCACTGGAACGAGTTTCTGTGATGTACTACCTTCCAATTCGGGAGAAGGTACAATTACCTCATCAAGTTCTACTTTCCTCCCACTCACTTCTTTCGAGAGAAACTCCTTCTCTAGAAAGGATCCACTCTTAGCAACAAAGACCTTGCCTTAGGATCTGTGATAGAAGGTGTACCCAATAGTTTCTTTTTGGGTATCCTATGGAGATTTACTTCTCCGATTTGGATTCGAGCTTATCATGTTGAAACTTTTTCACATAAGCATCGCAGTCCCAAACTTAAAGAAATGACAGCTTAGGTTTCTCGTCAAACCACAGTTCATACGGTGTCATCTCCACGGATTTAGATGGTGCCCTATTTAACGTGAATGTAGCTGTCTCTAATGCATAACCCCAAAAGCGATAGTGGTAGATCGGTAAGAGACATCATCGATCGCACCATATCTAATAAAGTACGGTTATGACGTTCGGACACACCATTACACTGTGGTGTTCCAGGTGGCGTGAGTAGTGAAACTATTTCACATTGTTTTTATTGAAGGCCAAACTCGCTAACTCAAATATTTTACCTCTACGATCATATCGTAGAAACTCTTATTTTCTTGTTACGATGATTCTCCACTTCACTCTGAAATTCTCTGAACTTTTCAAATGTTTCAGACTTGTGCTTCATTAAGTAGATATACCCATATCTTCTCAAATCATTAGTGAAGGTCAGAAAATAACGATACCTGCCGCGAGCTTCAACACTCATTGGTCTGCATACATCAGTATGTATGATTTCCAACAACTCTGTTGCTCGCTCCACGGTTCCGGAGAACGGAGTTTTAGTCATCTTGCCCTTGAGGCATGGCTCGCAAGCACCAAGTGATTCATAATCAAGTGATTCCAAAAGTCCATCACTATGGAGTTTCTTCATGTGCTTTACACCAATATGACCTAAACGGCAGTGCCACAAATAAGTTGCACTATCATTATTAACCTTGCATCTTTTGGCTTCAATATTATGAATATGTGTATCACACGATCGAGATCCAACAAACCATTTTCATTGGGTGTATGACCATAGAAGGTTTTATTCATGTAAACAGAACAACAATTATTCTCTAACTTACATGAATAACCGTATTGCAATAAACATGATCAAATCATATTCATGTTCAACACAAACACCAAATAACACTTATTTAGGTTCAACACTAATCCCGAAAGTATAGGGAGTGTACGATGATGATCATATCAATCTTGGAACTACTTCCAATACACATCGTCACTTCATCCTTTAACTAGTTTCTGTTCATTATGCAACTCCTATTTCGAGTTACTACTCTTTAGCAACTAAACCAGTATCAAATACCGAGGGGTTGCTATGAACACTAGTAAAATACACATTAATAATCTGTATATCAAATATACCTTTGTTCACTTTGCCATCCTTCTTATCCGCCAAGAATCTAGGGCAGTTCCACTTCCAGTGACCATTTCCTTTGCAGTAGAAGCACTTAGTTTCAGGCTTGAGTTTAGCTTTGGGTTTCTTCATGGGAGTGACAACTTGCTTGTCATTCTTCTTGAAGTTCCCCTTCTATCCCTTTGCCCTTTACTTGAAACAAGTGGTCTGGTTAACCATCAACACTTGATGCTCTTTCTTGATTTCTACCTTCGCCGATTTCAGCATCGTGAAGAGCTCGGGAATTACTTTCGTCATCCCTTGCATATTATAGTTCATCACGAAGTTCTACTAACTTGGTGATAGTGTCTAGAGAACTTTGTCAATTACTATCTTATCTGGAAGATTAACTCCCACTTGATTCAAGCAATTGTACTACCCAGACAATCTGAGCACATGCTCACTGGTTCAGCTATTCTCCTCCATCTTGTAGGCAAAGTACTGTCAGAGGTCTTATACCTCTCGACATGGGCATGAGTATGAAATACTAATTTCAACTCTTGGAACATCTCATATGCTACGTGGCGTTTCAAAATGTTTTTGAAGTCCCGGTTATAAGCCGTAAAGCATGGTGCACTAAACTATCAAGTAGTCATCATATCGAGCTTTTGTCAAAACGTTCATAACGTCTACATCTGCTCCTGCAATAGGTCTGTCATCTAGCGGTGCATCAAGGACATAATTCTTCTGTGCAGCAATGAGGATAATCCTCAGATCACGGAACAATTCCGCATCATTGCTACTAACATCTTTCAACTTGGTTTTCTCTAGGAACATATAAAAAAATAAACGTGGAGCAACATCGCGAGCTATTGATCTACAACATAGATATGCTAATACTACCAGGACTAAGTTCATGATAAATTAAAGTTCAATTAATCATATTACTTAAGAACTCCCACTTAGATAGACATCCCTCCGGTCATCTAAATGATCACGTGATCCAAATCAACTAAACCATGTCCGATCATCACGTGAGATGGAGCAGTTTCAATGGTGAACATCTTATGTTGATCATATCTACTATATGATTCACGCTCGACCTTTCGGTCTCCAGTGTTCCGAGGCCATATCTACATATGCTAGGCTCGTCAAGTTTAACCCGAGTATTCTGCGTGTGCAAAACTGGCTTACACCCGTTGTATTTGAACGTAGAGCTTATCACACCCGATCATCACGTGGTGTCTCGGCACGACGAACTTTTGCAACGGTGCATACTCAGGGAGAACACTTATACCTTGAAATTTAGTAAGGGATCATCTTATAATGCTACCGTTGTTCTAAGCAAAATAAGAAGCATAATAAGATAAACATCACATGCAATCAAAATATGTGACATGATATGGCCATCATCATCTTGTGCTTTTGATCTCCATCTCCAAAGCACCGTCATGATCACCTTCGTCACCAGCGCGACACCTTGATCTCCATCGCAGCATCGTTGTTGTCTCGCCAACTATTGCTTCTACGACTATCGCTACCGCTTAGTGATAAAGTAAAGCAATTACATGGCGATTGCATTTCATACAATAAAGCGACAACCATATGGCTCCTGCCAGTTGCCGATAACATTACAAAAACATGATCATCTCATACAAAACCGTATAACTCATCATGTCTTGACCATATCACATCACAACATGCCCTGCAAAAACAAGTTAGACGTCCTCTACTTTGTTGTTGCAAGTTTTACGTGGCTGCTACGGGCTTAGCAAGAACCGTTCTTACCTACGCATACAAAACCACAACGATGTTTCGTCAAGTATGTGCTGTTTTAACCTTCACAAGGACCGGGCGTAGCCACTTGATTCAGCTAAAGTGAGAGAGACAGACACCCGCCAGTCACCTTTAAGCAACGAGTGCTCATAACGGTGAAACCAGTCTCGCGTAAGCGTACGCGTAATGTCGGTCCGGGCCGCTTCATCTCACATTACCGCCGAAGCAAAGTATGACATGCTGGTAAGCAGTATGACTAGTATCGCCCACAACTCATTGTGTTCTACTCGTGCATATCATCTACGCATAGACCTGGCTCATGATGCCACTGTTGGGGAACGTAGTATTTTAAAATTTTCCTACGATCACGCAAGATCTATGTACCAGATGCATAGCAACGAGAGGGAAGAGTGTGTCTACGTACCCTCGTAGACCGGAAGCGGAAGCGTCAAGTGACGCGGTTGATGTAGTCGAACTTCTTCGCGATTCAACCGATCAAGCACCGAACATACGGCACCTCCGCGTTCAGCACACGTTCAGCTTGATGACGTCCCACGAGCTCTTGATCCAGTTGAGCTTCACGGGAGAGTTTTGTCAGCACGACGGCGTGGTGACGGATATGATGTATTCACCGGCGCAGGGCTTCGCCTAAGCACTGCAACGGTATGACCGAGGTGTGTTTCTGTGGAGGGGGGCACTGCACACGGCTGGAACAATTCAACTTGTGTGTCTTTGGGTGCCCCGCTGCCCCCGTATATAAAGGAGCAAGGGAGGAGGGCCGGCCGGCCTCCTATGGTGCGGCTAGGGCAATCCTACTAGGAATAGGATTGCAATCCTATTCCTAGTAGGAGTCCATCAAGAAGGAAGAGAGGGAAAGGAAAAAAGAGGGAGAGGTGGCGCCACCCCAATCCTAGTCCAACTAGGATCCCTAGGTGGGGCGCCGGCCAGCCCCTATGGGCTGCCTCTCTCTTTTCCTTAAGGCCCACTATGGACCATCCCCCCTCGTAGGGGGTTCCGATAACCCCCTCCGGCAATCCAGTTAAATCCGAAACTTTTCCGGAACACTTCCGGTGTCCGAATATAGTCGTCCAATATATCAATCTTTATGTCTCGGACATTCCGAGACTCCTCGTCATGTCCGTGATCTCATCCGGGACTCCGAACTACCTTCGGTACATCAAAACTCATAAACTCATAATACCGATCGTCATCAAACGTTAAGCGTGCGGACCCTACGGGTTCGAGAACTATGTAGACATGACCGAGACTCATCTCCGGTCAATAACCAATAGCGGAACCTGGATGTTCATATTGGCTCCTACATATTCTACGAAGATCTTTTATCGGTCAAAACCGCATAACAACATACGTTGTTCCTTTTGTCATCGGTATGTTACTTGCCCGAGATTCGATCGTCGGTATCTCCATACCTAGTTCAATCTCGTTACCGGCAAGTCTCTTTACTCGTTCCGTAACACATCATCTCGTGACTAACTCATTAGTCTTTTGCTTGCAAGGCTTATTGTGATGGGTGTTACCGAGAGGGCCCAGAGATACCTCTCCGACACTCGGAGTGACAAATCCTAATATTGATCTATGCCAACACCACGAATACTTTCGGAGACACCTGTAGAGCATCTTTATGATCACCCAGTTACGTTGTGATGTTTGATAGCACACAAGGTGTTCCTACGGTATTCGGGAGTTGCATAATCTCATAGTCATAGGAACATGTACAAGTCATGAAGAAAGCAATAGCAGTTTAACTAAACGATCATAGTGCTATGCTAACGGATGGGTCTTGTCCATCACATCATTCTCCTAATGATGTGATCCCGTTGATCAAATGACAACTCATGTCTATGGTTAGGAAACATAACCATCTTTGATCAATGAGCTAGTCTAGTAGAGGCATACAAGGGACACTATGTTTTGTCTATGTATTCACACATGTACTAAGTTTTCGGTTAATACAATTCTAGCATGAATAATAAACATTTATCATGATATAAGGAAATATAAATAACAACTTTATTATTGCCTCTAGGGCATATTTCCTTCAGGGACACCCCTGCAGGGTTTTGAACTTTCGAAAGCCATGCCCGCGGTTATGTGGCAGATGGAAATTTGTTAATATCCGGTTGTAGAAAACTTGACACCATGTTCAGAACACACTACCAGCGTGAGTAACCGTGACAGTCATTTTCCGAAAGGGGTTCGGGAAGTGAACACGGTGGGGTTATGATTGACGTGCTTAGATAGGATCACTTCGTGATCACCTTGACGCCCGTGGCACTTCTCTTCTCGCTCTAAACACGTAAGCTAGTGCTAGTGCAGCTGCAACCTTTTATCTTTCTTCAGCCTTGTTCCACACCCAAGGCTTAGATAGTTTTGCTACCCGGGAACGGGATTGCTGAGTCCTCCGTGGCTCACAGTTTCTACACAACACCAGATGCAGGTACCATGGTGAACTACTCAGGTGACCACACAGAGTTGTACTGGGAGTATGATGAAGAGCGTAGTCGATACTATGTGCACTATCCCGAGGATCAGCAGTGGTTTCTACTAGGGGCGATTCGGACCTGTGGCTTTATGTTTTTGGTATCTTTCATTTGGATCTTCGCCCGTAGTCGGGTTGTGATGTTATTTGGATGATGATTTGCTTATGGAATGTATTGTGTGACGTGGCGAGTGTAAGCCAACTATCCTTTTGCAATTTCATCCCTATTTTTACATGAGTCGTGCAAAGATACCAAACTTGAGATCATTCTAGAATGGGCTTATACCTTTAAGTCGTGCCTCGACACGTAGGAGGTATAATCCCATCCTGGGCATTATGTTCGATAAGTAAGAGTATCAGACCCAACGAGGAGCTAAAGGTAGAACAAATATTCCCCCAAGTTATATCGACCACCGATACAACTCTACGCACGCTTAACGTTTACTTTACCTAGAACAAGTACGAAACTAGAAGTAGTTTGTAGTTTTTGTGGGATAGGTTTGCAAGAATATAAAGAGCACATTAATAAAACTAGGGGCTGTTAAGATAAAGATGCAATAAAGTTAATATAGCGAGTGTGGAAAAGTGGTGGTAAGAGTTGCGAAATTGCCCCTAAGCAATTGACTACGTTACTAGACCGATAGCAAGTTTTATGTGGGAGAGGCCACTACTAGCATGTCATCCCTTACTTGGAATTCTATGCACTTATTATTGGAACTATTAGCAAGCATCTGCAACTACTAACGTTCATTAAGGTAAACCCCAACCATAGCATTAAGTGATATTGGTCCCCCTTCAATCCCGTATGCATCAATTTCTACGCTAGGTTGAAGCTTTCGTCACTCTTTCCCTCCAATACGTAGTCCTATCAACATACAACTAACCCTATGGTGTGATCCACGCACGCGCTCATATGATGGGCACCAAAGGACAACAACATAACCACAAATAATTTAAATCAATCATAGTAATTCACCAATCACTGATAGGACAACGATAATCTACTCAGACAACATAGGATGGCAACACATCATTGGATAATAATATGAAGCATAAAGCACCATGTTCAAGTAGAGGGTACAACGGGTTGCGGGAGAGTGGACCGCTGTAGATAGATGAGGGAAGGTGATGGAGATGTTGGTGAAGATGACGGAGGTGTTGGTGTAGATCGCCGTCACACGATGATGGCCCCGGTGGCACTCCGGTGCCACCGGAAGCGAGGGGGAGAGAGCCCCCCACCTTCTTCTTCTTCCTTGACCTTCTCCCTAGATGGGAGAAAGGTTTCCCCTCTGGTCCATGGCCTCCATGGCGGCGGAGCGGCGAGAGCCCCTCCGAGATTGGATCTGTCTCTCTGTCTCTCTCTGTTTTTGCGTTCCCAGATTCTGGCCCTTCACCGTTTCTTATATTCCCGGAGATCCGTAACTCCGATTGGGCAGATTTTTTGACACGATTTTTATCCAGATATTAGCTTTCTTGCCGCAAAAGAAGGGCATCAACCGCTTTACGGAGTGGCCAGGAGGGCCCAGGGCACGCCTGCCCCTGGTGGGCGCGCCCCCTGCCTCGTGGCCCACTCGGGCATCGTCTCATGTTGGTGCCGCTTCCCAAAATTCACATATATTCAAAAAAAATCTCCGTCCGTTTTAATTCCATTTGGACTCCGTTTGATATGGATATTTTGCAAAAACAAAAAACATGCTACCTAGTAGGTAAATGGTAAACAAGGTAATTTTTTATGTGGAATGCTACCTAGCATAATATTGATCATGTAATATAATCATGGCATGAATATTATGACACGAGTGATTCAACGCAATAGTCTATCATTTGACATAAAATAATTTAATACTCAGGCAGCCCAACAAACAATCAAGTCTTTCAAAATATCAATGCTAAAGAACGTTATCCCTACAAAATCATATAGTCTTTTATGCTCCCTTTTCTTAACACAAGGTACCCCTCATGCCTATCCCGGTGTCAGCCAAGCAATTGTTTTCATACTTTACTTTTTCAAACCTTTTCAACTCTTCACACAATACATGAATGTGAGCCATGGACATAGCACTATGGGTGGAATAGAAGGTGGTAGTAGACAAATGGAGGGAGAAAATCTCACATCGACTAGGCGTATCAATGCGCTATGGAGATGCCCATCAATAGATATCAATGTGAGTGAGTAGGGATTGCCATGTAACAGATGCACTAGAGCTATAAGTGTATGAAAGCTCAAAAGAAAACTAGTGGGTGTGCATCAACTTGCTTGCTCATGAAGACCTAGGGCATTTGAGGAAGCCCATCGTTGGAATATACAAGCCAAGTTCTATAACGAAAAATTCCCACTAGTACATGGAAGTGACAAAACAAGAGACTCTCTATTATGAAGATCATGGTGCTACTTTGAAGCACAAGTGTGGAAAAGGATAGTAACATTGTCCCTTCTCTCTTTTCTCTCATTTTTTTGTTTTTTTGGAAGGGCTTTCCTTTTTTATTAGCCCCTCTCTATTTTGTTTCTGAAAAATTAGGCCATCTTTTTATTTATTTATTTGACCTTTCCTCACATGGTACAATGCTCTAATAATGAAGATCATCACACTTTTATTTACTTACAACTCACAGATTACAACTCAAAGCTAGAACAAAATATGACTCTATGTGAATGCCTTCGGTGGTGTACCGGGATGTGCAATGATCTAGCGTAGCAATGACATCAAAAAATGGACAAGCCATGGAAACATCTTGCTAGCTATCTTACGATCATGCAAGGCAATATGAAAATGATGGTGCGTGTCATAACAAATGGAACGGTGGAGTTACATGGAAATATATCTCGGAATGGCTATGGAAATGCCATAATAGGTAGGTATGGTGGCTGTTTTGAGGAAGGTATATGGTGGGTGTATGGTACCGGCAAAAGTTGCGCGGTACAAGAGAGGCTAGCAATGGTGGAAGGGTGAGAGTGCGTATAATCCATGGACTCAACATTAGTCATAAAGAACTCACATACTTATTGCGAAAAATGTATTAGCTCTCGAAGCAAAAATACTACGATGCATGCTCCTAGGGGGAGGTTGGTAGGAGTTAACCATCGCGCGCCCCCAACCTTCACGCAAAGATAAACAATCAAAATACAATGCGATCCAATTTGGTTACATAGTTAGGAGACCATATGTGCATGCTTCGGGAATCACAAACCTTAACACCAATATCTTTACTAGACCACAATCATTCACTAGTTCCTCCCACATATTATCATCTCTATATCGCAAAACTATTGCAAGGAATCAAACATATCATATTCAGCGATCTAAAAGTTTATGTAGGATTTTATGACTAACCATGTGAATGACCAATTCCTGTCAACTCTCTAAATAGATATAAGTGAAGCTAGAGAGTTTTAATTCTTTCTACAAAATTTATGCCCATGCTCTAACAATTATAAGTGAAGCAAAAGAGCATTCTACAAATGGCGGTTTTCTATGTGAAGGGAAACATGCAATCCAAACTTCAAATGATATAAGTGAAGCACATGAAACATTCTATAAAGCCATACTCAAAAGATATAAGTGAAGTGAAAAGAGCATTCTATAAATCAACCAAGGACTATCTCATACCAGCATGGTGCATTTATTAATAGAAAAAGAGAAAGCACATGACGCTCCAAGAGTTTACGCATATCATGTGAATGAAACGAATCCGAAAACATACCCATACTTGTTGAAGAAAGATGGGATGCCTTCCGGGGCATCCCCAAGCTTAGATGCTTGAGTCTCCTTGAATATTTACTTGGGGTGCCTTGGGCATCCCCAAGCTTGAGCTCTTGCCTCTCCTCCTTCTTCTCACATCTAGACCTCCTCGATGCTCGAACACTTCATCCACACAAAACTTAACCGAACTTTTAGTGGCGGGGTTAGTGCATACGATTAATAAAATCCCATCATGTACTGCTCTAACATTATTTTATAATTATGAACAAACATTACCTACTGTATGCTATCACAATTCTATGGCCCCAAGTCAAGGAGGCATCAACAAGAATTCAAACATATGCAAATAATGAAGCTATAACAACAATCTGTGAAAACAGGACAGTCTGTAGTAATCTGAACATTAACCATACTTATGTAACTCTAACAATTTTGGCCAAATTAGGAAAAATAAAAAAATTGTATAGCAAGACTTTGCAAAAAAGTTTCAGATCCTTTCGATGTTCCAGTAAAAAAATGTAAAATCGCGCACTACAGCCAAAGTTTCTGTTTTTGCACCGCACAAACCAACAAGCAGTTTAATCATACTAAAGGAAACTCTTAGCACATTATTTTTATAATATAATGGAATTATACAAGGGGATAATTATTTTTATTTAAAAGTTTCTGTAATCAAGGTTTGCAAAGTTTCCATGGGCATGAACAAAGTTCAAGGCTAGCTCCCAGTTTAACAATGCTCGTCTTTCTCACTTTCGCTTTTCTTTTTGAAAAAGTTTTAGGTTCCCCTCTTTATTTTTTTTGTTTTTAAACTTTATAAAAGCACTCAACAGAAATAGATGTAATGCCCAGTATGAGATTAGACCTCCTACGTGTCGAGGCACGACATAAAGATATAAGCTCATACTAGAATGATCTCAAGTTTGGTATCTTTGCACGACTCATGTAAAATAGGGATGAAATTGCAAAAGGATAGTTGGCTTACACTCGCCACGTCACACAATACATTACATAAGCAAATCATCATCCAAATAACATCATAGTCCGACTACGGACGAAGATCCAAATGAAAGATACCAAATAAATAAAGCCACAAGGTCCGAATCGCCCTTAGTAGAAGCCACTACTGATCATCGGGATAGTGTACATAGTATCGACTACGTTCTTCATCGAACTCCCAGTACAGCTTGGTGCCGTCACCTGTGTAGTCCACCATAGTAACTGCATCTGGTGTTGTGTAGAATCTGTGAGCCACGGAGGACTCAGCAATCCCGTTCCCGGGTAACAAAACTATCTAAGCCTTGGGTGTGGAACAAGGCTGAAGAAAGACAAAGGTTGCAGCTGCACTAGCACTAGCTTACGTGTTTAGAGCGAGAAAAGAAGTGCCACAAGCGTCGAAGTGATCACGAAGTGATCCTATCTAAGCACGTCAATCATAACCCCACCGTGTTCACTTCCTGAACCCCTTTCGGAAAATGACCGTCATGGTTACTCACGCTGGTAGTGTGTTCTGAACATGGTGTCAAGTTTTCTACAACCGGATATTAACAAATTCCCATCTGCCACATAACCGCGGGCACGGCTTTCGAAAGTTCAAATGGGGTGTCCCAACTTAGCCCATCACAAGCTCACGATCTGCGGAGTCGCAACTCCAAGGTGGGAAGACCCGAGTATTCTTGGAATCCCGTGCTCAAGATATTCCGACTAAGGTAAAACTAATCCAACAAATCCTCCCGGCGTGCCGACACCCTGATAGTAGCCGCGCGTATCTCGTCTCAGGCCACGACCGGATGGGCGATTCTATAGGTTTTTACCAGCCCTTGAGTTCCCTCGAGGTGGCCCCGCAGACGCCCCAGTTTGGACCAACACTCATGTGGAGCACTGGCCCAGGTTGTTGATTAAGAAGAGGGTTTATAACTCCCTATGCAAGTTTTAGTTGTTAGGAAAATGTAGTACCAATGTTGGGACTTGCTGGAAAAGCTTTAGCGCTAAGCGGTTTATCGAGGGGGTCCCATAACCCCAACCGTGTGAGGAACGCAATATCAAGGAACATAACACCGGTTTATACGGTTCCTAGGGTGGCATGAGTGGAACAAATCACCAAGCAAGAGGCTTAGCCTTCCACCCATTACCAATATATAGATGATTTAGTTAAAAGATTATATAGTGTGATATCCCAACAATAACTTCAACATGAAGCAAGTATCTTCAAATCTTCTCCTGCAACTAGCAATGCTATAAGAGGGGCCGAGCGAAGCTTTTGTAGCCAAACAAGGTTTGCTAGGTTGGGTGGTTAGACAGATTCAAGGTTACAATAGGAGGCTGACAAACAAACAAACATGGGCATCGAGGCAATGAGCTAAAGAGCGAGACATCTAGCAAAAGGCAAAGATAGTAACGATATCTGGGTCAGGTCATCTTGCCTGTCGAATTGTCGATGGGATCGTAAGACGGCTCCTCGTACTCAACCTCGGTAGTAACCTCGTTCTCGTTCTCGGTCTCGACTCCCGGCTCTACTCAACAGAAGAACACAACAAGGCACAAAATCAAACAAGGTGTAATGCACAATCAACATGATGCAAGTATGATGCATATATGATGCAATACATGTCAAGGGATGAAGCACACAAGAACAACACAAGACAGTGGTTTAAATGAGGCTGGAATCCACATATAGCACATCCGGTAAGTCCTCATATGCATATATTGAAATTGGTCCAGATCTGAACAAACCTTTAGTTAAAGTTGTTAAACACCAAGTTAACATGCACCATGATGATCTACCCAAAATTCTAGTCAAGTTTCATATAAAGTTTGTTTAATTCGGAGTTACGGTCTAGAAGATATGAGCAAAACAAGACAAGCATGGCGATGGTGCAAGATGCACCCAAACATCACGCAAACACACTCCAAACATGTTAACAACATGATATTATGATTCTACATGCAAAATCACACAAGTTTCATATAGGGCACGCTAAAAACGGAGCAACGGTTCAACACATACACACGAAACAAGATTCAATGCAAAGATGAAATTAACAGCCACATAGCAACTTTGGAGCAAGAAATATATACTCTACAGCACCCAAACATGATGACAATAAGCATGTACATGAAGTAGACATATCCTACAGCAAACAACTCCATCGGAGCAACTCCATAGGAGGCATGGATCAATAGCAACAAGCTACGCCAAATTGATCATGCTGTTAAAAACCTGATAGATATAATTTATAGCAACTTGGGAGCAAGAAATAAATAAGCTAAAGCAAGCCATATGTACAAGTGAGGGCATGGATGGATAGACAATAACATGGACAACAAGGAATGATCAATGGCCACTCCAAAACAAGCATGGATTTGTCTAGGGCATCAAGCAAACATAGCATTAGGATATGGCAGATTCCAGACTTAGCAGAAATTTCACTAAGTATAAAACAGTTATGTTGGCATGTCATGTTTACAAGCATGTTTAAGTCACCTCAGGGCATATCATGGAAAATGGTTTGCACCACAGCAAAGACCACATGATGGAGTTTCTAAAACATATTGGCATGTGACAAGGGGACAAACACATCAATAGCAACGAGCACTTCAAATCAGCATCTCATAACGTGTTTCATCACTTAACAGCCACATACACTTTTTAAACCAAGTTTAACATGGCAATATGAACCCTAACATGAATGCTACAACAACCATCATGTAGAGCATCTCCATATGAACATTTTGACATAACATTTGCTTCATTTGGATAAATGATACGTCCAAAACGTATCTATAATTTCTGCTTGCTCCAGGCGCCCTGGGGGCGCGGCCCCCCTCCTGGCCGCCCCGAGGGGGCGCCTGGGCCCCCCAGGCCTCCGCCTGGCATATATTTACACCGCGTCCCGAAACCCTCGAGGACGGAACCCTTTTTCGCGATCTCATCTCTGTTCCGCCGCCGCCGCGCTTCCAAGATCGGGAGCACCAGGAGAACTCTTCCCGGCACCCTGTCGGAGAGGAGGATCACCACCGGGAGCCTCTCCACCACCATGGATGCCTCCCGGATGAGTTGTGAGTAGTCTCCCTTGGACCATGGGTCCATGACCAGTAGCTATGTGATGTTCTTCTCCCCTTTTTGTCCTTCACCGATTAGACCTCGTGAGCTGCCCTACATGATCGAGGCACATATGTAATCCTTATGCTGTTGCTATGATGAGTTTGCTGGGATCCGATGGATTATGAGATTATGTTCAGATTGTGTGTGAGTAATATATTTGATTTACCTCTTTTATATTTATGTTCTTGAGTAATTCTTGCATGTTCTCCGTTGCTGTTTATTGCTTTGGCCAAGTAGTAGGTAGTAACTCCAAGAGGGAACGTTATGCTTGATTGTGGGTTCATGCCCCTCGATGACTAGCTTGAGTGACAGAAACATGAGTCTAGGGGATGTGCTGTTGCCACAAGGGGGAAAACAACGGTGCTTGTACTCGCGGGTGCAAGGATTTTTTACTTTACGCAAAGTTCTTTTAATGCAGTTGTCTGTTGCTTTGAGTTTACACTATGGGTGGGACTCGCAACTTAATACCAGCGAGATGTTCTGGATAGATATCTCAAGGTGGATGATTAGTAGTAGATGCAGATGGATTTCGGTCTACTTACCTTGGCGTACCGCCCATGCTTTTGAGCCTCTACCTTTCTTGCAACATAGTTAGCATTGGTTTGCTCACATAATCCTGTCAATTGCCCAGCTGTAATTTGTTTACCTCGCTTAGCTGTTTTATCGTCTTTTGGGAGAGAGACATCACTAGTGAACATCATGGGACCCCGGTCCATATTACCATCACTGATCACATCCGCTATTTACTTTCTGTTTTTACTTACTAGTTGTAGTAATACCTATCACTATTATCTCTTGCGTTTGATCCTTTGTAAACGACAAGGCCGGAGGGATTGACAACCTCTCTGTACTCGTTGGGAGCAAAGTTATTTGTATCTGTGTGCAGGTCCGGTCGATTGCTGGTTGCGCCGCTAGCAGTTGACACCTTCTTGTTGAACCTTGGAGTCTCAGGGGAATTCGATCCTTGGTATCTTTGCCAAGGGAAAACTACCGCTACGCTGCATCTCAAACCTTCCACTTGGGGTAACCAACGAGGGGCGAGAAGCCATCAATAAACATGGACCAAGTTATCACATCTCAAACATGGCATGAAAATAACAAGTTGCAGCAGTTTATAACAAGTAGCACTCTTGCAACAGATATTAGGACCTCTAGATGATCTCAAACAAGCATGCCACAATGGAACAAAACGTAGAGCACATCACCACGATCATTTTGATATATCATATGCACAAAACGGTCTTACAAACAAAAAGATACGGCCATGCAAAGATGCCATCAGACAAAGCAAAACTGGGACTTAGTGAAAAAAAACAACCTCAAGGGAAACTAGACGAGGTGGTTCCGGGACGGAGCGGTGCAGCGGGGCGAAGCCATTTGGTTTGGGGATCCCGCGGATCGGGAATGATCCCGTGCGGATCTGGACGATGGCGGCCCGGATCGGGTCGGGTGTCGGGTGCGGCCCGTCCGGATCCGATAGTGTTCCGGCCGGCGGCTGGATCGGCCGGCGAGGGCAGCCCGGCGGCGGTGCTTGAGGGCGGCGGCGGAGAACCCGCGGGCGGTGGCGGCGGCGTAGGTGCGAGTTCCGGCGGCGGGGACGCGGGCCGGCGCCAGATGGCGGCGGTCTGTGCGGCGGCCGATGGTGCGGGGCCGCGTCGGCGGCTCGGCGGCGGGGATGCGATCGGCCCGAAGTGCGAGGCGGCGGGGACGGCGCTCGGGCCGGTGGGCCGGGGAGGGCCCGGATCGGGCCCGCGCGGGGTCCGACGGCTGTGAAGTGGGCACAGTGGGGGCGGCGAATGGGGATGCGACACGTGGCGTGGTGGGGGCAAGTCAGACACGTCCGGCCGGGGTTGGACGTGTCCGGCGGCTGCG
>LR738710.1:771526649-771572943 GCA_902687465.1 Secale cereale
GGAGTGGAGCTAGGGTTTGGATGCAAAAAAGGACGTGGGGGACTAATTTATAGTCACAATGAGCTAGGAGACTCCAAATGTGGAGCGGTTTTCGGCCACGCGATCACGATTCGACGAACGAGATGATGGGAAGGGTTGTGCTGGGTTTGTGGGCTGTTGTGGAGGGGGTCTTGGGCCTCAAGGAAGAGGTTCTTTTAGCCCACCAGGTTAACCGTTGGAGTACCAAACGAACTCCAAACGCGACGAAACTTGACAGGCGGCCTACACGTACCAAAACAACATTGCACGACAAGTCTCACGTCATTCCGGGAACGTTACACGCCACACACGAAAGAAGGACTAGGGGATTCCACGGGCACGTGTGTGAGCGTCGGATCTCGAAACGGACAACGGGAAGAGACGAGTGGGACCGGATGCAAGTGACAACACAAATGCAATGCAATGCACATGACAACATGACATGGATGAAATGCACACACACACACGACAAAACGAAGAAACCCAAAATGAAAGAAGAGCCCGGAAAGGAATTGATGAAGTTAAAGTTTCATATATTGCCATAATTGGAAAGTGTTACATCTGGGGCATTACAATAGATGGCTCTCTAAAGCTTCCGGGTTGTCTCCCTAGCAACGCTTTCTTTAAAGCCATTAAGCTAGGCATATAGTGCTCAAGTAATGGATCCACCCGGATCCCAAGGTATATCAAAGCCAATTTTACTTAGCAATGATTTGGCATTTAGTAGTGAGCACAAAGTGATATGTGTCATGAAACAACGAAGTCTATCCTATGCATAGGCATGTCATAGAAGAACAATTCATGCAAATCAAGTAAAGGCCAATGCATAGTATAAGCAGTTTCTTGCAATTTTATCATGTTGGAAACATAGAGAGGCGGAGATGTAGTTCCTCTCTCATAATAATTGCAAGTAGGAGCAGCAAGCACATGCATATTATACTCATCAAAATCATCATGTGTAAGTGCAAACTTCTCCGATATAGTGTAGTTTGGAGAATTCAAAAAGATAATAGGACTATCATGTGTGGGTGCGATAGCAACTATCTCATGTTTAACATAAGGAACTATAGCAAGTTCATCTCCATAAGCATAATTCATATTGGCATCTTGGCCACAAGCATAGCAAGCATCATCAAAAAGGGATATTTCAAAAGAATCCAAGGGATCATAGCAATCATCATAGCATTCATCCTTCGGTAAACACGAAGGGAAATTAAACAATGTATGAGTTGAAGAGTTAATCTCATTAGAAGGTGGGCACGGGTAGCTAATCCGCTCTTTCTCCTTTTGTTCTTCGCTCTCCTCCTCATCTTTTTCATCTAATGAGCTCACAATGTCATTAATTTCTTCTTCCATAGACTCCTGCAAAATATTAGTCTCTTCTTGGACAGCGGAGGAGTACTCAATATATGGGTTAACATAGGCATTAGAAGCATAATTATCATAACAATATTTAAATATGGCAAAATTTTCATATTTGTAAAGAGTAGCATCATACTTTTCAATCAAAGAAGCAATTTCATAAGCACCCTTAAAAGCAACAAATTCTTCAATTTGTTGAACATCATAGTAACTATAAACACCCTTAGCATATGAAGATACAATTCCATTATCACTAAACTCACATTGATAGGAGAGGTGTTTCTTAGGGTCTTCAGAACAATAATTAAAATCATAAATTTCACATTAATTCAAAGCAAAGCATTGCAAACGATGAATTTGATCTAGTATAAGTTTCCCTTTTTCAGATATGCGGTGCACACATAACAAGCATGCTCATCTAAAGATTTTCCCTCAACTAAGCTAGTTGGGGTTTCAGCCCGAGCACATAGGGATCGAAGATGATCCAAGTAATAAGCTTCAGTAGTGTGATAGATTTTGAGTGGTTCTTCAACCATTGGTTCAGTAGGTACCACTAATGTTTTTGGTATTTTGCGTTTCCTACCCATAACAAAAGATAGGAAACAACTTAGAACAGCACATAAAATCTACTTAGTGATAAAGGTAACAAGCACACACGAGAATATTCACCCCACGCTATTGCTCCCCGGCAACGGCGCTAGAAAAAGGTCTTGATAACCCACAAGTGTAGGGGATCAGTTGTAGCCTCTTTCGATAAGTAAGAGTGTCGAACCCAACAAGGAGCTAAAGGTAGAACAAATATTCCCTCAAGTTATATCGACCACCGATACAACTCTACGCACGCTTGACGTTTACTTTACCTAGAACAAGTACGAAACTAGAAGTAGTTTGTAGTTTTTGTGGGATAGGTTTGCAAGAATTTAAAGAGCACGTTAATAAAACTAGGGGCTGTTAAGATAAAGAAGCAATAAAGTTAATATAGCGAGTGTGGAAAAGTGGTGCTAGGAGTTGCGAAATTGCCCCTAAGCAATTGACTACGTTACTAGACCGATAGCAAGTTTTATGTGGGAGAGGCCACTGCTAGCATGTCATCCCTTACTTGGAATTCTATGCACTTATGATTGGAACTATTAGCAAGAATCTGCAACTACTAACATTCATTAATGTAAAACCCAACCATAACATTAAGAGATATTGGCCCCCCTTCAATCCCGTATGCATCAATTTCTAAGCTAGGCTGAAGCTTCTGTCACTCTTGCCTCCAATACGTAGTCCTATCAACATGCAACTAACCCTATGGTGTGATCCATGCACACACTCATATGATGGGCACCAAAGGATAGCAACATAACCACAAGCAATTTAAATCAATCATTGCAATTCACCAATCACCGATAGGACAACGATAATCTACTCAGACATCATAGGATGGCAACACATCATTGGATAATAATATGAAGCATAAAGCACCATGTTCAAGTAGAGGGTACATCGGGTTGTGGGAGAGTGGACCGCTGTAGATAGATGGGGGAAGGTGATGGAGATGTTGGTGAAGATGATGGAGGTGTTGGTGTAGATCACCGTCACACGATGATGGCCCCGGTGGCACTCCGGTGCCACCGGAAGCGAGGGGGAGAGAGCCCCCTCCTTCTTATTCTTCCTTGACCTTCTCCCTAGATTTGATAAGGGTTTCCCCTCTGGTCCATGGCCCACATGGCGGCGGAGGGGCGAGAGCCCCTCCGAGATTGGATCTGTCTCTCTGTCTCTCTCAATTTTTGCGTTCCCAGATTCTGGCCCATCACCGTTTCTTATATTTCCGGAGATCTGTAACTCCGATTGGGCTGATATTTTGACACGATTTTTATCCGGATATTAGCTTTCTTGCTGCGAAAGAATGGCGTCAACCGCCTTATGGAGTGACCTTGAGGGCCCAGGGCGCGCCTGCCCCTGGTTGGCGCGCCCCCTGCCTCGTGGCCCACTCGGGCATCGTCTCATGTTGGTTCCGCTTCCCAAAATTCACATATATTCCAAAAAGAATCTCCGTCCGTTTTTATTCTGTTTGGACTACGTTTGATATGGATATTCTGCGAAACAAAAAACATGCAACAAACAGGAACTGGCACTGGGCACTGGATCAATATGTTAGTCCCAAAAAATAGTATAAAAAATTGCCCAAAGTATATGAAAGTTGTAGAATATTGGCATGGAACAATCAAAAATTATAGTTACGACAGAGACGTATCAATCTCCAAGAAGATCGACGAGAACTTTGTATTGAGATCCAAAGAGAGAGAAGAAGCCATCTAGTTAATAACTATGGACCCGAAGGTCTGTGGTAAACTACTCACAACTCATCGGGGATGCTATGGTGTTGATCTAGAAGCCCTCCGTTATCGATTCCCCCTTCGGTGGAGCTCCGAAACATGCCCCAAGATGGGATCTCACGGGTACAGAAGGTTGCGGCGGTGGAATTAGGGTTTCGTGGTGCTCACGGATGTTTTGAGGGTACATGGATATATATAGGACGAAGAAGCACGTCGGTGGAGCTACGGGGGGGCCACGAGGGTGGGGCGCGCCTACCCCGTGGGCGCGCCCCCCTACATCGTGGCCACCCCATGGCTTCCCTCGCGTGTACTCCAAGTCTTCTGGGTTGCGTTTGTTCCAAAAACGATCCTCCCGAAGGTTTCATTCCATTTGGACTCCGTTTGATATTCCTTTTTCGCGAAACACTGAAATAGGCAAAAAACAGCAATTTGCAATGGGCCTTGGGTCCGTAGGTTAGTCCTAAAAATAATATAAAAGTGTATAATAAAGCCCATTAAACATCCAAACAGATAATATAATACTCCCTCCGTCCCATATTAGTTTTCGCTCAAATAGATTTATCTAGCACTTAAATACGTCTAGATACATCTATTTTAGCGACAACTAATATAGGACGGAGGGAGTAGATGGAACAATAAAAAATTATAGATACGTTGGAGACGTATCAAGCATCCCCAAGCTTAATTCCTGCTCGTCCTTGAGTAGGTAAATGATAAAAACAGAATTTTTGATGTGGAATGCTACCTAACATAATTCTCAATGTAATTTTCTTTATTGTGGCATGAATGTTCAGATCCGAAAGATTCAAGACAAAAGTTTAATATTGACATAAGAATAATAACACTTCCAGCATACTAACAAAGCAATTATGTCTTCTCAAAATAACATGGCCAAATAAAGTTCATCCCTACAAAATCTTATAGTTTGGCTATGCTCCATCTTCGTCACACAAAATACTCAAATCATGCACAACCCCGGTTGCAGCCAAGCAATTTTTTCGTACTTCAAAAGTTTTCAAACCTTTTCAACTTTCACGTAATACATGAGCGTGAGCCATGGATATATCACTATAGGTGGAATAGAGTGGTGGTTGTGGAGAAGACAAAAGAGGAAGATGATCTCACATCAACTAGGCGTATTGATGGGCTATGGAGATGCCCATCAATAGATATCAATGTGAGTGAGTAGGGATTGCCATGCAACGGATGCACTAGAGCTATAATTGTATAAAAGCTCAACAAAAGAAACTAAGTGGGTGTGCATCCAACTTGCTTGCTCACGAAGACCTAGGGCATTTGAGGAAGCCCATCGTTGGAATATAAAAGCCAAGTTCTATAATGAAAATTCCCACTAGTATATGAAAGTGACAAAACAAGAGACTCTATATCATGAAGATGATGGTGCTACTTTGAAGCACAAGTGTGGAAAAAAGATAGTAACATTGTCCCTTTTTTTTTTCCTTTTTTGGCCATTTCTTTTTTTTTCTTTGGCCTTTTCTTTTTTTGGGACAATGCTCTAATAATGATGATCATCACACTTCTATTTATTTACAACTCATAGATTACAACTCGATACTAGAACAAAATATGACTCTATATGAATGCCTCCGGCGATGTACCGGGATGTGCAATGAATCAAGAGTGACATGTATGAAAAATTATGCATGGTGGCCTTGCCACAAATACGATGTCAGCTACATGATCATGCATGGCAATATGACAATGATGAAGCGTGTCATAGTAAACGGAACGGTGGAAAGTTGCATGGCAATATATCTCGGCATGGTATGGATATGCCATAATAGGTAGGTATGGTGGCTGTTTTGAGGAAGGTATATGGTGGGTGTATGGTACCGACGAAAGTTGCGCGGTACAAGAGAGGCTAACAATGGTGGAATGGTGAGAGTGCATATAATCCATGGACTAACATTAGTCATAAAGAACTCACATACTTATTGCAAAAATCTACAAGTCATCAAAACAAAGTACTACACACATGCTCCTAGGGGAAGGGTTGGTAGGAGTTAACCATCGCGTGATCCCGACCTCCACACAAAGGATGACAATCAATGAAATACATCATGCTTCAAATTTGTCACACAACGGTTACCATACGCGCATGCTACGGGACTTGCAAACCACAACAAAAGTATTTCTGAAATTCACAACTACTCTACTAGCATGACTCCAGTATCACCATCCTCATATATCAAAACAATCATCAAGTATCAAACTTCTTATAGTATTCAAGGCACTTTATATGAAAGTTTTTGTTATACCCATCTTGGATGCCTATCATATTAGGACTAATTTTATAACCAAAGCAAATTACCATGCTGTTCTAAAAGACTCTCAAAATAATATAAGTGAAGCATGAGAGATCAATAATTTCTATAAAATAAAACCTCCACCGTTCTCTAAAAAGATATAAGTGAAGCACTAGAGCAAAACTATCTAGCTCAAAAGATATAAGTGACGCACATAGAGTATTCTAATAAATTCTGATTCATGTGTATCTCTTTCAAAAGGTGTGTACAACAAGGATGACCGTGGTAAACTAAAAAGCAAAGACTCAAATCGTACATGACGCTCCAAGTAAAACATATATCATGTGGTGAATAATAATATAGTCTCAAGTAAAGTTACCGATAGACGAAGATGAAAGAGTCGATGCCTTCCTAGGGCATCCCCAAGCTTGGGCTTTTGGGTGTCCTTGAATTTTATCTTGGGGTGCCTTGGGCATCCCCAAGCTTCGGCTCTTGCTACTCTTTGTTCCATAGTCCATCAAATCCTTACCAAAAAACTTGAAAACTTCACAACACAAAACTGAGCGAAAATCTCGTGAGCTCCGTTAGTATAAGAAAACAAACCACCACTTTAAGGTACTGTAATGAACTCATTATTTATTTAGATTGGTGTTAAACCTACAATATTCCAACTTCTCTATGGTTCATACCCCCCGATACTACTCATAGATTCATCAATATAAGCAAACAACACACGAAAAACAGAATCTGTCAAAAACAGAATAGTCTGTAGCAATATGTAACTTTCGAATACTTCTGTAACTCTATTTTTTTTGAAATAAATTGGTGGACGTGAGGAATTTGTCTATTAATCAACTACAAAAAGAATCAACTTAAAACCACTCTCCAGTAAAAAATGGCAGAAAATCTCGTGAGAGCAAAAGTTTCTGTTTTTTACAGCAAGATCGCAAAGGCTTCACCCAAGTCTTCCCAAAGGTTCTACTTGGCACAAACACTAATTAAAACACAAAACCACATCTAACCAGAAGCTAGATGAATTATTTATCACTAAACATAAGTAAAATAAAATAAAATTAAATTGGGTTGCCTCCCAACAAGCGCTATCGTTTAACGCCCCTAGCTAGGCATGATGCAAGAATAGATCTAGGTATTACCATCTTTGGTTGGCAATTCTTCAATTGAACACTTATAATTCTTAGGAGTTTCTTCCTTACTATTAATAATCAAACTTCTAGGCAAGACATCAAGAAATTCGTTTGTAGTAAAAGGTTCCCTTATGATAGTGAGAAAGTTGGGGTGAACACTTATTGATTTGAGGTCCGCATTTTTCTTATTAGAAGATTCACCCTTATTTTTAGGAACATATATAAACTTGGCCATTTTAGTAGTAGAGGGGTTCCAAGTATTTCTCACAGCAGAAAAAGCAGGCCCTACATTGGTAATAATATCCTCAAGTTTATCAATTCTAGTGGAATCTTGATCTATCTTCTCTTTAACTATGGGTTCTTTTTCTTTAAAAAAATCATAATAACTCCTACCTTAGATCCATATTGGGTAATTTGGTTATGGATCTTTTTATCCAAACTCTCAACCAACTCTAAAGTGGCAACTTTACTTTCAATAATTTCAAGCCTTTGCATTTTGTGCTCTAATGTTAAGGTAGTTCCATTGACCAACAGAGGTGGTGGGCCAAACAAATCTATCATAGCATTATACGAGTTAAATGTATGGCTACCCAAGAAATTCCCTCTGGTAATGGTATCAAGAATATATCTATTCCAAGGAGTGGTGCCTACATAAAAATTGCGAAGAAGCACAGAAGTGGAAAGCTTCCTAGTAGATCTATTTTGGGCATTGCAAATTCTATACCAAGCATCTTTTAGATTTTCTCCCTCCCTTTATTTAAAATTAAGAACTTCACTCTCGGGAGTATTAATAATGATAGAAGGGCAAGCCATGACGGCAAAGCAAATGATAAAACACACGGAGCAAATAAGAGGGCGAATAAAACGGCAAAGGTGAAGTGAGGGAGAGGAAAATGAGAGGCAAATGGCAAATAATGTAATGCGAGTGATAAGAGTTTGTGATGGGTACTTGGTATATGACTTTTGCATAGATCTCCCCGGCAACGGCGCCAGAAATTCTTCTTGCTACCACTTGAGCTTGCGTTGTTTTTCCCTTGAAGAGGAAAGGGTGATGCAACAAAGTAGCGTAAGTATTTCCCTCAGTTTTTGAGAACTGAGGTATCAATCCAGTACGAGACTACACACGAGTCCCTCGTACGCACACAAACAAATAAGAACCTTGCAACCAACGCGATAAAGGGGTTGTTAATCCCTTCTCGGCCACTTGCAAAAGTGAGATCTGTTATAGATAATAAGATAAATATTTTTGGTATTTTTGTTATATGGATTGAAAGAAAAGATTGTAAAATAAAAGTATAGTAAAGATAAATAGTTGATGGAAGATTGATATGATGGAAGATAGACCCCGGGGCCATAGGTTTCACTAGTGGCTTCTCTCAAGATAGCAAATTTCGGTGGGTGAACAAATTACTGTCGAGGAATTGATAGAAAGGCGCATAGTTATGAGAATATCTAGGCATGATCATTGTATATAGGCATCACTGATACGTCTCCAACGTATCTACAATTTTTGATTGTTCCATGCTATTATTTATGATGTTTTGGATGTTTAATGGGATTTGTCATACACTTTTATATTATTTTTGGGACTAACCTGCTAACCCAAAGGCCCAGTCCAGATTGTTGTTTTTTTTGCCTATTTCAGGGTTTTACAGAAAAGGAATATCAAACGGAGTCCAAACGGAATGAAACCTTCAGGAGACATATTTTTGGAGAAAATCACGCACAGGAGACTTGAGAACCACGGAGTAGGGGCCACGTAGTGCCAACGAGGGTGGGGGGCACGCCCCCTACCTCGTGGGTCCCACGTAAGGCCCATGATGCCCTCCTTCCTCCTATATATATCTACGTACCCCGAAACCATCAGAACAACAGAGAAAACCCTAGTTCCACCGCCGCAACCTTCTCTTCCCGTGAGATCCCATCTTGGGGCACGTTTCGGAGCTCCGCCGGAGGGGGGATCTACCACGGAGTGCTTCTACATCATCATCATCGCCTCACCATGAGTTGTGAGTAGTTTACCACAGACCTTCGGTCAATAGCTAGTATCTAAATGGCTTCTTCTCTCTCATTGGATATCAATACAAAGTTCTCCTCGGTCTTCGAGGAGATCTATTCAATGTAATTTATTTTTGCGGTGTGTTTGTCGAGATCCGATGAATTGTGGGTTTATGATCAATATTATCTATGAGAAATATTTGGTTCTTTTCTGAATTCTTTATGTGTGCTCATAATATCCTTGCAAGTCTCTTCGAATTATTGGTTTGGTTTGGCCTACTAGATCTATAGTTCTTGCAATGGGAGAAGTGCTTGGCTTTGGGTTCAATCTTGCGGTGTCCTTTCCCAGTGACAATGGGGGCAGCAAGGCACGTATTGTATTGTTACCATCGAGGATAAAAAGATGGGGTTTATTTCATATTGCTTGAGTTTATCCCTCTACATCATGTCATCTTGCTTAAGGCCTTACTCTGTTCTTATGAACTCAATACACTAGATGCATGCTGGATAGCGGTCGATGTGTGGAGTAATAGTAGTAGATGCAGGCAGGAGTCGGTCTACTTGTCTCGGATGTGATGCCTATATACAATGATCATGCCTAGATAGTCTCATAATATTCACTTTTCTATCAATTGCTTGACAGTAATTTGTTTACCCGCCGTAGAATATCGCTATCATGAGAGAAGCCACTAGAGAACACTATGGCCCCCGGGTCTATTCTCAACATATCAATCTACATCTACTTTACTTTTTCTGCTTTTACTTTCTGTTCTTATAATAAAAAAATACCAAAAATATAAACTATCATCTCTATCAGATCTCACTTTCGTAAGTGACCGTAAAGGGATTGACAACCCCTTATCGCGTTGGCTGCGAAGTTCTTATTTGTTTGTGCAGGTGCGAGGGACTCGCGCATGGTCTCCTACTGGATTGATACCTTGGTTTCTCAAAACCGAGGGAAATACTTATGCTACTGTGTTGCATCTCCCTTTCCTCTTCGAGGAAATACAACGCAAGCTCGAGAAGTAGCAAGAAGAATTTCTGGCGCAGTTGCCCAGGAGGCTTACGCAAAATTCATATACCAAGTACCTGTCACAAACCCTTATCCTTCGCATTAAATTTTTTGCCTCTCGTTTTCCTCTCCCCCACTTCACCCTTGCTGTTTTATTTGCCCTTTTTCTGCCGTGTGTTTATCGTTCGCTTGCTTCTTGTTTGCTTGTGTGTGTTGGATTGCTTGCTTGTCACTATGGCTCAGAACAATACCAAATTGTGTGACTTCTCCAATACCAACAATAATGATTTTATTAGCACTCCGATTGCTCCTATTACCGATGCTGAATCTTGTGAGATCAATGCTGCTTTGTTGAATCTTGTCATGAAAGCTCAATTCTCCGACCTTCCTAGTGAAGATGCCTCTACCCATCTAAACAAGTTTGTTGATTTGTGTGATTTGCTAGGGTTCCATGAGCTTGATGATTATTCTTTAAATTTTCATCTCGCGGATTCCACTATTAAGAAACCTATGGGAAGAATTAATGATGTTATTATTATTGCCAATAGGAATTATGTGCCCGTAGATTTCATTGTTCTTGATATAGATTGCAATCCTTCATGTCCTATTATTCTTGGTAGAACTTTCCTTAGAACGATTGGTGCAATTATTGATATGAAGGAAAGAAATATTAGATACCAATTTCCGTTAAGGAAAGGCATGGAACACTTTCCTAGAAAGAAAATCAAATTACCATATGAATCTATTATGAGAGCCACTTATGGATTGCCTTCCAAAGATGGCAATACCTATATCTATTCATGTATCGTGCCTAGCTAGGGGCGTAATACGATAGCGCTTTTTGGGAGGCAACCCAATTTTATATTTTTTGTTTTTGCTGCTGTTAGGGAATAAATATTGCATCTATCTTCTGTTTAGATGTGTTTTTGTGCTTTGTTTAGTGTTTGTGCCAAGTAGAACCTTTGGGAAGACTTGTGTGAAGTTTATGTGATCTTGCTATGAAAAATAGAATCGTTAGCGCTTGCTAGAATGGTCATCAGATTTTACTGGAGCGTGCTATTTAGTTGATTATTTTTGCAGATGATTAATAGACAAATTCCTCACGTTTAACAATTTATTTTAAATTCTTTGGAGTTACAAAAGTATGCGAAACCTACAGATTACTACAGACTGTTCTGTTTTTGACAGATTCTGTTTTTCATGTGTTGTTTGCTTATTTCAATGCATCTATGAGTAATATTGGGAGGTATGAACCATATAGAAGTTGGAATACAGTAGGTTTAACACCAATATAAACAAAGAATGAATTCATTACGGAACCTTTGAGTAGTGGTTTGTTTTCTGATACTAACGGAGCTCACGAGATTTTTGTCTAAGTTTTGTGTTGTGAAGTTTTCAAGTTTTGAGTATTGCTTTGATGGACTATGGAACAAAGAGTGGAAAGAGCCTAAGCTTGGGGATGCCAATGGCACCCCAAGGTAAAATTCAAGGACAACCAAAAGCCTAAGCTTGGGGATGCCCCGGGAAGGCATCCCCTCTTTCGTCTTCATCTATCGGTAACTATACTCGGAGCTATATTTTCATTCACCACATGATATGTGTTTTCCTTGAAGTGTCTTGTATAATTTGAGTCTTTGCTTGTTAGTTTGCCACAATTATCCTTTCTGGACACACCTATTTGAGAGAGTTAAATATGGCCTAGGAATTGTTAGAACACTCTATGTGCTTCACTTATATCTTTTGAGTTGAATAGTTTTTGCTCTAGTGCTTCACTTATATATTTTAGAGCACGGTGGTGATAATATTTTGAAGAAATTGTTGAACTCTCATGCTTCACTTATATCCATTTGAGAGTCTATTAAAACAGCATGGTAATGTGTTTAGGCTATGAAACTAGTCTTCACATGATAGACATCCAATATCAATGTAGTAAAAACTTTCACACTAAGTGCATTGAATATGATGAGAAGTTGGATGCTTGATAAATGTTTTGAGATATGAGGATACTGATATTAAAGTCATGCTAGTGGATTTATTATGAAATTGAGAAGTCTTGTGTTAAGGTTAGTGATTCCCGTAGCATGCACGTATGGTGAACCGCTATCTGACGAAGTTAGAGCATGAGGTATTTGTAAAGTGTCAACCATTGTGTGGAGGTCGGGGGCGCGCGATGGTTAACTCCTACGGACCTCCCCCCTAGGAGCATGCGTTGATTGCTTTGTTTTGATGACTCGTAGATTTTTGCAATAAGTATATGAGTTCTTATGACTAATGTGGTGTCTATGGATTATACACACTCTCACCCTTCCACCATTGCTAGCCTCTCTTGTATCGGGCAACTTTTGCCGGTACCATACACCCACTATATATCCTTCCTCAAAACATCCACCATATATATTCCTTAAAACAGCCACCATACCTACCTATCATGGCATTTCCATAGCCATTCCGAGATATATTTCCATGCAACTTTCCTCTGTTCCGTTCATATGACACGCATCATATTGTCATATTGCCATGCATGATCATGTAGTTGACATCGCATTTGTGGCAAAGCCACCATGCATATTTTTTCGTACATGTCACTCTTGATTCATTGCACATCTCGATACACTGCCGGAGGCATTCATATAGGTCATACTTTGTTCTAGTATCGAGTTGTAATTCAATGAAGTGTGATGATCATCATTATTAGAGCATTGTCCCATATGAGGAAAGGCTAAATCAATAAAGCCCCTCCACAAAAAAAGGAAAAAAAGGCCAAAGAAAAAAAAGGCCCAAAAAAAGAAAAAAAAGAAAAAAAGAAGAAAAAGGGACAATTGCTACTATCTTTTTCCACACTTGTTCTTCAAAGTAGCACCATGTTCTTCATGATAGAGAGTCTCATGTTTAGTCACTTTCATATACTAGTGGGAATTTTCATTATAGAACTTGGCTTGTATATTCCAACGATGGGCTTCCTCAAATGCCCTATGTCTTCGTGAGCAAGCAAGTTGGATGCACACCCACTAGTTTCTTTTGTTGAGCTTTCATACATATTTAGCTCTAGTGCATCCGTTGCATGGCAATCCCTACTCACTCACATTGATATCTATTGATGGTCATCTCCATAGCCCGTTGATAGGCCTAGTCGATGTGAGACTATCTCCCTCCTTTTTGTCTTCTCCACAACCTCCTCTCTATTCTACCAATAGTGCTATGTCCATGGCTCACGCTCATGTATTGTGTGAAAGTTTAAAGGTTTGAAATAATAGAGTATGAAAACAAGTGCTTGGTTGAAATCGGGGTTGTGCATGATATGAATATTTTGTGTGATGAAGAGGGAGCATAGCCAGACTATATGATTTTGTAGGGATAACTTTCTTTAGCCATAGTATTTTGAGAAGACATGATTGCTTTGTTAGTATGCTTGAAGTATTATTATTTCTTATGTCATTATAGACTTTTTTCTTGAATCTTTCAGATCTGAACATTCATGGCACAATTAAGAGAATTACATTGAAAAACTATGTTGGTTAGCATTCCACATCAAAAATTCTGTTTTTATCATTTGCCTACTCGAGGACGAGCAGGAATTAAGTTTGGGGATGCTTGATACGTCTCCAACGTATCTATAATTTTTTATTGTTCCATTATATTATTTATGATGTTTTGGATGTTTGATGGGCTTTGTCATACACTTTTATATTATTTTTGGGACTAACCTAGTAACCCAAAGGCCAAGTCTAGATTGCTGTTTTTTGCCTGTTTTAGGGATCTTACATAATAGGAATATCAAGCGGAGTCCAAACGGAATGAAACCTTCGGTAGAGATATTTTTTGGAGAAAATCACGCACGGGAGACATGAGAACCACGGAGTAGGGGCCACGTGGTGCCCACGAGGGTGGGGGACCCCCCTAGGGCGCGCCCCCTACCTCATGGGTCCCACGTAAGGCCCCAGTGCCCTCCTTCCTCATATATATATCTACATACCCCGAAACCATCAGAACAACAAAGAAAACCCTAGTTCCACCGCCGCAACCTTATGTTCCAGTGAGATCCCATCTTGGGGCTTGTTCCGGAGCTTCGTCGGAGGGGGGATCTACCACGCAGTGCTTCTACATCATCATCATCGCCTCACCATGAGTTGTGAGTAGTTTACCACAGACCTTCGGGTCCATAGCTAGTATCTAGATGGCTTCTTCTCTCCCTTTGGATCTCAATACAAAGTTCTCCTCGGTCTTCGAGGAGATCTATTTGATGTAATCTCTTTTTGCGGTGTGTTTGTCGAGATCCGATGAATTGTGGGTTTATGGTCAAGATTATCTATGAGAAATATTTAGTTCTTTTCTGAACTCTTTATGTGTGCTCATAATATCCTTGCAAGTCTCTTCGAATTATTGGTATGGTTTGGCCTACTAGATCTATAGTTCTTGCAATGGGAGAAGTGCTTGGCTTTGGGTTCAATCTTGTGGCGCTGTCCTTTCCCAGCGACAGTAGGGGCAGCAAGGCACATATTGTATTGTTGCCATCGAGGATAAAAAGATGGGTTTATTTCATATTGCTTGAGTTTATTCCTCTACATCAGGACATCTTGCTTAAGGCGTTACTCTGTTCTTATGAACTCAATACACTAGATGCATGCTGGATAGCGGTCGATGTGTGGAGTAATAGTTGTAGATGCAGGCAGGAGTCGGTCTACTTGTCTCGGACGTGATGCCTATATACAATGATCATGCCTAGATAGTCTCATAATTATTCGCTTTTCTATCAATTGCTTGACAGTAATTTGTTTACCCACCGTAGAATATCTGAGAGAAGCCACTAGAGAACACTATGGCCCCCGGGTCTATTCTCAACATATCAATCTACATCTACTTTACTTTTTCCGCTTTTACTTTCTATTATTATAATAAAAAATACCAAAAATATAAACTATTATCTCTATCGGATCTCACTTTCGTAAGTGACCGTAAAGGGATTGACAACCCCTTATCGCGTTGGCTGCGAAGTTCTTATTTGTTTGTGCAGGTGCGAGGGACTCACGCGTGGTCTCCTACTGGATTGGTACCTTGGTTCTTAAAAAATGAGGGAAATACTTATGCTATTGTGCTGCATCTCCCTTTCCTCTTCGAGGGAGTACAACACAAGCTCGAGAAGTAGCAATCATGTCCATGACAAGTAGACCGAAACGATTCTGCATCTATTACTATTACTCCACACATCGACCGCTATCCAGCATGCATCTAGAGTATTAAGTTCATAAGAACAGAGTAACGCTTTAAGCAATATGACATGATGTAGAGGGATAAACTCATGCAATATGATATAAACCCCATCTTTTTATCCTCGATGGCAACAATACAATACGTGCCTTGCTGCCCCTGCTGTCACTGGGAAAGGACACCGCAAGATTGAACCTAAAGCTAAGGACTTCTCCCATTGCAAGAAAGATCAATTTGGTAGGCCAAACCAAACTAATAATTCGAAGAGACTTGCAAAGATATTTAAATCATGCATAAAAGTTTTCAGAGAAGAATCAAATATTGTTCATAGATAATCTTCATCATAAACCAACAATTCATCGGATGTCGACAAACACACCGCAGAAAGAATTACATCGAATAGATCTCCAAGAAGATCGAGGAGAACTTTGTATTGAGATCCAAAGAGAGAGAAGAAGCCATCTAGCTAATAACTATGGACCTGAAGGTCTGTGGTAAACTACTCACAACTCATCGGAGAGGCCATGGTGTTGATGTAGAAGCCCTCCGTGATCGATTCCCCCTCGGGTGGAGCTCGGGAACAGGCTCCAAGATGGGATCTCATGGGTACAGAAGGTTGCGACGGTGGAATTAGGTTTTCGTGGTGCTCTCGGATGTTTTCAGGGTACATGGGTATATATAGGACGAAGAAGCATGTCGGTGGAGCTAGGGGGGGCGAGGGTGGGGGCGCGCCTACCCCCCTGGGCGCACCCCCTGCCTCATGGCCACCCCGTGGCTTCCCTGGCGTGTACTCCAATTCTTCTGGGTTGCGTTTGTTCCAAAAATGATCCTCCCGAAGGTTTCATTCCATTTGGACTCCGTTTGATATTCCTTTTCTGCGAAACACTGAAATAGGCAAAAAACAACAATTTGCACTAGGCCTTATGTCAGTAGGTTAGTCCCCAAAATAATATAAAAGTGTATAATAAAGCCCATTAAACATCCAAAACAAATAATATAATAGCATGAAACAATCAAAAATTATAGATACGTTGGAGACGTATCATTGAGCCACTAGTTGAGTAGCTCGTTGATCAATAGATGGTTGTGGTTTCCTGACCATGGACACTGGATGTCGTTGATAAAGGGGTCACATCATTAGGAGAATGATGTGATGGACAAGACCCAATCCTAAGCATAGCACAATATCATGTAGTTCGTTTGCTAGAGCTTTTCTAATGTCAAGTATCTTTTACTTAGACCATGAGATTGTGCAACTCCCGGATATCGTAGGAATGCTTTGGGTGTATCAAACGTCACAACGTAATTGGGTGATTATAAAGGTACACTACATGTATCTCAGAAAGTGTGTTTTCTTTGGGTTGGCACGAATTGAGACTAGGATTTGTCACTCCATATGACAGAGAGGTATCTCTGAGCCTACTCGGTAATGCATCATCATAATGAGCTCAATGTGACTAAGGAGTTAGTCACGAGATCCTGTGTTACGAAATGAGTAAAGAGACTTGCCGGTAACGAGATTGAACAAGGGATGGGGATACCGACGATCAAATCTTGGGCAAGTAACATACCGATGAACAAAGGGAATTGTATATGGGATTGATTCCCCAACACCGTGGAACATGTGGGAGCCAATATGGCTATCTAGATCCCGCTATTGGTTATTGGTCGGAGAGGTGTCTTGATCTTGTCTTCATGGTTCCCGAACTCGTAGGGTCTACACACGTAAGGTTCAGTGACGCTAGAGTTGTAATGGGAATTGTATGTGGTTACCGAAAGTTGTTCGAAGTCCCAAATGAGATCCGGGCGTCACGAGGAGTTCCTAAATGGTCCATAGGTAAATATTTTTGTATGGGAAGTCTAGTTTCAGTCGCCAGAAAAGTTTCGGGGGTTATCGGTATTGTACCGGGACCACTGAAAGGGTTCCAGTGGTCCACCAGGAGGGGTGATATGTCTCCAAGGTATCTATAATTTTGTATCGTTCCATGCTATTATATTATCATTCTTAGATGTTTTACAATCATTTTATAGTCATTTTATATCATTTTTGGTACTAACCTATTGACATAGTGCCAAGTGCTACTTGCTGGTTTTTTGCATGTTTTTTACATCGCTGGAAATCAATATCTACCGGAGTCCAAACACCAAGAAAATTTTTGTGGATTTTTATGGACTAGAAGACCACCAATGGGCTAGAGTAGCACCTGGGGCATGCCCCAAGGGGGGCACAACCCACCAGGGCGCGCCTGGGGGGCCAGGCGCGCCCAGGTGGTTGTGCCCACCTCGGTTGCCGCCCGCACCCCTTCTTCACCCTATAAATTCCCAAATATTTCGAAACCCTTTGGGGTTAACCTAGATCATAAGTTCCACCGCTGCAAGGCTCTGTAGTCCACGAGATCCAATCTAGAGCCCTTTCCGGCAATCCACTAGAGGGGGAAATCATCACCGGTGGCCATCTTCATCATCACGACGGCCACCATGATGAGGAGGGAGTAGTCGACCCTCGAGGCTGAGGGTTTGTACCAGTAGTTATGTGTTTAATCACGATATTGATGTATCGCGGGCTTTGTTAATATAGCCAGATCATATATTGTTTTCCCCTCTCTATCTTGTTGTCATGAATTGAGTTTTTCCCTTTGAGATTTCGTTGTTATCAGATTGAATACTTTTATGGATTAGAGAACACTTGATATATGTCTTGCAATTTAATACTCGTGGTGACAATGGGAATCGTATTGATTCACTTGATATATGTTTAGGCACTCAACTCGCGGATTCCCGAGGTGACATTGGGGTAATCTATGCATAGGGGTTGATGCACGTTCTTATCGTTGTTTCTCCGGTAGAAATCTTGGGGCACTCTTTGAGGTTCTTTGTGTTGGATTGAGTATTATAAATCTGAATTTGTTTTGGTGTTATTTTAGTCGAACTCTTGATAGATCGATCAGAAAGAATAACTTGTGTTATTTGAGTACAAACTCTTGATTAGATCAATCGGAAAGAATAACTTGGTGTTATTTTAGTATGAACTCTTGGATAGATCGATCGGAAAGAATAGCTACAAACAATTTCTTCTTATGTTCTCTGCTAGATAGGAACTTTGGAGTGATTCTTCAGCGCACATTGAGGGGTGATTATGTGATCCAATTATATTATTATTGTTGAGAGATTGCACTAGCGAAAGTATGGACCCTAGGCCTCATTTTTAAACATTGCAATTCCGTTTGTGCTCCATTTTATCAATTGCTACCTTTCGGTTTGTGTCAGGGATATTACTAGTAGGTATACACCGGCTAGGAAGATCCGGATTACACTCACATAGTTGTATTATCATAAAGCCATGTAGAATATGAACCGGAGGTTACGGCCCATAGAGGCTTAGGGCCCATATGTAAAGCTTACGGTTTGTAAACCGTCATACCGTGTAACTTGAAGTGTAAGACAGAAAGAGCAGAGACCGAGGCAGACACGATTATGAACCGGCCTCGGGACTCTGTAAACCGGACCGGGCGTTGCCTCCTATATAAAGGGACGACCCGGCGACGGTTCACGAAGAGGCAACAACCCGTCGAGACACAAGCAAGCAATCCGCTCCCTGTTCATCGACGCCCAAGCAATACCAAACCAAACTAGACGTAGGCTTTTACCTTCATCGAAGGGGCCGAACTAGTATAAACCCTATGTGTTCTTTGCGTGCTTTAACCTCTTCAAGCTAACCCGCGTGATGGCTCCACACCTAAGTCCTCTAAACCGGACATCTACCGTGCCAATTCCACGACAGTTGGCGCCCACCGTGGGGCTATCGCACGATGGTTTCGAGTTCTTGAAGGGCAGCTTTGAAGGACTCAAGGGTTACGCGGTTGGCCAGATGACCAAGAGTCATCGCGGCCAGATCTACATCGACGACGCAGGCTGGGGCCCCAAGGCCGATTCAATCGAATACGGGTACCGGGTCCCCTTCGGCGGCATCCACGTCTTCATCGGCAAGATTGGTGAACCGGGACCTGAGCCGGACGTCTTCCCCAACATCGTCGAGCCGGCTCAGTGTGCGAGATCGGCCCGGATTCAGCCCGCCATGAAGCGTGTTTTCGTTGGAGTAGTACATGGAGTCCAAGCCGAGGACGGATCGGATTCTGGTGGCGAGACAGTTGTCTACTCTGACGATGAATCTTCATCCGGGGAGACCGAATCTTTGTATCTGTTGCAGGACGGACGATCCGGGGGTATATCCGATGGTGACAGTATTCCGGACCCCTTTGATCCGCCAAACCGGGTGGCTGTCTTCATGGCCGGATCACAGTCTATGCAGCAGCCCACGGTGACTGGGGCGTTCACAGCAGAGATAGCTGGTGCAGGGGCGAGCAGCCAAGCCCTCTCACCCTCTGACGCTCTATCCACCTTGGTCGAGGAGTTGACAACACGCGCAATAGCGGAGGTAGCTCCTGCCAACAAGGCGCAACATGATGCGGAGATCCTTCAGCTGAAGGGCCGGATTGAGCAAGCTAAACGGGATCTGGACGCAGAGAAAGCCATGATGGTTACAAGACAAGCAGAGCTGGATTCCCAAGCTTTCCGGCTCAGGATTAATCAGGCTTCTGTGCAGGAGGTAAGGAACAAAAGGTAGCAAACTCGTCTACCGCCGGTCTATGAGGCGATGAATCTCTTTGGCACACCGGGAGCAGGAGCCAGCAATAACCTAGAAGAAAACCGGGGAGGAGCCCCACGAGCAGGCGCACCGGTTCAACAGCCGGCCGTAGAGCAAAATCATCAAGTTGTGCCCACGCCGCACATCCCCACCCCTCCTGGCCATTATTCAAACCCGTTGGACAACATTGTCGCCGCCGCTTCACGACTGGCCGCTTTACCCGTTGAGGGAACCTCCCCCGTGGCATTGGAAGCACGCCGGGCCAAGGAATTGCTGGACACAGTGTTGACATAGCAGCAGGCGTACTCTTACAGCAGGGAGAGGATTCATTCAACACCCTGCCACAGCAGGAGTTACACTAGGCGTTGGGATGAACCGGAGGTGTCTAGCAGCGAACGGAGACGTCACCGTCACAGGCAGGATAATCCGGCAGGAGTAGAGGCGCACGCCCAGGAGGCTATGAACCGGGCCAGACCTACCGCCCGCGAGGATACCCGTCAAATGACGCCGGTTCACCCAACCACAGCGGAGACAGGAGTCACGGCGAGTTCTTTTGGAGTAAAGTGTCTCGTCCCCGCTTTAGGAAGCGTAAGGTTACCCAAGGACTTCAAAGGTCCGCGCAAGGTGCCCAACTATACGACAGAACTGGCTCCAGAGGCGTGGATGTAGAGCTATGAGATGGCTATGGAGATGTTAGATGTGGATGAAGCGGCATGCGCCAAGTATTTTACCATGATGCTTGAGGGTACAGCCCGGACATGGTTAAAGGGCTTACCACCTAACTCCATCGGATCATGGGGTGAGCTGCGTCGCCAGTTTATCACAAATTTCAAAGACACGTGCAAGCAGCCAATGTCAGTAGTAGACTTAGCGGCATGTGTTCAAGGAGAACAGGAGCCTACGAGCACCTGGGTGCGGCGAGTGTCAGAAATCTTGCACTCTTCCAATAGCATCAACCCCAGTACGACGATAGTGAGACTAGAAAACAATTGCCGGTTTGAGTCTCTGAAGTTAAAGTTGGGACGGCTCAAGCGGGATTGTAATGACATGGGGACACTCATGAGCGCTCTGGTGAAGTATGGGGACTCTGATAACGCTAAGTACCCAGAGGCAGATGGAGACAAGTCCGGAAAAGCAAACAAGGCTGGTAAACTGGCGCAAGCTAATCTGGCAGGTACAACTTTCAATGGTAAGCGAAAGGCAGAGGGCGGCTCTAATTTTGTGGCCAATACCAATGTTCAAGGAAACTTTCAGCGCCGCAAGGGTAGGCCACCTCCACGGAGCAGAGGAGGATCCGTCAATCTGGATCAGCAGTTGAATGAGCCTTGCCCGAAGCCTAGCACGCTGGAACATCCAGCTAAACATACATGGGGGGAATGCCGGATCATGGTAGAGGCTATGAGACAAGCCAAATACAACAATGGACCACCGGGTGGCGGCTTGAGTTCCAGTTTTCAAGGTCCGGGTCACTAGGGCAATGGGTCCGGATCAGGATATCATGGTGGCAACAATGACTACAACCAAGGCAACCACCAGCAGCATGGTCACGGTGGTTATAACAACCAAGGCAACCACCAGCATGGTCAGGGTGGTTACAATAACCAAGACAACCAGCAGCGTCAATAGCAGCAGCAATCCGAATATCAAAGTAATCCGAAAGAGCTGAGTAGCGGACAGTACCATGTCTTTACTATGAGTTTGTGCAAAAGAGATCAAAAAATCCTGAAGCGGGCGGTACACGCAGTTGAACCGGCAACACCACGTTTTCTGTGTTGGTCGGAACAACCTATTTTGTGGAGCAGAGAAGATCACCCGCCACGGATTGATAATCCGGGCCAGTTGGCCTTAGTAGTGGCACCAAAGGTGGGTGGCTACAAATTCACAAAGGTACTCGTGGATGGCGGCAGCAGTATCAACATCTTATATTACGAGACTTTCCGTCGTATGGGGTTGACGGACAAGAAGTTGAGACAGTCCAACACGATGTTCCATGGAGTGGTGCCAGGTAAATTGGCTTACCCAGTTGGGAAAATTGATCTGGAGGTCACCTTTGGAGAAGAGCAGGACTCCCGGTCAGAGACAGTGACCTTTGAGGTCGTAAAAATCCGGAGCCCATATCATGCTCTATTTGGAAAGCCAGTTTATGCCAAGTTCATGGCTAGACCATGCTATGTTTATCTACAACTCAAGATGCCGGGTCACAAGGGAACCATCACGGTTCACGGAAGTCGCAAGATTGCATTGGAGTGCGAGGAAGGAGATGCAGCCTATGCAGAGGCAGTGTGCGCTACACAGGAGTTGAAGTTCTACAAACACAGCGTTGATCCGACAGATATGTCCCCGTTAAAAAAGCCAACTACAGAGCATGATCCGGCGTTGAAGTTCAAATCGGCAGAGGAAACTAAGCAAGTTGACTTTGTGCCAGGCGACTCATCCAAGCAGTTCATTATCGGCGCTAACCTTGATCCCAAATAGGAAAGCGCGCTCATCGAGTTCATCCATGAGAGCCGAGATATCTTTGCATGGAAACCTTCTGACATGCCAGGTATACCGAGGGAACTCGCTGAGCACAGTCTTATTATTGATCCAAAGTTCAAATCGGTCAAACAATATCTGCACCGCTTCAACGAAGAAAGGCGCAAGGCTATAGGTGAGGAAGTGGCCAGGCTTTTGGCCGCAGGGTTCATAGTTGAGGTGTTCCATCTGGAGTGGTTGGCCAATCCGGTTCTGGTGTTAAAGAAAAATGGAAAGTGGAGGATGTGTGTAGATTACACAGACTTAAACAAAGCTTGTCCAACTGATCCTTTTGCTCTCGCCCGTATTGATTAGATCATTGATGCTACGGCAGGATGTGAGCGGTTTAGTTTTTTGGATGCATATTCAGGGTATCACCAGATCAAGATGGCAGTGAAGGACCATGAGAAGATAGCCTTCATAACTCCCTTTGGTGCCTTCTGCTATGTATCTATGCCCTTTGGGCTCAAGAGTGCCCAAGCAACTTACCAGCGTTGCGTACATAACTGTCTTAAGGGGCAGATTGGAAAAAATGTCCATGCTTATGTGGATGACATCGTTCTAAAGTCAAGGAAGGAGGAGACGCTGATAGAAGACCTAAGGGAAACCTTTGACAACCTCCGGGTTTATAAGATGATGCTTAATCCGGAGAAGTGCGTTTTTGGTGTGCCGGCGGGCAAGCTCCTTGGGTTCTTAGTATCAAAAAGAGGAATAGAGGCCAATCCGGAGAAGATCAAGGCGATCACATCCTTGACTAAACCAGCTTGTATCAATGATGTCCAGCGCATAGCTGGCCGGATTACAGCGTTAAGCCGATTCATCAGCCGTTTGGGAGAGAAGGCAATTCTGCTTTATCAGATGCTGAAAAAGACAGACCGGTTTATATGGAGCGATGCTGCAAACGCTGCGTTTGAGGACTTGAAGCGGCAATTAGCAGAACCACCGGTCCTTGCTGCCCCTGTTGACAACGAGCCGCTGCTGTTATACGTGGCCGCCAATGCCCGTGCAGTTAGCATGGCAATTCTGGTAGAGCGCAAAGAAGCAGGCAAGGAATATCCGGTTCAGCGCCCATTTTATTTCGTCAGTGAGGTTCTAATTGAATCGAAGCAAAGGTACCCACACTGGCAGAAGCTGGTGTATGGCGTGTTCATGGCAAACCGGAAGGTGAAGCACTACTTCCAGGGCCACCCAATCACTGTTGTTAGCTCAGCTCCGTTGGGGGATATAATCCAGAACAAAGAAGCCACTGGCAGAGTAGCAAAGTGGGCCATTGAGCTTAGCCCACATGGATTGAAGTATGTACCACGTACTGCTATCAAATCCCAAGCTTTGGTAGATTTCATCAATAAATGGACAGAATTGCAAGCACCAGAGGAGAAGTCGGATCATACATACTGGACTATTCACTTCGACGGTTCAAGCCAATTAGAAGGCTCGGGGGCTGGAGTCGTGTTAACTTCCCCATGAGGTGACAAGTTTTGTTATGTCCTCCGACTAATGTTTCCTTGCACTAACAATGCGGCTGAATATGAAGCACTGCTTCATGGCGTGTGGATGGCTAAGGAGATGAACTTGAGTCGGGTCAAGTGCTTTGGTGATTCAGATTTAGTGGCGCAACAAGTATCTGGCAAATGGGACTCCAAAGACCCTCTCATGTCGGCTTACAGGCGAGAAGTTGAAGCGGTTGCAGGATGTTTCAAAGGATATCAGGTGGATCACATAGACCGGCGGAAAATGAGGCGGCCGATGCTCTCAGCCGGCTGGGATCTCAGCGTAAACCGGTGCCACCAAATACTTTCTTGGACGAACTGCACAGTCCATCAGTTCAGGTACCATCGGAGGAGGATTTGGCTGTTCCTGATCCGGAGGCGCAGCTGGTTGTAGCACTTCATGTTATTCCGGATTGGACACTCCCTTACTTGGCGTACCTGAGCCGAGGAGAGTTGCCAGATGATGAGATGGAAGCTAGGCAGATAATCCGGCGATCCAAGTCCATGACAATTGTTAACGGAGAACTTCATCACCGCAGCGTTTCTGGGGCGTTTCAGCGGTGCGTATCATCAAAGGAAGGCTGCGATATTCTTCGAGAGATTCATGAAGGGGATTGTGGTCATCACGCCGGTTCAAAGTCCTTGGTAGCTAAAGCTTTCCGTCATGGGTTCTACTGGTTAACAGCCCATGCTGATGCGGAGGATCTAGTCCGAAAATGCGACGCTTGTGAGAAATTTTCACGGCGTGCTCTTGTTCCAGCACAGGAACTGCGGATGATTCCAATTACTTGGCCGTTTTGCGACTTGGGGGCTTGATATGGTTGGGCCTTTTAAATGATCCCAAGATAAAAAAACCCACCTATTGGTGGCCGTGGACAAGTTTACAAAATGGATTGAGGCAGAGCCTGTCAGTAAGTGTGATGCGGCAACAGCGGTCAAATTCATCAAAAAGGTAATTTTCCGGTTTGGCTTTCCACACAGCATTATTACTGATAATGACACCAATTTATCCAAAGGAGAGATGGAAGAGTTTTGCCAAAGGGAACATATTCGCCTGGACGTCTCTTCGGTAGCTCACCCTCAATCCAATGGTCAAGCTGAAAGGGCCAACCAAGAAATCTTGCGAGGCATTAAGCCCCGGCTTATGACTCCCTTGCAGAGAACACCAGGGTGCTGGGTTGAGGAGTTACCTTCTGTCCTCTGGAGCATCAACACTACGCCTAACAGGTCTACAGGCTACACGCCCTTCTTCATGGTGTACGGTGCTGAAGCGGTTCTTCCAAGTGATATCTGGCACGACTCACCACGGGTGGCAGCTTATGTTCAAGCGGCCAATGAGCAAGCAATACAGGACAGCTTAGACCGGCTGGATGAAGAGCGTGACATAGCAGAAGCACGATCTGCAATTTATCAGCAGGACCTGCGCAGATATCACAGACGCCGGGTTAAGACCAGGACGTTCCAGGAGGGGGACCTGGTACTCCGGCTCATCCAGGACTAGACAGATATGCACAAGTTATCCCCACCTTGGGAAGGACCCTTTGTGGTCAGCAAGAACCTACACAACAGTTCGTACCATCTGGTGGACGTTCGAGAACATAAAGACTCACAGACAGCAGAGGAGGAGACGAAGAGGCCATGGAACATTGCTCTTCTACGGCCTTACTACACTTGAGCCATGAGCTCCGCTTCATGCATCATGTATATATTATGATTAATAAATAAACCGGCATCCCTGGTAAACCGGCGGATCAGCCTTTTTCTTCTAAATAAATGTCTTATGGGAATTCATTCAGGTGATATCCATCTAAAGTTTCATTCTCTTGATATATATCATTTTAATCAAGAAGAACACAATGCTTTGATCAGTCTATTTTTGCTATGCAGGACAATTCTATAAGGGACCAAACAGGACTTGCCATACAAGTGCAACTCTCTTATAGGTACCCTGCCTCCACGGTCATTACGGGGCTACTGATCGTATTCGACTCCGAGCTTAAACCCTTTTTTGGGTCCGGTTTCAAATCATTGCTCCTTGGACCACGTCCATTGATTGGCAAAATAAATCATTGCTCCTTGGACCACGTCCATTGATTGGCAAAATAAATCATTGCTCCTTGGACCACGTCCATTGATTGGCAAAATACATCATTGCTCCTTGGACCACGTCCATTGATTGGCAAAGTACATCATTGCTTCTTGGATTACATCCATTGATTGGCAACAGTACATCATTGCTCCTTGGATTACATCCATTGGTTGGCAAATATGGAGCCTGGCAGCTCGCAAAAAGCCTCGACTACATGGTCTTATTTGCAACAATGTTTTGCGTTTTGCGATTTTTCAAAGCTTTCTGTGGTTAACCAAATTTTTGATCCGGAACTGGGCAACTTCAAAGTTGACCAAATATCTACAAAAGTCTGGGTCATAGAACACCAGCATGATTTAAACCGGTGTTTATCATAGCCCGGAACAATCATTGGGCAAACGCCAAAATGGGCCAAGAGCCTCATCGCAATTTACACGTTCAATGATGCCTACCGGATTAAGGAGGTCAGGCACACTTAATCAAAGGTATGAAGTATTTTTGGGTATAAAACAGATACTCTTTCAATATATATGCCTATGGAGAGCAATGTAATAGGTCGGGTGGTAAACCGCCAGGACATCTTTTTAGAGTTGTCTATGCAGATACATATAACATAAAAGGATCAACAATAGCAGACAAGGTATTAAAATTGGCAGACGCCAAGTCAAGCTGTGACATCCGGATTGAGACAGACAATGTTTCGAACTATCCTATTACAAGGCACTTGCAGGCCTGAACGGATTAAAGTTTTTTGGCAACAGATTTCAGCAGCTAAGAGTTAAACTGAGCAGTTTATGATTCTTCTTCGTGCTGCGAAGGCTGAGGATCGGCTTGTTCCGGAATTTCTTCATCTTCATGAAGCGGGTGGAAGTCGGGCACGCGCCAGTCAATCTTGGATAGTGCACGGAAGTACATTTCCTCAGTAATAAGATCGGACGGATCAATATCAGGAGCAAAAGTATGCGCACACACTGGCGGAATCAGATTCTCGGTATCATAAACCGGCCGGTCCACCCGTTCATTTTCTAAGTCATATGCCGGATGATACCTGGTCAGGTCCGCTTCATCGGCAAGTTTGCTGGCAAGGGGGCGCATCTCCTTGGTTAAAGCACGGAGGTCCTCGCCAGAGAAGGCAGATCCATCTTCCTTGTTACTGGGATACCCGTTCATAGCTTCCTCCGGATCAAAATCCGGAACCCATGCCTTGGCCCGAGTCAGTGCTACAAGTGAACCGACCCGTGTACCAGATTTCTTCACCTCTACCAAACGGATAGGCAGGATGGATAGCTTCTCTAAAGTACCTTGGATAGTAGTTGGAGCAGCCTTCTGATGGGACATTGCACTTATAACCCTTTGAGCGCCGGAATACAGCTACTCCACCAAGGTATAAGAGGCCTTGAGCTTCTTACGGATGTCATCTCCAAGATGAGTTATTTGTCGCCCTAAAGTTGATTGTTAAAGTTAAACCTGAGTGGAACAACGATTACAGAGATAAAAACACATGCAAATTGAGTGCTTACCAAAGATAGCAGAGGTCATAAGTTCTATTTGCTGTCTTAAGCCGATTAGCTCTTGCGTCACCGGATTAAGGGCAGCTTCAACATCTTTTGCTCTTTTTTCAAGAGCATTCCTCTGCACCTCCCAGGCGGACCGCTCCGCTTCAACATCCTTTTTCAATTTTTCGGCACTGGTTAAGTTCAGAGCAAGTTCTTCCTTAGCTTTGGCAGCAGCAGTTTCAGTAGCAGCCAGTCTATTCCGGAGCTCAGTTACCTCTGCAGCCCTCCGGGTCAAGTCAGCCTACAAGGATATCAAATGGAGTAAAAGACAATTCAGACAAGTCTCAAGCATATAAACAAGTTATCCAGTTGACACTTGGGGGCTAATGTACAGTTGAAGTATTAAAAGAGAAATTCTGACAAGTCCCAGGCACATAAAACAAGTTATGTCCCTGGCACTTGGGGGCTAATGTAAGTTCATTTTGCATACATTGGAAGCGCTGGTTCACCTACAACGAAGCTAAACCGGCACTTGGGGGCTACTATGGCCTAAAGACAAGAGTACAAAGAATACAAAATAGAGACAAGTGAAGGAAGTTACCTCGTACTTATCCTTCATCATATTAACCAACCCCAATTCATAATCGCGGCTGGTATGAAGCCGGTTCAAATAGCCAGAATAAAGTTCTTGGGCACTCAATTGGGCATAGCTGGACAAGTCCGTGCTCCACTTGCCCTTTTCTTGTTGAAGCTTCTCCTCTTTGGTAGTATGTTTGGCCAAGATGATAGGCTCAGCAGGAGCGGTAAAACCTGACCCGGTTATCTGAACATCCGGGGAAGAAGCAGTAGTTGGTTGAGAAGGGGCAGCTATAGGCACCAGACTAACAGGAGCCGGGCTTTCCCGAGGAGGACTAACACGGGCTAGACTAGCCGGATCAACTACATTCTCCGTATTAGTATTCTCCGGAGCAACAATATCATCATGATCCATGGGAGCAGGGTCGTCAAACTGAGCTGCAGGATCGTTCTCTGGAGGGATGATTTCATCCAGATCAGCTGTCGGTTCAGTGGTAGCAGTCTCGGCTGCCGTTTTGGTGGCTTTCGCCTTCTTGCTAGGCTTGGGCTTGCTGGAGAAAATTGAAGGAACAACGAGAATCATCAAGGTACAAATACAAAGATGAACCGGAAGTTGAAAAGGACTTACCCAGGCACGGTCCTCAGCACAAGGACCTGTGTGGCAGTTGACTCGCCAGAAGAGGACAAGGGAGCCTCCTGATAGTTAGGATCAGATGGTTTAAGCGGTTTACGTATAAGTCCGGCCTTAGGATGAAGAAGAGTTGGAAAAAGTAAAACCTCAGAGCGGCGCCTGCGAGCCGGAGTAAGAGATATTTCGGAGGACTCTACTACGCGGCCACTATGGCGCGTAGTCCGGCATGCTTCATGCTACTGCTTCTTCAAAATAAATTTGGGATCCAATTGAGCGTAAGGATGAGAAAAAGGGTATTTCCGGGACGCCCGACGGATTTTGGGCGCCGGCGGTTCTGAGTCTGAAGAAAGAGAGATTACCTCAACTTCCACCGCTTTACTTCCTTCAGCCATATCCTGTGAAAAGACACTGTTAACATAAAACTGGATAAAGGGAGATTAAAACATATCAGGATCAATTCATACCTCGGAATCCGGATCACCTTCCTCAGGATGTGAACCGGAGGCAGCGGTCGCCTTTTTCTTCTTGACAGCATACGTCTTCCGGCGCGGCTGTTTGCCTGATTTATCTTGAGGTTTTCTCTTCCAGAAGGGGTCGTCGGCCTGTGCAGAAGATGAAAAATAAATAGAAGACAATTGATATGGACGGATCGGAAAAATTTGAAGAGGTCAGAAAGAACTTACTGCTGGCGGTTTGTTGTTTTCATAGAATGGAGCCAATCCGTTCTGGTTGCACTCTCCCAAGGAGATGTTGAGCATTTTCTTTGCGGATTCAGTGACTTCTTTCTCAGGAAGTAGTATGTCAATGTGGCGTTGAGGGTCATCTGTTTTTCCGGTATACTGGTACATCAGGCCGGAGCGCTGGCTCAGTGGAAGGATGCTCCAGGCGAGCCAACAGCGGACAAAGTCTACTCCGGTTAAACCGTTGGCCATAAAGGCCCTAAGTTTAGAAAGCTGAGGGGCAAACCGAGCCCGCTCTGGAGCACTAAGGTGCCGCGGCAGGGGATGATCTTCAGGTAGACGATGTGCATGGTAACCCGGCAGTGGGATTTCTCCTTCAGGCGAGGTGTCTTTACAATATAACCATGATTGGTTCCATTCCTTGGGGTGTGTATGGAGAGCAGCGTGAGGGAAGGTCACATCTTTTCTCTTTTGAATGCTAACACCACCCAACTCTTGATGTGGTCCGGCAGTAAACTCAGGCCGCCGGTTTAAGTGGAAAAAAATCTCGGAACAAATCCACTGATGGTTCTTCTTGAAGGTATACTTCCGAGAAGACTTGAAAATTACAGACATTTGATATAGAATTCGGACCTATATCTTGATGATGGAGCTGAAAAGCGGCCAGCACATCCCGGAAATTTTTTGAACCGGGAGGGCTAAAACCCCGGGCCATATGATCAAAGAAAACGATAACTTCTCCTTCTTTAGGGGTAGGAGGACATTCATCTCCTGGGGCCCGCCATTTCAGAATTGCTTGGGGGCCCAGAAGACCAATTGAAGCGGCGTTGGTTAAGTCCTCTTCCGTAATGCGGGAAGGAGCCCAGTTGCAACAAACGAACTGCTTGGGAGTCATCTCGACTAAAGGAAACGCTGAAAGATACGGTGCAAAATCCGGATTACTAAGTACTGAAGCATAAACTGGAGCGTAACATCAAATTGTATCGACGGTTTAGACAAGGGACTAATGGCATTGACAACCCGGAAGCAGATGTGAAGCGATCTGCTACATGTTTATGATAACAGAAAAGAGGAGGATAAACCGTCGGGCATATGACTAATTCTTTACAAGAAGAGCATGTGATTGGTTATACCGGTGAGTAGCTTACAGATCTACAAGACGAAGAAACAGGTTTCTACAGAAGGCTAAAGTAAAAATGGATCTGAGACGTAAGAAAAAGATGAAATATGTGCAAGTCTTATACAGGAAGAACCACGAAGGGTTTCTACAGACCAAATGAATCTAAGGTTTGAATCTAAGATTTGAATCAAAGGTTTGAACCGCGGAGCAGGGGCGCACTCAAAACGAATCTAATCTACGGCAAGCGTAACCCACAGGGATGAACAGCAGAGCTTCAAGGTGTCATGGCGGAAGCTATGTAGGAACCCTAGATTAAGATCTACAGTAAGAAAGAAAGGAGTACCTGAGGAAGAAGAAGATGGCGGCGGAGTACTCTGGACACGGCTCAGGGTGATGCAGCGGCCTGGCTTGACGACGGCGACGAGCTCGAAGAACGGCGGCGGAGCTTCGGGCGACGGAGGAAGATGAAGGAAGAAGGAAGAAAAGAAACAGGCCCACGCGGTATTTACAAGCCGATGAGGTGAAACAGCAAGCGCGGGAATCAAGTTGGTCAGAGATTGGATAAAGATTCGGTTGTCGCCTCGATCTACGGGATAGCATTTAACAAAGGTAACAAACAGAGGTGAGCAATAAATGCGGAGGTGATGTCACGACGTATTGAGATGATTTCTGGAGATGACGTCATATCCGGTTTACAAAGCAGAGAGGTTACAAAGAAGAAATTTACGCAAAGACATAGAAGACTGACATGAACAAGTTCAAATCAATCTGGGGCCTAATGTCAGGGATTTTACTAGCAGGTATAAACCGGCTAGGAAGATCCGGATTACACTCACATAGTTGTATTATCATAAAGCCCAGTAGAATATGAACCGGAGGTTATGGCCCATAGAGGCTTAGGGCCCATATGTAAAGCTCACGGTTTGTAAACCGTCATACCGTGTAACTTGAAGTGTAAGACAGAAAGAGCAGAGACCGAGGCGGACACGATTATGAACCGGCCTCGGGACTCTGTAAACCGGACCGGGCGTTGCCTCCTATATAAAGGGACGACCCGGCGACGGTTCACGAAGAGGCAACAACCCGTCGAGACACAAGCAAGCAATCCGCTCCCTGTTCATCGACGACCAAGCAATACCAAACCAAACTAGACGTAGGCTTTTACCTTCATCGAAGGGGCCGAACTAGTATAAACCCTCTGTGTTCTTTGCGTGCTTTAACCTCTTCAAGCTAACCCGCGCGATGGCTCCACACCTAAGTCCTCTAAACCGGACATCTGCCTTGCCAATTCCACGACAGTTGGCGCCCACCGTGGGGCTATCGCACGATGGTTTCGAGTTCTTGAAGGGCAGCTTTGAAGGACTCAAGGGTTACGCGGTTGGCCAGATGACCAAGAGTTGTCGCGGCCGGATCTACATCGACGACGCAGGCTGGGGCCCCGAGGCCGATTCAATCGAATACGGGTACCGGGTCCCCTTCGGCGGCATCCACGTCTTCATCGGCAAGATTGGTGAACCGGGACCTGAGCCGGACGTCTTCCCCAACATCGTCGAGCCGGCTCAGCGTGCGAGATCGGCCCGGATTCAGCCCGCCATGAAGCGTGTTTTCTTTGGAGTAGTACATGGAGTCCAAGCCGAGGACGGAACGGATTCTGGTGGCGAGACAGTTGTCTACTCTGACGATGAATCTTCATCCGGGGAGACCGTACCTTTGTATCTGTTGTAGGACGGACGATCCGGGGGTATATCCGATGGTGACAGTATTCCGGACCCCTTTGATCCGCCAAACCGGGTGGCTGTCTTCATGGCCGGATCACAGTCTATGCAGCAGCCCACGGTGACTGGGGCGTTCACAGCAGAGGTAGCTGGTGCAGGGGCGAGCAGCCAAGCCCTCTCACCCTCTGACGCTCTATCCACCTTGGTCGAGGAGTTGACAGCACGCCCAATAGCGGAGGTAGCTCCTGCCAACAAGGCGCAACATGATGCGGAGATCCTTCAGCTGAAGGGCCGGATTGAGCAAGCTAAACGGGATCTGGACGTAGAGAAAGCCATGATGGTAACAAGACAAGCAGAGCTGGATTCCCAAGCTTTCCAGCTCAGGATTGATCAGGCTTCTGTGCAGGAGGTAAGGAACAGAAGGTAGCAAACTCGTCTACCGCCGGTCTATGAGGCGATGAATCTCTTTGGCACACCGGGAGCAGGAGCCAACAGTAACCTAGAAGTAAACCGGGGAGGAGCCCCACGAGCAGGCGCACCGGTTCAACAGCCGGCCGCCGAGCGAAATCATCAAGTTGTGCCCACGCCGCACATCCCCACCCCTCCTGGCCATTATTCAAACCCGTTGGACAACATTGTTGCAGCCGCTTCACGACTGGCCGCTTTACCCGTTGAGGGAACGTCCCCCGTGGCGTTGGAAGCACGTCGGGCCAAGGAATTGCTGGACACAGCGTTGACACAGCAGCAGGCATACTCTTATAGCAGGGAGAGGATTCATTCAACACCCTGCCATAGCAGGAGTTACACTAGGCGTTGGGATGAACCGGAGGTGTCTAGCAGCGAACGGAGACGTCACCGTCACAGGCAGGATAATCCGGCAGGAGTAGAGGCGCACGCCCAGGAGGCGATGAACCGGGCCAGACCTACCGCCCACGAGGATACCCGTCAAATGACGCCGGTTCACCCAACCACAGCGGAGACAGGAGTCACGGCGAGTTCTTTTGGAGTACAGTGTCTCGTCCCCGCTTTACGAAGCGTAAGGTTACCCAAGTACTTCAAAGGTCCGCGCAAGGTGCCCAACTATAAGGCAGAACTGGCTCCAGAGGCGTGGATTGAGAGCTATGAGATGGCTATGGAGATGTTAGATGTGGATGAAGCGGCATGCGCCAAGTATTTTACCATGATGCTTGAGGGTACAGCCCGGACATGGTTAAAGGGCTTACCACCTAACTCCATCGGATCATGGGGTGAGCTGCATCGCCAGTTTATCACAAATTTCAAAGACACGTGCAAGCAGCCAATGTCAGTAGTAGACTTAGCGGCATGTGTTCAAGGAGAACAGGAGCCTACGAGCACCTGGGTGTGGCGAGTGTCAGAAATCTTGCACTCTTCCAATAGCATCAACCCCAGTACGACGATAGTGAGACTAGAAAACAATTGCCGGTTTGAGTCTCTGAAGTTAAAGTTGGGACGGCTCAAGCGGGATTGTAATGACATGGGGACACTCATGAGCGCTCTGGTGAAGTATGGGGACTCTGATAACGCTAAGTACCCAGAGGCAGATGGAGACAAGTCCGGGAAAGCAAACAAGGCTGGTAAACCGGCGCAAGCTAATCTGGCAGGTACAACTTTCAAGGGTAAGCGAAAGGCAGAGGGCGGCTCTAATTTTGTGGCCAATACCAATGTTCAAGGAAACTTTCAGCGCCGCAAGGGTAGGCCACCTCCACGGAGCGGAGGAGGATCCGTCAATCTGGATCAACAGTTGAATGAGCCTTGCCCGAAGCCTAGCATGCCAGAACATCCAGCTAAACATACATGGGGGGAATGCCGGATCATGGTAGAGGCTATGAGACAAGCCAAATACAACAATGGACCACCGGGTGGCGGCTCGAGTTCCAGTTTTCAAGGTTCGGGTCACCAGGGCAATGGGTCCAGATCAGGATATCATGGTGGCAACAATAACTACAACCAAGGCAACCACCAGCAGCATGGTCATGGTGGTTATAACAACCAAGGCAACCACCAGCATGGTCAAGGTGGTTACAATAACCAAGGCAACCAGCAGCGCCAATAGCAGCAGCAATCCGGATATCAGAGTAATCCGAAAGAGCTGAGTAGCGGACAATACCATGTCTTTACTATGAGTTTGTGCAAAAGAGATCAAAAAATCCTGAAGCGGGCGGTACACGCAGTTGAACCGGCAACACCACGTTTTCTGTGTTGGTCGGAACAACCTATTTTGTGGAGCAGAGAAGATCACCCGCCACGGATTGATAATTCGGGCCAGTTGGCCTTAGTAGTGGCACCACAGGTGGGTGGCTACAAATTCACAAAGGTACTCATGGATGGTGGCAGCAGTATCAACATCTTATATTACGAGACTTTCCGTCATATGGGGTTGACGGACAAGAAGTTGAGACAGTCCAACATGATGTTCCATGGAGTGGTGCCAGGTAAATCGGCTTACCCAGTTGGGAAAATTGATCTGGAGGTCACCTTTGGAGATGAGCAGGACTCCCGGTCAGAGACAGTGACCTTTGAGGTCGTAGAAATCCGGAGCCCATATCATGCTCTGTTTGGAAGGCCAGTTTATGCCAAGTTCATGGCTAGACCGTGCTATGTTTATCTACAACTCAAGATGCCGGGTCACAAGGGAACCATCATAGTTCACGGAAGTTGCAAGATTGCATTGGAGTGCGAGGAAGGAGACGCAGCCTATGCAGAGGCAGTGTGCGCTACACATGAGTTGAAGTTCTACAAAGACAATGTTGATCCGACAGATATGTCCCCGTTAAAAAAGCCAACTACAGAGCATGATCCGGCGTTGAAGTTAAATCGGCAGAGGAAACTAAGCAAGTTGACTTTGTGCCAGGCGACTCATCCAAGCAGTTCATTATCGGCGCTAACCTTGATCCCAAATAGGAAAGCGCGCTCATCGAGTTCATCCATGAGAACCGAGATATCTTTGCATGGAAACCTTCTGACATGCCAGGTATACCGAGGGAACTCGCTGAGCACAGTCTTAATATTGATCCAAAGTTCAAACCAGTCAAACAATATGTGCGCCGCTTCAACGAAGAAAGGCGCAAGGCTATAGGTGAGGAAGTGGCCAGGCTTTTGGCCGCAGGGTTCATAGTTGAGGTGTTCCATCTGGAGTGGTTGGCCAATCTGGTTCTGGTGTTAAAGAAAAATGGAAAGTGGAGGATGTGTGTAGATTACACAGACTTAAACAAAGCTTGTCCAACTGATCCTTTTGCTCTCGCCCGTATTGATTAGATCATTGATGCTACGGCAGGATGTGGGCGGTTATGTTTTTTGGATGCATATTTAGGGTATCACCAGATCAAGATGGCAGTTAAGGACCAGGAGAAGATAGCCTTCATAACTCCCTTTGGAGCCTTCTGCTATGTATCTATGCCCTTTGGGCTCAAGAGTGCCCAAGCAACTTACCAGCGTTGCGTACAGAACTGTCTTAAGGGGCAGATTGGAAAAAATGTCCATGCTTATGTGGATGACATCGTTGTAAATAAGGAAGGAGGAGACGCTGATAGAAGACCTAAGGGAAACCTTTGACAACCTCCGGGTTTATAAGAAGATGCTTAATCCGGAGAAGCGCGTTTTTGGTGTGCCGACGGGCAAGCTCCTTGGGTTCTTAGTATCTAATAGAGGAATAGAGGCCAATCCGGAGAAGATCAAGGCGATCACATCCTTGACTAAACCATCTTGTATCAATGATGTCCAGCGCATAGCTGGCCGGATTACAACGTTAAGCCAATTCATCAGCCGTTTGGGAGAGAAGGCAATTCTGCTTTATCAGATGCTGAAAAAGACAGACCGGTTTATATGGAGCGATGCTGCAAACGCTGCGTTTGAGGACTTGAAGCGGCAATTAGCAGAACCACCGGTCCTATATAAAGGGACGACCCGACGACGGTTCACGAAGAGGCAACAACCCGTCGAGACACATGCAAGCAATCCGCTCCCTGTTCATCGACGCCCAAGCAATACCAAACCAAACTAGACGTAGGCTTTTACCTTCATCGAAGGGGCCGAACTAGTATAAACCCTCTGTGTTCTTTGTGTGCTTTAACCTCTTCAAGCTAACCCACGCGATGGCTCCACACCTAAGTCCTCTAAACCGGACATCTGTCGTGCCAATTCCACGACAGTTTGTTTATTGTTACTATTACAAAAACCAGTATCTACTATCATTACTACGCTTGTATCACCATCTCTTCGCCGAACTAGTGCACCTATACATTTCCATTGTATTGGGTGTGTTGGGGACACAAGAGACATTTTATTATTTGGTTGCAGGGTTGTTTGTGAGAGACCATCTTCATGCTATACCTCCCACGGATTGATAAACCTTAGGTCATCCACTTGAGGGAAATTTGCTACTGTCCTACAAAACTCTATGCTTGGAGGCCCAACACGAGTCTAAAATAACAAGTTGTGTAGTAGACATCAAGGGGCCACCTGCCTCGGGGGACGAAATGGGATGAATATGGGTGGGGACCAGCCCCCCTAGTGGGTTGGTGCGCCCCCAAGGGGCCCAAGGCGCCTAGGGTTGAAACCCTAGGGCTGGGGGCGCCCCCACCAACTTGGGGGGCAAGTCTCCCCCCTTGGCCGCCGTCCCCCTTTAGATGCATCTAGGGGGGTGTCCCCCTCCCCCTTCTCCCTATAAACAGGGGGGTGGGAGGGTGGCCACACCCCTTACCCCTGGCGCAGCCCTCCCCCTCCTACACCTCTTCCTTCTCCGTAAGTGCTTAGTGAAGCTCTGCTGGAGAACCACGAGCTCCACTGCCACCATGCCGTCGTGCTGCCGGAGGTTTCCCTCAACTTCTCCTCCCTCCTTGCTAAATTAAGAAGGAGGAGACGTGCCTGGGCTGTACGTGTGTTGAACGCGGAGGAGCCGTCAGTTTGGCGCTAGATCGGATCTTTCGTGATTTGAATCGCCGCGAGTACGACGCCGTCAACCGTGTTATTTGCAACGCTTCCTCTTAGAGATCTTCAAGGGTATGAAGATGCACTCCCTCTCTCTCGTTGCTAGCATCTCCTAGATTGATCTTGGTGACACGTAGGAATTTTTTTGAATTATTACTACGTTCCCCAACAGTGGCATCGTGAGCTAGGTCTATGCGTAGATTATATGCACGAGTAGAACACAAGTAGTTGTGGGCGATGATATGATCAATTTGCTTGCTGTTACTAGTCCTATCTAGATTTGGCAGCATTGTGGGATGAAGTGGCCCAGACCGACCTTACACGTACGCTTACGTGAGACAGGTTCCACCGACTGACATGCACATGTTGCATAAGGTGGCTAGCGGGTGTCTGTTTCTGTCACTTTAGTCGGATCGGATTTGATGAACAGAGTCCTTATGAAGGGTAAATAGCAATTGGCATATCATCGTTATGGTTGTTGCGTAGGTAAGAAACTGGAGGAAATATGCCCTAGAGGCAATAATAAAGTTGTTATTTATATTTCCTTATATCATAATAAATTTCTACTATTCATGCTAGAATTGTATTAACCAGAAACTTGATATATGTGTGGATACATAGATAAAACACAGTGTCCCTAGTAAGCCTCTACTAGACTAGCTCGTTAATCAAAGATGGTTGAGTTTCCTAACCATAGACATGTGTTGTCATTTGATTATTAGGATCACATCATTAAAATAATGATGTGATGGACATGACCCATCTGTTAGCTTAGCATAATGATCGTTCAGTTTTACTACTATTGCTTTCTTCATGTCAAATACATGTTCCTCCGACTATGACATTGTGCAACTCTTGGATACCGTAGGATGCCCTCTGTGCTATCAAACGTCACAACGTAACTGGGTGATTATAAAGATGCTCTACATGTATCACCGAAGGTGTTTGTGAAGGAAATACGACCTATAGGAATAATAAAGTTGTTATTTATATTTCCTAATATCATGATAAATGTCTTTTATTCATGCTAGAATTGTATTAACCGGAAACTTGATACATGTCTGAATACATAGACGAAACTCAGTGTCCCTAGTAAGCCTCTTCGAGACTAGCTCATTAATCAAAGATGGTTGAGTTACCTAACCGTAGACATGTGTTGTCATTTGATTAACGGGAGCACATCATTAGGAGAATGATGTGATGGACATGACCCATCCATTAGCTTAGCGTATTGATCGTTCAGTTTTTATCACTATTGCTTTCTTCATGTCAAATACATATTCCTCACACTATGGGAATATGCAACTCCCGGATACCGGGGAAATACCTTATGTGCTATCAAACGTCACAACGTAACTGTGTGATTACAAAGATGCTCTACAGTTATCTCCGAAGGTGTTTGTTGAGTTGGCATAGATCGAGAATATGATTTGTCACTCCGAGAATCGGAGAGGTATCTCTGGGCCCTCTCGGTAATTCACATCATAATAAGCCTTGCAAGCAAATGAATAATGAGTTAGTCATGGGATGATGTATTACAGAATGAGTAAAGAGACTCGCCAGTAACGAGATTGAACTAGGTATGAAGATACCGACGATCGAATCTCGGGCAAGTAACATATCGATGAGAAAGGGGATAACAGATGTTGTCATGACGGTTTGACCGATAAAGATCTTCGTACAATATGTAGGGACCAATATGAGCATCCAGGTTCCGCAATTGGTTATTGACCGGAGAAGTGTCTCGGTCATGTCTACATAGTTCTCGAACCCATAGGGTCCGCACGCTTAACGTTCGATGACGATTTGTATTAAGACTTATGAGTTTTTGGTGACCGAAGATTGTTCGGAGTCCCGGATGAGATCGCAGACATGATGAGGAATCTCGAAATGGTTGAGAGGTAAAGATCGATATATTGGATGACGGTATTCGGACACCGAAATGGTTTCGGGATGTCTCATATATTTATCGGAGTACCGAGGGGCTACCGGAACCCCCCGGGGAAGTACTTTGCCTACATGGGCCATAGGGGAGAGAGAGGGGAGCCCACAAGGGGTGGCGCGCCCCCCCATGGGCTGTCCAAATTGGACAAGGAGAAGGGGGCACGTCCCCCTCTTTGCTTCCCCCTCTCCCTCTCCCTTCCTTCCTTCTCCCCAAAAGACAAAAAAAGGGAATCCTAGTCCTACTAGGTTTGGAGTCCTAGTAGGACTCCTCCCCATGGTGCGCCCCTAGGGCCAGTCGGCCTCCCCCTTCTCCTTTATATACAGGGGCAAGGGAGCACCCTAGAACACACAAGTTATTCTCTTAGCCGTGTGTGGTGCCCCCCTCCATTGTTTACTCCTCAGGTCATACCGTCGTAATGCTTAGGCGAAACCTTGCGCGATATACTTCACCATCGCCGTCAATACGCCATCGTGCTGCCGGAACTCTCCCGCGACTCTCTGCTGGATCAAGAGCTCGTGGGACGTCATCGAGATGAACGTGTGCTGAACTCGGAGGTGCCGTACACAAAGAGTTGTGGGCGGTGATGTTCATACTGCTTACCACCAACGTCTTATTTTGATTCGGGGGTATTGTAAGATGAAGTGGCCCGGACCAACATTACCTGACCACGTTCATGAGACCGGTTCCACCATTACGTGCAACTTGTTTGCATAAAGGTGGTTGGCAGGTGTTTGTCTCTGTTGCTTCAGTTGAATCGAATTTGACTGTGGCCGGTCCTTGTTGAAGGTTAAAACAGCAAACTTGATAAATCACCATTGTGGTTTTTTGTGCCGTAGGTAAGAACGGTTCTTGCTAGAAGCCCGTAGCAGCCACGTAAAACTTGTAACAACAAAGTAGAGGACGTCTAATTTCTTTTTGCAGGGCATGTTGTGATGTGATATGGTCAAGACATGATGAGTTATACGTTATTTTTTTTTGAGGAAATGACAGTAGGAGAGGCTCCTACTGTATGTATATATAAAAATACAGGGGTGTTACAATTGTGTTACATATGGTCTTGCAACTGCATGTGCACTTCAGCCCCTGTCCCTTTACCTCCAAGAGAGGGGGGGGTGAGGTGTCAGGCAAGTTGAATGAGGTGATTGCTAAGGGGTCAGACAAGTAGGTGTATAGAGAGCTAGTTTATAGAGTTACAATAGGCAATTACAGAGGCCTTTTGAGAGTCTTTTACCCTGTGCTGGAGTAGGCTAAAGTCCTCCTTGAAACGTGTCAACCAGGACGTGGTACTGGGGTTGATTCTTCTGAAGTGTTTGTTGTTGCGTTCTTTCCATAGGCTCCACGCTGCTATAAGGAAGATTTCCATGAAGAAGGGTCTAGAGTCTTCCCTATTGGTCTGGTCAAGCAAGTCAAGTCTGGATTGTGACGTGGGCCAATGGATATCAACTTTTTCCCAGCACGCTCTACTGAATGGGAACGTGAAGATCATGTGGTTAACCGTTTCTTCGGTGTTATGACCGCAAAGGAGGCAATCAAGAACATCTCCAATGTCATAGTGTCTTCTCTTGAGCATGTTCCTTGTATTAAGACGGTCGATTAACAAGAGCCAGCCAAAAACCTTTATTCTCATTGTGCATTTGGACCGCCACAGTAGTTGGAAGGTTGGGTGCTTTGGGGTGTGTCTTAAGCAGAATTTGTAATAATCAGCAGCTTTAAAGTCAGCTGCTCCCCAGGTGTAGTACCAAACATCCGTGGTAGAGGTGGAGGGGCTCATATGGGTGGACAAGCATTTCATGTCTTGAACTTCTTCGAAAGCTTCTGGTGAGAGGGGTAAGTGGAAGGTATCATGCAGTGTCGTGCTCTCCAAGAATTTGCTGATAGATATGTCTTCATCTTTGGCAAAGGAGAAGGCTCGAGGGTGTGAGTTTTCTAGTGTGTCTGGTAGCCAAAGGTCTTTCCACAAGAGGGCAGACGAACCATCAACCACTTGAACGCAGGAGATCCCACGATAGAGAGGTGTAAGTTTAAGAATATCACACCACCAAAAGGATCCCATTAAGTCAAGAGCATGAGGGATTTTGTCTTGGTAGTAGGAGTCCCAAATAAGGTGTACCCATGGTACATCAAGCTTGTTGTAAAACTTATGGAGAAACTTCAGGAGTAATGCTTCATTTTGGAGTTTGATATTGAGCACTCCCAAACCACCGTGTTTCTTTGGCTTGCAAACTAAGTCCCATGCGGCCAGGGAATTGCATTTCTCCCCATGTTCTGTCATTTTGTTCCAAAGACACTTGCGTCTGATTTTATCCAGCATTTCCAGGATTTGGGAGTTGATTTTGAATGTGCACATGGCATATATCAGGACGGAGGTGACAGTTGCATTTAACCAAGATAGCCTTCCACCGTACGACATCATGGAGATAGTGGCAGTGAGTCTTCGTTCCGTTTTACATACAAGGGGCATTAGATCATGCACCGTGGGCTTTGTCGTGCCCATGGGTAGTCCAAGGTACGTAAAAGGCATTGTGCCAATTGAACAGCCGAAGATGCCCGCAAGTTCCGCAGTGGAGTTGTCATCAAGATTTATGGGGATGAGGGTAGACTTGTTAAAGTTGATCTTGAGACCAATGGAAGTTGCGTAATCAGATAGGATGTTTTTGATCGTTGTTGCTTGTGCGGGGCATGCGGGAAGGGCAAGTAATGTGTCGTCAGCGTATTGAATAACTGGGTAATCTGTTTGGCCAGGGCAAGGAAAGGGGAGGCGAATGCGACCTTGTCTGAAGGCTTGATTAATGGCAGCTTGCAGGAGGTCGGCCGCGATGACGAAAAGAAGGGGGGAGAGTGGATCACCTTGGCGTACCCCACTTTTATAGTGAAATTGTCTGCCTTGCACACCATTAAGAAGGACCGAGGATCGTCCAGTTGAGAAAATGCATTGTATCCAGTTAAGCCATCGCTCATTAAAGCCCATGTGACGCATGATGTTGATCATCGGATCGTGCCCAATAGTATCAAAAGCTTTAGCAAAGTCTAGCTTCAGAAGAATGATTTTTTCCTTGGAGGCTTGGCATTGGTGTATATACTGAAAGGCCCAAGCTAGGCAGTCTTGGATGGTTCTTCCTTTGATAAAACCATATTGGTTACGATGAACAAGGCTGAGAATTACCTTTTGTAATCGATCAGCCAACAGTTTGGTGAGCAGTTTCAGGCAGCAGTTGAGTAGAGTTATCGGTCTGAAATCATTGACGGTTGTAGGTGACTGAACTTTAGGAATCAGGGTAATAAGGCCATCGTTAATGCTTGTGAGATCAAGATTTCCTGCATGGAATTGGGAGCAGAGAGCGTAAAAATCATGCTTGATCACGGGCCAGCAACTTTTGAGGAAAGTTCCACTGAATCCATCAGGTCCAGGAGCCCTATCGGCCGGCATAGCTTTAATCACATCATCAATTTCTTTGTGTGAGAAGGGTTCTGTGAGGTGGTCCAAGTTGTTGGAGCGTTGTATAAGAGCGGGTAGATCGAATTTCATATCAGCAGGGGAGGTAGTACCAAGACGATTTTTGTAGGCATTGAAGAGCAGAGCCTCTTTGCTGACATGGTCATCAACTTGATTACCATTCGCATCAGTTAAGCAGGCAATGTTATTATGCCGATACCGTTCAGTTGCCACGGCTTGAAAAAATTTGGTGTTTTCGACGCCAAATTTTACCCAGCTGATGGTGCATCTTTTTTTCCAGTAAAGTTTCTGGTACTGAAGTAAACGTAGCGTGTGCCTTTTGAGTATGGCCCGAAAGTTGAATTCAGGTGTAGAGAGTGGTCTCTTGTTTTCCAGATCGTCCAAACGAGCTAAAAAGTTGTTGCAGTTGTCGATTGCAATCTTCAGTCGTGAAATGTTTTTACTCCAAGATTTGAGAGCGTGCCTGAGCCTTCTGAGTTTAAGACACAAGATGGAAGCTGCATTTGTCAGGTGGACCGGTTTGTTCCAAGAGGTTCGTACCACATCCAGGAAGCCAGGGTGTAGAATCCAGAACGATTCAAATCTGAAGACTTTGCTGCGGGGTATATTGGTTTCAATAGAAACAACGCAAGGGATATGGTCAGAGGTAGATTTACCTAAGGGTTTTACCATTGTGTTGGGATAAGATTGGGTCCAGTGAAGTGACGTGAAGAACCAGTCTAATTGTACTAGCAGCGGGTCGACTTGCATGTTACTCCAGGTGTAGGTTCGACCTTTTACAGGTAGCTCCAAAAGGTTTTGCGTGCGAATGATATCGTTAAATATGAACATATCCTGTGCATTACCTCCCGGTTTGTTGCGGTTGTCCGGAGCACGAATGTAATTGAAATCACCAACAAAAAGCCAATCTTGTGCTATTGGTAAATCCAGATCATATAGCCAGTTGGTGTAAGTAGTACGTTCCTCACCCGAGCAGGGCCCATAGATATTAGCTAACGTCCAGGCTTGTTGGGATTGCGTGCTAACAAAATTGATAACTAGCGCAAAAGGTTCTGAAATGAGAACAGAGCCCGTGAACATCGAGCTCTTCCAGATGGTGATGATGCCACCTGAAGCACCGCGCGAAGGAACAAAAGCAAAACGATCAAACTGTCGTGGACAGCACGAATTGATAAACGCCAGATCAAACGATGTCTTTTTGGTTTCTTGCAAGCAAACAACTGCGCATCCACTAGAAAGGATCGCATTATGAAGCGCTAGGTGTTTAGGTTCGGCATTAAGCCGACGAATGTTCCACGAGAGGACATTCCACGATCGCAAAAGAGACATGAGACCACGACTTGAAGTTTAAGCAGAGGTAGGTGCTTCATCGGCGACAGCATCAGGAGCCATAGCCTGCTGCATGACGGGTGTAGATTCTGCCGTTGTTGGATCTGCAAGAAGGGCTTCTTCAGTCAACTCCTCCGCTGGGATCGCACATTGGTAAATTCCAATATCCTGCAGTGTTGAAAGTGGTGTTGGCGGCGGGATGTCAACATCTTCATGCATGGACTGAGTTGATGAAGAGGAGCCGATAGCAGGTATGATCCTGGGCTTCACTTTAGACATAGGCTTGCGGCTGTCAGATGGCATATGAACTTTAAAGCCCTTATACTTAGTGGAGCGGGTACTGCGATGAACCTCAGTAGTGGAGATAGGCACCATAGAGGTTTTTGCACGGCGGCCACGGGTTGTCACAGAGGGCTAGGGTTCAGAAGTGGCAATACAGATTTCCATCGGGGCAGCAACAGTATGGTCTGAAGAAAGAGGTGTCGAATCCAACTGGGGGGGATCAGGGTCAGACAAACTTTGCTGAAAATCACTCACCTCCATGGATTCATGCACCAGGTTGGGTAGAGCATCCTCCACAAGTTGGGGAGGGCGAATATCCTCCTCCGTTGGCAGTTCTTGGAGGATCACAGAGGAAGCAGGTGTGTTACCAAAACTGATGAGGTTATTATCAGCAGATCGAGCCATTGATACAGAAACTTGAAGGTTGGTTGGCCTGATGCCAAAAGCAGATCTCCAAGGGCCAATAGATGCAAGTGCTGGACGGAGAGCATCAAAAATGATATTGTTCAGGCGCAGTCTTGGAATTGGGTTGCCAATCAGTAGAGCTAGCAGGTCTGTGCCTTGAGAAGACAGTCCAAACTGTATCCCACGATCATGCAGAGAAACTGAGATAGTGAGTTCGTCGTTTGGCATTGGGTGATCCGACGGTGGGTGGTGAAGTTGGGGCACAATTAGCATTGCGGAATTGTCAGAGCTGTTGGAATCATCAGACACAGTGAAGGAGTCATTCCAGGCCTGCGTGGGGCTGTCCATGAGATTGTTGTCAGGAACAATTCCATCTTGAAAGGTCAGGCCCTGGGAAGCCAGCCAAGCCTGATAGTTGACCAGGTGTGGAGGGAGCGGAGGTAGCGGGGGAGCTGGCGGTTCCGGCCAGACTCCCCAGCCAGCATTGGCATTGATGTTGCCACCAGGGTTGGCGCCAGTGTTAGGGCCAGTGGGGGCTGAGTTCTGAACCAGCCAATTATGGACTTGCTGCTGATATAGCTGCTCGGCGGTGAGTTCTGGTCCAAATTGGGGATGAGGATTACCATCCGGTGGCGGCGGTTCTTCTCCAGCGGGCAGCACCTCAGGCAGGAGCCCGTTCCAGTCATTGCTGCGGAGGATTGTAACCTGCACTGTCCAGCAGTCTCTGGCTCCCCCCAATTGCCAAACCACAAAGCTTTTAGGTATGAGGCGCAAGCGGAGAACTCTGGCTTTGATCAGCATAAATCGTCTATCTTGGCGCGGGTTGTACCAGTGAACAAGAGATCCATAACCACCTAAAGCTTTGGTGATGTAATAATCTGTCTGATAGTCATAGGGGAAACCAAGAAACATCAGCCAAACCTCAGGCCCAAAGGTCATCATGCGCCGATTGAGCGCTTCATTGTGAGGAACGAAGGTGATGAGCAGATCTTCATCCTCAAGCTCAATGGGGGTATTGATAGCAGTGCCCCGCATAAAAGAATCCACAAAACCAAAAAGCCCAATACCAAATGGATGATCGCTGACTTCCGTGGTATAAAGTTGAGAGGCGTTGAGCTGACCTACAATGGCAGTGCGAATGGAGGCCCGGCGATGAAGAGGAACGTACTCACTCGCTTCAGCGATTGCCAAGAAGTAATGGTTGAGCAGCGGAATAGGCCCCACTATCATGCCACTGCGGACCACACGGTCCGCCGGCCCCGGCTCAACGGCAAAGCCCGGGGGGAGGAACGGGACGGGGTTGAGGGGGTAGTTGGCCATGGTCGCGAGGGAGGAGCGGAGTGGTGGGTTCTGGTCAGAGCGGGGTAATGGCGATGGGACAGGGCAGGGGCGCGGCGGTGGTGGCGATGGGACTGGGCAGGAGCACGGCGGTTGGAGAACCGAGGCGGAAGGTGGAGCGTGAGAGGGGTGGGCTAGCGAGGTGGTAATGGAAGGCACCGGTGTTTTAGGAATCCATTTCCACCTAAGGGCGCGGAGGCGTTTTCGGCAGGAATGGGCCGTGTGTCCATAGAAGGCACAGGCAGTGCATCGGACGCTGGCACTGGGCCTTGGGCGCAAGGTCGAGGAGCTAAGCGGGGGGGGGGGG
>LR738710.1:771574293-771649001 GCA_902687465.1 Secale cereale
GGGAGAGCCATCAATCCTATTTCCGCCAACCCATGAGTTATACGTTATTGTATGAGATGATCATGTTTTGTAAATTATCGGCAACCGGCAGGAGCCTTATGGTTATCTCTTTATTGTATGAATTGCGATCGCCATGTAATTGCTTTAATTTGTCACTATGAGTTAGCGATAGTAGTAGAAACAATTGTTGGCGAGACAACCACGATGCTGCGATGAAGATCATGGTGTCAAGAAGCTGATGATGGAGATCATGACGATGCTTTGTAGATGGAGATCAAAAGCACAAGATGATGATGGCCATATCATGTCACATATTTTGATTGCATGTGATGTTTATCTTTTTATGCATCTTTTTTTGCTTAGTACATCAGTAGCATTATAAGATGACCCCTCACTAAAATTTCAAGGTGCAAGTGTTCTCCCAAAGTATGCACCATTGCGACAGTTCGTCGTGCCGAGACACCACGTGATGATCGGGTGTGATAATATCTACGTTCACATACAACGGGTGTAAGACAGTTTTGCACGTGCAGAATACTCGGGTTAAACTTGACGAGCCTAGCATGTACAGACATGGCCTCGGAACACTGGAGACCGAAAGGCCGAGTGTGAATCATATAGTAGATATGATGAACATAAGATGTTCACCATTGAAAACTACTCCATCTCACGTGATGATCGGACATGGTTTAGTTGATTTGGATCACGTGATCATTTTGATGACTTGAGGGATGTCTATCTAAGTGGGAGTTCTTTAGTAATATGATTAATTGAACTTAATTTATCATGAACTTAGTCTTGATAGTTTTTGTATATCTATGTTGTAGACCAATGGCCCGTGCTACAGCTCCATTGAATTTTAATGCGTTCCTAGAGAAAGCTAAGTTGAAAGATGATGGTAGCAACTACATGGACTAGGTCCATAACTTGAGGATTATCCTCATTGCTGCAGAGAAGAATTATGTCCTTGAAGCACCGCTAGGGGAAAGGCCTGCTGCAGGAGCAACTGCTGATGTTATGAACGTCTGGCAAGCTCGATCTAATGACTACTCGATAGTTCAGTGTGCCATGCTTTATGCCTTAGAATTGGGACTTCAAAGACGTTTTGAACGTCATGGGGCATATTAGATGTTCCAAGAGTTGCAGTTAATATTTCAAGAAAATGCCCATGTTGGGAGATATGAAGTATCCAACAAGTTATATAGCTGCAAGATGGAGGAGAACAGTTCTGTCAGTGACACATACTCAGAATGTTCGGGTACCATAACCACATGACTCAACAGGGAGTTAATATTCCAGATGATAGTGTTATTGACAGAGTTCTTCAATCACTGCCACCAAGCTATAAAGGCTTCGTGATGAACTATAATATGCACGGGATGGAGAAGACAATTCCCGAGCTCTTCGCAAGTGTTGACCCACAAGTGTAGGAGATCTATCATAGTCCTTTCGATAAGTAAGAGTGTCGAACCCAACGAGGAGCAGAAGGAAATGATAGGCAGTTTTCAGTAAGGTATTTTCTGCAAGCACTGAAATTATCGATAACAGATAGTTTTGTGATAAGGTAATTGGTAACAAGTAATAAACAGTAAAAGGAAATAAGGTGCAGAAAGATGGCCCAATCCTTTTTGTAGCAAAGGACAAGCCTGGTCAAACTCTTATATGAAGGAAAGCGCTCCTGAGGACACATGGGAATTATCGTCAAGCTAGTTTTCATCACGTTCATATGATTCACATTCGTTACTTTGATAATTTGGTATGTGGGTGGACTATTGCTTGGGTGCTGCCCATACTTGGACAAGCATCCCACTTATGATTAATCTCTATTGCAAGCATCCGCAACTACAAAAGAAGTATTAAGGTAAACCTAACCATAGCTTGAAACATATGGATCCAAATCAGCCCCTTACGAAGCAACGCATAAACTAGGGTTTAAGCTTCTGTCACTCTAGCAACCCATCATCTACTTATTACTTCCCAATGCCTTCCTCTAGGCCCAAACAATGGTGAAGTGTCATGTAGTCGACGTTCACATAACACCACTAGAGGAAAGACAACATACATCTTATCAAAATATTGAACGAATACCAAATTCATATGACTACTTATAGCAAGACTTCTCCCATGTCCTCAGGAACAAACGTAACTACTCACTAAGCATATTCATGCTCATAATCAGAGGGTTATTAATATGCATAATGGATCTGAACATATGATCTTCCACCAAGTAAACCAACTAGCATCAACTACAAGGAGTAATCAACACTACTAGCAACCTACAAGTACCAATCTGAGGTTTTGATGCAAAGATCAGATACAAGAGATGAACTAGGGTTTGAGAGGAGATGGTGCTGGTGAAGATGTTGATGAAGATAACCCTCCCCAAGATGGGAGAGTTGTTGGTGATGACGGCGGTGACGATTTCCCCCTCCCGAAGGGAAGTATCCCCGGTAGAACAGCTCCACCGGAGCCCTAGATTGGTTCCGCCTGAGACGGTGGCGCTTCATGCTGAAAGCCTCCTTATGATTTTTTTCCAGGTCAAAACACCTCATATAGCAGAAGATGGGCATCAGGGGGCTACTAGGTGGCCCACGAGGTAGGGGGCGCACTCAGGGGGGCGCGCCGCCTACCCTCGTGGACGGTGGGTGGCCCCCCTCCCGTACTTCTTTCGCCAGATATTTTTTATATTTTCTGAAACGGAGTTTCGTGGAGTTTCAGGGCTTTTTGAGTTGTGCAGAATATGTCTCCAATGTTTGCTCCCTTTTCAGCCCAGAATTCCAGCTGCCGGCATTCTCTCTCTTCATGTAAACCTTGTAAAATAAGAGAGAAAAGGCATAAGTATTGTGACATAATGTGTAATAACAGCCCATAGTGCAATAAATATCAACATAAAAGCATCATGCAAAATGGACGTATCAGCAATGGTCAAAGTTGCGGAGGTAGAAATCAAATAGAAGCAACAAGTGTTGATGGTTAACAAGACCACTAGCTTCAAGAAAAAGGGCAAGGGAAAGAAGGGGAACTTCAAGAAGAATAGCAAGACAATTGCTACTCCCGGGAAGAAACCCAAGTCTAGAGCCAAGCCTGAAACTGAGTGCTTCTACTACAAAGGGACTGGTCACTGGAAGCGGAACTGCCCCAAGTATTTGGCGGATAAGACGGATGTCAAAGTGAACAAAGGTATATTTCATATACATGTTATTGATGTGTACCTTACTAATGCTCGTAGTAGCGCCTGGGTATTTGATACTCGGTTGCTCATATTTGTAACTCGAAATAGGGGCTACGGATTAAACGAAGATTGGCTAAGGACGAGGTGAAGATGCACGTGGGAAATGGTTCCAAAGTCGATGTGATCGCCGTCGGCACGCTACCTCTACATCTACCTTCGGGATTAGTTTTAGACCTAAATAATTGTTATTTGGTGCCAGCGTTGAGCATGAACATTATATCTAGATATTGTTTGTTGCGAGATGGTTATTCATTTAAATTAGAGAATAATGGTTGTTCTATTTATATGAGTAATATCTTTTATGGTCATGCACCCTTGATGAGTGGACTATTTTTGTTGAATCTCGGTCGTAGTGATACACATATTCATAATATTGATGCCAAAAGATGCAAAGTTGATAATGATAGTGCAACATATTTGTGGCACTGTCATTTAGGTCATATTGGTGTGAAGCGCATGAAGAAACTCCATGCACATGGACTTTTGGAATCACTTGATTATGAATCATTTGATACTTGAGAACCATGCCTCATGGGCAAGATGACTAAAGCTCCGTTCTCTGGAACAATGGAGCAAGCAACTCACTTATTGGAAATAATACATACCGATGTATGCGGTCCGATGAGTGTTGAGGCTCGCGACGGGTGTCGTTATTTTCTGACCTTCACAAATGATTTGAGCAGATATGGTATATCTACTTTATGAAACATAAGTCTGAAACATTTGAAAAGTTCAAAGAATTTTAGAGTGAAGTAGAGAATCATCGTAACAAGAAAATAAAGTTTCTACGATCTGATCGAGGAGGTGGATATTTGAGTTACGAGTTTGGTCTTCATTTAAAACAATGTGGAATAGTTTTGCAACTCACGCCACCTAGAACACCACAGTGTAATGGTGTGTCCGAACGTCGTAACTGTACTTTATTAGAAATGATGCGATCTATGATGTCTCTTACCGATTTGCCACTATCGTCTTGGGGTTATGCATTAGAGACAACTGCATTCACGTTAAATAGGGCACCATCTAAATCCATTGAGACGGCACCGTATGAACTGTAGTTTGGCAAGAAACCTAAGTTGTCATTTATTAAAGTTTGGGGTTGCGATGCTTATGTGAATAAACTTTAGCCTGATAAGCTCAAACCCAAATCGGAGAAGTGCGTCTTCATAGGATACCCAAAAGAAACTATTGGGTACACCTTCTATCACAGATCCAAAGGCAAGACTTTTGTTGCTAAGAATGGATCTTTTCTAGAGAAGGAGTTTCTCCCGAAAGAAGTGAGTGGGAGGAAAGTAGAACTTGATGAGGTAGTTGTACCTTCTCTCGAAGTGGAGAATAGCTCATCACAGAAAATCGTTCCCGTGATGCCTACACCAATTAGTGAGGAAGGTAATGATAATGATCATGAAACTTCAGATCAAGTTACTACCGAACCTCGTAGGTCAACCAGAGTACGTGCCACACGAGAGTGTTACGATAATCCTATTCTGGAAGTCATGTTACTAGACCATGACGAACCTACGAACTATGAGGAAGCGATGATGAGCCCAGATTCTGCAAAATGGCTTGAGGCCATGAAATATGAGATGGGATCCATGTATGAGAACAAAGTATGGACTTTGGTTGACTTGCCGATGATTGGCAAGCCATAGAAAATAAATGGATCTTTAAGAAGAAGACTAACGCTGATGGTAATGTTACCGTCTATAAAGCTAGACTTGTTGCAAGAGCTTTTTGACAAGTTCAAGGAGTTGACTATGATGAGACCTTCTCACCCGTAGCGATGCTTAAGTCTATCCGAATCATGTTAGCAATTGCCGCATTTTATGATTATGAAATCTGGCAAATGGATGTCAAAACTGCATTCCCTAATGGATTTCTCAAAGAAGAGTTGTATATGATGCAACTAGAAGGTTTTGTCGATCCTAAAGCTGCTAAAAAGTGTGCAAGCTCCAGCGATCCATCTATGGACTGGTGGAAGCATCTCGGAGTTGGAATATACACTTTGATGAGGCGATCAAAGCATATGGTTTTATACAGACTTTCGGATAAGTCTGTATTTACAAGAAAGTGAGTGGGAGCACTGTAGCATTTTTGATATTATATGTGCATGACATATTGTTGATCGGAAATGATGTAGAATTTTGGGTAGCATAAAAGGATACTTGAATAAGAATTTTTCAATGAAAGACCTCGGTGAAGTTGCTTACATATTGGGCATCAAGATCTATAGAGATAGATCAAGACGCTTGATAGGACTTTCAATAAGTACATACCTTGATTTTGAAGTAGTTCAAAATGGATCAGTCAACGAAGGAGTTCTTTCCTAACTTATAAGGTATGAAGTTGAGTAAGACTCAAAGCCCGACCACGGCAGAAAAATATAGAGAGAATGAAAGTCATTCCCTATGCCTCATCCATAGGTTCTATATATTATGCCATGTTGTGTACCAAACCTGTTGTATACATTGCCATGAGTTTGGCAAGGAGGTACAATAGTGATCCGGGAGAACATCACCAGAGAGCGATCAAAATTATCCTTAGTTGCATTAAAAGGACTAAGGAAATGTTTCTCGGTTATGGAGGTGATAAAGAGTTCGTCGTAAAGAGTTACATTGATGCAAGCTTTGACACTGATCTAGATGACTCTAAGTCTCAATCTAGATACGTATTGAAAGTGGGAGCAATTATCTAGAGTATCTCCATGCAGAGCATTGTAGACATAGAAATTTGCGAAATACATATGGATCTGAATGTGATAGACCCGTTGACTAAACTTCTCGCACAAAGAAAAGCAAAACATGATCACACCTTAGTACTCTTTGGATGTTAATCACATGGTGATGTGAACTAGATTATTGACTCTAGTAAATCCTGTGGGTGTTGGTCACTGATACGTCTCCGTCGTATCTATAATTTTTTATTGTTTCATGCCAATATTATACCACTTTCACAAATTTTTGGCAACCTTTTATATGATTTATTGGACTAACCTATTGATCCAGTGCCCAATGTCAGCTCCTGTTTTTTGCTTGTTTTTTGTATCACTGAAAATCCATATCAAATGATGTCCAAATGCAATAAAATGTCACAGACACTTATTTTCAAATATATGTGATTTTTGGGAGTTGGAATCACCACAAACGGAGGCCCACACTGCCCACAAGACACCAGGGCGCGCCAGGGAAGGCTGGCTCGTGGTGGTGGGTTGTGCTCACCTCGTACGTCGGTTGGAGCTCTACTTCGGGCGCAAGGAAGCTTATATCCAAAAAAAATTGCGTTAAAATCTCAGCGCAATCATCACAAGGGGAGCCAAAGAATATTTGAAGGTATTAGCAATTGAGTTGTCAATTCAACCACACCTGGAGATTAATTACCTGCAACAAAGTGATTAGTAGCAAAGTAGTTTGGTAGTTTTGATAGTAGTGACAACAACAATAGTAAGAGTAATAGTGATAGCAGTAATTTTTTAGCAAGTGTAACAGTAGCAGCATCAGTAGTAACTTAGCAAGATCAATATGGGACAAATTCGTAGGCATTGGATCAGTGATTTGTTGGATGATATTCATCATGTGACAGTTATAACCTAGGGCGATACGGCACTAGCTCCAGTTCATCGATATAATGTAGGCATGTATCCCGTAAATAGTCATACATACTTTACTAAAAGAACTTGTATAACATCTTTTGTCCTACACTCCCGTGGTAGCGGGGTCCATATTGGAAGGGATATTAAGGCCTCCTTTTAATAGAGAACCGGAACAAAGCATTAACACATAGTGAATACATGAACTCCTCAAACTACGGTCATCACCGGGAGTGGTTCCGGTTATTATCACTTTGGGGTTGCCAGATCATAACACGTAGTAGGTGACTATAACTTGCAAGATCGGATCTAAAACATGAATATAATGATAATATCATAAACGGTTCAGATCTGTAATCATGGCACCCGGGCCCAAAGTGACCAGCATTAAGCATAGCAAAGTGATAGCAACATCAGTCTAGGAACATAGTGGATACTAGGGATCGGGCCCTAACAAAACTAACTCGATTACATGATGAATCTCATCCAATTCCTCATCGACCAGTGAGCCTACGAAGGAATTACTCACTCCCGGTGGGGAACATCATGGAATTGGTGATGGAGAAGGGTTGGTGATGACGAAGAACGAAGATCCCCCTCTCCGGAGCCCCAAACGGACTCCAGATCTGGCCTCCGAGGAAGAACAGGAAGTGACGGTGGCGCCGTCTCGTGGATCGTGATTATTCTTTTTCCCGATTTTTTTCTCCAAAAATAGGAATTTATAGGGTCAGGGTTGTCGTCTACGGGGCCACCTGGTGGGTAGAACCCACCAGGGCGTACCAGGAAAGGGGGGCGCGCCCTGGTGGGTTGTGCCCACCCAGGGGCCCTTCTCTGGTGGGTCTTGGCTCCAGTAATCTCTTTTATTCCATAAAAAATCCTCGCAAAGTTTCGTTTCATTCCGAGAACTTTTATTTCTGCACAAAAACAACACCATGGTAGCTCGGCTGAAAACAATGTGAGTCCGGGGTTAGTTTCATTCAAATCATGCAAATTAGAGTCCAAAACAAGAGGAAAAGCGTGATAAAAAGTAGATACGTTGGAGACGTATCAGTATAATCCATGGACTCAACATTAGTCATAAAGAACTCACATACTTATTGAAAAAAGTCTATTATCCCTCGAAGCAAAGTACTACTACGCATGCTCCTAGGGGAGAGGTTGGTAGGAGTTAACCATCGCATGCTCCCGATCTCCACGCAAAGATAAACAATCAAGACACAATGCGCTTCAATTTGGTTACATAGTTAGGAGACCATATGTGCATGCTACGGGAATCACAAACCTTGACACAATTAGTTCTTTAACTCCACAATTTACTACTGGCATGGCTCTAATATCATCATCATCATATCTCAAAACAATCATAAGGAATCAAACTTCTCATAGTATTCAATGCTCTATATATGAAAGTTTTTATTATATTTCCATTGGATGCCCATCATATTAGGACTAAATTCATAACCCGTGAAAATTACCATGCTGTTTTAAATTCTCAAAATAGTATAAGTGAAGCTTGAGAGTTCAACTATTTCTATAAAAGAAAACCACCATCGCGCTCTAAAAAAGATATAAGTGAATCACTAGAGCAAAATTGCCTAGCTCAAACTATATAAGTGAAGGTGAAGCACATAAAGTATTATAATAAATCACGATTCAAGCGTGTCCCTCTCAAAAGGTGTGTACAACAAGGATGATTGTGGCAAACTAGAAATTAAACACTCATATCATACAAGACGCTCCAAGCAAAACACATATCATGTGGTGAATAAAAATATAGCCTCAAGTAAATTTACCGATAGATCAAGACGAAAGAGGGGATGCCTTCTGGGGCATCCCCAAGCTTAGGATCTTGGTTGTCCTTGAATATTACCTTGGGGTGCCTTGAGCATCTCCAATCTTAGGCTCTTGCCACTCCTTATTCCATAGTGCATCGAATCTCTACTTAAAACTTGAAAACTTCACAACACAAAACTCAATAGAACACTCGTGAGATCCGTTAGTAAAACAAATTCAATCCTTACTTGTATGTACTGTTGTAAACTTATTATTACTTTATATGGGTGTAATATCTACTATATTCCAACTTTTTCATGGTTAATACCCCCCAATATTAGTCGTAGTTTCATGGCAAATAACACGAAGAAAACAGAATCTGTCAAGAACAGAACAGTCTCTAAAGATGTGAATTGATGTAAACTTATGTAACTCTAAAAATTCTAAAACATTAGGACAACATGTGTTGGGGATATAACTACTGAGTATATACCGCCCAGATGGGGCCGAGTTCTACCTGTACTGAGTTGTAGCCCATGAAGACAAGGAGTATGGTGTTTTACTATGGAGATCTAAAAGCCCAGGGCCCAAAGGTGGATTAGGGCCCGTAGACATAAACCGCCATATGGTGTGTAACTTGTGTTGTAAGATAGGAAATGATAGAACCCGTGTCAGACACGTTTATGAGCCGGCCTCGGGATTCTGTAAACCGCCGGGCGTCATCCTGTGTATATAAAGGGACAACCCGGCGGCGGTTCAGGAACAAACAAACAACAACTCGAGAGCCAGGCAAAGCGGATTCACTCCCTGGTCATCGAAACCCTAGCAATACCACAACAACTAGAGTAGGCCTTTACCTTCATCGCGAGGGGCCGAACTAGTATAAAATTCCTTGTGTCCCTTGTCTCGCTTTAACCCCTTTAAGCCAACCCGTTGCAATGGCTCCACAGCTAAGTCCTCACACTAGGACATCTGCCGTGAAAAAACCACGACAGTTGGCGCCCACCGTGGGGCTATCGCATGATGGTTTCGAGTTCTTAGAGGGCAGCTTCGAAGGGCTCAAGGGATACGCAGTGGGCCGGATGACCAAGAGTCGTCGCGGCAAGATCTACATCAACGACACAGGCTGGGACCCCTAGGCTGACTCAATTGAGTACGGGTACCGGGTCCACTTCGCCGGCATTCACGTTTTCATTGGCAAGATCAGTGAACCGGGCCGTGAGCCGGACATCTGCACCGACATCGTCGAGATGGCTCAGTGTGTGAGACCTGCCCGGGCTCGGCCTGCCATGAAGCGTGCCTTTGTGGGAGTCGTCCACGGAGCGGAATCTGATGATAGATCAACGTCTGGTGGTGAGACCGTCGTTTACTCTGGTGACGAGTCATCTACCGGAGAGACCGAGTCATTGTATCAGCTGCAAGATGGCCGGTTTGGGGGCTGTTCCGATGGCGACAGTATTCCGGACCCCCTCGATCGGACGAGGCCGAGTTGCAGTTTTCATGGCCAGATCACAGTCCGTGCAACACTCTTCGACCGCAGCAGCAATGATCTCCGGTTTAGCGGCGGCAACAGTAGCTGGGGCATGAGGCCCTGCGCAGCCACCATCTCAGGTTTTGTCCGGTTTATTCGACACTTTGACAACACTGTTGGCCGCTGAAGTTAACCAGGCATTTCAGGATCTGCGTGACACGGAAGTGTCAAAGGTGAAGGATCAGATAGCTCAAGCCAATGTAGATCTGGCAGCTGAAAACACTAGGATGGCGGCAGAGTGGGCCGAGTTGGATGCACAGGCTTATCGTCTCCTGTTCGATCAGAACGCATCAAATGATGTAATGAGGAGAAGGTACCGGTCTGACTTGCCTCTGGTTTACGAGGCAAGGAATCTCTTTAGCACGCCAGGAGCAGGAACCAGCAATCAACTAGTGGTAAACCGGCAAGAAGCACCTGGAACGGGGGCGTCGGTCCAGCCCCACCCAACGGATCCGCCTCGTCAGAACATCCCGTCACAACATGTACCGATGCCTCCGGGTCATTACTCCAACCCCTTGGATAACATAGTCGCTGCCGGTTCACGATTGGCGGCCCTCCCAGTCGAAGGTCAGTCCCCCATAGCGGTTGAGATGTGACGGGCTAGGGAGCTCCTTGCTACCTCTTGAGCTTGCGTTGTATTCCCTCAAAGAGGAAAGGGAGATGCAGCACAGTAGCGTAAGTATTTCCCTCAGTTTTTGAGAACCAAGGTATCAATCCAGTAGGAGACCACGCGCGAGTCCCTCGAACCTTCACAAACAAATAAGAACTTCGCAGCCAACGCGATAAGGGGTTGTCAATCCCTTTATGGTCACTTACAAAAGTGAGATCTCATAGATATGATAGTTTATATTTTTGGTATTTTTGGTTTATAAGAACAGCAAATAAAAGCGATAAAAGTAAAGTAGATGTAGCTTGATATGTTGAGAATAGACCCGGGGGCCATAGTTTTCTCTAGTGGCTTCTCTCATGATAGTGATATTCTACGGCGGGTAAACAAATTACTGTCGAGCAATTGATAGAAAAGCGAATAATTATGAGACTATCTAGGCATGATCATTGTATATAGGCATCATGTCCGAGACAAGTAGACCTAAACGATTCTGCATCTACTACTATTACTCCACACATCGACCGCTATCCAGCATGCATCTAGTGTATCGAGTTCATAAGAACAAAGTAACGCCTCAAGCAATATGATATAAACCCCATCTTTTTATCCTCGATGGCAACAATACAATACGTGTCTTCCTGCCCCTATAGTCACTGGGAAAGGACACCGCAAGATTGAACCCAAAGCCAGGCACTTCTCCCATTGCAAGAACTATAGATCTAGTAGGCCAAACCAAACCAATAATTCGAAGAGACTTGCAAGGATATTATGAGAACACATAAAAAGTTCAGAGAAGAACCAAATATCTTTCATAGATAACCTTGATCATAAACTCACAATTCATCGGATCTCGACAAACACACCGCAAAAAGAGATTACATCGAATAGTTCTCCTCGAAGACCGAGGAGAACTTTGTATTGAGATCTAGAGAGAGAGAAGAAGCCATCTAGATACTAGCTATGAACCCGGAGGTCTGAGGTAAACTACTCACAACTCATGGTGAGGGCGATGATGATGATGATGAAGGCCTCCGTGATGGATCCCCTCCGGTGGAGCTCCGGAACAGGCTCCATGATGGGATGTCCACGGGAACAGAAGGTACGACGGTGGAATTAGGGTTTTCTCTACGTTCACAGAGTTTCTGGGGTACGTAGACTTATATAGGAAGAAGGAGGGCACCGGGGGACGCTCGAGGGGGGCACGAGGTAGGGGGCGCGCCCCCACCCTCGTGGGCCATCCTTTCGTCCCCTGACGTGGTTCTCAAGCTTCGCGTGCGTTATTTTCTCCAAAAATATCTCTCGCGAAGGTTTCATTCCGTTTGGACTCCGTTTGATATTCTTGTTGTGACCATGATCCGAATGGACCGAAGTCTCTGTGTTTCAGTGTCATCCCTGGATCGGTAATGCTGACACACATAGTACTTGAAGGATTTATAACAGAGTGGCAATCACACACTTATTACATCGAGTGTCTCCAAAGAGAACTTGTTACAAAAGTCTATGGCATAAGGCCATGTAACAAAATAACAGTGGAAGGTTTGGAAGATAAGTGAGTCCAACAATTCCAATGTCATAGCTGAGTGCATGACAAACGACCTAGAACGTCTTACTCCTCGTCTGAAAAGTCTGCAACGTAACATGTTGTAGCCCGAAACGGGTCAGCACATGGAATATGCTGGCAAGATAACACAGAAGATGCAAGTAACAGAAATAAAGGCTACACTATATGCATATTTGGCTGGTGGAGGCTCTAAGGTTAAAGTTTTTGCATAAAGCCAATTTTTCCCTACAACAAAGGGATATATTTTATTTTAACTATCATGGTAGTTGAAACATCATTGAGAAGGTACCTCCAACTCAATCCCAATTAAAGTAATCATTAACCCAACAAAATAATTTTTGAGTGATGAGATCAACCAATAATTCAAGTACCAGATACTCAAGATTGTCCATAACCGGGGACACGACTAATCATGATCAGTTTGTACACTCTGCAGAGGTTTGTGCACTTTTCCCACAAGACTCGATCGCCTCCGTTTAATTTCTCGCACTGCATGGTGTTTGAGAAACGGATGACCGAGACAGTCTTTCTGAAGAGGTCTCCTTAACCGATAGATAGGCCGGTACACCTACAATCCCTCTACATCTGCTAGCCCATCATGGAAAGGTTTCCCACAACTTAACTCAACTATGCCAGAGCCCATAATGGCATTGTGGCTGCACACGGAAGTTTCTAGCATGAATAGTTTTATGATCCCTTTGAGCCTGGGTGGCATTCCATAGGACAATCACACGGAAACCCCGGGATTTCCTAGGACTACACTGGATTCCCCAGGTGCCCTGCAACCAATCCACCCAAATGTGTATTCAAGTAGCCTTCTTAAGTTGAACCATTAATTAACAACTCACATCTGTCATGGATTTCACTCAAACCCAAACCACGTCTACGAGCATAGCATGATAACCTTAGCATAGCGTAGAAGTAACTCCCAAGGGTTTGAAAATAATGCAGGTAATAGGTTCTACCTCAAACTACTTCCCAGACCCACACGTTAAGAGATCCTACTCATGCAATGTGTGAGGGTTTGATCTAATGCATAAAAACTGGGTAATAAAAGGGTACGATCAGAGTGTTACTTGCCTTGCTGATGATTCGCAAAACCTAGAGACTCGAAGTAGCACGCTTCACAGTCTGGGTATTCTATCGCAAGCAAACAATAGCATACATAAGCAATCAAGAAATGATGCACAAACAAAACTCCAAAAGAGAAGATCTAACCAGAAAGTTCAAATTAAGAACTCCGGTTTGCAAAAAGAATCAAATCGAAAGAAGCAACGAAACTCAAACTGCGAAAGAAACGAGATCCGTTTACTAGTTTGATCTAGGGTCGACTTTTACAGTAGCAAAACTTTGTTCAAGTTGGTTAAACGGAAAGAGAGCGTCGAGACGAAGATCTAGGATTTTGAATCACCTGATTCCAACTCTCGAGCAAAAAGAAAAACGAAAAACAAGATCAGGGCAGAAATCGCGATCAAAATAAACGCGGATAAATACCCCGAAAAAGAAAACTGACGACTAGGCTAACGAACGAACGTTCGTTAACTGAAACTAAACGACGAATTCGTTCGTTAAAATGAACGAACGGGCAAACGCTCGCTAAACAGTTAAACCGAAAAAACGATCTAATCTAAAAAAATGGATCTAGGGTTTTTACGAAAAAGAACCGAATGGTTTTCAAGGAAAACCGGCGGCTACCTCGAGAACGACGAACTCCGGCGGCTACTCCGGCGGTGGCGGGCGGCGGGTCCGGCAGAGGCGGCGTAGTGGCGGGCGGCGGCTAGCGCGGCGGCGGGCGGCTAGGGCTGGCGTGGCGGGCGAGGCGAGGCGAGGCGGGGCGGGCTGGCTATGGCGGCCGGCTGGGCCTCGGCTTATAAAGGCCCCCCGGCTAGGGGAGTCCTAGTCGGGTACGGCCCAAAGGCGGTTCCCTTTTTTCTAAACGAGTCTTGACGTACGAAAACAAACAAAAGAAATACTAAACGGACTCCAAAAAGTCCGAAATAAATTTTCACCGTCCTCTAATAATATTTAGGACAAAGTGAACATTTTTCCCGGACCTAAATGCAATTTTGAAAAACAATTATTTTTCCTATGCAAATAAAATCACAAATAAATCTGAAAAAAATACCAAAAGTGATTTTAATATTTTTCCTCCAATATTTCTGTTATTTTGGAGAAGACATATTATCTCCGCTCATATATTTTTTTAGAAATGTTTTTAGGAGAGAAAAATAATTAAAACCAACGCTATCCTCGTATCGGTATTCGAGTAAACTCAAATACAAAAACGGTAGAATTCCCAACTCTCTCCGTAGGTCCTTGAGTTGCTTAGAATTTTCGAGGTTTGCCACGCACAAAATGCAAAGAAATATGCGATGTTGTATGATCTATGTATAACATTCCAAATTGAAAATTTGGGATGTTACAAACCTACCCCCGTTAGAATGAGTCTCGCCCTCGAGATTCGGCTTGGCTAGAGAACATGTGTGGGTGGTCCTTGCGTAGATCATCTTCTCGTTCCCAGGTGGCTTCTTCCTCGGTGTGGTGACTCCACTAAATTTTGCAAAACTTGATAACCTTACTGCGGGTTACTCTGCTCAAAAATTCAAGAATCTTAACAGGCTTCTCCTCGTAAGTCGGATCACTGTCCAGCTGTATTGCCTCCAGGGGTAATTTGTCTCTAAGTGGGATATCGGCCATCTCCGCATGGTACTTCTTAAGCTGTGAAACGTAAAACATATCATGCACTCCTGACAATCCTTCGGGGAACTCCAACTTATAGGCAACCTCTCCCATGCGTTCCAAAACACGGTAAGGTCCCACAAATCTCGAGGCTAGCTTTCCCTTAACTCCGGAACGTTTAACTCCTCGCATGGGCGATACTCTCAAGTACGCTCTGTCTCTGATTTCATAGGCTATCTCTTTGCGCTTCGAGTCTGCATAACTCTTCTGCCTGGACTGAGCTACCTTCAATCTATCTCGAATTAGCATAACCTTCTCTTCTGACTCTTTGATCAAGTCCGGTCCAAACAACTGTTGATCTCCAACTTCATCCCACATTAACGATGTTTGGCACCTCCTCACGTACAATTCTTCGAACGGTGCCATCTTCAAACTGGCCTGGTAACTATTGTTGTACGAGAACTCAGTGTAGGGCAAATTGTCATCCCAACTAGATCCATAATCTAGCGCACAAGCTCTCAACATGTCCTCTAGAATCTGGTTGACTCTCTTGGTCTGTCCGTCGGTCTGCGGATGAAAAGCTGTACTGAATTCCAGCCTCGTTCCCAAAGTTTGGTGTAGCTGATGCCAAAACTTTGAGGTGAACTGTGTTCCTCTATCTGATACAATGGTCCTCGGAACTCCGTGCAGAAATACGATCCTGGTCATGTATATCTTGGCCAAATTCGCACTGGTGTATGTGGTTTTCACGGGGATAAAGTGGGCTACCTTGGTCAAGCGATCCACTACTACCCAGATTGAGTCATATCCCGCTTTAGTCCTGGGCAATCCGGTGACAAAATCCATGCCAAGCTTCTCCCACTTCCATTCGGGTATCGGCATAGGCTGTAGCAATCCTGCTGGCTTCTGATGCTCTCCCTTTACTCTCTGGCATACATCACATACGGCTACATACTCGGCAATATCCTTCTTCATCCCCGTCCACCAGAAACGTTCCTTGAAATCCAAATACTTCTTGGTGTTTCCGGGGTGTATCGAGTATGGCGAATCATGTGCTTCCTGCAGTATCAACTTCCTGATCTCCGGGTTCTTGGGCACATAGATTCGATCCTCAAACCACAAGGTGTCATATTCATGAAGGAAATATGCCCTAGAGGCAATAATAAAGTTGTTATTTATATTTCCTTATATCATGATAAATGTTTATTATTCATGCTAGAACTGTATTAACCGGAAACTTAGTACATGTGTGAATACATAGACAAAACAGAGTGTCCCTAGTATGCCTCTACTAGACTAGCTCATTGATCAAAGATGGTTATGTTTCCTAACCATAGACATGAGTTGTCATTTGATCAACGGGATCACATCATTAGGAGAATGATGTGATGGACAAGACCCATCCGTTAGCATAGCACTATGATCGTTTAGTTTTACTGCTATTGCTTTCTTCATGACTTATACATGTTCCTATGACTATGAGATTATGCAACTCCCGAATACCGTAGGAACACCTTGTGTGCTATCAAACGTCACAACGTAACTGGGTGATCATAAAGATGCTCTACAGGTGTCTCCGAAAGTATTCGTGGTGTTGGCATAGATCAAGATTAGGATTTGTCACTCCGAGTGTCGGAGAGGTATCTCTGGGCCCTCTCGGTAACACACATCACAATAAGCCTTGCAAGCAAAAGACTAATGAGTTAGTAACGAGATGATGTGTTACGAAACGAGTAAAGAGACTTGCCTGTAACGAGATTGAACTAGGTATAGAGATACCGACGATCGAATCTCGGGCAAGTAACATACCGTTTGACAAAAGGAACAACGTATGTTGTTATGCGGTTCTGACCGATAAAAGATCTTCGTAGAATATGTAGGAGCCAATATGAACATCCAGGTTCCGCTATTGGTTATTGACCGGAGATGAGTCTCGGTCATGTCTACATAGTTCTCGAACCCGTAGGGTCCGCACGCTTAACGTTTGATGACGATCGGTATTATGAGTTTATGAGTATTGATGTACCGAAGGTAGTTCGAAGTCCCAGATGAGATCACAGACATGACGAGGAGTCTCGGAATGTCCGAGACAGAAAGATTGATATATTGGACGGCTATATTCGGACACCGGAAGTATACCGGAAAAGTTTCGGATTTATCGGGGATGCCGGAGGGGGTTACCGGAACCCCCTACGAGAGGGGATGGTCCATAGTGGGCCTAAAGGGAAAGAGAGAGGCAGCCCATAGGGCTGGCCGGCGCCCCCACCTAGGGTTCCTAGTTGGACTAGGATTGGGGGTGGCGCCACCTCTCCTATTCTTTTCCCCCTTCTTCCTTTTGGTGAATCCTACTAGGAATAGGATTGCAATCCTATTCCTAGTAGGACTCCTTCCCTAGCCGCACCAGGAGGAGTTGGCCGGCCTCCCTCCCTTGCTCCTTTATATACGGGGGCAGGGGGCACCCAAAGACACACAAGTTGAATTGTTTTAGCTGTGTGCGGTGCCCCCCTCCACAGAATCACACCTCGGTCATACCGTCGCGGAGCTTAGGCGAAGCCCTGCGCCGGTGAACACATCATATCCGTCACCACGCCGTCGTGCTGACGAAACTCTCCCGTGAAGCTCAACTGGATCAAGAGCTCGTGGGACGTCATCAAGCTGAACGTGTGCTGAACGCGGAGGTGCCGTACGTTCGGTGCTTGATCGGTTGGATCGCGAAGAAGTTCGACAACATCAACCGCGTCACTTGACGCTTCCGCTCCCGGTCTACAAGGGTACGTAGACACACTCTTCCCTCTCGTTGCTATGCATCTGGTAGATAGATCTTGCGTGATCGTAAGAAAATTTTAAAATACTACGTTCCCCAACAGTGGCATCATGAGCCAGGTCTATGCGTAGATGATATGCACGAGTAGAACACAATGAGTTGTGGGCGATACTAGTCATACTGCTTACCAGCATGTCATACTTTGCTTCGGCGGTATTGTGAGATGAAGCGGCCCGGACCGACATTACGCGTACGCTTACGCGAGACTGGTTTCACCGCTACGAGCACTCGTTGCTTAAAGGTGACTGGCGGGTGTCTGTCTCTCTCACTTTAGCTGAATCAAGTGTGGCTACGCCCGGTCCTTGTGAAGGTTAAAACAGCACATACTTGACGAAACATCGTTGTGGTTTTGTATGCGTAGGTAAGAACGGTTCTTGCTAAGCCCGTAGCAGCCACGTAAAACTTGCAACAAATAAAGTAGAGGACGTCTAACTTGTTTTTGCAGGGCATGTTGTGATGTGATATGGTCAAGACATGATGAGTTATACGGTTTTGTATGAGATGATCATGTTTTGTAAAGTTATCGGCAACTGGCAGGAGCCATATGGTTGTCGCTTTATTGTATGAAATGCAATCGCCATGTAATTGCTTTACTTTATCACTAAACGGTAGCGATAGTCGTAGAAGCAATAGTTGGCGAGACGACAACGATGCTACGATGGAGATCAAGGTGTCGCGCCGGTGACGAAGGTGATCATGACGGTGCTTTGGATATGGAGATCAAAAGCACAAGATGATGATGGCCATATCATGTCACATATTTTGATTGCATGTGATGTTTATCTTATTATGCTTCTTATTTTGCTTAGAACGACGGTAGCATTATAAGATGATCCCTTACTAAATTTCAAGGTATAAGTGTTCTCCCTGAGTATGCACCGTTGCGAAAGTTCGTCGTGCCGAGACACCACGTGATGATCGGGTGTGATAAGCTCTACGTTCAAATACAACGGGTGTAAGCCAATTTTGCACACGCAGAATACTCGGGTTAAACTTGACGAGCCTAGCATATGCAGATATGGCCTCGGAACACTGGAGACCGAAAGGTTGAGCGTGAATCATATAGTAGATATGATCAACATAAGATGTTCACCATTGAAACTACTCCATCTCACGTGATGATCGGACATGGTTTAGTTGATTTGGATCACGTGATCATTTAGATGACCGGAGGGATGTCTATCTAAGTGGGAGTTCTTAAGTAATATGATTAAATTGAACTTTAATTTATCATGAACTTTGTCCTGGTAGTATTAGCATATCTATGTTGTAGATCAATAGCTCGCGATGTTGCTCCCCGTTTATTTTTCATATGTTCCTAGAGAAAACCAAGTTGAAAGATGTTAGTAGCAATGATGCGGAATTGTTCCGTGACCTGAGGATTATCCTCATTGCTGCATAGAAGAATTATGTCCTTGATGCACCGCTAGGTGACAGACCTATTGCAGGAGCAGATGTAGACGTTATGAACGTTTTGACAAAAGCTCGATATGATGACTACTTGATAGTTTAAGTGCACCATGCTTTACGGCTTAGAACCGGGACTTCAAAAACGTTTTGAACGCCACGGAGCATATAAGATGTTCCAAGAGTTGAAATTAGTATTTCATACTCATGCCCGTGTCGAGAGGTATAAGACCTCTGACAGTACTTTGCCTACAAGATGGAGGAGAATAGCTCAACCAGTGAGCATGTGCTCAGATTGTCTGGGTACTACAATTACTTGAATCAAGTGGGAGTTATTCTTCCAGATAAAATAGTAATTGACAAAGTTCTCTAGTCACTATCACCAGGTTAGTAGAACTTCGTGATGAACTATAATATGCAAGGAATGATGAAGGTAATTCCCGAGCTCTTCGCGATCCTGAAATCGGCGAAGGTAGAAATCAAGAAAGAGCATCAAGTGTTGATGGTTAATAAGACCACTTGTTTCAAGTAAAGGGCAAAGGGATAGAAGGGGAACTTCAAAAGGAATGACAAGCAAGCTGTCACACCCGTGAAGAAACCCAAAGCTAAACTCAAGCCTGAAACAAGCGCTTCTACTGCAAAGGAAATGGTCACTAGAAGTGGAACTGCCCTAGATATTTGGCGGATAAGAAGGATGGCAAAGTGAACAAAGGTATATTTGATATACAGATTATTGATGAGTATTTTACTAGTGTTCATAGCAACCCCTCGGTATTTGATATTGGTTCAGTTGCTAAAAAGTAGTAACTCGAAGTGGGAGTTGCATAATGAACATAAACTAGTTATAGGATGAAGTGACGATGTGTATTGGAAGCAGTTCCAAGATTGACATGATCATCATCGCACACTCCCTATACTTTCGAGATTAGTGTTGAACCTAAATAAGTGTTATTTAGTGTTTGTGTTGAGCATGAATATGATTTGATCATGTTTATTGCAAAACGGTTATTCATGTAAGTTAGAGAATAATTGTTGTTCTGTCTACATGAATAAAACCTTCTATGGTCATACATCCAATGAAAATGGTTTGTTGGATCTCGATCGTGTGATACACATATTCATAATATTGAAGCCAAAAGATGCAAGGTTAATAATGATAGTGCAACTTATTTGTGGCACTGCCGTTTAGGTCATATTGGTGTAAAACGCATGAAGAAACTCCATAATGATGGACTTTTGGAATCATTTGATTATGAATCATTTGGTGCTTGTGAACCATGCCTCATGGGCAAGATGACTAAAACTCCGTTCTCCGGAACTATGGAGCGAGCAACAGATTTGTTGGAAATCATACATACTGATGTATGTGGACCAATGAGTGTTGATGCTCGCGGCGGGTATCGTTATTTTCTGACCTTCACTGATGATTTGAGCAGATATGGGTATATCTACTTAATGAAGCACAAGTCTGAAACATTTGAAAAGTTCAAAGAATTTCAGAGTGAAGTGGAGAATCATCGTAACAAGAAAATAAGAGTTTCTACGATATGATCGTAGAGATAAAATATTTGAGTTAGCGAGTTTGGCCTTCAGTAAAAACAATGTGAAATAGTTTCACTACTCACGCCACCTGGAACACCACAGCGTAATGGTGTGTCCGAACGTCGTAATCGTACTTTATTAGATATGGTGCGATCAATGATATCTCTTACCGATCTACCACTATCGCTTTTGGGGTTATGCATTAGAGACAGCTACATTCACGTTAAATAGGGCACCATCTAAATCCGTGGACATGACACCAAACTATGGTTTGACGAGAAACCTAAGCTGTCATTTCTTTAAGTTTGGGACTGCGATGCTTATGTGGAAAAGTTCCAACATGATAAGCTCGAACCCAAATCGGAAAGGTAAATCTTCATAGGATACCCAAAAGAAACTGTTGGGTACACCTTCTATCACAGATCCGAAGGCAAGATATTCGTTGCTAAGAATGGATCCTTTCTAGAGAAGGAGTTTCTCTCGAAAGAAGTGAGTGGGAGGAAAGTAGAACTTGATGAGGTAATTGTACCTTCTCCCGAATTGGAAAGTAGTACATCACAGAAAATTGTTCCAGTGATTCCTACACCAATCAGTGAGGAAGTTAATGATGATGATCATGAAACTTCGGATCAAGTTTCTGCTGAACGTCGTAGATCAACCAGAGTACGTTCCGCACCAGAGTGGTACGGCAACCCAGTTCTGGAAATCATGTTACTAGACCATGATGAACCTACGAACTATGAGGAAGCGATGATGAGCCCAGATTCCGCAAAAGTGCTTGAAGCCATGAAATCTAAGATGGGATCCATGTATGAGAACAAAGTATGGACTTTGGTTGACTTGCCCGATGATCGGCAAGCCATCGAAAATAAATGGATCTTCAAGAGGAAGACCGACGCAGACGGTAATATTACTGTTTACAAAGCTCGACTTGTTGCAAAAGGTTTTCGACAAGTTCAAGGAGTTGACTACGATGAGACTTTCTCACCTGTAGCGATGCTTAAGTCTGTCCGAATCATGTTAGAAATTGCCGCATTTTATGATTATGAAATCTTGCAAATGGATGTCAAAACTGCATTCCTAAATGGATATCTCAAAGAAGAGTTGTATATGATGCAACCAGAAGGTTTTGTCGATCCAAAAGGTACTAACAAAGTATGCAAGCTCCAGCGATCCATCTATGGACTGGTGCAAGCGTCTCGGAGTTGGAATATACGCTTTGATGAGGTGATCAAAGCATATGGTTTTATACAGACTTTTGGAGAAGCCTGTATTTACAAGAAGTGAGTGGGAGCACTACAACCTTTCTGATAAGTATATGTGAATGACATATTGTCGATCGGAAATGATGTAGAATTTTCTGGAAAGCATAAAGGAGTGTTTGAAAGGAGTTTTTCAAAGAAAGACCTCGGTGAAGCTGCTTACATATTGAGCATCAAGATCTATATAGATAGATCAAGACGCTTGTTAAGACTTTCGATGAGTACATACCTTGATAAGATTTTGAAGTAGTTCAAAGTGGATCAGTCAAAGAAGAAGTTCTTGCCTGACTTGTAAGGTGTGAAGTTGAGTAAGGCTCAAAGCCAGACCACGGCAGAAAAATATAGAGAGAATGAAAGTCATTCCCTATGCCTCAGCCATAGGTTCTATAAAGTATGCCATGCTGTGTACAAAACACGTTGTGTACCTTGCCAAGAGTTTGACAGGGAGGTACAATAGTGATCCAGGAGTAGATCACTGTACAGCGGTCAAAATTATCCTTAGTAATTGGATGACTAAGGAAATATTTCTCGATTATGGAGGTGATAAAGAGTTCGTCGTAAAGGGTTACGCCGATGCAAACTTTGACACTAAACCAGATGACTCTAAGTATCAATCTGGATGCGTATTGAAAGTGGGAGCAATTAGCTAGAGTAGCTCCATGCAGAGCATTGTAGACATAGAAATTTGCGAAATACATACGGATCTGAATGTGACAGACCCATTGACTAAACTTCTCTCACAAGCAAAACATGATCACACCTTATTACTCTTGGGTATTAATCACATAGCGATGTGAACTAGATTATTAACTCTAGTAAACCCTTTGGGTGTTGGTCACATGGCGATGTGAACTATGGGTGTTATTCACATAACGATGTGAACTATCGGTATTAAATCACATGGCGATGTGAGCTAGATTATTGACTCTAGTGCAAGTGGGAGACTGAAGGAAATATGCCCTAGAGGCAATAATAAAGTTGTTATTTATATTTCCTTATATCATGATAAATGTTTATTATTCATGCTAGAACTGTATTAACCGGAAATTTAGTACATGTGTGAATACATAGACAAAACAGAGTGTCCCTAGTATGCCTCTACTAGACTAGCTCATTGATCAAAGATGGTTATGTTTCCTAACCATAGACATGAGTTGTCATTTGATCAACGGGATCACATCATTAGGAGAATGATGTGATGGACAAGACCCATCCGTTAGCATAGCACTATGATCGTTTAGTTTTACTGCTATTGCTTTCTTCATGACTTATACATGTTCCTATGACTATGAGATTATGCAACTCCCGAATACCGTAGGAACACCTTGTGTGCTATCAAACGTCACAACGTAACTGGGTGATCATAAAGATGCTCTACAGGTGTCTCCGAAAGTATTCGTGGTGTTGGCATAGATCAAGATTAGGATTTGTCACTCCGAGTGTCGGAGAGGTATCTCTGGGCCCTCTCGGTAACACACATCACAATAAGCCTTGCAAGCAAAAGACTAATGAGTTAGTCACGAGATGATGTGTTATGAACGAGTAAAGAGACTTTCCGGTAACGAGATTGAACTAGGTATAGAGATACCGACGATCGAATCTCGGGCAAGTCACATACCGTTTGACAAAAGGAACAACGTATGTTGTTATGCGGTTCTGACCGATAAAAGATCTTCGTAGAATATGTAGGAGCCAATATGAACATCCAGGTTCCGCTATTGGTTATTGACCGGAGATGAGTCTCGGTCATGTCTACATAGTTCTCGAACCCGTAGGGTCCGCACGCTTAACGTTTGATGACGATCGGTATTATGAGTTTATGAGTATTGATGTACCGAAGGTAGTTCGGAGTCCCAGATGAGATCACGGACATGGCGAGGAGTCTCGGAATGTCCGAGACATAAAGATTGATATATTGGACGGCTATATTCGGACACCGGAAGTATACCGGAAAAGTTTCGGATTTATCGAGAATGCCGGAGGGGGTTACCGGAACCCCCTACGAGAGGGGATTGTCCATAGTGGGCCTAAAGGGAAAGAGAGAGGCAGCCCATAGGGCTGGCCGCCGCCCCCACCTAGGGTTCCTAGTTGGACTAGGATTGGGGGGGGGGCGCCACCTCTCCTATTCTTTTCCCCCTTCTTCCTTTTGGTGAATCCTACTAGGAATAGGATTGCAATCCTATTCCTAGTAGGACTCCTTCCCTAGCCGCACCAGGAGGAGTTGGCCGGCCTCCCTCCCTTGCTCCTTTATATACGGGGGCAGGGGGGCACCCAAAGACACACAAGTTGAATTGTTTTAGCCGTGTGCGGTGCCCCCCTCCACAGAATCACACCTCGGTCATACCGTCGCGGAGCTTAGGCGAAGCCCTGCGCCGGTGAACACATCATATCCGTCACCACGCCGTCGTGCTGACGAAACTCTCCCGTGAAGCTCAACTGGATCAAGAGCTCGTGGGACGTCATCAAGCTGAACATGTGCTGAACGCGGAGGTGCCGTACGTTCGGTGCTTGATCGGTTGGATCGCGAAGAAGTTCGACAACATCAACCGCGTCACTTGACGCTTCCGCTCCCGGTCTACAAGGGTACGTAGACACACTCTTCCCTCTCGTTGCTATGCATCTGGTAGATGGATCTTGCGTGATCGTAGGAAAATTTTAAAATACTACGTTCCCCAACAATTCATCGTCACGAAATCCTTTGGCCTTTCCTTCACTCATCCTCTTCTTTATCTCGGCAATCTCGTTGTCATCCTTCTGGGCTTCGCGTATCTTCCCCAGCAATGTTGACTGAACCTCCAACGTTGCAACAAAATCTCTAGGGACTATCTCCAATCGAAGCTCCCTGAGATCTTCTGCTATCTCCTGGGGTAATCCCCCTTTTACTAGGGTATTTGCATAACTCTTCCTGCTCAAAGCGTCTGCAACAACATTGGCCTTTCCTGGGTGATAGTGCAGCTTCATATCATAATCCTTTATAAGTTCCAACCATCTCCTCTCTCTGTGGTTCAACTCCTTCTTAGTGAAAATGTATTTCAAACTCTTGTGATCCGTGTACACATCACAACGATTTCCAATAAGAAAATGTCTCCAGGTTTTGAGTGCGTGCACTACAACTGCTAACTCCAGATCGTGCGTCGCATAATTCAACTCGTGCGGTCGCAGTTGTCGAGATGCATAAGAAACAACTCTTCCTTCCTGCATGAGTACTCCTCCATTACCTAAGCGTGAAGCATCGCATTATACTTGGAAATCCTTGCGTATATCTGGCAATATCAGCACTGGGGCTGTCGTCAACCGTTTCTTCAACTCCTGGAAACTTTCTTCGCACTCTTCAGTCCAATGGAACTTTGTCTCCTTCTTCAACAATGTCGTCATTGGCTTAGCAATCTTGGAGAAATTTTCTATGAATCTCCGGTAGTATCCCGCAAGTCCAAGAAAACTGCGGATCTCTCCAATTGAAGTGGGTGCCAACCATTTAGTGACTGCCTGCACTTTGACGGGGTCCACTGCTATACCTTCTCCCGATATAACATGCCCTAGGAATCCAACTTCCTTCAACGAAAACTCGCATTTGCTAAACTTGGCATACAACTGATGTTCTCTGAGCTTCTCCAGTACCAATCGCAAATGCTCCGCGTGTTGCTCCTCATTCTTCGAGTACACCAAAATATCATCAATGAATACCACGACAAACTTATCCAAGAACTCCATGAACACCTTGCTCATCATACTCATGAAATAGGCAGGGGCGTTAGTCAATCCAAATGAAATAACTGTATACTCATATTGCCCGTACCTTGTGGTGAAGGCTGTCTTAGGTATATCCTTCTCTCGGATCTTCAACTGGTGGTATCCAGATCGTAGATCGATCTTGGTGAATACTTTTGCTCCCTGGAGTTGGTCGAACAAATCATTGATCATCGGCAGCGGGTACTTATTCTTAATAGTCACTTCATTCAGTGCACGATAATCAACGACCATTCTTAAAGATCCATCCTTCTTCTCGACCAAAAGCACTGGGGCTCCCCAAGGTGATGAACTCCGACGAATAAAACCTTTCTCCAATAACTCCTTAATTTGCCTCTTGATCTCCTCCGGATCATTCGCTGGCATCCGATATGGTCTCTTCGATATAGGTCCGGTGCCAGGCAACAGCTCAATCAAAAACTCAATATCTCTATCCGGTGGCATGCCAGGTAGCTCCTCTGGGAAAACATCCGGATAATCCTTTACTACAGGCACTTCCTCCTGAACAACTCTCGTGAGAGAATGTACTTGTGTCCTTATAGGCGAACGCCTAGATACATAATCCTTTTTCCCTCCAGGGTGGTAAGCAAAATAGACTTGCTGGCACAATCAATGTTCCCTCCATACATCGATAGCCAATCCATACCTAATATCACATCCAATCCTTGTGACTCCAAAACTATTAGGTCTGAGGGGAAAACATGGCGTCCTATGACCAATGGCGTCTGAAAACATCCTTGATGTGCCATATACTCCACTCCTGGAGAGCTTACTAACATGGGGGTCTTAAGGACTTGGGTGGGCATCTTATGTCTATTCATGAATCCCCTTGAAATGTATGAATGCGATGCACCAGTATCGAAAATAACTACTGCGGTAAATGACTTAACCAAAAACTTACCGATCACCGCATCTGGTTGCTCTTCAACCTCCTCCATGGTCACGTGGTTCACTTGTCCTTTGTTGAACGGGTTTGGCTTGTTCCCGACGCTTCCATTGCCGTTCCCATTCTTAGCTTCAGGGCACTCATTGGTATAATGTCCATTCTTCCCGCACTTGTAACAGGTGACGTGGCTGAAATCCTTCTTGGCGGCTGTGGACGGGTAGAGTGATTCTGGTTATTGTTTGCTCCATTCCCATTCCTATTCTTGGAACCATTGTGGTTGTGGGAACTTCCTCCAGTGTGGGTGTGGCTTCCATGGTTATGGGTGTATCCTCCCGAATTCGGAGTGAATCGGGGCTTCTGCTGGGCTCCAGAATTATTCCTATCTTGTCCATACTTCCTCTTGCGGCTCTCAATCTGCTACTGCTTCCCTTCAATCATAAGAGCTTTATCTACCAACTCCTGGTAGTTGTTGAAGGTTGCCACCATCAACTGTACGCTCATCTCATCATTTAGCCCTTCCATAAATCTCTCCTGCTTAGCGGCATCTGTGGCCACATCATCTGGGGCATAACGAGATAGAGTGCTAAACTCATCTACGTACTGAGCCACAGTATGATTTCCTTGGTGCAAGTTGCTAGACTCCCGCTTCTTCATGCTGATAGCTCCAGTTGAGACATGGGCAGTGCGAAAAGCTTGCTGGAACTGCTCCCAAGTGACATTGGCTATATGGAAAGTGGATGTGTAATTCTCCCACCATGCTGCGGCTGGTCCAGATAACTGATGTGCGGAAAATAGCACCTTCTCAGCATCCGAGCAATTGGTTGTGGTCAAATCCCTTCCAATCTTGCGCAGCCAGTCGTCAGCAACTATTGGTTCAATGCTGCTAGCAAACACCGGTGGTTGCAACCTTAAGAAATGTGTCAGGTTGTCCACGGGTGGTGGTGGTGTGGAGGGTTGTTGTTGTTCTGATTGTTCTGAGTGTTCTGGACAAGAAGTTGCATCAAAGTGTTCTGCTGCTGGATCAACTGAGTGAGCTCAGGGGGAAACTGAAATTCTGGCTCATGTCTCGGAGGCATCTGATGGTGTAGAGGGAAGAGATTAGAATAGAATTGAGGTCTAAGGGAAAATCACTACCCATATGCACATGAGACAAACACAAACATATCACACCAATCAATTTCAAACAAGGTCTTACAAAGATCTAACTAACGTTACAAAAGTGCTCTAAATACTACTTTGTGGGGGAAAACTACTAGTCATAGGGTGGTCATCTAGAAATTTTGATCGGCGGAAGATTACATGATGTCTGCTCCAACTTCATCTTCATAGTCTTCGTCATCACTATAATCGGGGTCTGAATCCGTGTCAACGATGTTGATGTAATCTTCATAACGAATCTCCTTGGGTTCTTCTTCCTGTTCTCCTCCTGGTGCTGGATCTCCCATGAATACTCCTAGCTTCCTTGTCAAATCATCATATTCTCCACTAGTATCAACATCTCCTCCTCATATCCGTCACGGGTAGACTTGATTTCTTCTTCTAGCTCCAAGTTCCTGGTTAGTGCCTTCTTCAAATCTATCATCCCTGCGCACATCTGGTGCTCCTGTCAACGAATGTGCTGGTTTAACTCCTGGATGAATGCTGCAATAGACCTGTCCTTCCGGGTGCTGATCATGCCCCAATGCTCATCTCGGCGTCCACAAATCTAGTAGATAGTGTCCTTCAGCTCCTGCTTGTAGACTTCTCCGATCCTTCCCATAGTGATGTGGGCTACCATACTCTTGCCCAGGCTCCAGGTTGGTGCATCAAAAGAAAACTCTATTGGCTCAGTGGATGGTACGAAGGTTCTCCCGGGGATTTGAAATTGAATGCTCCATCGCTCCTCTTCTGATAAAGTGACGGTGTAGGTCCCGATAAAGCTTGGTATTCCTATGTTCAGGTACCTAGTGACTTCCTTCAAGTGTCGTCCAAAAGGTGTGTCTTCATCCGGTTGCGTTAACTTGTTCCTTGGGTCCACCATCCTAAAGAAGTAGAAAATGGAGAGGAGTCAGAAATGAGTAGAGAAGAGTGACCTAGGGTTTGTCTTAGTGGTCGTGTCCTAAAGTCAGCGTGTGCTCTGATACCATCTTGTAGTGACTACGATCCGAATGGACCGAAGTCTCTGTGTTTCAGTGTCATCCCTGGATCGGTAATGCTGACACACACAATACTTGAAGGATTTATAAAAGAGTGGCAATCACACACTTATTACATCGAGTGTCTCCAAAGAGAACTTATTACAAAAGTCTATGGCATTAGGCCATCTAACAAAATAACAGCGGAAGGCTTGGAAGATAAGTGAGCCCATCAACTCCAACGGCATAGCTGAGTGCATGACAAACGACCTAGAACATCTTACTCCTCGCCTAAAAAGTCTGCAACGTAACATGTTGCAGCCTGAAACGGGTCAGCACATGGAATATGCTGGCAAGATAACACAGAAGATGCAAGTAACAGAAATAAAGGCTACACTATATGCATATTTGGCTGGTGAAGGCTCTAAGGTTAAAGTTTTTGCGTAAAGCCAATTTTCCCTACAACAAAGGAATATATTTTATTTTAACTATCATGATAGTTGAAACATCATTGAGAAGGTACCTCCAACTCAATCCCAATTAAAGTAATCATTAACCCTACAAATTAATTTTTGAGTGATGAGATCAACCAATAATTCAAGTACCAGATACTCAAGATTGTCCATAACCGGGGACACGACTAATCGTGATCAGTTTGTACACTCTGCAGAGGTTTGTGCACTTTTCCACCAAGACTCGATCTCCTTCGTTTAATTTCTCGCACTGCATGGTGTTAACGGATGACCGAGACACAGTCTTTCCGAAGAGGTCCCCTTAACCGATAGATAGGCCGGTACACCTACAATCCCTCTACATCTGCTAGCCCATCATGGAAAGGATTCCCACAACTTACTCAACTATGCCAGAGCCCATAATGGCATTGTGGCTGCACACGGAAGTTTCTAGCATGAATAGTTTTATGATCCCTTTGAGCCTGGGTGGCATTCCATAGGATAATCACACGGACACCCCGGGATTTCCTAGGACAGCACTGGATTCCCCAGGTGCCGTGCAACCAATCCACCCAGATGTGTATTCAAGTAGCCACCTTAAGTTGAACCATTAATTAACAACTCACATCTGTCATGGATTTCACTCAAACCCAAACCACGTCTATGAGCATAGCATGATAACCTAAGCATAGCGTAGAAGTAACTCCCAAGGGTTTGAAAATAATGCAGGTAATAGGTTCTACCTCAAACTACTTCCTAGACCCACAAGTTAAGAGATCCTAATCATGCAATGTGTGAGGGTTTGATCTAATGCATAAAAACTGGCTAATAAAAGGGTATGATCAGAGTGTTACTTGCCTTGCTGTTGATTCGCAAAACCTAGATACTCGAAGTAGCACGCTTCATAGTCCGGGTATTCTATCGTAAGCAAACAATAGCATACATAAGCAATCAAGAAATGATGCACAAACAAAACTCCAAAAGAGAAGATCTAACCAGAAAGTTCAACTTAAGAGCTCCAATTTGCAAAAAGAATCAAATCGAAAGAAGCAACGAAACTCAAACTGCGAAAGAAATGAGATCCATTTACTAGTTTGATCTAGGGTCAAATTTTAGAGTAGCAAAACTTTGTTAAAGTTGGTTAAACGGAAAGAGAGCATCGGGACGAAGATCTGGGATTTTGAATCACCTGATTCCGACTCTCGAGCGAAAAGAAAAACGAAAAACAAGATTAGGGCAGAAATCACTAACAAAATAATCGCGGATAAATACCCCGAAAAAGAAAACTAACGAACAAGCTAACGAACGAACGTTCGTTAACTGAAACTAAACGACGAACTCATTTGTTAAATCGAACGAACGGGCGAACGCTCGTTAAACAGTTGAACAGAAAAAATAGATCTAGCGTTTTTACGAAAAAGAACCGAACGATTTTTAAGGAAAAACCGGTGGCTACCTCGAGAACGACGAGCTCCGGCGGCTACTTCGGCGGCGCGGTGCGGCGCGTGGTGGCAGCGGCGGCTAGCGCGGCGGCAGGCGGCTAGGGCTGGCGCGACGGGCGAGGCGAGGCAAGTCGGGGCGGGCTGGCTGTGGCAGCCGGCTGGGCCTCGGCATATAAAGGCCCCCCGGCTAGGGGAGTCCTAGTCGGGTACGGCCCAAAGGTGGTTCCCCTTTTTTTTTAAATGAGTCCTGGTGTACGAAAACTAACAAAAGAAATACTAAACGGCCTCCAAAAATTCCAAACTAAATTTTCACAGTCCTCTAATAATATTTAGGACAAAATGAACATTTTTCCCCGACCTAAATGCAATTTTGAAAAACGCGTATTTTTCCTATGCAAATAAAATCGCAAATAAATCCAAAAAAATACCTAAAGTGATTTTAATATTTTTCCTCCAATATTTCTGTTATTTTGGAGAAGTCATATTATCTACGCTCATATAATTTATTTAGAAATATTTTTAGGAGAGAAAAAATAATTAAAACCAACGCTATCCTCGTACCGGTATTCGAGTAAACTCAAATACAAAAACGGTAGAATTCCCGACTCTCTCAGTAGGTCCTTGAGTTGCTTAAAATTTTCGAGGTTTGCCACGCACAAAATGCAAAGAAATATGCGATGCAGTATGATCTATGTATAACATTCCAAATTGAAAATTTGGGATGTTACAATTCTTTTTCTGCTAAACCCTGAAACAGGCAAAAAACAGCAATCTGGACTGGGCCTTTGGGTTAGTAGGTTAGTCCCAAAAATGATATAAAAGTGAACGATAAAGCCCACTAAACATCCAAGACTTCATAAATAATAGCATGGAACAATGAAAAATTATAGATATATTGGAGACGTATCAAGCATCCCCAAGCTTAATTCCTGCTCGTCCTCGAGTAGGTAAATGATAAAAGAAAGAATTTTTGTTGTGGAATGCTAACCAATATAGTTTTTCAATATAATTCTCTTAATTGTGGCATGAATGTTCAGATCTAAAAGATTCAAGCTAAAAGTCTATATTTACATAAGAAATAACAATACTTCAAGCATACTAACAAAGCAATCATGTCTTCTCAAAGTACTATGGCTAAAGAAAGTTATCCCTACAAAATCATATAGTCTGGCTATGCTCCCTCTACATCACACAAAATATTCATATCATGCACAACCCCGATTTCAGCCAAGCATTTCTTTTCATACTCTATCTTTTCAAACCTTTCAACTTTCACGCAATACATGAGCGTGAGCCATGGATATAGCACTATGGGTGGAATAGAGGTGGTTGTGGAGAAAAAAGGAGGGAGATAGTCTCACATCGACTAGGCGTATCAACGGGCTATGGAGATGCCCATCAATAGATATCAATGTGAGTGAGTAGGGATTGCCATGCAATGGATGCACTATACCTAATATGAATGAAAGCTCAACAAAAGAAACTAGTGGGCATGCATCCAATTTGCTTGCTCATGAAGACCTAGGGCATTTGAGGAAGCCCATCGTTGGAATATACAAGCCAAGTTCTATAATGAAAATTCCCACTAGTATATGAAAGTGACTAAGCATGAGACTCTCTACAATGAAGAACATGGTGCTACTTTGAAGCACAAGTGTGGAAAAAGATAATAGCAATTGTCACTTCTCTCTTTTCTCTCATTTTTGGAGGGGCTTTCTCTTTTTTTATTAGCCCCTCTCTATTTTTTTTGGGTCATCTCCTTTTTTTAATTGGCCTTTCCTCACATGGGACAATGCTCTAATAATGATGATCATCACACTTTTTATTACAACTCGAAATTACAACTCGATACTACAACAAGTATGACTCTACATGAATGCCCCCGATGGTGTACCGGGATATGCAATGAATCAAGAGTGACATATATAAAAAATTATGCATGGCGGCTTTGCCACAACTACGATGTCAACTACATGATCATGCAATGGCAATATGACAATATGATGCGTGTCATATAAACGGAATGGTGGAAAGTTGCATGGCAATATATCTCGGAATGGCTATGGAAATGCCATGATAGGTAGGTATGGTGGTTGTTTTGAGGAACAATATGGTGTCTGTTTTGAGGAAGGATATATAGTGGGTTTATGCCACCGGCGAAAGTTGCGCGGTACAAGAGAGGCTAGGAATGGTGGAAGGGTGAGAGTGCGTATAATCCATGGACTCAACATTAGTTATAAGAACTCATATACTTATTGCAAAAATCTACGAGTCATCAAAACAAAGAAATCAACGCGTGCTCCTGTGGGGTAGGTTGGTAGGAGTTAACCATCGCGCGCCCCCGACCTCCACACAAAGGTTGGCACTCTACAAATACCTCATGCTCTAACTTCGTCGCATAGCGGTTCACCATACGTGCATGATACGGGAATCACTATCCTTAACACAAGTATTTCTCAATTTCATAATAACTCCACTAGCATGACTCTAATATCACTATCCTCATGTCTCAAAACAATTATCAAGCATCAAACATCTCATTCTATTCAATGCACTTAGTGTGAAAAAAATTCTACATTGACATTGGATGTTTATCATGTGAAGACTAGTTTCTTTAGCCTAAACACATTACCATGTTGTTTTAATAGGCTCTCAAAAGGATATAAGTGAAGCATGAGAGTTCAAAAATTTCTACAAAATGTTACCACCACCGTGCTCTAAAAGATATAAGTGAAGCACTAGAGCAAAAACTATTCAACTCAAAAGATATAAGTGAAGCACATAGAGTGTTCTAACAATTTCTAGGCCATATTTAACTCTCTCAAATAGGTGTGTCCAGAAAGTATGATTGTGTCAAACTAACAAGCAAAGACTTAAATTATACAAGACGCTCCAAGCAAAACACATAACATGTTTCGAATAAAAATATAGCTCCAAGTATACTTACCGATGGATGAAGACGAAAGAGGGGATGCCTTCCCGGGGCATCCCCAAGCTTAGGCTTTTGATTATCTTGAATTTACTTGGGGTGCCATGGGCATCCCCAAGCTTAGGCCTTTGCTACTCCTTGTTCCATAGTCCATCAAAGCAATACTCAAAACTTGAAAACTTCACAACACAAAACTTAGACAAAAATTCTCGTGAGCTCCATTAGTATAAGAAAGCAAACCACTACTCAAAGGTGCAGCAATGAATTCATTCTTTGTTTATATTGGTGTTAAACCTACTGTATTCCAACTTCTTTGTGGTTCATATCCTCCAATACTACTCATAGATGCATCGGAATAAGCAAACAACACACGAAAAACAGAATTTGTCCAAAACAGAACAGTCTGTAGTAATCTGCAGGTTTCGCCTACTTCTAGAACTCCAATAAAATCACGCTCCAGTAAAATCTGAAGACTACTTTAGCGAGCGCTAACGATTCTGTTTTTCACAGCCAGATCACACAAACTTCACACAAGTCTTCCCAAAGGTTCTACTTGGCACAAACACTAAAAAAACATGAATCCACATCTAATCACAGGCTAGATGCAATATTTATTCCCTAACAGCAACAAAAACAAAAAACAAAAAACTGGGTTGCCTCCCAACAAGCGCTATCGTTTTACGCCCCTAGCTATGCACGATACAAGATAGATCTAGGCATTGCCATCTTTGGAAGGCAATCCATAAGTGGCTCTCATGATAGATTCATATGGTAATTTGATTTCCTTTCTAGGAAAGTGTTCCATGCCTTTCCTTAACAGAAATTGGAATCTAATATTTCCTATCGTTCTAAGGAAAGGTCTACCAAGAATAATAGGACATGAAGGATAGCAATCTATATCAAGAACAATTAAATCTACGGGCGCATAATTCCTATTGGCAACAATAAGAACATCATTAATTCTTCCCATAGGTTTCTTAATAGTGGAATCCGCCAGATGCAAATTTAAAGAACAATCATCAAGTTCATGGAACCCTAGCAAATCACACAAAGTTTTTGGGATAGTGGAGACACTTGCACCCAAATCACACAAAGCATAGCATTCATGATCTTTTATTTTTATTTTGATAGTTGGTTCCCATTAATCATAAAGATTTCTAGGGATAGAAACTTCCAACTCAAGTTTTTCTTCATAAGATTACATCAAAGCATCAACTATGTGTTTAGTGAAAGCTTTATTTTGACTATAAGCATGCGGAGAATTTAGCATGTATTGCAACAAGGAAATACAATCAATCAAAGAGAAATTATCATAATTGAATCCCTTGAAATCCAAAGTAGTGGGTTCATCACTATGCAAAGTTTTAATCTCTTCACTCCCACTTTTAGCAATTTTAGCATCAAGATCTAAAAACTCCGAATCATTGGGACTCCTTAAAGCACAATTATCTCCAATCCTATCTTCATCAAGATTAATACTAAAAAACAAGGATCTAATAGGAGACACATCAATAACTTTCAGATCTTCATCTTTATTTTCATGATAACTAGAAGAACATGATTTAATATAATCTTCTCTTTTAGCACGCATTCTAGCGGTTCTTTCTTTGCATTCATCAATGGAAATTCTCATGGCTTTGAGAGACTCATTGATATCATGCTTAGGTGGGATAGATCTAAACTTCAAAGAATCAACATCAAGAGTACTTCTATCCACACTTCTAGCTAATTCATCAACCTTAAGCAATTTCTCTTCAAGCAAAGCATTGAATTTTTTTTTGCGAGATCATAAACTCCTTAACACTAGTTTAAAATTCAGAAGGCATATTTCCATAAGAGTTGTTGTAGGAATTACCAAAATTATTAGAGGAATTACTAGGATAAGGCCTAGGATTAAAATTTCCTCTATAAGCATTGTTACCAAAATTATTCCGACCAACAAAATCCACATCCAAAGATTCATTGTTATTCTCAATCAAAGTGGACAAACGCATATCATTAGGATCAGAAGAAACACTCTTAGCAGCAAATAATTTCATAAGTTCATCCATCTTCCACTCAAAACACTAATTTCTTCGATAATATGCACGTTTTTACTAGTAGATCTTTCGGTGTGCCACTGAGAATAATTAACCATAATAGTATCTAGGAGTTTGGTAGCTTCTCCTAAGGTGGTTTCCATGAAAGTGCCTCCGGCGGCCGAATCTAAAAGATTTCTAGAAGCAAAACTCAAGCCAGCATAAAAGTTTTGAATAATCATCTATAGATTCAAACCATGTGTAGGGCAATTATGTATCATCAATTTCATTCTCTCCCAAGCTTGTGCAACATGCTCATGATCTAGTTGCTTAAAATTCATAATATCGTTTTTAAGAGAGATGATCTTAGCAGGAGGGAAATACTTAAAGATAAAAGCATCTTTGCACTTATTCCACGAATCAATTCTATTTCTAGGCAAAGAGGAAAACTAAGTTTTAGCATGATCTCTAAGTGAAAACGGAATTAACTTCAATATAACAATATCGTTATCCGTATCCCTTTTCTTTTGCATATCACACAAATCAACAAAGTTGTTTAGATGGGTAGCGGCATCTTCACTAGGAAGGCCGGAGAATTGATCTTTCAAGACAAGATTCAACAAAGCAGCATTGATCTCACAAGATTCAACATCGGTAATAGGAGCAATAGGAATGCTAATAAAATCATTGTTGTTGGTATTGGAGAAGTCACACAATTTAGTATTGTTCCGAGCCATAGTGACAAGCAAACAATCCAACACACACAAGCAAACAAGAAGCAAGCGAGCGATAAACACACGACGGAACAAGGGCAAATAAAACGGCAATGGTGAAGTGGGGGAGAGGAAAACGAGAGGCAAATAAATGTAATGCGAAGGATAAGGGTTTGTGATAGGTACTTGGTATATGACTTTTGCGTAAGCCTCCCTGGCAACGGTGCCAGAAATTCTTCTTGCTACCTCTTGAGCTTGCGTTGTATTCCCTCGAAGAGGAAAGGGAGATGCAGCACAGTAGCGTAAGTATTTCCCTCAGTTTTTGAGAACCAAGTAGGAGACCACGCGCGAGTCCCTCGCACCTGCACAAACAAATAAGAACTTCGCAGCCAACGCGATAAGGGGTTGTCAATCCCTTTATGGCACTTACGAAAGTGAGATCTGATAGAGATGATAGTTTATATTTTTGGTATTTCTGGATTATAAGAACATCAAATAAAAGCGATAAAAGTAAAGAATATGTAGCTTGATATGTTGCAAATAGACCCGGGGCCCATAGTTTTCTCTAGTGGCTTCTCTCATGATAGCGATATTCTACGGTGGATAAACAAATTACTGTCGAGCAATTGATAGAAAAGTAAATAATTATGAGACTATCTAGGCATGATCATTGTATATAGGCATCATGTCCGAGACAAGTAGACTGAAACGATTCTGCATCTACTACTATTACTCCACACATCGACCGCCTATCCAGCATGCATCTAGTGTATTGAGTTCATAAGAACGGAGTAATGCCTTAAGCAAGATGACATGATGTAGAGGGATAAACTCAAGCAATATGATATAAACCCCATCTTTCTATCCTCGTTGGCAACAATACAATACGTGCCTTGCTGCCCCTACTGTCACTGGGAAAGGACACCACAAGATTGAACCCAAAGCTAGACACTTCTCCCATTGCAAGAACTATAGATCTAGTAGGACAAACCAAACCAATAATGCGAAGAGACTTCCAAGGATATTATGAGCACACATAAAAAGTTTAGAGAAGAACCAAATATCTTTCATAGATAACCTTGATCATAAACTCACAAATCATCGGATCTCGACAAACACACCGCAAAAACAGATTACATGGAATAGATCTCCTCAAAGACCGAGGAGAACTTTGTATTGAGATCCAGAGAGAGAGAGAAGAAGCCATCTGGATACTAGCTATGGACCCGAAGGTCTGAGGTTAACTACTTACAACTCATGGTGAGGGCGATGATGATGATGATGATGAAGTCCTCCGTGATGGATCCCCCTCCGGTGTAGCTCCGGAACATGCTCCAAGATGGGATCTCCATGGGAACATAAGGTACGGCGGTGGAATTAGGGTTTTTTCTCTGTTCACGGAGTTTCTGGGGTACGTAGACTTATATAGGAAGAAGGAGGGCACCGGGGGACGCTCGATGGGGCCACGAGGCAGGGGGCGCGCCCTGGGAAGGGGGGCGCACCCCCCACCCTTGTGGGCCAGGCTTTCGTTCCCTGACGTGCTTTTCAAGCTTCGCGTGGGTGATTTTCTCCAAAAATATCTCTCGCGAAGGTTTCACTCCGTTTGGACTCCGTATGATATTCTTTTTCTGCAAAACCCTGAAACAGGCAAAAAAACAGCAATCTGGACTGGGCCTTTGGGTTAGTAGGTTAGTCCCAAAAATAATATAAAAGTGAATAATAAAGCCCATTAAACATCCAAGACTTCATAAATAATAGCATGGAACAATCAAAAATTATAGATACGTTGGAGACGTAATACTCGTTCAGACAGCTTTGATTCAGCAGCAGGCTTATTCGTACAACAGCGAGAGGATTCATTCCACCCCCCGCCCAAGCCGGAGTTACAGCAGACATATGGATGAACCTGTCGTGTCAAGCAGCGTGCGGAATCGTAACCCGCCTCGAGGGCATAACCCGGTGGGAGGAGGCGCTAATGCTGAGGATGTAGTGGATCAGGGTAGACAACTTCGAGAAGCCGAGTTAGCGGCACAGTACACGACCCGTCAACTTACCCCGGTTCGTCCAACCACTACGGTGGAACCATGAGTTACCTCCAGTTCTTTGGGGGTGCCATGTCTCACCCCCGCTTTACGTAATGTGCGACTTCCCAAGGAGTTCCAAGGTCCTTGAAAGGTGCCCAATTACACTGCCGATTTATCCCCCGAGTCATGGATTGAAAGCTATGAGATGGCAATGGAGATGCTGGATGTGGACGACGCGGTGTGTGTTAAATACCTCACCATGATGTTGGAAGGATAAGCTCGTACTTGGCTGAAAGGTTTGCCGGCTAACTCCATTGGGTCATGTGCCGAGTTAAGGGCCCGGTTTATCCAGAATTTCAAAGACACATGCAAGCAACCCATGTCAATTGTGGACTTAGCTGCCTATGTCCAAGGAGAAAATGAAGCAACAAGCCATTGGGTACGCCGGGTTTCAGAGATCTTGCATTCATCGGACCGCATCAATGCCGATACAACAGTCTTAACGTTGGAAGGAAATTGTTGGTTCATGCCTCTGAAGTTGAAATTGGGACGGCTCAAGCGTCACTGCGATGACATAGGAAAGCTCATGGCAGCTCTGGTTAAGTACGTCGACTCTGATAGTACCAAGGACCCTGAGTCTGATGATTAAAAGTCCGGAAAGGGAAAGAAGAACGGTAAAGGGCATCAGCATAACCCGACGGGCCATGGAAACAGCAGTAAGCGTAAAGCGGATAACAATTCAGATTTTGTGGATAATACCAACACGCAGAATGATGGTCGGTGTCGTAAGGGTAGGCCGCCCCCGTGGAGTGGAGGAGCAAGTATCAATCTTGATCGCATGTTAAATCAGCATTGCCCGAGGCACGGGACGAAAGAAAGACTAGCTACGCACCTCTCGAAGGATTGCTTTATTATGCCGGAGTTCAAAAATATGGATCGTTTCCAATATGATCATGGACCGTTCGGCGATTCAGGGCCCGGTTCTCATGGGCCGGGTTATGGTGGAGGTAGTTCTGGCCCAAGATTTCAAGGCAATCAGAGCGGGCACGGCAATCAGGGCAGTCAAGGCAGCTAGGGTGGTTATAATCATCAGGGGAATCAGCAGCAACAACAGTCGGGTTACCAGAGCAACCTGAAGTAGTTGAATAGTGGGCAGTATCATGTCGTCACCACTAGCATGTGTAAGCGCGATCAGAAGGTTATAAAAAGGGCAATGAACTCCATTGAACTAGCGGTGCCTCGTTACTTATGCTGGTCTGAACAGCCCATTGTGTGGAGTCGAGAGGATCATCCGACCGACTCGATAATCCGGGTCAGCTAGCATTGGTGGTGGCGCCTCAGGTTGGGGCTATAGGTTCACCAAGGTGCTCATGGACGGGGGGAGCAGTATCAACATCCTTTATTATGAAACCTTCTGTCGCGGTTATCAGATAAAAAACTTAAACCGTCAAACACTGTTTTCCATGGTGTAGTGCCTGGTAAATCGGCATATCCAGTTGGTAAGATAGCTCTAAGGTTACCTTTGGAGATGAGCATGACTCAAGATCAGAGACCCTGACCTTTGAAGTGGTAAAAATCAAGAGCCCATATCATGCCCTGTTTGGACGGCCGGTTTATGCTAAGTTCATGGCAAGGCCCTGCTATGTTTATCTGTAGCTCAAAATGCCGGGTCATAAGGGGACCATCACAGTACATGGGAGCCGTAAGATCGCTTTGGAAGGTGAAAAAGGTGATGCGGCCTATGCTGAGTCAGTTTGTGCAACAGAAGAATTAAAGTTCTACAAGGACAATGTTGATCCGGCGGATATGACTCCTTTGAAAAAGCCAACTATAGAGCATGATCTGGCCTTGAAGTTTAAATCGGCCGATGAGACTAAGCTGGTTGATTTTGTTCCTGGTGATTCACCCAAGCAGTTTAGCATCAGCGCTAAGTTGGATCCGAAATAGGAAAGCATGCTCATCGAGTTCATCCGTGAGAACCGGGACATCTTTGCATGGAAACCTTCTGACATGCCAGGTGTACCGAGAGGACTCGCTGAGCACACTCTTAACTTTGATCCCAAGTTTAAACCGGTCAAGTAGTTTCTCCGCCGTTTCAATGAAGAAAGACGCAAGGCCAATGGTGAGGAGGTAGCCAGGCTCTTGGCGGCAGGGTTTATCATCGAAGTATTTCATCCTGAATGGTTGGCTAATCCGGTGCTAGTACTTAAGAAGAACGGCACTTGGCGTATGTGTGTGGACTACATAGATTTGAACAAGGCTTGTCCAGTTGATCCTTTTGCTCTTCCCCGTATTGATCAAATCATTGATGCTACGGCGCGCTGGGAGCGTTTGAGTTTTCTCGATGCTTATTCCGACTATCATCAGATCAAAATGGCAGTAAGGACCAGGAGAAGACATCTTTTATAACACCCTTTGGAGCCTTCTGCTATGTGTCTATGCCCTTTGGGCTCAAGAGTGCCCATGCGAGTTATCAGCGCTGTGTGTAGAATTGTCTTCATAAACAGATTGGGCATAATGTTCATGCATATGTGGATGATATTGTGGTGAAGTCCAGAAAGGAGGAGACGTTAATAGATGATTTGAAGGAAACTTTTGATAATCTCCGGGTCTATAAGATTATGCTTAATCCGGCCAAGTGTGTTTTTGGTGTACCGCGAGGAAAGCTCTTGGGGTTTCTGGTGTCTAAGAGGGATATTGAAGCTAATTCGGAAAAAATGAAGGCTATTAAGTCTCTGGCTAAACCGGCGTGTATCAATGACGTTCAACGTCTGGCGGGCCGTATTGCAGAGCTGAGCCGGTTTATCAGCCGATTGGGAGAAAAAGATATCCCTCTCTACCAGATGATGAAAAAGACAGACAATTTTGTCTCGAGTGATGATGCTAATGCGACGTTTGAGGACTTGAAGAAACAGTTTTCAGAGCCACCTGTCCTTGCTGCTCCGGTCGATAAAGAGCCACTATTGTTGTACGTGGCTGCTAATGCCCGGGCCATCAGTGTGTCCATTGTGGTGTAGCGCAAGGAGGCTGGGAAGGAATATCCGGTTCAACGGCCGGTTTAATATATTAGCGAGGTGCTTATTGAGTCCAAACAGAGGTACCCATATTGGCAGAAACTGGTGTATGGAGTCTTCATGGCAAGCCGGAAGCTTAAGCAGTACTTTCAAGGTCATCCCATCACTGTGGTCAGCTCTGCCCCTTTGGGAGATATAATCCAAAACAGAGAAGAAACTGGCCAGGTTGCCAAGTGGGCCATTGAGCTTGGATCTCACGGGTTAAAATATGTGCCTCGTACGGCAATCAAGTCCCAAGCAGTTGTGGATTTCATCAATGATTGGACGGAGTTACAAGCGCCAGAAGAAAAGCCGGATCATACTTATTGGACTATTCACTTTGATGGATCCAGGCAATTGGAGGGTTCGGGGGCTAGAGTCATGTTAACTTCCCCATGAGGTGATAAGTTTTGTTATGTTCTCCTATTAATGTTCGCTTGCACTAACAATGCAGTTGAATATGAGGCTTTACTCCACAGTCTTCGAATGGCTAAGGATATGAATTTAAGTCGGGTTAAGTGCTTTGGTGACTCGGACCTGGTGGCTCAACAAGTATCTAGTACTTGGGATTCCAAGGACCCGCTCATGGCAGCATATCGTCGAGAGGTGGATATCGTTGCTGGACACTTCAAAGGTTATCAAGTTGACCATGTGGACCAGCGAAAGAATGAAGCGGCGGACGCATTAAGTCGTTTAGGTTCCCAACGTAAATCGGTTCCACCCAATGTTTTCATGGACGTCTTGCATAACCCGTCGGTCAAGCTTCCTACAGAGGAGGATTTGGTTGTTCCTGATCTGGAGGCTAAGTTGGTGGCGGCTCTTCATGCTATCCCAGATTAGACGGTTCCACATTTGGCGTATATGAACCGAGGCGAGTTACCAAAGGATGAAATTTTGGCCGGGCAGATAATCCGGCGATCCAAGTCAATGACTATCGTCAATGGAGAATTGCATCATTGCAGTGTAATAGGGGCATTTCAGCGTTGCGTATCTCCTGAAGAAGGTCGTGAGATTTTGTGTGAGATCCACGAAGGAGATTGTGGTCACCATGCCGGTTCAAAATCCTTGGTAGCTAAAGCTTTTCGTCATAGTTTCTATTGGCTGACGGCTCATGCTGATGCTGAAGACTTGTTCAAAAGTGTGATGGCTACCAAAAGTTCTCACGACGTGCTCATGTACCGGCTCAAGAATTGAGGTGTATTCCAATCACTTGGCCGTTTGCAACTTGGGGGCTGGATATGGTTGGGCCCGTTAAGAGATCCCAGGATAAGAAAACCCACCTTTTGGTGGCAGGTGATAAGTTCACCAAGTGGGTGGAAGCAGAGCCAGTCAGTAAGTGTGATGCAGCCACAGCGGTTCAATTCATCAAAAAGGTGATATTCCGGTTTGGCTTTCCACACAGTATTATAACTGATAATGGCACTAATTTGTCCAAGGGTGCTATGAAAGACTTTTGTCAGCGTGAGCACATCCGGCATGACGTATCATCAGTGGCTCATTCTCAATATAATGGTCAAGCTGAGAGAGCCAATCAAAAGATCCTGAGAGGCATCAAGCCCCGACTTATGGTTCCCCTGCAGAGGACGCCAGGTTGTTGGGTGGAGGAGTTACCTTCTATATTATGGAGCATCAATACCACGCCCAACAGATCTACGGGTTACACGCCTTTTTTCATGGTTTACAGAGCAGAGGCAGTTCTCCCTAGTGACATCTGTCATGACTCGCCTCGTGTGGCGGCTTATGTTGAAGCTGACAATGAGAAGGCATGACAGGAAGCACTTGACCTGTTAGATGAGGAACATGACATTGCAGCAGCTCGGTCAGCGATTTACCAGCAAGATATGCGTCGTTATCATAGCCGCCGGGTTAGAACCAGAACTTTTCAAGAAGGCGATCTGGTGCTCCAGCTCATCCAGGATCAGACTGATATGCACAAGTTATCCCCGCCTTGGGAAGGACCCTTTGTGGTCAGCAAGAATCTGCATAACGAGTCATACTACCTTATCGACGTTCGAGAACACAAAGACTCGCGTACATCGGAGGCGGAGACCCACCGGCCGTGGAACATTGCTCATCTTCGGCCTTACTAGACCTGAGCCATATGATCCTCTTATTTACATATTTTTGACAATGTATATATTATGAGCAATATAATAAACCGGCATCCCTGCTAAAGCGGGGCTTCTGCTATTTTTTCCTTAAGAGTTTTTAGTAACATGGGGGCTTCTGCTTATAAAGTGAGCTCCTGACTACCCTCTTGATCTAGCTATCAAGCCAATATTATCATAAGAGCACAGCTCTAGTTACTTCGGTAATCCGGCTATCAAGCCAATATTATCATAGGGAGCCAAAGAGAGTTTGTTGCACATCACAACTCAAACATAGGCACCCACTGAGCACAACTCAAAATGTTACCTAGGGTTTTTGCACAGCAACATAGAGTTTTTAAGACCCTTGTAATAGGCTATCAAGCCAGGCTTGGAAGCAAGGTGTATTCACCTAAAACCCCGGGTTAACCTGCCTTCATCAAGTAAGTCACTCCGCCCAGGTAATCCTGGTATGACCCGCCGAATGTTTGACAAGTCAATCTTATACAAACACTGAACTTGTCAAAGTTAAAACGACGATTGGTTAATGTGAGGTCCATCTTAAAAGGCTTTGTAAAATGGTTTAACTCAGTGGCCTGGCAGCCCATGAAAAGCCTCGATTTTAGGACTGACAGCCCATGAAAAGCCTACATCTTCTCATGATTTTATTTGACAACGTTTCTCTTTCGTTGAGGTTTACAACAATTTTTATGATAAACCAATGTTTATTGACTCGGCCTGGATCTTGACTCTAAGTCGCCACTATCAAATAATCTGGTGTTTATTAACCGGTCTAGTTTCGATTACAAATCGCTAGTATCACATACGGATAATCCGGTGTTTACCACAACCCGGTATAGTTTTATTATAAACCGGCAAAGTATGGCAGGAGTTATCAATACTCCAGATCGAGGTTATCACCCTTACTACAAAAAGTTGGTGAAACCAACGATGTGATTCAATATCACACGTATGATATATTTCATATTTAATTATTTCAAAATGCAGCCTTGGTTATAAACCCAGGTAATGTGTTGGGCATTATGACCCGTCCGGCGATAAACCGCCAGGACACTTTAAACTTGGTGTATGCAGAGACATGTCGAATAAAGTTGCTCAGAAGGATAAGCAGACATAGTATAATGATGGCGGATTAACAGCGTCATGCAAAATGAATATGCATGATAGCATAGCAGACCAAGTATTTCAACTACCCTATTACAAGGCGCTTTGATGCCCAAAAGAATAACTGTTTTCAGCAATTGTTGTGGTATGCAGAAAGCCAAACCAGCCACCGGATCATGATTCCTCGCCGGGCTGACTTGACGGCTGTGGGTCACCCTGCGTCGTTTCCTCCTCCTCTTCTCCACCCAGTGGCTGGAAGTCAATGGTTTCCCAATCGATCCCAGTAAATGTTTGAAAGACAGCTTCATCGCTTATAAGCGCGGAGGGTTCAACATCAGGGTCATAAGTATGCTTACGGATTGGCAGGATAAGATTTTGCACATCATGAGTTGGCGCGCTAACCCGCTTGTTGTCAGCGTCATAAACTGACTGATAGTGGGAAAGATCGGTTTCTTCAGCCAATTTGCTAGCAAAGGGGCGCATTTACTTCATCAAAGCTCGTAGGTCATCATTATCAAAGTCTGATCCATCCTTTTTTAAGCTTGGATAGCCATTCCACACGTCAGCCGGTTCAAGATCAGGTACCCATGCTTTCGCCCGGGTTAGTGCGGTCAGAGCACCTGCTCTGGCAGCTGATCTTTTCAACTCTTCAAACCGGGCAGGCAACATCGACAACTTCTCTAAGGTTTCCTTGATCAAAGTTGGGGGCGGCTTGTTATGAGAGGCAGTGCATATGATCCGCTGCGCGCCGGTATATAATTGCTCTATAAGAGTATAGGCAGCCTTCAATTTCTTCTGCATGTCAGAGCCCAGATGGGTAATGCAGGTTCCTGCATCATTACGAACATCGATAAACCGGCAGTTTCTGGGATAATACATGTTGAAGACTTGTAATAACGATATTTACCAAATACAGAGGTGGTCATGGCATTTATCTGCCGCTTCAACTAGTCAGCTCTTCTACCACCGGTTTAAGGGCTGATTCTGCATCCTCAGCCCTTTTCTGCAATGCGGCTTTCTCTATGTCCCAATCCGCATGTTCCTTCTTCAAATTCTCCTTCAACTTCTCCATGGGTGCTAAGGCACTGGTCAGTTCATCTTTGGCTTCGGAGGTTTCTGCTTGTTGGGACTTGTTGTTTTCTTAAAGATTAGCAGTTTGGGATTCCTTTTTGCTCAGCTCAGCCTACAAGAGACATATATATCATGAATTGGCAGGACATACTTGAAGTACCAAGCACATAACAAGTTATACACTTGGCACTTGGGGGCTAATGCATGTTTGCTTAAATTCAGAAGTCTTTACAAGTCCCAAGCTCAATACAAGTATTGTTTCTAGCACTTGGGGGCTAATGTGTAATGCCCCGGATGTAATACTTTCCCTTTTGGGTATATAATTTATCTCCGGCTTCATCTATTTCCATTTCGGGTTCTTTCTCTTTCGGGCTTTCGTCGTTTTGTTGTGTGAGTGTGTGGCATTCATTCATATCATGTAGACATGTGCATTGCATTGCATTTGTGTTGTGGGTTGCATCCGGTTCGTCGTGTTTCTTCCCGTTGTCCGTTTCGCGTTCCGGAGCTCCCTCACGTGTCCGTGACGTCCCGTAGGCCTACTTTGTTGTTCGGGCGTTTTACGTTACCGGTGTGCCGCGAGGTTGTTTTGTGTGTTGTTGTTTTGTTGTGTGCAACCCGCCTCTCAAATCTCGTCTCGTTTGGACTCCGTTGACTTTTCCATCCGTTGTCCGTGTGGGTCCGATGTGCCTTTGCTTCGTGTCCCGGAAACACCCCTACTGCAGTCTTTTATCTCCGTCTAGGCCTTTTAAATCAACCCCCGCGATCGGATCCGTCGGATCGCGATCGGAGGGCTCCTAGCGCCCCTAAATCCCCTTCTAACCCTAAAAACTGCTACTTATAGACCCCCCTAGTCTATTTGGGCTTCCCCTTCTTCTTCCCCCTTCTCCACTTTCTTTTTTCTTCCTTTCTTCTCAGATCCACAGTTCCTCCCGGATCCCGAGGGGATCCACCGTAGGTTCCAGCCGCAGCAGCGGCTCGAGGCTGCCACGATCCAGATCCGGATCGGCGCCCGGAGTCAACGCGGCCCCAGCGGTCGATCGACCGCACCGCACCAGGCGAGCGCTCCAGCCAGGCTTCGTCGCGCCGGCTGGGCCAGCCTTCGATCTGCCGCCGCGACAGTGGACCACTTCCCCCGCGCCAGGTCACTCCGGCCCGAAGCCTCCCGCCGCTCCTTCGGGGCCCGTACGCCGCGCCACCTCGTGGGCCTCGCCACCGTGCGGTCATCCCTCCGGGCCGCACGCCCTTCGCCAGCCACAGCCGAGCGGGCCGAGCCGCCTCCACCGCGGCCTGGGCGCCTCCAGCCTCAGCCTCCGCGGGCCGCGAGCCGCCTGCTCCTTCTCCGCGGTGGGCCACCGCCGCGCCACCGCATCGCCACCGCACGCCACGGGCCGCGCCGCCGCCTCTGCCTCCGCTGGGCCGGATCCGCACCGCGCCGGCCCATCTCCGTTTATTTTTCCAGATCTGATCCGTTTGAGGTTATTTCAATTCCACTAAGTCTCTGTTTTCTGTTCTGATATGCTAACTTTGAACTGCTCTAACTTTGTGCCTGTTGCTCCGTTTTGCGCGTGTAGCATGTCCAGATGTTCGTGGAGATGTCCTCTACGTTTTACCTGTTGTTGTCATGCATGTTAGATGTCATCTTGACACTTGTTTTGCTGTTGCAAGAGTGCATCATGTTATAAACTGATGTTATGTGTTATTTTCATGCCACCTTTGACATGTGATAACTTTTAGCTCGTTTGTCCAAACGATGCAAATGACATGTCCACGTGTTCGTCTTGCCACGAACTACGTGTTGTGTGAGATAGGTTGCATGGTAGATTTATTGTTGCCTTGTTATCATCGTTGCAAAGTGCCATGTTCATATGTTGTGTTTCCACTTGTTATGAAATGCCATCTTGTTGAGCTCGTTGCAATCGTTGTGTTCACCTCTATGATGCATGCTTGTGTGTTTCGGGATCACCGTCACATGTATTTTGATGAGGTGCTTACCCTTTGCCATGTTTAGTTCCGATGTGACTTAAACATGCTCTTTTGTGTGCTATGATGTTATTGCTGTTTTAGGACTTAGTGAATTTTCACTAAGTCTGAAATCTGTAACGTTCCGATGCCATGTTCGTGTGATGTTGTAGGACAAAGCATGTTAGTTTGGGGGTGGATTTTGATTGTTACTTGTAGTATATATTGTTGTCTTTCCATTCATGTCCTCACATGTCCATTTGAGTGGCTGTAGCATGTTTATCTTTTGCTCTAAAGTTTCAATAAAATTCTGCTGCCAGAATTTTATTGCAAAGTTCAATATGTCCAAGATCATTGCTATTGATCCGTGACTCCGTTGGGGGTGCACTTTGGACCTAGTTGCTGTACTATATGTCTAGTTTGTGTTCAAGTCCTTTTCCATGCTTTTTGGGTGCTGTAGCTTAATTATTTTGGGCTCCAAAGATGCTATGTTGCTGTAATTTTCAGCTTTCGCTCAAATCTTGTTTCGGGCATAACTTTTAGCCCGTAACTCCGATTTCAGCGAATCTTATATCAAACTTGGGTGATTTTCTGTGTAGATTAAGAATATCAGGTTGTTATCTTGTTTTGAGGTGTTTTGCTTGAGTGATGTTTTACGTGCTCCATGTGCATCCTTAGTGCATCCATCATGCATTCATGTTTTTCGAGTGCGCATTGCATCTTGTTGATTGGTGCTTGGTGTGATTGTTTTGTTTAGAGCGGAAGCTGAGACCGGGTACGAAGTTGAGCACGAGGTTTCCAACGAGGTTGAGCACGAGGACCCTTCTTACGATCCGAACGACTTCTCTTCAGGCAAGATGACCGAACCCCGATAACATTACTATCTTTGCCTATTGCTAGTAGTCTCGATCTTTAGTTTTGCCTCGATGCCCATGTTCTCCTTGTCAGCCTCCTACTTGTAACCAATTGCCATGTTTAACCACCCTACCTATGCAAACCGTTGCTTGGCTAAGTACGCTTCGCTCAGCCCTTCTTATAGCGTTGCTAGTTGCAGGTGAAGATCAAAGATGCTTGCTTCATGTTGAAGTTTAGTTGGGTTATATCACACTATATAAATGCTTTAAATGAAATCATCTATATATTGGCAAGGGTGGAAGGCTAAGCCTTTTGCTTGGTGTTTTGTTCCACTCATGCCGTTAGGATCCGTATAAGCCGGTATTATGTTCCTTGATTATGCGTTCCTAACACGGTTGGGGTGTATGGGACCCCCTCGATAAACCGCTAAGTGCTAAGTCTTTTCCAGCAAATCCCAACATTGGTACTATTTGCCTAATAACAAACTAAACATGCATAGGGAGTAATTAACCCTCTTTCTTAATCAACAACCCCGGGCCAGTGCTCCACATGAGTGTTGGTCCGAAACGGGGGTTCTGCGGGGCCGCCTTGGGGCAACCCGAGGTATCTGGTATCCACCCGTAGAATCGCCCATCCGGTCGTGTCCTGAGACCTAGATACGCGCGGCTACGATCAGGGTGTCGACACGCCGGGAGGATTTGCTGGATTAGCCTTACCTTAGCTCGGTATATCTTGAGCACGGGATTCCGAGGATACTCGGGTCTTCCCACTTTGGAGTTGCGACTCCGCGGATCGTGGGCTTGTAATGGGTCAAGTTGGAACACCCCTGCAGGGTTTGAACTTTCGAAAGCCGTGCCCGCGGTTATGTGGCAGATGGGAGCTTGTTAATTCCGGTTGTAGATAACTCGACACAATGTTACTAATACACTACCAGCGTGTGTTCCGTGACTGTCAATTTCCGAATAGGGATTCGGGAGTTGAACACGGAGGGGTTATGATTGTGAGCTTGTAGCTAGGATCACTTCGTGATCACTTCTCGCCGATGCCATCTCTTCTCGCTCTCACTTGCGTAAGCTAGATGCTAGTTGCCGCTGCAGACTTGTTCTTTTCTTCAGCCTTTCCCTCACCTAAAGGCTTAAATAGTTCTGTTACCCGGGAACGGGATTGCTGAGTCCTCTGTGGCTCACAGTTACTTCACACACCAGATGCAGGTCCAGCTGTGAGCTATCCAGGTGATGGCACCGAGCTGGATTGGGAGTACGACGAAGAGCGTAGTCGGTACTATGTGCGGTACCCGGACGATCAGTAGTGGAGTCTCTTACTAGGATTCGATCCGCCTGTGGTTTACTTTATCTGAGTTTGGTACTTTGACATTTGGCTTTTGCCCTTAGAGGGTTGTAGTGTTCTTAATGTATGATGTTTGAGACTTGTACTGTAATTCTGTGACGTGGCGAGTGTAAGCCAACTATTTTCAGTTTACTATCCCCTCTTTTACATGAGTTGTGCAAAGATTACCAAACTTGAGATCATTCTAGGATGGACTTATGCCTTTAAGTCGTGCCTCGACACGTAGGAGGTATAACTCCATCCTGGGCATTACAAGTTGGTATCAGAGCCTTCTCCGACCTAGGAGCCCCCACTGTTTGATCGAACCGTTGACGGTTGAGTCTAGGCACACACTGAAAACTTTTTGAGTCCTATATTATATCGGAGAGTAGGATTTCTTTGCTTCTCATCCCCTTTCTCTCTGGTGAGGACTCCTGACGTCTACTCTTGTCTCTCCTATCTTCAAAATTTGCACAAAATTTTTTTTTAGGAATCCCGCGAGTATTCTGGGATTGTTTCGATGTTCTTGTGACAAGGATATTGTTCCCGATGCCTCCTGTTACCGAGGAGTTGAGCTTCGGGGTATCATTGTAACAAGCTTATCGCGACAGTACTAAATACTTAAGACGGCCGACATCGAAAATCTCCCCTATACGGCCAGTGGCAAGATAACCCCGACATCACCCAGTACTGGGGAGGTAGTTCGGGAGTATTGCCATAGCTTGTTATAGTGGATGCTTTTCGAAGGTCCGAGGTACACAGTTTCCGAGAAAGACTGGTTATGTGTTGAAGGATGGATACACCTGGATGTAGGTTAGAGTTGGTTGCGCGGTGCTTCCCGTGTATCCCCAACACCTGATTGCATAACTGGAATCTTTCGGAAAGCTATAGGTGGGTTTTATCCAGTAGATCGTAGGCATTCTTCCAACGAATGCAGGTTAGTGAGTTCGGGGTTCGACATTGAGTGAAGGAGTTATATGACCGAGGTTACTATCAGGAGTTGCATCTTAAAGGGTCCTTGGCTATGCTGATCCGGGGATTGCAAAACCTTTTCGTAACGCGTTCATATGCTTTCAGCACAAAGATGTTAGAACGAAACTCCTCTCTTGTGTTTGTTCCTTTCCGTACCTTGTTGTTTTTTATTATTTTATCCTTTTGATCCCTATGTGGCTTCTCGTGAAGACTGATGTTATCATTTAACTAAGAAATTCATTCGTTCCTCTTGTTCGGATGATTTCATTCGTTCTTATTGTTCGAATGATTATTGTGAAGACTTGTTGCAATTCATTCCATTGATTCAGCTTATTCCTTTTGTCAATCAATTGCTGATTCGTGGTCATCTCTTACAGGATGGCTCCGAAAAAGGTTCCGAATGCCAACCCAGAGGTGGAAGAGGTCCCAGAGCATCCTCCTTCCCCTCCTCCTCCGCCTGAGGCTTGGAGAGCAATTATGCAGACTACTGCTCAGAACACTCAGTTGATGATGTAGATGATGCAGATGATGCAAGCTAATCAAGCTAATCAAGCTAATCAGGGCGTTCCAATGAACCAAGGCAACTTCTTCCAGCAGCACCATGCTACTCTCAACCAGTTCTTGGCCAACAATCCTAAAGCTTTCAGTTACTGTGTCGACCCTCTTGATGCTGAAGATTGGCTGACCGATATCAAGAAGCATTTTGAGTGCAGTAACGTGAAAGAAGATGACTATGTGAAGTTTGCAGCCTTCCAACTGAAAGATCAAGCAGCTGATTGGTGGCAGCAGTACAAAGACTCAAGGCCGGGTCAAGTGATCTCGTGGGAGAACTTCTGCAAGGATTTCCGCTCGCATCACATTCCTACAAGTGTTATCGAGGGTATGCGTGAGCAATTCCGCAACCTCAAGCAGGGCTCCATGACAGTCTATCAGTATAATGTCAAGTTCCAAAACCTCGCTCGCTATGCAAAGCAAGACATTCCTGATGCAAAGAGCAAAATCTATCAGTTCCGTGGAGGTCTCAAAGATGAACTTCAGCTTGCTCTCACTCTGTTCGAGCCAGACGATTTCGATAAGTTCTATAATATGGCTTTGAAACAAGAAGCAGCTCAGCTTAAGATGGAGGCTTCTAAGAAGAGAATTCGAGATGCTGTTCACTCTACCTCATCGTCTCAGTTGGCTGCGAAACAACAGAAATTCTGGCTTCCTCCTCCTCCAATGATTCGTGCTCCATACAACAACTCCAGCAACTTCAACAACTCCTGCAGGGTTTTGAACTTTCGAAAGCCGTGCCCGCGGTTATGTGGCAGATGGGAGCTTGTTAATTCCGGTTGTAGATAACTTGACACAATGTTTCTAATACACTACCAGCGTGTGTTCCGTGACTGTCAATTTCCGAATAGGGATTCGGGAGTTGAACACGGAGGGGTTATGTTTGTGAGCTTGTAGCTAGGATCACTTAGTGATCACTTCTCGCTTTGCCTTCTCTTCTCGCTCTCTCTTGCGTAAGTTAGTGCTAGTTGCTGCTGCAGACTCTTTGTTGTTCCTTCACCTCATTTCTTTCTTCAGCCTTTCCCTCACCTAAAGGCTTTGATAGTTCTGTTACCCGGGAACGGGATTGCTGAGTCCTCTGTGGCTCACAGTTACTTCACACACCAGATGCAGGTCCAGCTGTGAGCTATCCAGGTGATGGCACCGAGCTGGATTGGGAGTACGACGAGGAGCGTAGTCGGTACTACGTGCGCTACCCGGACGATCAGTAGTGGAGACTCTTACTAGGATTCGATCCGCCTGTGGTTGTTTTATTTATCTGAGTTTGGTACTTTGACATTTGGCTTTTGCCCTTAGAGGGTTGTAGTGATCTTATTGTATGATGTTTGAGACTTGTACTGTTATTCTGTGACGTGGCGATTGTAAGCCAACTATTTTCAGTTTACTATCCCTCTTTTACATGAGTTGTGCAAAGATTACCAAACTTGAGATCATTCTAGGATGGACTTATGCCTTTAAGTCGTGCCTCGACACGTAGGAGGTATAATTCCATCCTGGGCATTACAAGTTGGTATTCAGAGCCTTCTCCGACCTAGGAGCCCCCACTGTTTGATCGAACCGTTGACGGTTGAGTCTAGGCACACACTGAAAACTTTTTGAGTCATATATTATATCGGAGAGTAGGATTCTTTGCTTCCCATCCCCTTTCTCTCTGGTGAGGACTCCTGACGTCTGCTCTTGTCTCTCCTATCTTCAAAATTTGCACAAATTTTTTTTTTTTTTAGGAATCCCGCGAGTATTCTGGGATTGTTTCGATGTTCTTGTGACAAGGATATTGTTCCTGATGCCTCCTGTTACCGAGGAGTTGAGCTTCGGGGTATCATTGTAACAAGCATATCGTGACAGTACTAAATACTTAAGACGGCCGACATCGAAAATCTCCCCTATACGGCCAGTGGCAAGATAACCCCGACATCACCCAGTACTGGGGAGGTAGTTCGGGAGTATTGCCATAGCTTGTTATAGCGGATGCTTTTCGAAGGTCCGAGGTACACAGTTTCCGAGAAAGACTGGTTATGTGTTGAAGGATGGATACACCTGGATGTAGGTTAGAGTTGATTGCGCGGTGCTTCCCGTGTATCCCCAACACCTGATTGCATAACTGGAATCTTTCGGAAAACTATAGGTGGGTTTTATCCAGTAGATCGTAGGCATTCTTCCAACGAATGCAGGTTAGTGAGTTCGGGGTTCGACATTGAGTGAAGAGGTTATATGACCGAGGTTACTATCAGGAGTTGCATCTTAAAGGGTCCTTGGCTATGCTGATCCGGGGATTGCAAAACCTTTTCGTAACGCGTTCATATGCTTTCAGCACAAAGATGTTAGAACGAAACTCCTCTCTTGTGTTTGTTCCCGTCTGTACCTTGTTGTTTTTCTTATTTTATCCTTTTCATCCCTATGTGGCTTCTCGTGAAGACTGATGTTATCAATTAACTGAGAAATTCATTCGTTCCTCTTGTTCGGATGATTTCATTCGTTCTTATTGTTCGAATGATTATTGTGAAGACTTGTTGCAATTCATTCCATTGATTCAGCTTATTCCTTTTGTCAATCAATTGCTGATTCGTGGTCATCTCTTACAGGATGGCTCCGAAAAGGGTTCCGAATGCTAACCCAGAGGGTGAAGAGGTCCCAGAACGTCCTCCTTCTCCTCCTCCTCCGCTTGAGGCTTGGAGAGCAATTATGCAGACTACAGCTCAGAACACTCAGTTGATGATGCAGATGATGCAGCAAATGCAAGCTATGCAAGCTAATCAAGCTAATCAGGGCGTTCCAATGAACCAAGGCAACTTCTTCCAGCAGCACCATGCTACCCTCAACCAGTTCTTGGCCAACAATCCTAAAGCTTTCAGTTACTGTGTCGACCCTCTTGATGCTGAAGATTGGCTAACCGATATCAAGAAGCATTTTGAGTGCAGTAACGTGAAAGAAGATGACTATGTGAAGTTTGCAGCCTTCCAACTGAAAGATCAAGCAGCTGACTGGTGGCAGCAGTACAAAGACTCAATGCCGGGTCAAGTGATCTCTTGGGAGAATTTCTGCAAGGATTTTCGCTCGCATCACATTCCTACAAGTGTTATCGAGGGTATGCGTGAGCAATTCCGCAACCTCAAGCAGGGCTCCATGACAGTCTATCAGTATAATGTCAAGTTCCAAAACCTCGCTCGCTATGCAAAGCAAGACATTCCTGATGCAAAGAGTAAAATCTATCAGTTCCGTGGAGGTCTCAAAGATGAACTTCAGCTTGCTCTCACTTTGTTCGAGCCAGATGAATTCGATAAGTTCTATAACATGGCTTTGAAACAAGAAGCAGCTCAGCTTAAGATGGAGGCTTCTAAGAAGAGAATTCGAGATGCTGTTCACTCTTCCTCATCGTCTCAGTTGGCTGCGAAACAACAGAAATTCTGGCTTCCTCCTCCTCCAGTGATTCGAGCTCCATACAACAACTCCAGCAACTTCAACAACTCCAACAACAAGAACTCTAGTGGTCGTGGTTTCTCCCACCCACCCAACCCAAGCAACCAGTCGAAGAAGCAGTTTCAGTCTCAAGGCTCCAAGTCAAGTGGTCACATCACACAGACCGAGAAGCTACCTGGGAACGAGAAGATCATCTTCGTTCCGAGTACCCTTCCTTTTTCCAGTCCTAGATCTCGGGACTAGATCTTTTTGTAGTAGAGGAGAGTTTGTAATGCCCCGGATGTAATACTTTCCCTTTTGGGTATATAATTTATCTCCGGCTTCATCTATTTCCATTTCGGGTTCTTTCTCTTTCGGGCTTTCGTCGTTTTGTTGTGTGAGTGTGTGGCATTCATTCATATCATGTAGACATGTGCATTGCATTGCATTTGTGTTGTGGGTTGCATCCGGTTCGTCGTGTTTCTTCCCGTTGTCCGTTTCGCGTTCCGGAGCTCCCTCACGTGTCCGTGACGTCCCGTAGGCCTACTTTGTTGTTCGGGCGTTTTACGTTACCGGTGTGCCGCGAGGTTGTTTTGTGTGTTGTTGTTTTGTTGTGTGCAACCCGCCTCTCAAATCTCGTCTCGTTTGGACTCCGTTGACTTTTCCATCCGTTGTCCGTGTGGGTCCGACGTGCCTTCGCTTCGTGTCCCGGAAACACCCCTACTGCAGTCTTTTATCTCCGTCTAGGCCTTTTAAATCAACCCCCGCGATCGGATCCGTCGGATCGCGATCGGAGGGCTCCTAGCGCCCCTAAATCCCCTTCTAACCCTAAAAACTGCTACTTATAGACCCCCCTAGTCTATTTGGGCTTCCCCTTCTTCTTCCCCCTTCTCCACTTTCTTTTTTTTCCTTTCTTCTCAGATCCACAGTTCCTCCCGGATCCCGAGGGGATCCACCGTAGGTTCCAGCCGCAGCAGCGGCTCGAGGCTGCCACGATCCAGATCCGGATCGGCGCCCGGAGTCAACGCGGCCCCAGCGGTCGATCGACCGCACCGCACCAGGCGAGCGCTCCAGCCAGGCTTCGTCGCGCCGACTGGGCCAGCCTTCGATCTGCCGCCGCGACAGTGGACCACTTCCCCCGTGCCAGGTCACTCCGGCCCGAAGCCTCCCGCCGCTCCTTCGGGGCCCGTACGCCGCGCCACCTCGTGGGCCTCGCCACCGCGCGGTCATCCCTCCGGGCCGCACGCCCTTCGCCAGCCGCAGCCGAGCGGGCCGAGCCGCCTCCACCGCGGCGTGGGCGCCTCCAGCCTCAGCCTCCGCGGGCCGCGAGCCACCGGCCGCCTGCTCCTTCTCCGCGGTGGGCCGCCGCCGCGCCACCGCATCGCCACCGCACGCCACGGGCCGCGCCGCCGCCTCTGCCTCCGCTGGGCCGGATCCGCACCGCGCCGGCCCATCTCCGTTTATTTTTCCAGATCTGATCCGTTTGAGGTTATTTCAATTCCACTAAGTCTCTGTTTTCTGTTCTGATATGCTAACTTTGAACTGCTCTAACTTTGTGCCTGTTGCTCCGTTTTGCGCGTGTAGCATGTCCAGATGTTCGTGGAGATGTCCTCTACGTTTTACCTGTTGTTGTCATGCATGTTAGATGTCATCTTGAGACTTGTTTTGCTGTTGCAAGAGTGCATCATGTTATAAACTGCTGTTATGTGTTATTTTCATGCCACCTTTGACATGTGATAACTTTTAGCTCGTTTGTCCAAACGATGCAAATGACATGTCCACGTGTTCGTCTTGCCACGAACTACGTGTTGTGTGAGATAGGTTGCATGGTAGATTTATTGTTGCCTTGTTATCATCGTTGCAAAGTGCCATGTTCATATGTTGTGTTTCCACTTGTTATGAAATGCCATCTTGTTGAGCTCGTTGCAATCGTTGTGTTCACCTCTATGATGCATGCTTGTGTGTTTCGGGATCACCGTCACATGTATTTTGATGAGGTGCTTACCATTTGCCATGTTTAGTTTCGATGTGACTTAAACATGCTCTTTTGTGTGCTATGATGTTATTGCTGTTTTAGGACTTAGTGAATTTTCACTAAGTCTGAAATCTGTAACGTTCCGATGCCATGTTCGTGTGATGTTGTAGGACAAAGCATGTTAGTTTTGGGGTGGATTTTGATTGTTCCTTGTAGTATATATTGTTGTCTTTCCATTCATGTCCTCACATGTCCATTTGAGTGGCTGTAGCATGTTTATCTTTTGCCCTAAAGTTTCAATAAAATTCTGCTGCCGGAATTTTATTGCAAAGTTCAATATGTCCAAGATCATTGCTATTGATCCGTGACTCCGTTGGGGGTGCACTTTGGACCTAGTTGCTGTACTATATGTCTAGTTTGTGTTCAAGTCCTTTGCCATGCTTTTTGGGTGCTGTAGCTTAATTATTTTGGGCTCCAAAGATGCTATGTTGCTGTAATTTTCAGCTTTCGCTCAAATCTTGTTTCGGGCATAACTTTTAGCCCGTAACTCCGATTTCAGCGAATCTTATATCAAACTTGGGTGATTTTCTGTGTAAATTAATAATATCAGGTTGTTATCTTGTTTTGAGGTGTTTTGCTTGAGTGATGTTTTACGTGCTCCATGTGCATCCTTAGTGCATCCATCATGCATTCATGTTTTTCGAGTGCGCATTGCATCTTGTTGATTGGTGCTTGGTGTGATTGTTTTGTTTAGAGCCGGAAGCTGATACCGGGTACGAAGTTGAGCATGAGGTTTCCAACGAGGTTGAGCACGAGGACCCTTCTTACGATCCGAACGACTTCTCTTCAGGCAAGATGACCGAACCCCGATAACATTACTATCTTTGCCTATTGCTAGTAGTCTCGATCTTTAGTTTTGCCTCGCTGCCCATGTTCTCCTTGTCAGCCTCCTACTTGTAACCAATTGCCATGTTTAACCACCCTACCTATGCAAAGCGTTGCTTGGCTAAGTACGCTTCGCTCAGCCCTTCTTATAGCGTTGCTAGTTGCAGGTGAAGATCGAAGATGCTTGCTTCATGTTGAAGTTTAGTTGGGTTATATCACACTATATAAATGCTTTAAATGAAATCATCTATATATTGGCAAGGGTGGAAGGCTAAGCCTTTTGCTTGGTGTTTTGTTCCACTCATGCCGTTAGGATCCGTATAAGCCGGTATTATGTTCCTTGATTATGCGTTCCTAACACGGTTGGGGTGTATGGGACCCCCTCGATAAACCGCTAAGTGCTAAGTCTTTTCCAGCAAATCCCAACATTGGTACTATTTGCCTAATAATAAACTAAACATGCATAGGGAGTAATTAACCCTCTTTCTTAATCAACAACCCCGGGCCAGTGCTCCACATGAGTGTTGGTCCGAAACGGGGGTTCTGCGGGGCCGCCTTGGGGCAACCCGAGGTATCTGGTATCCACCCGTAGAATCGCCCATCCGGTCGTGTCCTGAGACCTAGATACGCGCGGCTACGATCAGGGTGTCGACACGCCGGGAGGATTTGCTGGATTAGCCTTACCTTAGCTCGGTATATCTTGAGCACGGGATTCCGAGGATACTCGGGTCTTCCCACTTTGGAGTTGCGACTCCGCGGATCGTGGGCTTGTAATGGGTCAAGTTGGAACACCCCTGCAGGGTTTGAACTTTCGAAAGCCGTGCCCGCGGTTATGTGGCAGATGGGAGCTTGTTAATTCCGGTTGTAGATAACTCGACACAATGTTACTAATACACTACCAGCGTGTGTTCCGTGACTGTCAATTTCCGAATAGGGATTCGGGAGTTGAACACGGAGGGGTTATGATTGTGAGCTTGTAGCTAGGATCACTTCGTGATCACTTCTCGCCGATGCCATCTCTTGTCGCTCTCACTTGCGTAAGCTAGATGCTAGTTGCCGCTGCAGACTTGTTCTTTTCTTCAGCCTTTCCCTCACCTAAAGGCTTAAATAGTTCTGTTACCCGGGAACGGGATTGCTGAGTCCTCTGTGGCTCACAGTTACTTCACACACCAGATGCAGGTCCAGCTGTGAGCTATCCAGGTGATGGCACCGAGCTGGATTGGGAGTACGACGAAGAGCGTAGTCGGTACTATGTGCGGTACCCGGACGATCAGTAGTGGAGTCTCTTACTAGGATTCGATCCGCCTGTAGTTTACTTTATCTGAGTTTGGTACTTTGACATTTGGCTTTTGCCCTTAGAGGGTTGTAGTGTTCTTAATGTATGATGTTTGAGACTTGTACTGTAATTCTGTGACGTGGCGAGTGTAAGCCAACTATTTTCAGTTTACTATCCCCTCTTTTACATGAGTTGTGCAAAGATTACCAAACTTGAGATCATTCTAGGATGGACTTATGCCTTTAAGTCGTGCCTCGACACGTAGGAGGTATAACTCCATCCTGGGCATTACATAATGCGTATTTTCTCAAAATAACATTACAGGACAAAAGTCCCGGTTCATCTTGAAAAGAATAAACAGGCCCTTGGGGCCTACACAGGTCAAAGTTGCAAGATTGATATTCTAAAAGTCCCGGTTCATCTTGAAAAGATAAACCGGCCTTTGGGGGCTACAATGGAGTTGATATTAGAAATTAGGAAAAGAAAAAACTGTTATGCAGAGTTAAGCAGCAGTTACCTCATATCGCTCTTTCATTAGGTTCACTAAATCGGCTTCATAGTCGCGGCTTGTATACAGACGGTTCAAAAAGCTAGAATGAAGGTATTGGGCGCTGAGGTGAGCGTAGCTTGACAAATCGGCATTCCATTTACTTTGTCCATAGTAGAAAAATCTTCCTTGGCACTATGCTTTGATAAAGCGACATGATCGCCAGGAGTGGTGTGGCCAAAGCCAGTAATCATAACATCTTCCGCCTTATCATCAGCAGCCTTGACTGGACTTGACGGATTGTCATGAACTCGAACTGGGCTTGTTGGCTTATCAATATGACCCGCTGGACCAACTTCTACTTGTTCAACGGAAAAATCATACTCTTCTGGTGGCGGGCCATAAAGCATGGCGTCAACATTAGCTTCTACCGGTTCTGGAGTTTTTTCCGGTTCACTCACCACATTTTCATCGGCCGGTTTACTGAGCTTGGCTTTTTTGCTGGGTCTAGGCTTGGCACTGAGAAGAATGAACATAAATGTCAGTACATTGGATAAACATAAAGTGTTCAAAGTAAATTTAAAGCATAAACTCACCCAGGAACCATCTTGAGGGTTGGAAGTTGTGTGGCCGTTGACTCGCCAGATGATGAATGAGGTGTTCCCTGATAGTTGGAATCAGATGGATTAAGGGGCTGTCAAAAATGACCCGCCTTGGGATAAGAAACATCAGAAATATATGAGACCTCGGATCGACATTTCCGGATCGAAATGTTTGGTAAACCGGCTAAAGTAACTACTTGGCCGTTGTGCCGGGTTGTGCGGCGAGCTTCGTGTTGCTGCTTCTTCGAAAGAAAGTTTGGCTCCAAGTGAGCTAGGGGTGAGAAAATCTTACTTCCCGGTTTGCTTGACGGATTTTCTGTGTTGGCACAGGATCTGAACCGGAGGAAAGAATAATTACCTCTACATCATCAGCTTGGCTGCCTTGAGTGTTATCCTGATAATAATCATTGTCAATGAGGTGTATGAAAAGGGAGCCAAGAGAGTCCGGTTCTACCTCTGATTCCGGTTTATCCAGATCATCACCAACGTTTAATTCGGAGGAATCAGTGGTTTTCTTTTTGGCGGGTTTCTTGATAACCTTAGTCTTGGGGCGAGATACCTTTGCCGGTTTATCTTCTGACTTCTTCTTCCAGAACGGATCATCACCCTGTCAAAGATTGATAAAATTTAGAGAGGATATTTATTGGATTGAATTAAAGCAACAAGTTATAGGATCCTTACAGTTGGCGGTTTATTAGAAGCATAGAAGGGATTCAGCCATGTTTGTTGCAGACAGCCACCGGTTCGTCCAGTATCTTCTTGATACGTCCATTTTGCATCATGCTTATATGTTGATATTTATTGCATTATGGGATGTTCTTACATGTTTTGTCACAATACTTATGCCTTTTCTCTCTTATTTTACAAGGTTTACATGAAGAGGGAGAATGCCGGAAGCTGGAACTCTTGGCTGGAGAAGGAGCAAACTCTGGAAACCTATTCTGCACAACTCCAAAAGCCCGGAAACTCAACAGAACGCTGTTTCAGAAAATATAAAAAATATCTGGCAAAAGAAGTCCACGAGGGGGGCCACCGGCTGCCCATGAGGGTCGGGGCGCGCCCCCCCTTCCCAGGGCGTGCCCCCCTACCTCGTGGGCCAGCCGGAAGGCCCCCGATGCCCATCTTCTCCTATATGAGGTGTTTTGACCTACAAAAAATCATAAGGAGGCTTTCGGGACCAGACGCCGCCGTCTTGAGGTGGAACCGAGGCGGAAACCAATCTAGGGCTCTGGCGGAGCTGTTCTGCCGGGGATACTTCCCATCGGGAGGGGGAACTCGTCACCGCCGTCATCACCAACAACTCTCCCATCTTGGGGAGAGCTATCTTCATCAACATCTTCACCAGCACCATCTCCTCTCAAACCCTAGTTCATCTCTTGTATCCAATCTTTGTACCCAAACCTCAGATTGGTACCTGTGAGTTGCTAGTAGTGTTGATTACTCCTTGTAGTTGAAGCTAGTTGGTTTATTTGGTGGAAGGTCATATTTTCAGATCCATTATGCATATTAATACCCCTCTGATCATGAACAATATTATGTCTTGTGAGTAGTTACTTTTTTTCCTGAGGACATGGGAGAAGTCTTGCTATTAGTAGTCATGTGAATTTGGTCTTCGTTCGATATTTTGATGAGATGTATGTTGTCTCTCCTCTAGTGGTGTCATGTGAACGTCGACTACGTGACACTTCACCATTATTTGGGCCTAGAGGAAGGCATTGGGAAGTAATAAGTAGATGATGGGTTGCTAGAGTGACAGAAGCTTAAACCCTAGTTATTGCGTTGCTTCATAAGGGGCTGATTTAGATCCATATGTTTCAGGCTATGGTTAGGTTTACCTTAATAATTATTTTGTAGTTGCGGATGCTTGCATTAGAGGTTAATCATAAGTGGGAGGTTTGTCCAAGTAAGGGCAGCACCCAAGCACCGGTCCACCCACATACCAAATTATCAAAGTACCAAACGTGAATCAGACGATCGTGATGAAAACTAGCTTGACGATAATTCCCATGTGTCATGTGGAGCGCTTTACTTTATATAAGCGTTTGTCCAGGCTTGTCCTTTGCTACAAAAAGGATTGGGCCACCTTGCTGCACCTTATTTACTTTTACCTTTCTTTCACTTGCTACCAATTACCTTATCACAAAACTATCTGTTACCTATAATTTCAATGCTTGCAGAAAATACCTTACTGAAAACTGCCTATCATTTCCTTCTGCTCCTCGTTGGGTTCGACACTCTTACTTATCGAAAGGACTACGATAGATCCCCTGCACTTGAGGGTCATCAAGACTCTTTTCTGGCGCCGTTGCCGGGGAGTGAAGCACCTTTGGTAAGTGGAATTTGGTAAGGAAAAATTTATATAGTGTGCTGAAATTTATTGTCACTTGTTACTATGGCTCAAAATCCTTTGAGGGGCTTGTTCAGGGTATCTTCACCCCGACCAGAAGAGCAAAGAGTTTCTCCTCAACCTACTGCACCTATTGAAAATGTTTGCTTTGAGATTCCTTCAGGTATGATAGAGAAACTGCTTGAAAATCCCTTTATCGAAGACGGAATACTGCATCCCGATTTACATCTAATCTATGTGGATGAAGTTTGTGCATTATTTAAGCTTGCAGGTATGCCCGATGATGTTTTCAAGAAGAAGGTCTTCCCTTTATGTTTGAAGGGAGATGAAGTGACATGGTTTAGGCTATGCGATGATATGGGATCATGGAACTATAATCGTCTGAAGTTGGAATTTCATCAGAAGTTCTACCCTATGCACCAGGTTCATCGTGATCGTAATTATATTTATAATTTTTGGCCTCGCGATAGAGAAAGCATCGCTCAAGCTTGGGGGAGGCTTAAGTCAATGTTATATTCATGCCCCAACCATGAGCTCTCAAGAGAAATGATCATTCAAAATTTTTATGCTCGGCTTTCTCTTAATAATCGCTCCATGCTCGATACTTCGTGTTCTGGCTCTTTTATGATGAAGACTATTGAATTCAAATGGGATTTATTGGAAAGAATTAAACGCAACTCTGCAGATTGGGATCTCGACGAAGGTAAGTAGTCAGTTATGACCCCTAAGTTTGATTGTGTTAAAGCTTTTATGGATACCGATGTTTTTCGTGAGTTTAGCACTAAGTATGGACTTGACTCTGAGATAGTAGCTTCTTTCTGTGAATCTTTTTTGCTACTCATGTTGATCTCCCCAAGGAGAAGTGGTTTAAATACCATCCCCTTATTGAAGTAAAAGTAGTTGAACCTATTAAAGTTGAAGAAAAGACTATCACTTATAATGTTGATCATGTTATCCCTACTCCTTATATTGAGAAACCACCTTTGCTTGTTAGGATAAAGGATCATGCTCAAGCTTCAATTGTAGTTCATAAGAGTAATACTAGAACACCTACACCCCCTGAGCAAATTAAATTTGAACCTAGTGTTGTTATGGTTAAAGATCTCTTGGTAGAAGATTTAGATGGACATGTTATTTATCTCCAAGAGGAGTCTGCTAGAATAGCCAAACCCAATGCTAAGAATAAACATAAACATGTTGTAGGCTTGCATGTTATCTCCGTTAAGATAGGAGATCATTGCTACCATGTTTTATGCGACGTAGGTGCTAGTGCGAGTATTATCCCTCTTGATTTGTATAACAAAATTATGCATGATATTGCACCTGTTTAGTTAGAAGGGATTGATGTTACTACTAAGCTTGCTAATAGAGACACTATTTCACCAGTTGGGATTGTTAGAGATATTGAAGTCTTGTGTGGAAAGGTTAAATACCCTGCTGATTTTCTAGTTCTTAGTTCCCCACAAGATGAATTTTGTCCCATTACATTTGGTAGACCCTTCTTGACTACTGTTAATGCCAAGATAGACTGTGTGAAAGATATTGTCACTGTTGGATTAGGGGATATGTCTCATAATTTTAACTTTGCTAAATTCTGTAGACAACCCTTGAAAAGGCACCACCTAGTAAGGATGAAATTATTGGTCTTGCTTCTATTGCCGTGCCACCTAATGATCCTTTAGAGCAATACCTGCTAGACCATGAAAATGATATGCATATGAATGAGAGAAGGGAAATTGATGAAATATTCCTTAAACAGGGACCCGTATTGAAAAACAACTTGCCTGTTGAAATCCTAGGGGGTCCTCCTCCACCCAAGGGTGATCCCGTGTTTGAACTTACACCTTTACCCGATAATCTTAAATATGTTTATCTTGATGAAAAGAAGATATATCCTGTTATTATTAGTGCTAACCTTTCAGAACAGGAAGAAGAAAAATTATTAAAAACTCTGAAGAAGCACCGTGATGCTATTGGATATACTCTGGACGATCTTAAGGGCATTAGTCCCACTATATGCCAACACAAGATAAAATTGGAAGAAAATGCTAAACCAGTTATTGATCATCAGCGACGGTTAAATCCTAAGATGAAAGAAGTGGTAAGGAAGGAAATACTAAAGCTCCTAGAGGCAGGTATTATCTATCCAGTTGCTGATAGCCAGTGGGTAAGTCCTGTCCATTGTGTTCCTAAGAAAGGAGGTATGAAGGTCGTTCCTAATGATAAAGATGAATTGATCCCACAAAGAATAGTTACATGTTATAGGATGGTAATTGATTTTCGTAAGTTAAATAAATCTACTAATAAAGATCATTACCCCTTGTCATTTATTGATCAAATGCTAGAAAGGTTGAAATGACATGCGGTGCCCCCATGTGTGGTTTTGGTAATTGATGACATTCTCTATGGACTAATTGTTGCATTGAGTTATATTTGAAGGATTTGTCCATAGGCATGTCTTGAAGTACATGTGCTGGTTTCAAGGAGTTTATGTGTGGACCAAGTTGCTATTAAGGAATTATCCAAAGATTGGTCATGTGAGTGTTGAGCTTATTGCAAGCATGTCTTGAAGAAGAAGATGGTGTGATCATTCATGTATACCTTCAAGACATCATCCAAATGAAGAGAGCTGGAAAGATTCAAGGTTGATCAAGACTATGTACAAAGAGTTATTCAAGTTGATCAACACACAAAGCCTAGAAGATGTACCAAGTGGGATCAAGTGATCTCATGGTATGGTATGTTTCCATGGGCTTGCATCAAGAGGAATAGATCATACAACCCATGGAGAGGATGACATCAACTGGTGATCGTCATCAAGATTATGGTATGCAAGTTCAAGTGGAGCATCACGAAGAGATCATCCTTGAAGCTTGATGTCCATTTTGGTGTCAATGGACTTGTGAAGATGTGCCAAAGAGTGTCTCACCCATAGTGGAGTATGGGGGAGCAATCAACTAGTCTTCATCGAGCCAACACAATCAAGATAGGTGGTCCAACTTGAGGGAGTCAAGATCGTCATCATCTAGCTCAAGTGGACTATGTGCAAGGCAAAGGTTTGCCCTTGATAGTTTTATATTTTACCGGTCTCATGGTGGTAGTTGGGAGACCGGGTTATAAGATCAATTGCCATACTATCAAGGGGGGCTCTTGATGAGTAGCTTGATCGTATCATTCGTAGAGAGCTCAAACCATTGCTTCCTTGTATCCTATTTATTGGTTCTTGTTTGGTTATTCTGCTTGTGAGATTTGGAGCTTATGGTCATTTTCATGACAAGCTCGATTTCATTGAAAACGGAGTTCACGTGCATCTTCTATGATGTTTTTGATGTTGGAGGTTATGTCGGTTCTTCTATTTTGGAGGTTTCACTCCTCTATTTCTTAGGCATACCTCCCCTACCTCTTCTTACTATAATCACTCGTTGTTGGATGCTACTCGTCGTCATCTGTCCAACAAGCTTGAGTTTGCTCAATTCGGAGCTCATATGCAGAAGTTGTGGCGGTTTAGGCTTTATTGCATCCTCTATTTTCTCTATTGTGTTTGAAAGCCTCAAGCGGTAGTACTGCTCTCTAGACCAGTAGTACCACTTGTAAGCGGCAGTACCGCGGCTCTGTGCCGTGCGTATTACTGCTACTTCTGGGGATGCGCCTTTTTCGTGTCGAGTTTCGCGGTAGTAGAGCGGTAGTACCTCTTATAAGCGGTAAGAGGTACTCCCTCTCCACCCGAGCGGTAGTATCTCTTATATGCGGTGAGCGGAACTACCTCTCCACCCGAGCGGTAGTACCTCTTATAAGCAGTAAGTGGTACTACCTCTCCCCAGAGCGGTACTACCTCTCTAGCCGAACTACAGCTCGTGTATTTCTCTCTCGTTGGGTTGTTTTGACCGTGCTAAGCGGTAGTACCGCTCCTCCAAGCGGTAGTACCGCTATTACGCAACCTGAGCACATAAAGGTTGGATTCGGTAGGTCCTATAAAAGGGGGTCTTCTTGCCCATTGAACCTTATCTCTTGAGCTCGTGTTCTTCCCCCATTGTTGACCTTCTTCGAGCTTGCTAACTCTCAATCCCTCCATGGATTCTTACTAGTTTTGGGGGGAAAGGAGAGAGGAGATCCCGATCCACATTTCCACCTATCACTTTCTCTTCTATGTGAGGTGAACCCCTTGGATCTAGATCTTGGAGTTCTTGGTGTTGTCCTTCTTTTTCTTCCTCTCAGTTTCCTCCCTAGCATTAGTTGCTTTGGTGGGATTTGGGGGAGAAGGACTTGGGCACTCCGTGTGCCCTTGCCATTGCATTTGGTGCATCAGTTTGAGTTCTCCACGGTGATATGTTGCAGTTACAAGTTGAGAAGCTTAATACTCTTGGGTGCTTGGTACCCTTGAGCTTGTTCCTCTTGGGTGCTTGGGCGCCCTAGACGGTTGGTGGTGTTTGGAGCTCAATCATTGTGGTGTAAAGCTCCGAGCAAGCGTCAGGGTCTCCAATTAGGTTGTGGAGATCGCCCCGAGCAATTTGACGGGTTCTGGTGACCGCCCCCAAGGGTTTCCAAAGTGTACGGGTTTGGTGACCGCCCCCAAGGGTTGCCATTTGTACAAGTTTGGTGACCGCCCTCAAGGGTCCCTTAGTGGACTCACGACATCTTGCATTGTGCGAGGGCATGAGGAGATTACGGTGGCCCTAGTGGCTTCTTGGGGAGCATTGTGCCTCCACACCGCTCCAAACGGAGATTAGCATCCGCAAGGGTTTGAACCTCGGGATACATCTTTGTCTCCACGTACCTCGGTTATCTCTTACCCGAGCCCTTTACTTATGCACTTTACTTTGTCATAGCCATATTGTTTCTTGTCATATATCTTGCTATCACCTAGTAGTTTATAATGCTTAGCATAAGTTGTTGGTGCACATAGGTGAGCCTAGTTGTTGTAGGTTTGGTGCTTGACAAATTAACCGCTAGGTTTATTCCGCATTTGCTCAAGCCTAAACTGTAATTACTTTAAAGTGCTTATTCATCCCCCTCCTCTAGGCGACATCCACGATCTTCAATTGGTATCAGAGCCTTGTCTCTCTTTATAGGGCTTAACTGCCTAGAGAGTAAGGATGTCGACTAGGGGTTTAGGATTCTCTGACACTCTTAGTTTCGATGGCACAAATTTTGATGTTTGGGTAATTCGCATGCTTAATCTCTTTAGGGTCATGGACCCAAATTTAGAGCGAATTGTAGATATGGGTTTTTCTCCTCCAAAGAATCCCCAAAGATTATCTTTAGAGGATGTGAAAAACTCTTATCTCAATGCTCAAGCTTCTAATGTGCTTTCCGATGCTTTGAGCAATGTATTTATTTTTCAACTCATGCCTTTTCGGGATGCTCATGAGTTGTGGACAAAGCTTCAAGATAAATATGGCGTGTCCAAGTTTTGTGGGGATGATTGTTCTCCCTCCACCTCCGGTCGTGTTGCTTTCTCAACTTCTTCTACTTCACCTACGTGTGGATTGCCACCAGGTAATGATATGGTGAGTAGTGGTGTCCATTGTTATGATGATAGTGTGCTTATCATTGATGATTCCTCATTACTACCTTATTGCAATGCTCCATCTTTGGACTTCAACACTTCGAGCTCTCTAAATGTTTCACATGCTTGTGTTGATAGTCCTTGCATATCATGTATAAATTGCTTTACTAAATCTCATAATGATGTGCTTGCTATATCTTGTTGTCATGATAAAAATGCATCTATTTCCTTGAATCATTGTGCTAACAATGTAGAGGAAAGCCAACACCCCATGGAAGAAGATGTGGTCTTGAAAGGTGCGTCAAGGGATCCTACATCATCATCGATTGCGTTTTGCCTTATGGCTAAGGCTTCAAAGGTATCTCCCACTTTGAATCCCAAGATATCTTGTGATGATATTGTTGATGACAAGAGTGATGATGATGTTGATTATGATGAAGAGAATGATGATGTTGCCTCCTTACAAATTAAGGGGGAAATGATTTTTAGAGCTCTTCTTCAGAATAACACTACTCGTTCCAACTTCATGGAAATCATGTCTATTGCTATTGAGGGCAAGAAATATATTGATGAGTTGGAATCTCGTCTTGAGGAGCATGAGGTCACCATTGATAAAATGGAAGGTCATGAGCATGATTACGCTAATTAGATTGCGGACCTCTCTCAAGCTCTTGAACTTGAACAAACCACCAAGGAATCTCTTGAGGAGACTTTTGCTCTAGAATTATCTAGACTGAAGGAATCTCATGATAGAGCTCTTGAGGTGGCCAATGTTTTTGAAACCAAAAATGCTAAGCTTGAAGTTGCTCATGCTAGACTCCTTGAGGATTTTGAGCACCTCAAAAATGTCTTAAGGGTCATCAAGGGTGAGCTCATCAAACTCACCGAGTCTCATGCACAACTTAAAGCCTCATATTCAAAAGAGCTTGTAAAGTTGCCTTCTCCTCTTGCTATTATTGATGAGTCTTGTGCTACTAACTCTATTACATGTGAAGCATCCATTTTGAAGGAGAATGTTGAGCTAGGGGTTCAACTTGAGTTGCTATTTAGCAAATATGGGAAATTGGAAGAAAGTCATGAAAAGCTCTCAAACTCTCATGATGATCTTCTAGTATCCCATAATGTGCTAAAGATGGCTCATGAGGCCATGCTTGCCAAGGTAACATCTTGTCGGAGATATTGACCATGGGTACCCTCGGCGCCTACCCTTGGTATTTTAAGACAAATAACAGCCGCTTGGTCTACTACGGCCGTCTGCTCCTCGAGCCGCCTCCTAGGGTAGCCCGCCCTAGGAGCCGGCTGCCAGCAGGCGGCAGGGACCCAACAGGCAGCAACACCAACACCACCAGCCAGCAGACGGCCCCGCACTCCTCCCTCGGGGAACACGCTGAGGAGGGTCCCAGCGTGGCGGGGGTATGGCTAAAGGAAAACATGTCCTTAGAAGATCTATAAGGACGTGGCTACAGTGACCATGTACTTTGGGAATATCTCCTAAGTGGCGGGTCGCTGTAGCCACGAGGCTCGTGACCAAGCAGCGGTCAGAGGAGGCCACGATCCCACTACCCGCAAACGGCGGGGCCAGCAGGCAGCTGGCCCCATCGGTCAACGTGCAAGCTCACGAACAAACCGCCTCTAGCAGGCGGCCAGGGGAGATGGCCGTCTGGTAGCAGACGGCGAACCCCACCCTATAAGTCCGAGCCTCGTCAAGATGACAGGACGGGACGAGGCAGCAGCGTACGGTGAGGGACGATGGCACTATAGCCATCTCCTTCCCGACGAGGCTATCGTCAGCAAAGGCATCCCCACAGTGAAAGACAATCATGAGGGGCCCACAGGCGGCGGGCCCTAGCAGACAGGCGGCGAGGCCGGCGCCAGAAGACACTGACGGTTGGGGGCCACGCCGTCGAATTCACCATTGTACCCCTGGGGGGTAGGCCTATATAAACCCCCCAGGGTCCTCCATGAAGGGGGGCTGGAAGGTTAGATATTAGTAGATCACAAGACAAAAAAAACCTAGATAGAGCGAAGAGGTGAGCTAGCCTTGTTCATCTTCTTCCTTTAGACATCACAACTCAAGGAGCAACCTTGTAGCTACTCTAGTGCTATCAGTCATGACGCGGAGCCCCCGCAGAGCAGGACTAGGGGTGTTATCTCCTCGGAGAGCCACGAACCTGGGTAAGATTCGTAGGCGTCCTAAGTTTCGCTTTATCCCGCTTCCCGAGCCCGGCGACGTTCTTTTGACCCCATGCATGATAAGCCATCCCTTGGCATATGTCGTCCCAAAACCCCGACATTTGGCGCCCACCGTGGGGCTAGGTGCACCGTCGTCCGGGGACATGTTCTGGACGGGAACCTTGTTCCTTCCTAGCGAGAGTAGCCAGCCCGGCACGCCCGCTGGCGTGGAAACCAGGATGCTTCGCAGCACTGAGGCTGCATGCGCCGTGAGCGGGCTCGCCGATCTGCTCGGCGCCGCCTGCATCCTCGACGAACCCTCTCCGACGGCCGAGCCAGTGGCGCCGGAGAGCCTCCTCGACAAGCTTCACCTCGTCGACGAGCGTGCCTCTGACGTGGAGTCAGTGGGCTTTTCTGACCCGCCAGTGGACATGATTGTCGACCCCGACGCGGGGCCGGACGACTCCTTCCCCGAGCATGTGGAGATCGTCAACGAACCTCTTCCCGTTCTTCCAATCCGCGGCACCATCAGCATCGTCACGGAGGTGCTCGTCACCGACCACGGCGAACCATCGTGCAGAACGGGTCCAGACCCGCTCGAGGCCGCTCTGCAGCACCTCGCCGCCCATGTCGCGGCGGGGGCAGACGGCACGGAGTTGGAGGTGCTCCGCGAGTCGCTCCTCGACAGCGCCAACAAGTTGGCTGCCTCCCGACGCCTCACAAAAGCTTACCGCCGCGAAATGGACCGCGCCATTTGTGGCACGTCGGCTGCTGGCGAGCCTAGCCGAGCCGGCGCTGTCCGCGATCGCGGTGGGCTGCTAGCAGACATGCTGGGGGGCCCGCGGCCTGTGTACCTCACTCCGTCGGAAAACCTAAGGGCTGCCCAGGCGGCAGTCGATGAGATGGGCCACCTAGAGGGAGACAAACTCCGTTGCGTGACCCAGCGCGCCCGCCAGCTCCTCGACGCTGCTGCTACGCAGCAGGAGGCCCGTCGCCGGGCATCAGAGGTGGCTGCACACGCCGACAACCGCCCTCTTTGGCGGGAGCAAGGAGCCACGTCCCGCTCTCCAACAGTCGGTGCCACCAACCGGCGAGACTCAGAGCCCGCTGCCAGCCGCAGCCGGCAGACGCGCTTCACCATCGAGCGTGACGAAGACGGCCGCCCAAGGGCCGTAGAACGACGAGGGGAGCAGCCGCCTCCTCCCAGGCAGGAGAGGCGCGTGTCTCCTCCACCTATTGACCACCCCTCTCTGGCAGGCCGCCTGGGCCGCCGCGAGGGGGTTGGGGAAAACGACGCCCGCCACCGCCTGGACCGTCTGGCTCGCTCCCAGGCGGTTGAAGAAGAAGATGACCTCGGTCCTGCCTGCTTCGGCCCTCGCATCCGCAACAAGCCTTTTCCCATGGGCTTCTCGCTCCACAGAGACACCTCCAAGTACAACGGATCAGTGAAACCAGAGGACTAGCTGGTGGACTACTCCACGGCTGTCAGCATAGCCACCGGCAACAGGCGTGTTGCGGTGAAGTACGTGCCCCTCATGCTCCAGGGCATGGCTCGGACGTGGCTGAACAGCCTCAAGCCCAAAAGCGTCAACGGCTGGCTAGACTTCACCGACACATTCACTCGCAACTTCACCAGCACCTACAAGCGCCCTCCCAAGCCCCGTCAGCTCTCCTTGTGTGTCCAAGGCCCGGACGAGTCAGCCCGAGACTATCTGACGCGTTGGGCAGAGCTGCGAAACTCCTGTGAGGGAGTGCATCAGGTACAAGCCATCGAGTATTTCACTGCCGGATGCAGAGAAGGCACCTTGCTCAAACACTGGCTCCTGTGCGACGAGCCGGCCACACTGGATGAGCTGCTGAGCATAGCAGACAAGTACGCCACCGCTGACTCCTCCATGAAGACCGAGCTGCAAGTGGATGCTTCCGGCAAGATGACCCCACCAACTTCCAAGACACCGGCAGGAGAATCTAGCCGGCGCCAGCAGACCAACGACCAGAAGCGCAAGGCCCCCCCACCGGCTGCCAACAGCCGGCTGGTGGCAGTGGTCAACGGACAGTAGCCAGAAGCTCAAGCAGGGCCCAAGCGCCAGAAGGGCGGCAAACCGGTGTGGCAGCTGGCCTTCTCTTTTGATCAAGCCTTGGACGCCCCCTGCAAGTTCCACAGCGGCGCGAAGCCCTCCAACCAAACCACACGGAAGTGCCACTGGCTCACGAGGATTGCGAGGGGAGAAGCTCTGCCCCCGCCGCCTGCTGGACAGCCGGCTCTGCCTCCTAATCCGCCGGATGCTTGTCCTGGCGGCCAGATCCAGGACAAATTCCCAGAAGAAAATGGAGCCTATGTTGTCTTCACCAGCCAGACAAACGATAGGCACAGCCGGTGCCAGCAGCGCAGAGAAGTCAACATCGTTGCCGTCAAAAGCCCAGAGTTCATGCACTGGTCTGAAAGGCCTGTCAGCTGGAGTCGGGAGTATCACCCGGCTGTCATGCCATCTCCAGGGGCCTATGCCTTGGTCCTGGACGCTACCCTCTCCACTGACAGGCGGGCCTGCCGTTTCTCCCGAGCTCTAGTAGACGGCGGCAGCAGCATCAACATCATGTATCGAGACACCATGGAGAAGTTGGGCATCAAAGAAAAGCAGCTTCAGCCTACCAGGACCGTGTTGCATGGCATTGTGCCGGGACTCTCTTGTTCACCAATCGGCAAGGCCAGGGTCAATGTCCTTTTTTGGTGACAAGATGCACTTCCGGAGGGAGCCGGTCTGGTTTGAAGTGGTGAATCTGGAAAGCCCCTATCACGTGATCTTGGGCCGGCCCGCTCTTGCAAAGTTCATGGCAGTCCCCCATTATGCCTACCTCAAGATGAAGATGCCTGGTCCCAAGGGAATAATCACAATAACCGGGGACTACGAGAAGTCCATTGCATGCGCAACAGCCAACAGTCATCTGGCAGAAACCCTTGTTGTGGCTGAGGAAAAGCGCCGTTTGGAGCGGCTGGTGGCAATGGCTGGCAAGCAGCCGGCCATACCAGCCGATCCCAAGGAACCGGAGCCGCAAGGCTCGTTCCAGTTCTCCAAGGACACAAAGAAGATTGCCTTGGACCCGTCTCACCCGGAGCGATTTGATGTCATAGGGTCAAGCCTAGACAGCAAATAGGAAAGCGAGCTCGTCGATTTCCTCCGTGACAATCGGGACATCTTTGCATGGTCCCCCAAGGACATGCCTGGTGTCCCGATGGAATTCGCCGAGCACAAGCTACACGTAAGAGAAGATGCGAAACCTGTCAGGTAGCCGTTGCGCCGCCTGTCAGAAGAGAAGAGAAGAGTTGTTGGGGAGGAGGTCGCTGATGGGCCTCTAACCCCTCGTTGGTTACCCCAAGTGGAAGGTGTGAGATGCAGTGTTGTGGAAGTTTTTCCCTTAGCAAAGATGCCAAGGATCGAATCCCCAGAGACTCCTAGGTTCAACAAGTAGGTGTCAACTGCTAACGGCGCCAGATATTAGCAATCAACGTGGACCTGCACACAGATACAAATAACTTTGCTCCCAACGAGTACAGAGAGGTTGTCAATCCCTCCGGCCTTGTAGTTCACAAAGGATTAAACGCAAATGATAATAGTGATAGATAATGTTTGCAATAGTAAATAATAGCGAAAAGTAAATAGCGGATGTGATCAATGATGGTAATATGGACCGGAGTCTCATGATGTTCACTAGTGATGTCTCTCTCCCAAAAGACGATAAAACAGCTATGTGAGGTAAACGAATTACAGCTGGGCAATTGACAGGACCACGAACGCAAACCAATGCTGACTACATTGCAAGAAAGGTTGAGGTTCAAAGCATGGGCGGTACGCCAAAGTAAGTAGACCGAAATCCATCAATATCTACTACTAATCATCCACCTTGAGATATCTATCCAGAACATCTCGCTAGTATTAAGTTGCGAGCCCCACCCATAGTGTAAACTCAAAGCAACAGACAACTGCATTAAAAGAACTTTGCGTAAAGTAAACAATCCTTGCACCCGCGGGCACAAGCACCGTTGTTTTCCCCCTTGTGGCAACAACACATCCCCTAGACTCATGTTTCTGTCACTCAAGCTAGTCATCGAGGGGCATGAACCCACAATCAAGCATAACGTTCCCTCTTGGAGTCACTACGTATTACTTGGCCAAAGCAATAAATAACAACGGAGAACATGCAAGAATTACTTATGAACATAAATATAAAAGAGGTAGATCAAATATATTACTCAATCACAATCTGAACATAATCTCATAATCCATCGGATCCCAGCAAACTCATCATAGCAACAACATAAGGATTACATATGTGCCTCGATCATGTAGGGCAGCTCACGAGGACTAATTAGTGAAGCACAAGAACGGGAGGAGAACATCACATAGCTACTGGTCATGGACTCATGGTCCAAGGGAGACTACTCACAACTCATCCGGGAGGCGTCCATGGTGGTGGAGAGGCTCCCGATGGTGATCCTCCCCTCCGGCAGGGTGCCGGGAAGAGTTCTCCTGGTGCTCCCGATCTTGGAAGCGGCGGCGGCGGCAGAACAGAGATGAGATCGCGAAAAAGAGTTCCCGTCCCGAGGGTTTCGATGGACGCTCTAAATATATGCCAAAGGGGGACACCAGACGGGGCTCGGGGGGCCCAGGCGCCCCCCCGGCACGGCCCAGGGGGGCTGGCGCGCCGCCAGGCGCCTGGGGCCCTGGTGCCCC
>LR738710.1:771649057-771735675 GCA_902687465.1 Secale cereale
GGCTATCCTTCGGGCGCAAGGTAGGTTCTGGAACGCTGATTTTTTATATAATTTTTCTGGATTTTTCCTGACAGTTCTCGTAATGTGAAAACCTGAAATACAAAAACAGTTGAAAACAGAAACTGGCACTTGGGTGCACTGGATTAGTAGGTTAGTCCAAATATGATCAAAAGTGTATGGAAGTGTATAAATATCATAGCAATATCACCCAAAAGTGGCATGGAGCAAGCAGAAATTATAGATACGTTTTGGACGTATCAGTCGCCCGCTTGCTAGCAGCCGGCTTCATCATGGAAGTCTTTTATCCCGATTGGCTAGAAAATCCAGTCCTGGTGCTGAAAAAGAACAATAAATGGCGCATGTGCATTGATTACACCAGCCTGAACAAAGCCTGCCCTAAAGATCCGTTTGCTCTGCCACGAATAGATCAAGTGATTGACTCCACAGCCGGATGCGAGCTGCTGTCTTTCCTTGATGCTTATTCGGGGTACCACCAAATCAAGCTTGATCCAGCTGACCGTCTGAAGACTGCCTTCCTCAAGCCGTTTTGGGCCTTCTGCTACCTGACCATGACGTTCGGCTTGAGAAATGCCGGTGCCACCTTTCAGCGTTGCATGCAAAAGTGTCTCCTCGAGCAGCTTGGCAGGAACGCCCACGTTTACGTGGACGACATCGTGGTGAAGACGGAGAAGAGAGGAACCCTTTTGGAGGATCTCCAAGAAACATTTGAGAATCTGCGCCGCTTTCGGATTAAGCTAAACCTGGAGAAATGCGTCTTCGGGGTACCAGCAGGCCAGCTCCTTGGCTTCCTAGTATCCGAACGCGGCATTGAGTGCAACCCCACAAAGATCAAGGCCATTAAGAGGATGGAACGACCGACCCGTGTGCGAGATGTCCAGAGATTCACGGGGTGCCTGACATCTCTCAGCCGCTTCATCAGCCGGCTGGGAGAAAAGGCACTTCCCCTGTACCAACTCATAAAGAAAACCACTTGCTTCGAGTGGAACGACCAGGCGGACAAAGCCTTCCAGCAGCTCAAGCGACTGCTGTCCACCCCGCCCGTCCTGGCGGCGCCAACAGACAAGGAACCCATGTTCCTTTACATAGCCGCCACCAGCCGGTTGGTCAGCACTGTCATTGTGGTTGAGCGCCCAGAAGACGGTAGAGCCTTGCCCGTCCAGAGGCCCGTCTACTACTTGAGCGAAGTGCTATCAGCGTCCAAGCAGAACTACCCCCATTACCAGAAGATGTGTTACGGCGTGTACTTCACCGCCAAGAAACTCAAGCAGTACTTCTAGGAGCATTCTGTCATGGTCGTCTGCACGGCCCCGCTTGCTGAAATCATGGGGAACAGAGATGCCTCAGGAAGAGTGGCCAAGTGGGCCATCGAGCTGGTCCCCTTCACCATCTTCTACTAGCCGCGCACCACCATCAAGTCGCAAGCATTGGCCGACTTCCTCGCCAATTGGGCCGAAACCCATTACATGCCGCCCGTGCCAGACTCGTCCATTGGCGGATGCACTTTGACGGGTCAAAGATGCGCACTGGCCTGGGAGCCGGTGTCGTCCTCACCTCCCCCAAAGGCGATAAGCTCAAGTACACACTGCAGATCCACTACGCGGCCTCCAACAACGTGGCTGAATATGAGGCACTTATCCACGGGCTCCGGATGGCCAAGGAGATTGGCATCCGCCGAATGCTGTGCTACGGTGACTCAGACTTGGTCGTCCAGCAGTCGTCTGGGGATTGGGATGCCAAGGATGCAAATGTGGCAAGCTACCGCTTCCTTGTCCAGCAGATCAGTGGACACTTTGATGGTTGCGAGTTCCTCCATGTGCCACAAGCTGATAACATGCAAGCGGACACCTTGGCGCGAATCGGTTCCACCCGCGAAGCAATACCAGCCGGCGTATCTCTCCAATGCCTGCGCAAACCGTCTATCAAGCCTTCACAAGAGTCAGAGTCAATCTTCATACCAGCCGACCCCGGGGCAGGCGGCCTCGCGGTTTCGGCTGCTGGCCCAGAGACTGCCCCAGCAGGCGGCCACGACACTCCAACTCCAACAGACGGACCACCTACAGCTGCCCCAGCTCCTGGCCCGGGGACTGCTCCAGCAGACGGCCAGGAGACGCCGGCTCCAGCAGACGGCTCGGGGACTTCGGAGACACAGCAGGCGGCTCAGCATAGCCCTCCACCTCCCATCCCAACCACCCTGGTCTCTCTGGCCGAAGCAACTGGAGTCTCAGCGCCGTCTTGGGCACAGCCGATCCTCACATTCCTGCTCAAAGGAGAGCTGCGAGCAGAAGAAACTTCGGCACGTCAAGTTCAACGCCGAGCCTCAGCTTACACCATTGTTAACAAAGAGCTCGTCAGAAGGAGTGCGACGGGCGTCTTCCAACACTGTGTAGAGGTAACAAAAGGGTTGGCCATCCTGAAGGACATTCATCAAGGAGAGTGTGGCCACCACGCGGCCTCAAGATCTCTCGTAGCCAAAGCTTTCCGCCACGGTTTTTTCTGGCCGACTGCTTTGGACGATGCCAAAGATTTGGTGAAGAAGTGCAACGGCTGCCAACGCTTCAGCTCCAAGCAACACTTGCCAGCTTCTGGGGTCTGGATATGGTAGGACCTTTCAAGACTACGAGAGGAGGCCTAACACACTTACTTGTGGCAATAGATAAATTCACCAAGTGGATCGAAGCCAAGCCAATCAAGAAACTCAATGGCCCAACTGCTGTGACATTCATTGCAGACATCACAGTCCGGTATGGTATACCGCACAGCATCATCACCGACAACGGCACAAATTTTGCCAAAGGCGCACTTGCCCGTTTTTGTGCAACTCAGAGCATCCGGCTGGACCTAGCGTCCGTTGCCCACCCACAGTCTAACGGCCAAGTCGAGCGCGCCAACGGCCTCATTCTATGTGGCATCAAGCCCCGGCTGGTCGAACCTTTGGAGCAGTCGGCCGGCTGCTGGATCGAAGAACTGCCATCTGTCCTGTGGAGCCTCAGAACCACTCCGAACAAATCCACCGGCTTCACCCCTTTCTTCCTCGTCTACGGGGCCGAGGCCGTCATCCCAACAGACGTTGAGTTCGACTCACCTCGCGTCACCATGTACACGGAAGCAGAAGCCAAAGAAGCACGCGAAGACGGCGTGGACTTGCTGGAGGAGGCCCGGCTGGTAGCACTCAGCCGCTCCACCATCTACCAGCAGGGTCTCCGCCGCTATCACAGCCGGCGAGTGAAGCCACGTTCCTTCCACGAGGGAGACCTTGTGCTCCGGCTGATCCAGCGAACAGCCGGCCAACGCAAGCTCTCGGCTCCTTGGGAAGGACAGTTCATCGTCAGCAAGGTACTGGGCAACGATGCCTACTACCTCATCGACGCTCGGAAGCCGAGGGCGCGCAAGAGAGACGACTCAGGCAAGGAGTCAGAGTGCCCATGGGACGCAAACCTTCTTCGTCGCTTTTATAGCTGAAAGACAGTATGTGTCATGCTATCTAAAGTTATTTTGAGAATCAGTGGGAACCCCGAGGAGTTCTCGGGGACTGCCCAACCCTTTATCTATATGATAAGAATTATGCCTGTGAATGTTTGTTGTTCACTCTTCTATCCGGCACCGGAGCCTACCAGACGGCCCGGGGACTGGCCGCCTGGCCCTATGTCTAGAGAATTCTCCTTAAAAAGTCAGATAAGTAATGTGATGGCATCCGAGCCCTCTCCTGTATCTAGTCACAGACTCGCAGAACGCGGCTGTCCGGCTGGCAGGAGCCAAAGGCAAGAGGCGGTGCCCACATGAAAAATGGCCAAGGATAAAAGACATAGGACCAGCCGGCCCTTAAAGCTAACAGTCGGCTGCCAAGCAGCCGGCCAGCCGGTTCTAGGCTTGGCCAAACCGTCTTCTAGAAGGCAGAATACTTGCCCACCCCGAGAACAGCCAAGTCCCTGACCCAGCCACAGAACCACAGGGTGGCTATCTGGCTGGCAGGACGGCAGTACTAAGGGTCGGCAAGGAGAATATCGCCACATGGAACTAGGACAAGGCTAATCCTAGGACTCGGCACAATTGCATATAAACGATGCAGCATTAAAAAGAATATTTACATCCAAAAGGCCTTAAGAGCCGCCTTGCAGTAATAACTTACTAAATACACCCAGCGGGTGGAATTGTTCGGATTAACCTTTACGAGTCTTACAGAAAGGCAGAAGAAACAAACGAAAATCCTAAGGAGCAGCAGGCTGGGCAGGTGGCACGACGGAGCCGGCTTCCGGGGAGGCCGCCTGGCGGGTGTCGGTCTGGCCGTCTCCTGCGGCAGGCGGGGCCGTTACCCTCGGTCCGCTTGTCGAGGACTGGTCAGGCTGGCGATTGGCCGCTGGGTCCGCCTCCTGGGAGCTGGCCTCCTTGTCGCTGCCTTCCCCTTCCTCATCACCGTCGCTGGAGGCGATCTCCTCGTCCGACTCCTCCGACGCCGCCAAGTCTAGCCCAAAGTTAGCAGGCGGCACCACATGGCCCCTGTCATCCAACTCCGGGATGAAAGAGAGGTATCGGCGTATTCGGCGAGGGCGGCTGCATGTCGGACGAGCTCCTTCTGCTCAGCAGCCAGCTCCGGCTGGGCCTCCGCGCGGAATGTCTCCAGCTATTCCAAGCTCAGGCCAGGATACCAGCTCTTGGCGAATTCCAGGGCAGTCCACGCGCCGGCCCTTGCTGCGGAGACCTTCCAGGCCTCGAAGCGCTGGCAGGCCGCCTCCAGCCAGACGGCCGTCCGGCTGGGGGTGCGAGGCATTGGCACACCTGGCCAGAGGTCGGCCAGGATCTGGGCGCCAGCGCGCTGCAGCTGGCGAAGAAGACGGCGGACTGGTACAAGACGCATCCGAATGGCGAGGAGCTTTTCGGCTGGGGTCCTCGGCGCGTTGGGTGCGATTGCCTGGCCCGCTTGGCGCTTCGCAGCACGCTCGACCTCGATGGCCTGGATGGCAGCCACGGTGTAGCCCGGGAGGAACTCTGAAAAGACTAGAACAAGGATCATAAGAAAAGCAAGATGGCTGCTGCAAACGGCGAAAACAAAAAGAGAGGGTAGGTGTCTCACCATTAACCATGTCTCCAATGGCTACATAGCCTTCTTGGAGAGCCGCCTCCTTCTCGGCCCAATTTGAGCACTCAGTCTCGAATTCGGCCCGCGGAAGGGACTCGGCGTCAGACATTTTGCCGAGCTCGGCCTTGTGAGCCGCCGCCTGGCCTGCCAGCTCCTTGGCCAGGCGATCGCGGTCTTGGGTAGCAAGGCCACATTCCTGCTCCTTTGCGGCCAGCTCCGTCTGGGCCTCACCCAGCTGGCTGCGACCGTTGGCAAGGGAGAAAGAAAAAGAACGAGGGTTAGCAGCAAGAAACATAACCTTGGAGTTCCAAGCCGCCTGCTCAACAGCCGGCTCGGAACTCGGGGACTACACCCAGTGGGTGCGGTGACGCGCCCCCGCAAGGAGAAGAGGAGGCACTCACCTCGGCTATCTGCCAGGTGATAACCCACAACCGTAAGGGATCTATTGCAGCATTTTCGATACGTAAGAGTGTCGAACCCAACGAGGAGCAGAAGGTATTGATAAGCGATTCTGAGCAAGAAATTACTGCAAGCACTGAAAGATAACTTTTTAGGGGTTTTCTTGATATAAGCGACAGGAAAGTAAAAGCAAGCAAAATAAAAGGTACTGAGAGTGACAAGTGGCCCAATCCTTTCTGAGCAAAGGAGAGGCCTAGCAACTGAACTTATAAAGGCTAAAGCGTTCCTGAGGACACACGGGAGAGGTAGTCATGTGCTTTCGCCATATCCCGTATCGGTACTATGTTATGTGTTGATAAGTGTTGAGTGGGTGGATCTATGCTAGTGCACTCTCTAGACTAAGATGAGTGCACTCTTATGATTAAACACCTTGCAAGCATCCGCAAATACAAGATAGTATTTAAGGCAAAAGCCTAACCATAGCAATACGATCGAGGATCCATTGTTCCCTTATGCTAAAGCGTGCGAACTGGGGTTCAGGTTTCTGTCACTCCGGCAACCCACCGTAAGCATTCTTTGTACACATTGTATTCTCCTAGGTCCTTAATAAGGCAAAGTGTTGAGTGTTCGACTCACACAACACCACTAGTAGAATGACAACGCAACTTAAGTATCAAACAACACATATTACTTCAACAGCATATGACTACTAACAACAAGACTTTTCCCATGTCCTCAAGAACTAAGGTGACTACTCAAAAGACATAAAAGAGATCATGATCAGTGGAGATAAATGGGTGATAAACAATCTGGACATAATAATATTTCTCCAACAAAACTCAATAGCATTCACCACAAAGTAGTAATCAACACCGATGGAGTAGAAAGGATAGGTAGTACGGGTTACAACACAAGTTGCAATTGTGAGATGAGATTTGGATGAAGATGGAGATGGTGCTGGTGTTGGGGATGATGTTGATGATGATCTCGATGATGCCCGTGACGATGGTGATGACGATGGCGACGATCTCCCCTTCCGGGAGATGATCTCCCCGGCGGAATCTGCCCGCCGGAGATGGCTTTTTCTCCTCTGTAGGTTTCCGCCACGGAGCGGCGGCGGAACTCCGTAAAAACTCTCGTTTTTAGGGTTTTCGGATAACAGAGAGTATATAGGCAAAAGGGGGCAGCCGAAGGTGGGCCAGGGGGTCCAGGCGCCCCCCGGCGCGACCAGGGGGGCGTGCCCCCAGGGCGCCTGGACGCCCTGTGGCCCCCCTCTGGTTGCCCTTTCGCGTGTCTTTGTGATTCGTCTGAAAAATACTCTCCGTCAATTTTCAGGTAATTTGGAGGTATTCTTCTTCAGCAACTCAGCGTCCACTTTTTACCGCTGAATCCTGCGTCTGCTGCTTCGGCACCGAAGAGTTGCAAACTGTGTAAAATAGGCCAAAACAACATAAGAACATCATCGTAATGTGAAATATATCAATGAATAAGGATAAATTTTGATACAAAATAGTGATGCATTTTGGACGTATCAACACCCCCAAGCTTAGACCTCGCTTGTCCCCAAGCGAATACTGAGCTCGGTAAACCTGTGCACAAGTTTAGAGAGTGAAGTGTCGATAAATAGAATACGGACAAGAAGCATCATAGTTTCTTCACCAACTCAAATATCCTCAACAGCAATCTTCAATTCATAAGGCCCTTATAAAAGAGTGGTAACACTTATACTCGGAAGTAGGGCTAAGGAAACTCATCAAATCATGGCAAACATGTCCTTTGGTCAAAGAACAACAAATAGCTTTAACTTTCGCTCTTTCTCTTATGTTTTGATGAGATTAATTGAAGCTTTTGAAAGAACATGTTATCAGGCAAGAAGTGAAAGTGTTAACACAAAGGAAGATATTTGCCTTAGCTGGGCTTGACAAACAACTTACTTATCAAACGATAATGTCAACAAGGATATGATAAGACAAATCTTAATGCAACTTTATATGAATGAATCCTTATCAACATCAAATGTCTGCTCTCTTTGAGAAATAGAAGGAAGTAGGAATAACTGACTCAATCTAAAATTAAAAGATAGGCCCTGCTCTAGGGTAGTAGGGGAAACTCATGTGCTATCCTTAAATCAAACAGAATGAAAATAAGTTTTGAGAGGTGCATGATTTGTCAACGAATGCTAATAGATAACTCAATTACTTCTCGAGCTGGACAAGTTTCGAGGAACGGCTCCCGCATGAGGACGATCACATCCTCTTAATCTCCTTTGTTTATCATTGTCTCATGAACAAAGCGTGAAGGAGGGTTTGTTTGTTGTATATTTTTTTAATGAGCCGGGCGCACTCTATGCCAGTTCCTTCTCGTATTATGGGTTTGCACATTAGACATGCAATCCCGGGGTGAAGCTTGTCCAACTCAAAAAGACCATGAATTAACTATTACTTCCTCATGAGCTAAAGCAGAGGCACAAAAATAAAAGATTTTGAACATTTAAGGATAACACATAAGTTCTGTACTTTAGGAGGTGGTAGTGGAATACCACGAATAGGAAGGTATGATGGACTCATATGGAAGGTATTGGCTTAAGGGTATGGATGCACAAGCAGAATTCCGCTTAGTACAGGGTTAGGCTAGCAAAGGTTTTGAGAGAACAGACAATTGATGATGACTAAGATGCAAAACAATATAAAGCATAAACATTGAAATAAGCATAACACATCAAGTTGTCTTCCTTGTCAGCATAACACTTCAAGCATAATAACATAAAGGTTTTGGCTATGTCGATACTTTAAGAAAATCATGCTTGTTGTTATGACCAAAGCTATGTTTGCCAAAATTAAATAAAGTTTTCACAGCCATACCTGATATAAGGTCAATACTCCCCATAAGAATCATCATGTAAGATCGATTGCGTGAAGAGAATACCGAGTGCAGCAAAGGAACCAATAGACTTCTCATTAATATTCCATCATAGACGACTCCACACTCACAGATACACTCTCCACCGAAGGAGTGATAGACCTCAATGCACACACCTATTTCATATAATAACCTCCCTAGACATGATACGACTCTACTTGACTCTAAAAGACAAAAGGTAAAGATAAAGATACCGGGCACTCCCCCAAGCTTGGAACAAGCCAAGGGAATGCCGTTACCCATGGAGATTTCACTCCTCATCCTTGTTGGCGTTGATCACGTAGTCCTCGGCGAAACGCTTCCATGGAAGGGGTTCTCCAGTCTCATATGAGAAGTTCGTCTCCTGAATCCTGCATGAAGCACCCATACCCATGCGCATAAACCTTAGTTCATACTCACAGTTCTGGCGATGTAGATCATAAATTTGCCCTTGGAGCTCTTTAATTCTTTCTTCAGATGCGGTGATGCTTTCCCACATCTCCTTCATCTCCTTCAGGAAGTAGGTCTACAGCTCGTTGATGATGTCAAAGTTAGCTTCAACACCACGCTCGATCATCTTCTTGTACTTGAAGACTTCTTGCTCCACTTCTTCCAGCCTGGCCTGGATGCTCCCCTCCTTGATAGGTCCCTTCAGATCTTCTTGATGAAGGACACCGTCCTCCATCCGAACAACCTGAGGGTGCTTCTTCACCTTAGCAAGGTAAGGGTTGATGACGTTGACGACGAACTTGTCCTTGGGGGAACTTGGAGAAGCCATGGCACCTAGATTCAGCTGAAAGATTCCCTGGCAGAAACAGATCGAAAAGAAAACACACGAAATCGCGAGATACATTGCCGGAACAACCCAGGAAAATATATAGCAAAAATTTATGCACAGAAAGGAAGGTAACAGCCTAAAGCGGGGTCGAAGACGGACTCACGGGTGTCCAGGCGCCCTGGCGGCGCGGCCAGGAGGTAGGGCGCGCCAGGGGGGCGCCTGCACCCCCTGGAGCTCGTCTCCGGCTCCACTTAGGCTCAGAATTTTACTAATTTTGCAAAAACTCATAATACGGAACTTTTATGGCGGTTCGCGATGTTTCCTTACTGTAATATATACCTTTTCTTCTGCTTCTGCTGGCGTCTGAAACAGGGCTGCAACATGTTCTTCGTGAGTTGTTGTGTATATTATATTCACATCAGCATTGACAGGGTCTCCTGCTCTGTAATGTTTAAGTCTTTGCCCATTCACAACTTGAGGTTTGGTGCCTTCAAAATTGTTAATCTTAATTGCACCAGACCGATAGAATTCTTCAATATGAAATGGCCCTTCCCACCTAGAAAGTAGGTTGCCTGGAGAAAACCTGAAACGGGATCTAAACAACAAAACTGTATCACCAACATTAAATTCACGTTTCAGAATCTTCCTATCATGCCACTTCTTTACCTTTTCCTTGAACATTTTAGCGCTCTCGTAAGCTTCACTTCTTCATTCATCTAGAGAAGTCAAGTTCATGAGACGCTTCTCACCAGCTAATTTTGGGTCAGCATTAAGCTCTCTAACAGCCCAGAAAGCTTTGTGCTTACACTCTAATGGCAAATGGCAAGCCTTGCCATACACCATCTTATAGGGGGACATGCCCATGGGGTTTTTGTAAGCAGTTCTATATGCCCACAAAGCATCTCCTAACTTATTTGACCAGTCCTTTCTATTTCTGTTTACTGTCTTCTGCAAGATCAACTTAATCTCTCTATTGGTGAGCTCAACTTGCCCACTAGTTTGAGGATGATATGGTGAAGCAATTCTATGATTGACATCGTATTTGGCTAAAGCTTTTCTAAAAGCTCTGTGCGTGAAGTGTGATCCTCCATCAGTCATGAGATACCTAGGTACACCAAACCTAGGAAAAATTACATCCTTGAGCATTTTCAAAGATGTCTTGTGATCAGCACTTTCAGTGGGGATTGCTTCAACCCACTTGGTCACATAATCAACGGCTACTAAAATGTGCGTGTACTTGTGCGAAGAAGGAAAAGGACCCATAAAATCAATACCCCAACAATCAAAAGGTTCAATCACTAGTGAGTAATTCATAGGCATCTCATTCCTTCTACTAATGTTACCAACTCTCTGACATTTATGACAGGCTAAAACATAATTTCTAGCATCCTTAAAGAGAGTAGGCCAATAAAAACCTGATTGAAGAACCTTATGTGCAGTCCTCTCACCGGCATGATGTCCTCCATAGGGACTATCATGACACCGTCTGAGAATGTCCTTCTGCTCATGTTCCGGTATGCATCTTCTCACGATCCCGTTGGGACCTTCTTTGAAAAGATGTGGGTCATCCCAAAAGTAGTGCCTCAAATCATGAAAGAACTTCTTCCTTTGCTGAAATGTTAAACCTGGAGGCAAATACTTTGCAACAATAAAATTAGCATAATCTGCATACCAAGGATCGGAAAGAGATTGTACTTTTACAACGGCAAGTTGCTCGTCTGGAAAACTATCGTTGACTGGGATGGGATCGTGCGGTATATCTTCCATCCTTGAAAGATTGTCCGCCACCGAATTGTCTTCTCCTTTCCTATCAACAATCTGCAAATCAAATTCTTGAAGAAGGAGTACCCATCTGATAAGCCTTGGCTTGGCATCCTTCTTTGTCATAAGGTACTTAATGGCAGCATGATCAGTATGAATAATAACTTTGGAATCAACAATATACTGCCTAAACTTATCACAAGCAAATACTACAGCTAAGAATTCCTTCTCAGTAGTAGCATAATTCCTTTGAGCACTATCAAGGTTTTTACTAGCATAATGTATAACATTCAATTTCTTATCAACTCTTTGTCCTAAAACAGCTCCAACAGCAAAATCACTAGCATCACACATAATCTCAAAAGGTAAATTCCAGTCAGGTGGTTGTACTATAGGAGCGGTTATTAAAGCTTTCTTAAGGACTTCAAAAGCTTCCTTACAATCCTCATCAAATACAAAAGGAACATCCTTCTGGAGAAGATTAGTGAGGGGCCTCGAGGTCTTAGAAAAGTCTTTAATAAATCTTCTATAGAAACCAGCATGACCAAGAAAACTGCGAATACCTTTGATGTCCCTTGGATAGGGCATCCTTTCAATTGCTTCGATCTTGGCCTTGTCCACCTCAATTCCCCTTTCGGAAATCTTGTGACCAAGAACAATTCCTTCGTTAACCATGAAGTGGCACTTCTCCTAGTTGAGTACCAAATTCGTCTCCTCACATCTCTGCAAAACTTTATTAAGGTTGTGGAGACAATGGTCAAAAGAAGTTCCATAGACGGAGAAATCGTCCATGAAGACTTCCATAATATCCCCACAGAAACCATGAAAGATAGCAGACATACACCTTTCAAAAGTAGCAAGGGCATTACATAAACCAAAAGGCATATGCCTGTAAGCATAAGTACCAAAGGGACAAGTAAAAGTGGTCTTCTCTTGATCAGCAGTGTTAACATGAATTTGAGAGAAGCCAGAATAACCATCGAGATAACAAAAGTGGGTATTTTTGGATAACCTTTCAAGCATTTGGTCGATGAACGGCAACGGGTAGTGATCCTTCTTGGTTGCCTTGTTCAACTTCCTGTAATCAATACACATTCTATATCCAATAATAATTCTCTGAGGTATTAGTTCATTTTTATCATTAGGAACCACAGTTGTACCTCCTTTCTTAGGAACACAATGTACCGGGCTTACCCACTTACTATCAGCTATAGGGTAGATAATACCTGCGGCTAGAAGCTTGAGAATCTCAGTTCTTACAACATCCATCATCTTCGAGTTCAACCGTCGTTGATGATCAACAACTGGTTTAGCATCAGGCTCAAGGTTGATAGTATGTTGACAGATAGATGGACTAATCCCCTTAAGGTCATCAAGGGTATAGCCAATTGCGCCTCGGTGTTTACGAAGTACTTCCAATAGTCGCTCTTCTTCATATCCTGAAAGGTTAGAATTGATAATAACAGGATATACTTTCTTTTCATCTAAATAAGCATACTTGAGCGTATCGGGAAGAGGTTTAAGATCGAACACCGGGTCTTCTTTCGGTTTTGATAAAATTCCCAAAGGTTCAACCGGAAGGTTGTGCTTCAGGATAGCAGGTTGCCTCAAGAATATTTCATCTAGTTCATTTCTTTTCTGCATATGCAAATCATTCTCGTGGTCCTCCATATATTGCTGCAAAGGATCATTAGGGGGGATAGCAATAGAGGCAATACTTTCAATAATTTTATCATCACTAGGTAAATCAGTACCACGAGGCTGCTTAGAGAACTTAGAAAAATTAAATTCATATGGCTCACCATTAAATTCAACAGAAACTTTACCTTTCTTGCAATCTATTATAGCTCCACAAGTTCTAAGAAAAGGTCTACCAAAAATAATAGGACAGAAATTGTCCCTCTCTGAACCAAGTACCAGAAAGTCGGTAAGGTATTTTACCTTTCCACATAGAACTTCAACGTCCCTCACAATTCCGATAGGAGAGATAGTTGTTCTGTTAGCAAGATGATTAGTAACATCAACTTCTTCAAGTTCACAAGGGGAAATCTCACCGATTATATCTTCATAAAGTGAATAGGGGATAGCACTTGCACTCGATCCCAAATCGCATAGCCCATAATAATTGTGATCTCCTATTTTAACAGATACCACTGGAGTACCTGAAATTGAGCCTTTATTCTTGGCTGTGACAAGGTTAGTGGAAATAGCACAAAAATTCACATCGGAATCCAAAACATCATTAGTAACAAGGTCTTTAATCAATGCAACTTGAGGATCGACCTTGATCTGGTCCTCGGGCTCATCAACTCTTCTCTCACTTTTATTTATTACGCCTGTCACAAGAGAGTGCTCCCTTATCCTTGCGGGAAAAGGAGGCTTTTCATATATAACTGCAGGCAAAATAGGCTCAGCAACATGAATATCAACAGGTAGCTCTTTAAAAGGTTCATGATGCTGGTCTCTCTTCTTTTTAAAAGAATCAACGTGAGAGGCAAAATTCTTACAGAAATCAATCACTAGATGGGAATCAAGACCAATCTTACAGCAAAAAGTATTGAAGTAATCAGTTTTCACATAGCTCTCAATATAATCATGTTCATAATTTATAGCGGGTTCAATACCTTTATCAATTTCCCAATCTTCGGTATTCCTCTGGATCCTTTCAATGAGATCCCACCTTTCTTCAACACTCTTCGTCTGAAATACCCCACTAGAGGAGGCATCCAGCATCTCCTTATCCTGACGAGGAAGCCTGGCATAAAAATTTGTAAGTATAATTTCCTTGGGGAGCTTATGAATAGGGCATTTGAGCATTAGGGACTTCAATCTCCCCCAAGCTTGAGAAATGCTTTCTCCGTCACGAGACCTAAAGTTATAGATATAGTTCTTGTCTCGATGAATTTCATGAAGAGAATAAAACTTAGTATAAAAGAGAGACATAAGCTCTTGCCAGTCAAGCAAGTGTGAGTTATCGAGAAGCCTATACCAATCTGAAGCTTTATCTATAAGTGATACGGCAAACAATTTCCTCATGACAAACTCCCTCGATACACCTGCAAGCTTAAATAATGAACATAGTTGTGACAGATATAGCAAGTGTTCACCGGGATGTCTGTCTCCTGCATAACGATTAGCCAAAACATAATCGATGATACCAGCTGGTATTTTATAGGGCACAATTTCAGTAGGAGGAGGAGCAACCACCACAGGTGTGGGGTGCCTTCCCGCAAGCAATGATCCAATAACAAGGTTGTCCATAAGGACAAAGAGCGGCAATAGCAAAAATAAAAACAGAATTATAAAAACTTCCTTACCAGTTTCACTTTACCAATAGCGCTACGCTCCCCGGCAACGGCGCCAGAAAACGGTACTTGATGACCCACAACTGTAAGGGATCTATTGCAGCGTTTTCGATAAGTAAGAGTGTCGAACCCAACGAGGAGCAGAAGGTATTGATAAGCGATTCTGAGCAAGAAATTACTGCAAGCACTGAAAGATAACTTTTTAGGGTTTTTCTTGATATAAGCGACAGGAAAGTAAAAGCAAGCAAAATAAAAGGTACTGAGAGTGACAAGTGGCCCAATCCTTTCTGAGCAAAGGAGAGGCCTAGCAACTGAACTTATAAAGGCTAAAGCGTTCCTGAGGACACACGGGAGAGGTAGTCATGTGCTTTCACCATATCCCGTATCGGTACTATGTTATGTGTTGATAAGTGTTGAGTGGGTGGATCTATGCTAGTGCACTCTCTAGACTAAGATGAGTGCACTCTTATGATTAAACACCTTGCAAGCATCCGCAAATACAAGATAGTATTTAAGGCAAAAGCCTAACCATAGCAATACGATCAAGGATCCATTGTTCCCTTATGCAAAAGCGTGCGAACTGGGGTTCAGGTTTCTGTCACTCCGGCAACCCACCGTAAGCATTCTTTGTACACAATGTATTCTCCTAGGTCCTTAATAAGGCAAAGTGTTGAGTGTTCGACTCACACAACACCACTAGTAGAATGACAACGCAACTTAAGTATCAAACAACACATATTACTTCAACAGCATATGACTACTAACAACAAGACTTTTCCCATGTCCTCAAGAACTAAGGTGACTACTCACAAGACATAAAAGAGATCATGATCAGTGGAGATAAATGGGTGATAAACAATCTGGACATAATAATATTTCTCCAACAAAACTCAATAGCATTCACCACAAAGTAGTAATCAACACCGATGGAGTAGAGAGGATAGGTAGTACGGGTTACAACACAAGTTGCAATTGTGAGATGAGATTTGGATGAAGATGGAGATGGTGCTGGTGTTGGGGATGATGTTGATGATGATCTCGATGATGCCCGTGACGATGGTGATGACGATGGCGACGATCTCCCCTTCCGGGAGATGATCTCCCCGGCGGAATCTGCCCGCCGGAGATGGCTTTTTCTCCTCTGTAGGTTTCTGCCACGGAGCGGTGGCGGAACTCCGTAAAAACTCTCGTTTTTAGGGTTTTCGGATAAAGGGGAGTATATAGGCAAAAGGGGGCAGCCTGAGGTGGGCCAGGGGGTCCAGGCGCCCCCCGGCGCGGCCAGGAGGGGGGCGCCCCCAGGGCACCTGGACGCCCTGTGGCCCCCCTCTGGTTGCCCTTTCGCGTGTCTTCGTGATTCGTCTGAAAAATACTCTCCGTCAATTTTCAGGTAATTTGGAGGTATTCTTCTTCAGCAACTCAGCATCCACTTTTTACCGCTGAATCCTACGTCTGCTGCTTCGGCACCGAAAAGTTGCAAACTATGTAAAATAGGCCAAAACAACATAAGAACATCATCGTAATGTGAAATATATCAATGAATAAGGATAAATTATGATACAAAATAGTGATGCATTTTGGACGTATCACCAGGGCAGTCTACAGTTGCGCCAGCTCCTTCCGATGCGCGTTGTAGGAGGCCACACGGAGGTTGTGGTACTCCTGCAACAAGAAGAAAGATCAGATCTGGATGTACACTTTGGAGTTCCAAGCCGCCTGCTCAGCAGCCGGCTCGGAACTCGGGGACTACACCCAGTGGGTGCGCTAACGCGCCCCCACGGAAAAAATTGAAGGAATAAAAGCAGAAATGAAACACACTTACCTGAACGGAGGACCGTGTGGCGATGAACTCCTGCATCGCCGTCTGCATGACGTTGCCCAAGGAGTTCATGCGGTCCAAGACGTCCCGCGACGCGACAATCCACGCGCCGCCTCCTTCGGATCTCCAGCTCGATGGCGCCGCGCTGGTCGCCTCGTTCTCCGGCGCGGACGAGCTGGCCCCGCCGACCTCCACCTGCTGGGGCATAGAGGCCGCCCTCGCAAGGCACCGGCGGGCTGGGCCTCGGGGGGGCGGTTGCGGGCCAACCACCAGCGCGCCCCCAACCGACGGCACCTCCGTCCCCACCGGCCGGCTGCCTTGTTCCCTAGCAGGCGGCGCGGGGGTGGTGGCGGCGTCTCCAAGATGACGCATTCGTCACCTCCATCGCTTGGAGCCGACTGCTCGTCAGCAGCCGGCGCATGGGCGGGCGGCTCCTGAGACCTTGGCGCCGGGCGGACGACGCAGCCCGCTGGCTGCTGGGGGCTCTTCCCCGCTCTCGGACGCGGGCGGCGTCTGCCTCGGCCTTCTTGGCGACTTCAGCCTTCGCCTGGGCGGCGGCATCGGCCGCCGCTCGCTCACGCTCCGCGGACTCGCGCTCCGCGCGTGCCTCGCGGGCGTTCCTCTCTGTCGCCTCCCGTAGCGCGGCAGCAGGATCCACGTGAGGGGGCACAGGGGTGGCATCTGGGCCTCCTACCACAAAGCCCGCTGGCACCCGCGAGAGGGAAAGCGGCGCGCTGCACGGACGTTACAAAGAAACAAAGAATCAAGCAAGAAAGGATCAGCTGTGAAAGAAGAATAAGACATAGAGAAGGAATGAAGGGTACTTACCCAAACACGACTGGCCTGGCCTTGGGCTTCTTCGGCATGTTTGCCCTGGCGGCCGCCTCCTGACGCCTCGTGGCAACGGTCGACAGCCGAAGCTTCTTGGGTGGGGCGCCAGTCGGCCCTGACGAAGACCGCCGTTTCCCGCCGACGGCTGTGCCAGACGGCCCCGCCTGCTGGCTGGCACAGACGGGTGCCTCCTCCATCCCCTCATCATCGTCCGGCCAGCTCTCGAGGCCGCCTTCTGGCTGGGCACCCGACAGCTGGTCCCCGCCGCCCGTCACCTCCTCCTCCTCCATAGCAACGGCGGCCCCAAGATCGGGGTCGCTCGTATCGCTCTGGGAGCGATCCGGCTCTAGGGGGCGGCCCAGTTGGTTGGAGCCCGGTGCCGGCTGGCCTGGGAAGATCTGAATCAAGTGTTAACACCAGAGGGCTACAGCAGCCGGATAAAGAAGAAAGAAAAAAGAAGGACGAAAAACTTACTGCGGGCGGTTGGTTGTTGCGGCTGTAAGGAGCCTTGCCAAAGGCCCAGTCGAAGTCGGAGACTTGGCAGCTGGAGATGTGGTTCACCAGCCGAGCCACCTCCCCGTAGGGCAGGGGCTTGGAGCAGGTCTGGCTGGGGTCCCGATGTCCGCTCATGTCGCATATGAGGTGGGGCCGGCGCTGCAGCGGCAGCACCCGGCGCTCGGCGAACGTCAGCAGCAGATCTGCAAACTCCAGGCCCACGTCGTTTCTTAGCTCCCAGAGACAGCACACGGCAATGGAGGCGCCTTCGGTCAGGGCGACGGGCCGGGTCCTCCAGGAGTCCCGAGGCTCAGCAGGCGGCCCCGGCACCCACTCCGGCAGGCAGATGAAATCTTCCTCGGGGTCGACGTTGGAGACGTAAAAATACGTCTTCTGCCACAGCTTCACTGACCCAACGAGTTTTGGCGCCGGGAAGAAGTTTCTCGCCCCGGTACGCTTCACGGTGATACATCCCTCGCACTGAGTGGGCACGCTCTGGACGGCGCTGCCCAGCTTCACATGGAAGAGCTCCGTCCAGAGCTCGATGGTGGGGAGGATGCCAAGATAAGCCTCGCAGAGGACGGTGAAGGAAGAGATGGTCGTCACCGTGTTTGGCGTGAGGTGATGCGGTTGGATGTGGAAGAAGTCGAGAAAGGAGCGGAAGAAGCCGCTCGCCGGCAGGCCGAACCCGCACTGAAAATGCAAGCGGAAGATGACCCGCTCGCCTTGTTGTGGGGCCGGCCTAATCTCCGTCACCGGCGCCAGGCGCACGGCGACCTTGTCGACCGGCGGCAGCTTCCGCGGCCGGCGGAGGACGTCTATGTGCTCTTGCAAGACATCGCTGCCGTCCCATTGGTCGTGGCGTTGGGAAGGCGCTGGACCAGCCATGGCTCGGGCGGTGGTTCGCTGTGACTGCGGTGAGGAGGAGCGAGGAAGAAGATGAAGGACGGGGGAGAGTGGGCGCGAGAGCAGCGCCAGCCCTCTCCCCCGGCCTATATATAGGCCCAGGCGACGAAGGCGAGGGGGCGGGCGTGGGCTTAACCACCCCACGTCCCGCACGACCCCCGATTTTCTTGCGCCTAATCCGCGCGCATTAAATGCACGTGGGAGGGTAATCGATTACCCCTGCCACTGTGGATCCGCGCGGGGCCCGAGGCCCTTAGTGGCGGGCCCGGCCCACTGTTATGTCCTGTCACGTGCGTGGGCTGGCAGGCCGACGCGACAGGACGGTGATGCGTGGGCGCTGCCAACGGTCCGCGGGTCTGTTCGGCTGCCCGCCAATCAGGCGGTGCCTTCCCGCCGAAGATTTCGAGACGACGATACGGCAGCCAGAGGCCGGCTCCAACAGCGCAGAGCCGGCTGTCGGCAAACGAACTCCTTTAGCAGACAAGAGACAGACGATAACCATGCCTGAGGGGAGAAGCTGCTGGAACCCCTCAGCATCTCCAGCACCCGCATCGGAGTTCCACCAGCTTCGGGGACTACTGTCGGAGATATTTACCATGGGTACCCTCGGCTCCTACCCTTGGTATTTTAAGACAAATAACAGCCGCTTGGTCTACTACGGCCGTCTGCTCCTCGAGTCACCTCCTAGGGTAGCCCGCCCTAGGAGCCGGCTGCCAGCAGGCGGCAGGGACCCAACAGGCGGCAACACCAACACCACCAGCCAGCAGACGGCCCCGCACTCCTCCCTCAGGGAACACGCTGATGAGGGTCCCAGTGTGGCGGGGGTATGGCTACAGGAAAACATGTCCTTAGAAGATCTATAAGGACGTGGCTACAGTGACCATGTACTTTGGGAATATCTCCTAAGCGACGGGTCGCTGTAGCCATGAGGCTCGTGACCAAGCAGCGGTCAGAGGAGGCCACGATCCCACTACCCGCAAACGGCGGGGCCAGCACGCGGCTGGCCCCATCGGTCAGCGTGCAAGCTCACGAACAAACCGCCTCTGGCAGGCGGCCAGGGGAGACGGCCGTCTGGTAGCAGACGGCGAACCCCACCCTAGAAGTCTGAGCCTCATCAAGATGACGGGACCGGACGAGGCGGCAGCGTACGGCGAGGGACGATGGCACTGTAGCCATCTCCTTCTCGACGAGGCTGTCGTCAGCAAAGGCATCCCCACAGTGAAAGACAATCATGAGGGGCCCGCAGGCGGCGGGCCCCAGCAGACAGGCGGCGAGGCCGGCGCCAAAAGACACTGACGGCTGGGGGGCCACGCCGTCGAATTCACCATTGTACCCCTGGGGGTAGGCCTATATAAACCCCCCAGGGTCCTCCATGAAGGGGGGCTGGAAGGTTAGATATTAGAAGATCACAAGACAAAAAACCCTAGATAGAGCGGAGAGGTGAGCTAGCCTTGTTCATCTTCTTCCTTTAGACATCACAGCTCAAGGAACAACCTTGTAGCTACTCTAGTGCTATCAGTCATGACGCGGAGCCCCCGCAGAGCAGGACTAGGGGTGTTATCTCCACGAAGAGCCCCGAACCTGGGTAAGATTCGTAGGCATCCTAAGTTTCGCTTTATCCCGCTTCCCGAGCCCGGCGACGTTCTTTTGACCCCATGCATGATAAGCCATCCGTTGGCATATGTCGTCCCAAAACCCCGACACATCTAGTGAGCCTCATGTGGATACTAGCACTACTTCTAGTCAAAATGCTATATTGCTATGTGCTAGTCCTTATAATTCATCTACTCACAATGTTGGTACATCTTGTGATGAATTGCTTTCCTTGCCTTGTTGCTACATCTTGTGATGAATTGCTTTCCTTGCCTTGTTGCTCTAACGATGAAGCTTATACTTCCTCTAGTACTTGTGTTGAGAACAACCATGTAGAGGAAATCAAAGAGCTCAAGGCCCAAGTCACTTCTTTGAAGAAAGACTTGGAAAAGTGTCATGAAGGGAAGGCAACACTCAGCAATATCTTGAGTGTGCAAAAATCCCCCAATGAAAAAGGTGGACTTGGATTCAACACCAATAAGAAGAAGAAGTCCAAGAGCAACAAGAAGAAGGGCCAAAAACAAGTCAAGAATCCGGTCAAGATCATTTGCTTCAAGTGCAAAATCGAATGACATCATGTTAGATCTTGCCCTTTGAAGAAGAAGGCCATTAGTGACAAGCAACAAGGGAAGCGGCCACAAGTTCATTCTCATGATCAACCTCAAGTTGAAGAAATGCCTCTTGCCAAGAAACCTCAAGCTAGTGCTTCTCGAGTTGGGAAATCAAGTGAGAAGAAAGTGAAGAGTAGACGTTGCTACCTATGTCGTGAGAAAGGCCACCTTGCCTCCTCATGCACTAGTGGTAACTTATCCAACCAAATTATTATTAATGATATCTATTCTCTTGAGAAGGATAAGGGTGGCAATGTGTTTGCAAGGTTTGTTGGTACTCAAAGTGGTGTCAAGCAAAGAACCATTTGGGTAGCCAAGCCTATTGTGACTAACCTCCTTGGACCCAACTTGGTTGGGGACCAACTAGCTCAAACTTGATCAATAGGTGTCTATTGAGGGCATTGGAGACTTGGCTACATTATGAGGAATTAAGGGGGTTTTCACCATTCATATTTTCTCAAGCCAAGTCATTCGGATTATCAAGTTTTTATCTTATATCCAATGTTCCTCCTTGCGGTAACTTGTACTTAAATTGCTTACATTAAAAGTTACTTGCCGCCTTGCATGTTTTGGTTTTGTTCCTTGCATGTGTTTGTATATGATGTGTCTCCAAATTGCTTTTGTGTATGTTGGTTTGCACATCATGTGCATGTGTGTCGTTCGTTGAGCCTTTGTGCATCTTGGTCATATCTTAGTTGGCTCTTGTGAGAGATTAATGGAATATCCCATTATGGGGGAGTGATGTGCTTTGTGCACTTCACAATCCTATAAAGGTGGGTACATGGGGAATACCACTTAGTATTGATATTACAAGATTGTCTAGTCGCTACATGGTATGTCTTCTCATGAGAAATTCAAATTCTAAATAGTCCATTAATTATCTCTTGTTGGATCCTTTTAATTGCCTCTTGTCTATCTTTAATTGGTATCACATTATGGGGGAGTAATATGCTATGTATATTACTAGCCTAGAAAATGTGTACATTTGAGATATTGTCACCTAGTGTTGATATTGTAGATTATCTTGTTCCTTGGTGGCATGTTAGCTCTACAAGTTCAAATTTGGTTGTGTTTGGTGTAAAGATGATGTTGGATATCCTTGCTATCTACCACCAGGAATTATTTCCAAATACTTCTTGTCTTTTGACAATGGGTACTCTCTTATGTCTGGTAGAAATTTTTGTTCATCTTTACATTGGCCTTTGGTTTTATTTGCCTTATCTCTTGCCTAGGATTGTGTCAACTCCCATTGTATTCCATACCACTTGTCGATCCTGTTATTTCCTTGAGCTTGTCTAGTGTTTGTTAGATATAGTGAAAGTGGTGATCCCATCTTGTGCTTTTTGTATTCAATTGCAAATTCTCTATAATGCACAATGCTTGGGGGAGCTATTCTATTTTTCTCAGAACACTCACCTTGTGATCCTTATCAAGTGTGTGTTGGTGGAATGCAAACGGTATCTTTTTGGTACCTTGTGCCATCATGAAACTTTGTAGAGACCTTGGTTTGTTTGGAACCATCCTCTCTTTTGGGAGTTTGATATCTTTTTTTACCATGTTTCTTCGGATATCTCATTCCTCGATGTATACATTCTGGATATCCTCCCAGTGGTGTTTTATTCTTTTGGTATCTTTTCTTCACTTGGTATATCTTTGTCTTTTGGTATCGGTTCATGAGAGTATTGAGCATGCATATTAACTTCACGTAGTATCTTTGGCATGCTTTCTTTTTGACCCAATATATAGGGGAAACTCCACCAAGTCTCAAATTGAATGAGATGTGCATGAAATTCTACTTCATATCTATATGCACATATTTATGTGGAGTTTGTCCTATGTATTGTTGGTGTTTCTAACTCTTTAGTCCCAATGAGTTTGGGTACCATTTTGTTTGTGTTGTTGTTCTAGGAACAATTGTAGTTGCATTGGATGCTCGGCTCACTCACAAGGAAGGTGGTGTCACCATGTGCTTATTGGAGTCAAGCTAGGATGCTTAATGAACTACTATCTATTGCCTTCAATTGGTTTCTTCTACATCCTTACAATGATATCTCAGTAACAAGTATCTATTCATGCATTCTTTTCTTGCATTCAACCTTGTGTAGGTTGCATCTTGGCATGATATTCATTCCATCTTGTGATACTTGTTTCCTTTCTCAAAGCATCTCAACGATGATCTCATATTGTTAGTTGTGATGTCTTTGATGGTTGTGTAGTAGGAATTCATTTATATGCAATAAGACCATATCTAGCCATGTGCTATGCTTTCAAGCAAATATCTTATTGGTATATTTATGATTTCCTTGTGGATATCTTGTTCTTTCCTTTTTTGTCACTATTTCATGTGTATATCCTTCTTTGTAGATATATATCATCATGATTTCGTCTACCTAGAATCTTATACACTTGAGAGAAGTTTCATATCTAGTTGATATCCTTTCTTTCACGTCCACCTTGTCTTTCTTATGTTATTTCTTTTGTGGCTCCGTGAAAGCTTTTGCCTTGAGTGCGTGTCTTATCTCGTTGCATCTTGATGCACTCTTGTGTGGTGAAGATTATTTTCCTCATGCTTATCTTTATGAGGCTTTTGCCATCTTAATTGGTATCCCTCGTCTTGATGAGGCTTTCATCTTCTATCTTCACCACAGGTTGTCACAAGCGTAAGTTCTTTATATGCTTATTAGTAAGCTTGTGAACCCATTTACTTGTTGTGTGTGGGAATGATAGGCCTTGCACCGTGTTGCCTCATTCTTTCAAGACTTTATTAACGCTTAATGCTCATCCATACATTAGTCTTCTCAAGTGCATTGCCTTGACTCACACACATCATTTTGGTTGAGCCCATTCTTAAGTTGCCTCTTTCACTTGTTGCTCAACCATGTGTATGCTACATGTACTAGGCTTTGTTTCCTATATGCTCACTTGCACTTGTTGTAAGTTTCTATTGATTTTGGGGGAGCTATGGTCCTATTTTGTGCACTTTGTATCCAAATACAAAAATTCTTATGTGTGCACAAATCATGGGGAGCTTCTCTAGTTTCCTTAGAACACTTCTTTGCTCATATCATAATATCCTTTATTCATGTGGCTCGTAGGATCTTTGGTCTAGTTGGTACAATTGATATCCTTTTATTGCTTGCTTAAATTGGTATCTTTTGATTGCTTGATTGCTTGTGTCTCTCTTTGTTATGTCCTTGTGGCATATATTTCTTTAGCAATCTATGTGCCTCAATATAGTTTGTGTTCCTCCAAGTATTTACCTTTGAATATGTGTACGGCATTCCACTATCTTATTGAGAAATACACAATTTATGAAGGAACACTTTTTATATTGGCCTTCTATAAGCTTTTCGCCCATTTTGGCAATCGATGCCAATGGGGGAGAAGTTTCAGAGAGTTTTGTGGAGAAGGTTTTCAGAGTCTTCTCCTTGCTTTGGTTTTGTTCCTAAGCATTTCCATCTCATTCTCCTGCATCATTGGTTGTTGCATTGCATGGTGATGCATAATTAAACTCTCTGGAAAGTGATTATCAACAATTACCAAAATGGGGGAGATTGAAAGGACATCCGGTGCCCCATGTGTGGTTTTGGTAATTGATGACATTCTCTATCGACTAATTGTTGCATTGAGTTATATTTGAAGGATTTGTCCATAGGCATGTCTTGAAGTCCATGTGCTGGTTTCAAGGAGTTTATGTGTGGACCAAGGTGCTATTAAGGAATTATCCATAGATTGGTCATGTGAGTGTTGAGCTTATTGCAAGCATGTCTTGAAGAAGAAGATGGTGTGATCATTCATGTATACCTTCAAGACATCATCCAAATGAAGAGAGCTGGAAAGATTCAAGGTTGATCAAGACTATGTACAAAGAGTTATTCAAGTTGATCAACACACAAAGCGTAGAAGATGTACCAAGTGGGATCAAGTGATCTCATGGTATGGTATGTTTCCATGGGCTTGCATCAATAGGAATAGATCATACAACCCATGGAGAGGATGACATCAAGTGGTGATCGTCATCAAGATTGTGGTATGAAAGTTCAAGTGGAGCATCACGAAGATATCTCCTTGAAGCTTGATGTCCATTGTGGTGTCAATGGACTTGTGAAGATGTGCCAAAGAGTGGCTCACCCATAGTGGAGTATGGGGGAGCAATCAACTAGTCTTCATCGAGCCAACGCAATCAAGATAGGTGGTCCAACTTGAGGGAGTCAAGATTGTCATCATCTAGCTCAAGTGGACTATGTTCAAGGCAAAGGTTTGCCCTTGATAGGTTTTATATTTTACTGGTCTCATGGTGGTAGTAGGGAGACCGGGTTATAGGATCAATTGCCATACTATCAAGGTGGGCTCTCGATGAGTAGCCTGATCGTATCAATCGTAGAGACCTCAAACCATTGCATCCTTGCATCATATTTATTGGTTCTTGTTTGGTTCTTCTCCTTGTGAGATTTGGGGCTTATGGTCATTTTCATGACAAGCTCGATTTCATCGAAAATGGAGTTCACGTGCATCTTCTATGATGTTTTCAATGTTGGACGTTATGTCGGTTCTTCTATTTTGGAGGTTTCACTCCTCTATTTCTTAGGCATACCTCCCCTACCTCTTCTTACTATATTCACTCGTTGTTGGATGCTACTCGCGTCATCTATCCAACAAGCTTGAGTTTGCTCAATTCGGAGCTCATATGCAGAAGTTGTGGCAGTTTAGGCTTTGTTGCATCCTCTATTTTCTCTATTGTGTTCTTGAAAGCCTCAAGCGGTAGTACTGCTCTCTAGACCGGTAGTACCGCTTGTAAGCGGCAGTACCGCGGCCCTGTGCCATGCGTAGTACCGCTGCTTCTGGGGATGCGCCTTTTTCGTGTCGAGTTTCACGGTAGTAGAGCGGTAGTACCTCTTATAAGCGGTAAGCGGTACTACCTCTCCACCCGAGCGGTAGTACCTCTTATATGCGGTGAGCGGTACTACCTCTCCACCCGAGCGGTAGTACCTCTTATAAGCAGTAAGCGGTACTACCTCTCCCCAGAGCGGTACTACCTCTCTGGCAAAACTATAGCTCGTGTTTTTCTCTCTCGTTGGGCTGTTTTGACCGTGCTAAGCGGTAGTACCGCTCCTCCAAGCGGTAGTACCGCTAGTACACAACCTGGGCACATAAAGGTTGGATTCGGGAGGTCCTATAAAAGGGGGTCTTCTTTCCCATTGAACCTTATCTCTTGAGCTCGTGTTCTTCCCCCATTGTTGATCTTCTTCGAGCTTGCTAACTCTCAATCCCTCCATGGATTCTTGCTAGTTTTGGGGGGAAAGTAGAGAGGAGATCTAGATCCACATTTCCACCAATCACTTTCTCCTGAATGTGAGGTGAACCCCTTGGATCTAGATCTTGGAGTTCTTGGTGTTCTCCTTCTTGTTCTTCCTCTCATTTTCCTCCCTAGCATTAGTTGCTTTGTTCGGATTTGGGGGAGAAGGACTTGGGCACTCCGTGTGCCCTTGCCAGTGCATTTGGTGCATCGGTTTGAGTTCTCCCCGGTGATAAGTGGAAGTTACAAGTTGAGAAGCTTATTACTCTTGGGTGCTTGGTACCCTTGAGCTTGTTCCTCTTGGGTGCTTGGGCGCCCTAGACGGTTGGTGGTGTTTGGAGCTCAATCACTGTGGTGTAAAGCTCCGAGGAAGCGTCAGGGTCTCCAATTAGGTTGTGGAGATCGCCCCGAGCAATTTGACGGGTTCCGGTGACCGCCCCCAAGGGTTGCCAAAGTGTACGGGTTCGGTGACCACCACCAAGGGTTGCCATTTGTACGGGTCCGGTGACCGCCCTCAAGGGTCCCTTAGTGGAATCACGACATCTTGCATTGTGCGAGGGCGTGAGGAGATTACGGTGGCCCTAGTGGCTTCTTGGGGAGCATTGTGCCTCCACCCCGCTCCAAACGAAGATTAGCATGTGCAAGGGTGTGAACTTAGGGATACATCGTTGTCTCGGCGTGCCTCGGTTATCTCTTACCCGAGCCCTTTACATATGCACTTTACTTTGTGATAGCCATATTGTTTCTTGTCATATATCTTGCTATCACCTAGTAGTTTATATTGCTTAGCATAAGTTGTTGGTGCACATAGGTGAGCCTAGTTGTTGTAGGTTTGGTGCTTGACAAATTAACTGCTAGGTTTATTCCGCATTTGTTCAAGCCTAAACCGTAATTATTTTAAAGCGCCTATTCACCCCCCCCCCCTCTAGGCGACATCCACGATCTTTCAAAGGTTAACCAAACATACACATTTCTGTTTTCTAGATGGTTATTCTGGTTTCTCTCAAATACCTGTGTCGAAAGGGGATCAAGAAAAGACCACTTTTACTTGTCCTTTTGGTACCTTTGCTTATAGACGTATGCCTTTTGGTTTATGTAATGCACCTGCTACCTTTCAAAGATGCATGATGGCTATATTCTCTGATTTTTGTGAAAAGATTGTTGAGGTGTTCATGGATGATTTATCCATTTACGGAACTTCTTTTGATGATTGCTTCAGCAACCTTGTTTGAGTTTTGCAGAGATGTGAAGACACTAACCTTGTCTTGAATTGGGAGAAGTGCCACTTTATGGTTAATGAAGGCATTGTCTTGGGACATAAAATTTCTGAAAGAGGTATTGAAGTTGACAAAGGTAAAGTTGATGCTATTGAAAAGATGCCATGCCCTAAGGACATAAAAGGTATACGAAGTTTCCTTGGTCATGCCGGATTTTATAGGAGGTTCATTAAGGACTTCTCCAAAATCTCCAGGCCTCTGACTAATCTCTTACAAAAATATATTCCTTTTGTCTTTGATGATGATTGTCTAGAAGCATTTGAATACTTAAGAAAGCATTGATCTCTGCACCTATTGTCCAGCCTCCTGACTGGAATTTACCCTTTGAGATTATGTGCGATGCTAGTGATTATGCTGTAGGAGCTGTTCTAGGGCAAAGAGTTGATAAGAAAATTGAATGTTATCCAATATGCTAGTAAAACTCTAAATAGTGCCCAGAGGAATTATGCCACCACTGAGAAAGAATTTTTAGCAGTTGTATTTGCTTGTGATAAGTTTAGACCCTATATCGTTTATTCTAAATTAACTATTCACACTGATCATGCTGCTATCAAATACCTTATGGAAAAGAAAGATGCTAAGCCTAGACTTAGTAGATGGGTTCTCTTGCTGCAAGAATTTGACTTGCATATTATTGATAGAAAGGGGCTGAGAACCCCGTAGCAGATAACTTGTCTAGGTTAGAGAATATACTTGATGACCCACAACCTATTGATGATAGCTTTCCTGATGAACAATTAGCTGTCATAAATACTTCTCGTACTGCTCCATGGTATGCTGATTATGCTAATTATATTGTTGCTAAGTTTATACCTCCTAGCTTCACATACCAGCAAAAGAAAAAATTCTTCTATGATTTGAGACATTACTTCTGGGATGACCCACATCTTTATAAAGAAGGAGTAGATGGTATTATTAGACGTTGTGTACCTGAGCATTAACAGGAATAGATCCTACGCAAATGCCACTCCGAAGCTTATGGAGGACACCTTGCGGGAGATAGAACTGCACATAAGGTATTGCAATCCGGTTTTTATTGGCCTACTCTCTTCAAGGATGCCCGTAAGTTTGTCTTATCTTGTGATGAATGTCAAAGAATTGGTAATATTAGTAGACGTCAAGAAATGCCTATGAATTATTCACTTGTTATTGAGCCATTTGATGTTTGGGCTTTGATTATATGGGACCGTTTCCTGCCTCTAATGGGTACGCACATATTTTAGTTGTTGTTGATTACGTTACTAAGTGGGTAGAAGTTATTCCAACTAGTAGTGTTGATCACAACACCTCTATTAAGATGCTCAAAGAAGTTATTTTTCCGAGGTTTGGAGTCCCTAGATATCTAATGACTGAAGGTGGTTCACACTTTATTCATGGTGCTTTCCGTAAGATGCTTGCAAAGTATGATGTCAACCATAGAATCGCATCCCCCTATCACCCACAGACTAGTGGTCAAGTAGAACTAAGTAATAGGGAGTTGAAACTAATCTTACAAAAGACAGTTAATAGGTCTAGGAAGAATTGGTCCAAGAAACTAGATGATGCATTATGGGCCTATAGAACTGCATACAAAAATCCTATGGGTATGTCTCCATATAAGATGGTGTATGGAAAAGCTTGTCACTTACCTCTTGAGCTAGAACATGAGGCATATTGGGCTATTAAAGAGCTCAATTATGATTTCAAACTTGCTGGTGAGAAGAGGCTATTTGACATTAGCTGTCTCGATGAATGGAGAACCCAGGCTTATGAGAATGCCAAATTATTTAAAGAAAAAGTTAAAATATGGCATGACAAAATGATACAAAAGCGTGAGTTTAACATAGGTGATTATGTCTTGCTATACAACTCCCGTTTAAGATTTTTTGCAAGAAAACTTCTCTCCAAGTGGGAAGGACCTTACGTTATTGAGGAGGTCTATCGTTCCGGTGCCATAAAAATCAACAACTTCGAAGGCATGAATCCGAAGGTGGTGAACGGTCAAAGAATCAAACATTATATCTCAGGTAATCCTATAAATGTTGAAACCAATATTATTGAAACCGTAACCCCGGAGGAATACATAAGGGACACTTTCCAGAATGATTCAGCCTCCGAAAAGGAAGAGGTATGTGATACGGTAAGTAAACCGACTCCAAAATAGTTTTAAAGGCGATTTTTCTCCGTTTTGGAATATTTAGAAAAATTTAAAAATAAGAAGCAGTCCGGAGGGGACACGAGGTGTCCACGAGGGTGGAGGGCGCGTCCCCCTTCCCAGGGCGCGCCCCCTGCCTCGTGGACACCCCGTGTGTCCCCCGGACTCCGTTTTCTTGTAGGTTACTCATTTTGGTCGGTAAAAATTCATTATATATACTCCCGAAGGTTTTGACCTCTATATAACGCAAAAATCCTCTGTTTTCGTTTCGAGCTGTTGTTTTTGACAGATCTAGATCATCATGGCGTCCTCCAACACCCCTAAGGACAAGTTCTTCGAGAAGGTCATCAACCCCTACCTTGCGGAGGTGTTGCACCACCCTAAAACCATGGAGTTGCATGAGGGGGTGCTGCAGATCCGTGATGTTGAGGAGCCAAGGAGGACCGGAAGTGTGGAGACAAGACTCGAAGCAATGGAGAAGCAAGTTTTTAAGTGCCAAGGTATGATGGAACGAGGACTCAACGCCAACCACATGATGATCTTGGAGATCGCCAACAACCTCAAGTTGGACTCAAGGATCTTTGGGGAAGCTATCTCCAATCTTCAAGAGAAGATCGAACACCTCCAAGCCCAGATCTATGACCCGCAAAACCAAAATTGTGAGTATGAATATAGATTCAAGAAGATGAGTTTGGCTGCAGATTTGACTATCTCGGAGACTCGATCATCCTTCTACGATGGTGAACCCATGCCTTGGAAGGTGGACAACAAGCCTACATCATCAACAACCCCATCATCACCACCCCCGAAGAAGGAGACATAATCATATGGGTATGGGCACTCCCCTTGGCAACTGCCAAGCTTGGGGGAGTGACCCCGGTATCGTATCACCATCACTCCTATCTTTACCGTTTTACTTAGTTCGATCCTTTTGGTAGTATCTTGATCTAGTAGAATAAAGTTAGCATGATCTAGTTGTGAGCTTTTGCCTTATGATCTTTACCCTTTGTAATCGAGTCCGTGAGTTATATAATAAAGATTAGTGTTGAGTCAAGGGCTTGATTTCCTCGCTTGGATCATGAGAAAAAGAAAGAAAACATAAAGAGTATCAAAGAGATCATATCGATCTTATGGGAAGTAATGACTTCACATACAAAAGTATGATAAATAAAAGTTGTTGGGGGTTGACAAACATAGTTTTGGTCATCGTTGCAATTAATAGGAAGTAATAAAAGAAGAGAGGCTTCACATACAAATATACTATATTGGACATCTTTTATGATTGGAGCACTCATTAAAGTATGACATGCTAAAGAGTTGGTGTTGGACAAGGAAGACAACATAATGGGTTATGTCTTCTTATATCCGAAATAAAGTATATTGTCATGGATCATCCAACATGTTGAGCTTGAGCTTGCCTTTCTCCCCCATGCTAGCCAAAACTCCTCGCACTAAGTAGAGATACTACTTGTGCTTCCATACATCCTTAAACCCAGTTTTGCCATGAGAGTCCACCATACCTACCTATGGATTGAGAAAGATCCTTCCAAGTAAGTTGTCATGTTGCAAACTCGCTAAAATTTGTATGATTTATTAGTGTGGGAGAAATTAGCTTTATACGATCTTGTGATATGGAAGTAATAAAAGCGACGGACTGCATAATAAAGGTCCTTATCACAAGTGGCAATATAAAGTGAAGTTCTTCTATGCTAAGACTTTGTGCATCCAACAATAAAAACACATGACAACCTCTGCTTCCCTCTATGAAGGGCCTATCTATCATTCTTGCCTTATAAGAGTCAAGGTGAATTTCACCTTTCCTTTTTACATTTTATCCTTTGGCAAGCACATTGTGTTGGAAATATCCTGACATATATACCCACTGGGATGTAAGTTTTCATGATCTATTACTGTTGACACTACCCTTGAGGTAAAAGGTTGGGAGGCAACACCATAAGCCCCTATCTTTCTCTATGTCCGATTAAAACTCCATAGACATAAGTATTGCGTGAGTGTGAAAAATTGTGAAAGACTATATGATAGTTGAGTATGTAGACTTGCTGAAAAGCTCATATATTAACTCTTTCTGATGTTAGATAAATTGCAATTGCTTCAATGACTGAGATCAAAGTTTGTTAGTTTCCAATGAAGTTTATGATTCATACTTGATATTGTGGATGAATTGTTACTTTAGCATAAGAATCATAAGACTATATTTACATAAGTTGATGTTATGAGAATGATCATGATGCCCTCATGTCCGTATTTTTTTTATCGACACCTCTATCTCTAAACTTGAGGACATATTTTTCGATATCGGTTTTCGCTTGAGGACAAGCGAGGTCTAAGCTTGGGGGAGTCGATACGTCCATTTTGCATCATGCTTATATGTTGATATTTATTGCATTATGGGTTGTTCTTACATGTTTTGTCACAATACTTATGCCTTTTCTCTCTTATTTTACAAGGTTTACATGAAGAGGGAGAATGCCGGCAGCTGGAACTCTGGGCTGGAAAAGGAGCAAACTCTGGAAACCTATTCTGCACAACTCCAAAAGCCCTGAAACTTAACAGAACGTCGTTTCAGAAAATATAAAAAATATCTGGCGAAAGAAGTCCACGAGGGGGGGCCACCGGCTGCCCACGAGGGTGGGGGCACGCCCACCTGCCTCGTGGGCCAGCCGGAAGGCCCCCGATGTCCATCTTCTCCTATATGAGGTGTTTTGACCTCGAAAAAAATAATAAGGAGGCTTTCGGGACCAGACGCCGCCGTATCGAGGCGGAAACCAATCTAGGGCTCCGGCAGAGCTGTTCTACCGGGGATACTTCCCTCCGGGAGGGGAAATCATCACCGCCGTCATCACCAACAACTCTCCCATCTTGGGGAGAGCTATCTTCATCAACCTCTTCACCAGCACCATCTCCTCTCAAACCCTAGTTCATCTCTTGTATCCAATCTTTGTACCCAAACCTCAGATTGGTACCTGTGGGTTGCTAGTAGTGTTGATTACTCCTTGTAGTTGATGCTAGTTGGTTTATTTGGTGGAAGATCATATGTTCAGATCCATTATGCATATTAATACCCCTCTGATCATGAACAATATTATGTCTTGTGAGTAGTTACTTTTGTTCCTGAGGACATGGGACAAGTCTTGCTATTAGTAGTCATGTGAATTTGGTCTTCGTTCGATATTTTGATGAGATGTATGTTGTCTCTCCTCTAATGGTGTCATGTGAACGTCGACTACATGACACTTCACCATTATTTGGGCCTAGAGGAAGGCATTGGGAAGTAATAAGTAGATGATGGGTTGCTAGAGTGACAGAAGCTTAAACCCTAGTTTATGCGTTGCTTTGTAAGGGGCTGATTTGGATCCATATGTTTCAGGCTATGGTTAGGTTTACCTTAATACTTCTTTTGTAGTTGCGGATGCTTGCATTAGAGGTTAATCATAAGTGGGAGGTTTGTCCAAGTAAGGGCAGCACCCAAGCACCGGTCCACCCACATACCAAATTATCAAAGTACCGAACGCAAATCAGACGACCGTGATGAAAACTAGCATGACGATAATTCTGATGTGTCCTCGGGAGCGCTTTACTTTATATAAGAGTTTGTACAGGCTTGTCCTTTGCTACAAAAAGTATTGGGACACCTTGTTGCACCTTATTTACTTTTACCTTTTTTTTCACTTGCTACCAATTACCTTATCACAAAACTATATGTTACCTATAATTTCAGTGCTTGCAGAAAATACCTTACTGAAAATAGGCTATCATTTCCTTCTGCTCCTCATTGGGTTCGACACTCTTACTTATCGAAAGGACTACGATAGATCCCCTACACTTGTGGGTCATCACTTCTTAACAGATTCAGTAACTTCATTTTCTGTTAGCTGAGCGTCAGTATGTCATTGAGGGTCTTTCAAGTCCCCTGTGTATTCGCACATTAAACCGGAGCATCGGCTTAGAGGTAGAATGCTAAAGGAAATCCAGCAACGAACAAAATCGACGCATGTTAAACCGTTTGCAACGAAGGCCCGAAGCTTTGAAAGTTTTGGTGCATACTTGGATCATTCCTTGGCGCTAAGCCGTTGGGGAAATGGATGGGTATTGGTAAGCCGGTGAGGACGATAAACCGGCAAAGGATTTTCGTCAGTTGGAGATGTATCTTGGTAGTAAAACCAAGTCTGATCCCAGTCCTTGGGGTGACTATGATGCTTGGCGTGAGGGAATCTGACATCTTTCCTTTTCTGGATTGACATCCCGCCAAGCTCAGTATTGGGTCCGTCTGTAAATTCTGTACGACGGTTCAAGTAGGAGAAATCCCTAAACATTTCAAATGTGGGCTCCTCTTGCAGATAAGCCTCACAAAATACTTGGAAATTGCAAACATTGGACACAGAGTTTGGTCCAATATCTTGAGGATGGAGTTGGAAGCTAGCAAGCACATCACGGATTTTTTTTTATCCGGGAGGGCTAAACCCTCGGGCCAAATGATCAACGAACACAATCACTTCTCCATCTTTAGGTTCATGAGGATTTTCTGGACCAGGGAGTCTCCAGTGGATGACACCCTTTTTAACTAAAGCACCAATCTTGACTAACCCGTTCAACTGCTTCTCAGTAACCCGGGACGAAACCCAATTGTAGGAATAAAATTGCTTGGCCATTTCAAATGAAAAGCTGAAATTACAGATAAAATGCTGGTTTATGAATCATGGTTAATAAGTATAAAGCGCCGCAAGGTCAGCAGGAGAAGATGTTGAGGCATATACACATTGTTAAACCGGAGTCAGACATTGGAAGGGTTGCAAGGATAACTGAGACGGCGGTTTAAGAGGGGACTAATGGTATCTACCGGATTATCATTTTCTAGCGTTAAACCGCCTATGCGGGTATGGAAGGTACAAATCTGAAATAACCAAGTGATGGAAAAAAAGGTTTCATAGATTGATATGGTCATTTCAGATCTACAACATGTTAATAAATCAAGGTATATTCAGACCTAGGATACAGGTACTTGATGTCTACACACGCTTCTACTCTTGTAGACTATGTTGGGCCTCCAAGCGCAGAGGTTTGTAGGACAGCAGCAATTTCCCTCAAGTGGATGACCTAAGGTTTATCGAACTCAGGGAAGTAGAGGTTGAAGATGGTCTCTCTCAAGCAACCCTGCAACTAAGATACAAGAAGTCTCTTGTGTCCCCAACACACCTAATACACTTGTTAGATGTATAGGTGCACTAGTTCGGCGAAGAGATGTTAAATGACAAGTGATATGGATGGCAAAACAAAGTAATATAAATCTGTAATAAAAAGTGCAGCAAGCAAACAAGTGGTAAACGTGAGCACAAATGGTATTGCAATGGTGGAAACGAGGCCTAGGATTCATACTTTCACTAGTGGCAACTCCCAACAACATTAACATAATCGAATCACATGATATTTCCCATAAAACATGCAATGGAGACGCACCCGGAGGTCATTCCTTCGTGGTCAAGAGAGGACGAGAATTATGTAGGGCTACAAAAGCACACCTCAAAGTTCGTAGTTCTCAATCTAAAGATTGCCCAATGTCACCGCGGCCATCCAAAGAGAGTCCCACAATCACCACAACATATCTAAAGGATAGTCAAAGACAAGCACCAAGAGACTCTCAATCTTTAATCAACACACTGTTGACGCTCAAAAGTGGCACAATCGTAAAAGTTGCTTTAATCTATGTCAAGATTACTTTAAACTTATGATTAGAAGTCACCATGAGATGGTTTTCTTTGAGAAGATCAAGATGGATATGAAAGTGGTCTAAAACGGAGTCCGGATGCAAAAGTTATGACAAGTTCAGAGATGCTCATGATGACACCAGATTAAAGAATGGCTTGACACCCAATTAAGATGACTTCGAATGGAAAAAGTTTCAACATGAAAGTTGTGCGTATCGTCGAAACGGTCGATTTTGATATAAAAATCGTCCCAATCCGAGTTCGTATACAAAAGTTACAGCCATCCGAACACAGCCCTGTCACAGAGCCAAAAGTGGCGCGCCCCACCAGCCACGTGTCTGATGGGTAGCGCGAATAACAGCCTGTATTGCGTGACCGTTTTGGCCTAGAAGATGGCTTGAAATCGAAAAACGTTCAACATGAAAGTTGTTCGTCTCGTCGAAACGGTCAAGATTGCTTTTGGGCTCTTTTCCATCCGAGGTCGTTTACCACCTCAAACATTACCCGCAAGGTACAGCCAGTTTAAACCGAACAGTTTTGGAAAGTTCGGACAAAACCAATCCGAATTTGGCTAGGGTTTTGGACGTGAATCCAAGCCTTTTCCTTGCACGGGAAGTCCAGCCGCCTCTTATATACCTAAGGGGTGACGGCCGATTGAACAACACACAATCGAACAAACACATCTACTACTTTTTCGTGTTCATCTGTCCCCTACCCTTATATCTTCTTCCTCGTTCTTCGTTCGTTCTTCTTCATTGTAGGGCGGCGAACCTCGAGGTCCTAGGGGCGACCAGGTCGACCTAGGGCATCCCATAGCCGCCGCGAGCCCTGACGGGGCCCCTCCCGGGCAAGCGGGGCTTCGGGTCTACAAAAGCGCCCGCCGGATTGTCTTGCGTATCGCGCTTCCGGCGGGTCTCCTTCGACGTGAGCTGCGGTGCATCACCCCCGGCGTCGAGGGTACACGGTGACATGTTCGTGTGCGAACACATTTTTTGGCGACTCCGCTGGGGACGAAGCTTTGAACGGTCTCCGGCCCGTTCTTGCTACGAAGAGATCGTCATCTAGGGTTTGCAATCTACAAAGGTAATATGAATACCCAATTCACATATGTAGATGCAAATAATACATATGTTGTTGCTAGATCATCTAATGAGCATAATGTATCGGCTAGCCCTAGCTTTATCAATCATGCATCTAATTATGTGCAAGGGCCGATGCAACAAAATCTCCATGATTCTACTTCATATAATTTTAGCAACATGCAACATATGTATCCCAACTCCCATGCATCGGCAACCCCACAAATGCATATGCCGATGAACAACATGTTGAGTTCGGTTAATCAAGTTGAAACACCCCATGTAGGATCTTTCAATGGCATGCAACATAGTGTTTCATCTTTTTATTCACCGGCAACTAATTTGCAACATGTTAATCCAAACATGCTGGTGGATAGGGGAATTGGCCATGCTACTACTAGTTATTCGGCCAATTACCCTCAAACATCATATGCTACACCTCATGCTACTAGTTTTTTGGCACCATACGCAACTGTTGATGTCCATAATTCGGCTCCGCACCTTAATGGTCATGGCCGAATAAGTGAAACTTCTGCAGGAGCACAAATGCCTTCACCTACTACCGTGGCATATCATGTCCCCCCTACACAATTACAGAATTTCGGCAACATCTCATTGCCGAAAGAGTCTAAAAGCATTGGGGGGCAACCATATCCAGACTGGGTAATTGAGAACAAGCTTACATTCTCTTGGGATTTGTACAACTCTATTCGCCAAGAACTAATAGAAGGTGGGAAGCCTCATGATTTTGCTGCTGTAAAAGCTAGAGTTGTGCAAATGATGCAGTTGCCCAGTGTTGTACCATCCAGTATACCACCTAAACAATCGCAAAGTTTCGGCACCTCATTGCCGAAAGAGTCTCAAAGTATTGGGGGCAATCTCATGACGAGTGGATGGAAATTGAGATGAAAAAGTTTAAAGCTCGCCAAGCTGAGATGTGGGCTAAACTTAGACGAGAGCGAGAAGCCTTGCAAATTCAAAAAGATAAAGTTGTTGATTCAGGTAACAAAGAAAATTCGGTTATTAGAAGAGCCGAATCAAGTAGTATATATTCTGAGTTCATCAAATCCAAAGAGGCAAGCATTATTGAGAAAGGGCATGGAAAGCATAGCAAAACAGTCATACTTGATTTTTCCGAAGTCAATGGAACCTACTTCCTGCCCTATGAGTTCCGTGCCATAGAAATTGACAAGCCTCAAGGACAAGAACAAGTAGTCGAACAAAGTTCGGCTGACATGGATCTTCAAAGCAATGATGCATGGAATCAAGAAAAAGATGATGAAAAGGTGTTGGGGAGCCATCCAAAGACGGAGCAAGATGTTCTTCAAGTGACACCACCATCATGTTCTCCCAACATATTTGAAGAGGTATGCATGGAGAGTAATTTACCTATTTTCAGATTTGGTCGTGACTTCATTATTGATGCATCTATAAGAAATATTCTCATAAGTAATTTTGAAAGACCAATGAAGAAGGGTAATTTACTTGTTAGCAATAAACTTGTTATGGAACATATCGGTCAACCCATTACGCCATTTATAAAGACCGATATTGACTTATTATTACAGCCAAAGCTTTCCCCGTTGCTTTATGTAAAGTTCATATCTAGTTGGGTAGCTTTGCTTATTTCGTACTTGGCTTGCACTTGGTCTCAACTGAGACATGTATGTTCTAAATATCTTTGTTATAGAAATTTAAAGCCAAGGTTGAATTCTATTGAGAAAACTGATGCTAATATAATATCTTATCCAAAGACATCGGAGATAGAGTGGAAAACACAATGCATAGCCGAATGGGGAGATTACAAATCTGAACCATTCGTTTGCTTATCTCCAAAGCCATTCAAACAGCAAGATCAGCTAGAGAATAAAAAGTTTACCTTCAATTCAAGCATGTGTGATCAAATATTTGATTTGTTGCTGAAAAATAATTACATAAGAACTCTTGATCACCATGTCAATCTATCAATTCAAGGACGAATGTATTGTAGGTTGCATCATTCGTTCAAACATAATTTTAAGGATTGCAATATGTTTCGTCAAATAGTTAAATCGGTCATTGAAAAAGGACGATTGAAATTTGCTGAAACACCAAGAGATGACCAGTCTATTCTGATTGGTCCCGATGGCAGAAAGTTTTTGCATCGACTGCTTCAAGCCGATCCATTTAAAGAAAAGATAAAAACTGCAGGTGATGGGATCAAGCTTTCAAGTAAAGAAGTTGTTGAAGAGCATAATGAACATAATCTTGAGGGCGAGAATTCCATCGAAGCTACAACGAAGACGCCAAGGACTGGGGGGCAAAAAGCAAATTCAATGATCGATGAAAGCAAACCAAAAGAAAGCAAAGGCCAAAATAAGCGCAAGTGTAACAGATCAAAAATCACTTTCGCTGAACTATTGGATAAGTATCAAAAGAAGAGTGAAGAGAAGAATGCTTATCGGCCAAATCATACAAACAAATCAAGATCACCCCCAAGGTGCAAGTATGAGGATCGGTATTGGAAAAGTGACAATTTTTATGCAACATATTCATATCATTATTTTGGGCTGCCAATGCCAATGCCGTGGATGCCTCCCTATGCTCAAGTAGATCCATATCCATCATGGGACAGGTATGATACAAGGGCGCATTCTCCATCTTATTTTAGACCATCTCACCAATATTATGCAGCTCCGAGAAGATCAACATTTGAACAATCACATGTTAAAGACCGTTTCGATCATAAGGAATAGGTCCGGAGCTCAAGGGAGAAGAAAAAGGTGGTCAAGCAAGTTTACCGTGTTAAAAGAGATGGTCGTAAGAGTGCAACTTCAGATTTGATCTCAAATGAAAAAGAGCCAATTAAAGTGTTGACATTGGCTACTAAAGGCAATGAGATGAAGCAACCAATTATTGACAGTCAAAGTGGCCAATCTGAAGAAAAGAAGTTGAGAGTGCACAAGGCCAAAAAAGGATTGCCATTGGCCAAGACAAAATCGCAGCCGGGGTGCCCACTCGGCTTATCATATTGGCAAAAGAAGAAATTACAAAAACTTAGTGCACAAGAACTTGAAGAAAGAAACATGGCATGGGTTCCCAAAGGAAGTGATCAAAATAAGAATTATGTGCAAGCTTCCATTACAAGAAGTGCGGCAAAGGTGAAGAAGGAAAAGAGTGAAAACTATGAAGGACGAAGCCGAAGGTTTCAGCATCTTCGGTCTACACATTATCCATATTCTTCAACTATGCCATTAACGCCCATGTCATGGAATTCGTCATCAGGTATGATTGGTAACCCTCAATGGGCTTATTTTAATCCATGGATGCCATATAATTTCTTACATCATGAAAGGGTATTACCTAGTCACTATACATTTGATTAGTTACAAGTTTGTTGTTGATCCAAAGGGCCGAAATACTTAGTTTGTCATTTCATTTATTTGTTTCGGCTATATGTTCTTTGAATGAAGTTTACATGGTAATGGCCGTTATTTATCTATCGTCCTAAGAATATGTCAATGCATGGCCGGTGTAGTATTCTAGCATCGTCCTTAGTTCGAATGGAGAGCGAGACAAGGTGCTATACATCTTGAGGCTTTCGGTGATTCGTTATGAGTAGTGCAAAAAATATACAAGGGTTATCAATGTTTTGACGAATCACTTATAGTTTATCTTGAGATATGTCTAGATGCAAAATTTACCTTGGGTTGCTTTAAAATTGTTCTTATATTTAGACATGACAATTCAAAAGAGTTGGCACAGCAAGCATCCGGCTACTACGTTAATCATGGTGTATTGTATTTCTCTCAATAGCCGATGCTTCGTCTCGTCAACATAGGTAAGGCCGAACCAAAGTTCATAGCTTCGGCCACTAATGAATTTTGATCCAGGTGATAGTAAGGATTGGAGAGAGTTTATTGTTGATTATCTACAAAATCCTAGCAAAAGGGGGAACAATATGGTTCGGAGGATGACCTTGAGATACATATCTATGGAACTTTATCATCGGATTCTTAATGAAGTTGAGAAGGTTTCGCCCAAGTTTGCATCAAGGGTTCAAGAACAATAATGGCCGATATATAATTATCGTCCTAAGCATATAAATGGCCGATGGGGTGTTGACATCGTCCTTAGAACTAACATGGTACAAATTATTTTTCGGCACGCTTGCTTTGCCGAAAAACAGGGGGGCATGTGTTGACGCTCAAAAGTGGCACAATCGTAAAAGTTGCTTTAATCTATGTCAAGATTACTTTAAACTTATGATTAGAAGTCACCATGAGATGGTTTTCTTTGAGAAGATCAAGATGGATATGAAAGTGGTCTAAAACGGAGTCCGGATGCAAAAGTTATGACAAGTTCAGAGATGCTCATGATGACATCAGATTAAAGAATGGCTTGAAACCCAATTAAGATGACTTCGAATGGAAAAAGTTTCAACATGAAAGTTGTGTGTCTCGTCAAAACGGTCGATTTTGATATAAAAATCGTCCCAATCCGAGTTCGTATACAAAAGTTACAGCCATCCGAACACAGCCCTGTCACAGAGCCAAAAGTGGCGCGCCCCACCAGCCACGTGTCTGATGGGTAGCGCGAATAACAGCCTGTATTGCGTGACCGTTTTGGCCTAGAAGATGGCTTGAAATCGAAAAACGTTCAACATGAAAGTTGTTCGTCTCGTCGAAACGGTCAAGATTGCTTTTGGGCTCTTTTCCATCCGAGGTCGTTTACCACCTCAAACATTACCCGCAAGGTACAGCCAGTTTAAACCGAACAGTTTTGGAAAGTTCGGACAAAACCAATCCGAATTTGGCTAGGGTTTTGGATGTGAATCCAAGCCTTTTCCTTGCACGGGAAGTCCAGCCGCCTCTTATATACCTAAGGGGTGACGGCCGATTGAACAACACACAATCGAACAAACACATCTACTACTTTTTCGTGTTCATCTATCCCCTACCCTTATATCTTCTTCCTCGTTCTTCGTTCGTTCTTCTTCATTGTAGGGCGGCGAACCTCGAGGTCCTAGGGGCGATCAGGTCGACCTAGGGCATCCCATAGCCGCCGCGCGCCCTGACGGGGTCCCTCCCGGGCAAGCGGGGTTTCGAGTCTACAAAAGCGCCCGCCGGATTGTCTTGCGTATCGCGCTTCCGGCGGGTCTCCTTCGACGTGAGCTGCGGTGCATCACCCCCGGCGTCGAGGGTACACGGTGACGTGTTCGTGTGTCAACACACACAAGAGAGGAAATCACTCATGAAAATATTTTTCTAATCCATGTCCAATAGACCGCTGTCACCTTGGTCTCGGGGATTATACTAGATAAAGACAAGTGAGTACATCAATCCAATACATAGAGGAAGGGGAAACATCATGGGATCACCCTAGATTAACATAGCCTATGATCACAACGAAGATCACATCATGGGAGATTATGGGAGAGAGAGATAACCACATAGCTACTGGTAGAAACCTCAGCCCCGAGGAGGAACTACTCCCGCATCATGGAGGGAGGAAGCAACGTCGATGGAGATGAATCCGGGGGCACTTCCCCGTCCCGGCAGGGTTCCGGCACAGGAATTCTGGTCCCCCGAAGCTTGATGGCGATGGCGGCGGAGATCGGAATTGCGTCTGGAGAAAAGGGGTCCGGAATCAGGGTTTCCTCGACGGGTGTTAAATATATGCCAAAGGGGGTCCTCAGCGGAGGCTTGGGGGCCCAGGCGCCCCCCCGGCGCGGCCAGGAGGGGGGCCGCGCCACCAGGGCGCCTGGAGCCCTGGTGGCCCCCCTCTGGCCCTACTTCGGCCGTGTGGAAGCTTCCGGAACGCTGATTTTTTAATAATTTTTCTGGGATTTTTCTGGCAGTTTACGTGACGGGAAAACCTGAAATATAAAAACAGCAAAAAACAGAAACTGGCACTGGGGTGCACTGAGTTAATAGGTTAGTCCAAATTTGATCAAAAGTGTATGGAAGTGTATAAATATCATAGCAATATCACCCAAAAGAGGCATGGAGCAAGCAGAAATTATAGATACGTTTTAGACGTATCAACATCCCCAAGCTTAATTCCTGCTCGTCCTCGAGTAGGTAAATGATAACAAGAATAATTTTTGTGGTGACATGCTATTAACCATATAGGACTTTTCATAGTCATATGACAAAAGCTTACTGAGACGATGAATCTGTAGTAATTAAGTTGCCTCATGAGAGAATCACAAAGAACTGAAAGTTTTACAATATGATACTGAAACACTCAAATAGATTTGTAATGAGCATGGTGTGCAAATATGATAAAGTGGTATCTCGCTTGCCCCCTTTAGTGAAGCAAAACATAAATGCAGGGGCACCTCCAAGGTTTAAGTGATGACTAGATACAATGATTTCAGAATAAACGATATCACAATCATGCAAAAGACAATGCTACTTTGGGACAATGCACATTACACTCAGAATGACAATCATGCTCTTAATAGTTGGTGCTTTAAAAGAAGGTGGAGACTCTCGAACCGTGGCTTTTGTTGGCAAGGTTGAAAATCCGTGGTCGGAAACAAAGACAAAACATGTACCAGAGCTCTTGGTTTTAAAAACAGAGGTAATAATTATTATTTTTGGATTATGCATGTTTCGTCAACTAATGCTAGCAGACAACTCAATCACTTCTTGAGATGGACAAGTTTCGAGGAACGGCTCCCGAATGAGGACGATCACATCCTCTTAATCTCCTTTGTTTATCACTGCCAAAGTTTTCTGATTTCTCATGAACAAAGCGTGAAGGAGGGTTTGTTTGTTATATTATTTTTGAGTCGGGCGCACTCTTTGCCAGTTCCTTCTCGTATTATCGGTTTGCACATTAGACATGCAATCCCAGGGTGAAGCTTGTCCAACTTAAAAAGATCATGAATTAACTACTACTTCCTCGTGAACTAAAACAGAGGCACAAAATAGAAATGCTTTTTTTGAATAATTTCGAGATGGTACATGAAAGTCTTCATTAGAAATGGCAGGTAAATACCATGTATAGGAAGGTATGGTGGACTCATGTGGCATAACTGGTTTAAAGGATTTTGGATGCACAAGCAGTCAGTCCGCTTAGTACAGGTGGAGGTTAGCAAAAGACTGGGAGCGACCAACTAAAAGAGCAATGACGGTCATAATCATGCAGAGCGACAAAGCAACATTGAATCAGGCATGGAAGTTACATCGCTACTCAGAAACTAAAGATCATCAAGGCTTGACAGACTTTCTTTACAGTCTTAAATATGCGTGAGCATACGCCAAGTCAATCAAAATAAATTCTTGAAGGAAGATATTACTAAACCATACCACATCATAGGCAAACAAATCATGTTGGTACTCCAATAACACATTGGGAACCCCCCAGCTATTTGAGACTAACCATAAGAAAACATGAACTACTAAGCACCATTATGCACGTAGCATTTTTATCATAGACATATCAACCAATGCAACAGAAGCAAACTCTCTTAATAAGATAAGCATGATAACTAAAGAGAGTTCCAGCAACCAGCTAAACAAAAGCTCTTTAAAAAGATAAGCATGAAAACTAAGAGCTAAACATGATAGTAGCTATTGAAAGACAAAGAACACACACAGCAAAGATAGACATGAAAATTCTATGTTATGTTCTAGGTTGAAGTGGAGCGTGTTTCTCTCCCACACAAAGAAAGCTGAGTTCCGACTCGTTATGAAAAGCTAAAGAAAACTAAAAAGGAAACTAAAAGCAAGACGCTCCAAGCATAGCACATAACACATGAAGTGATAAAAATATAGTGGAACGAAAGACGAACTGATAATGTTGATGGAGAAGGGGATGCACGGGGGCATCCCCAAGCTTAGACGCTTGAGTCTCCTTGAATATTTCTTGGGGGTGCATGGGGGCATCCCCAAGCTTGAGCGTTTGACACTCCTGAATCTTTTTATCATCTTCCCTCGCACACTTGAAAACTCCCTTCATACATAACTCATCATAATCTGATTAGCGAGGTTAGTACCCATAATAATATAATTGTTCCTTGCTGGAAATAAGGATATTCTTGAAGGTCTACTGTTTCTCAAGATTGCCAAAAGGTTTTTGCAAAGAAAAAGCAAGCTCAAGGTTTGCAAAATGAAGGAAAGGCAAAACAGGACAGAATCTGTGAAAAACAGAACAGCAGGTAGTAAATGATTTGTTCGGGGCACTTCTGCAACTCTAATAAAAAAAACTCAGAACAGATGCCCGAAATACAATTGTATAGAGCACGCTGTCGAAAAAATTCAGACCAAAAAGATGATCTGGTGATTTTATACGAATTTTTCTATCCAAGGACAGAATCTGTTTCCTGGACAGCACGTCACAACTTTTGAACTTTCTTGCAATCAGAGGCTACACTTGGCACAAAGCTGAAAAGTAAAGATACAATGATGATGCTACTGTATTAACAAACATCAAGACCGCTAAAACTGAAAGAACAAACTGAAAGCAAAGATAACAAGGGTTGTCTCCCTAGAGCTCTTTGTTTATAGCCATAAAGATAGGCTTAAGACTTTAATGGTGCTCTCGTAGGAATAAGAGTTGAAGAACAAAAGAGAGCATCAAGAAGCAAATACCAAATACATTTAAGCCTAACATGCTTCCTATGCATAGGAATATTGCAATAGAATAATTCATTGAAGCACAAAGCAATAAGCATAGGAAGACAAAACAAGTGCAGCTTCAAAACCTTCAACATAAAGAGAGGGAACTTGATATTATTGAAATATCTATAAGCATATGTTCCCTTCTCATAATAATTTTCAGTGGGATCACAAATAAACTCAACAATATAAGCATCACATAAAGCATTGTTACCATGATCCACATGCAAAAAGATACTCTTACTCTCCACATAAGCATCTTTGGGGAGCCCATGGTTAGGACTTTTTAGCATTAACGTTTTCAGTCTCCCCCAAGCTTGAGCTACGCTCTCTCCGTCACGAGACCTAAAGTTATAGATATAGTTCCTGTCTCGATGAATTTCATAAAGAGGATAAAACTTAGTATAAAAGAGAGACATAAGCTCTTGCCAATCAAGAAAGTGCGCGTTATCGAGAAGCTTATACCAATCTGAAGCTTTATCTATAAGTGATACGGCGAACAATTTCCTCATGACAAACTCCCTTGATACACCTGCAAGCTTAAATAATGAACATAATTGTGACAGATATAGCAAGTGTTCACCGGGATTTCTGTCTCCTGCGTAACGATTAGCCAAAACATAATCGATAATACCAGCTGGTATTTTATAGGGCACAATTTCAGTAGGGGGAGGAGCAACCACCACATGTGTGGGGCGTCTTCCCGCAAGCAACGATCCAATAGCAAGGTTGTCCATAAGCATAACTAGTGAAATAAAAACAACAAAAAGATTTAATTGCAAGATCTAAAGATATACCTTCAAGCACTCACTTCCCCGGCAACGGCGCCAGAAATAGCTTGATGTCTACACACGCTTCTACTCTTGTAGACTATGTTGGGCCTCCAAGCGCAGAGGTTTGTAGGACAGCAGCAATTTCCCTCAAGTGGATGACCTAAGGTTTATCGAACTCAGGGAAGTAGAGGTTGAAGATGGTCTCTCTCAAGCAACCCTGCAACTAAGATACAAGAAGTCTCTTGTGTCCCCAACACACCTAATACACTTGTTAGATGTATAGGTGCACTAGTTCGGCGAAGAGATGTTAAATGGCAAGTGATATGGATGGCAAAACAAAGTAATATAAATCTGTAATAAAAAGTGCAGCAAGCAAACAAGTGGTAAACGTGAGCACAAATGGTATTGCAATGGTGGAAACGAGGCCTAGGGTTCATACTTTCACTAGTGGCAACTCCCAACAACATTAACATAATCGAATCACATGATATTTCCCATAAAACATGCAATGGAGACGCACCCGGAGGTCATTCCTTCGTGGTCAAGAGAGGACGAGAATTATGTAGGGCTACAAAAGCACACCTCAAAGTTCATAGTTCTCAATCTAAGGATTGCCCAATGTCACCGCGGCCATCCAAAGAGAGTCCCACAATCACCACAACATATCTAAAGGATAGTCAAAGACACGCACCAAGAGACTCTCAATCTTCAATCAACACACAAGAGAGGAAATCACTCATGAAACTATTTTTCTAATCCATGTCCAATAGACCGTTGTCACCTTGGTCTCGGGGATTATACTAGATAAAGACAAGTGAGTACATCAATCCAATACATAGAGGAAGGGGAAACATCATGGGATCACCCTAGATTAACATAGCCTATGATCACAACGAAGATCACATCATGGGAGAGAGAGATAACCACATAGCTACTGGTAGAAACCTCAGCCCCGAGGAGGAACTACTCCCGCATCATGGAGGGAGGAAGCAACGTCGATGGAGATAAATCCAGGGGCACTTCCCCATCCCGGCAGGGTGCCGGCGCAGGAATTCTGGTCCCCCGAAGCTTGATGGCGATGGCGGCGGAGATAGGAATTGCGTCTGGAGAAAAGGGGTCCGGAATCAGGGTTTCCTCGACGGGTGTTAAATATATGCCAAAGGGGGTCGTCAGCGGAGGTCTGGGGGGCCCAGGTGCCCCAACCCCCCGGCGCGGCCAGGAGGGGGGCCGCGCCACCAGGGCACCTGGAGCCCTGGTGGCCCCCCTCCGGCCCTACTTCGGCCGTGTGGAAGCTTCCGGAACGCTGATTTTTTATATAATTTTTCCGGGATTTTTCTGGCAGTTTACGTGACGGGAAAACCTGAAATACAAAAACAGCAGAAAACAGAAAATGGCACTGGGGTGCACTGAGTTAATAGGTTAGTCCAAATATGATCAAAAGTGTATGGAAGTGTATAAATATCATAGCAATATCACCCAAAAGAGGCATGGAGCAAGCAGAAATTATAGATACGTTTTAGACGTATCAGTACTTAAGCGGTTCATCAGATCCAGATGGGATTACTCTATAGAAAGGATGCGCTAATGATGAGAAGGGCGATTATAGCTACAATTGCACATTAAAACATAAGAGTTATACTCGCCATTTATGCCACAGAGAAGAACAGGGAAGAACAGCACTAGAGCTTCGATGAACTCGCAGAAAACCCTAATGGGATCTATGGGAGGAGCAAAGAAAGACTTACCAGGGCTGTTGAACGCAGAGGCGTACAGATGGAGCTCTGGCCAAATCAGGTTGATGCAGCGGCCAAAAAAGCATAGATCTAAGTATTGTCCTTACTTGAAAGCAAATCATTCAAAAGTTCTCTTAACAAATGTTTTTTCTCTTCTCTCCTTTTTCTAATAGGATAGCTTAATGCATGAAAAGGACTTTGATCAGTGATCTTAACATTCATGTCGTAATACTCAGGATCATCCGCATAAATATCATCATATAAAATTCGTATCTCATTTCTTATGGGTTCTTTAGACATAACCTCGAGCCATTCCTCATCAAATCCAACATAAATACCCTTAATTACCCAATCAATTTTTTCACAAGTTTCCAAGTAAATGGCTTGAGTGATTTCTTTGTAAGGAACTATTCTCCTAAGATTACTACTATAAGAATGTTAATCTCTAGCTTCCAAACTACGTAAAGTTTCTTTATCATGGAGAATTTTCTCAATAGGGGGATGTTTGACGTCTTCTTTTATAGAAAGCAAAAAAATTATCTAGCCTCTTGTATTATGATATCAAACTCCCGCATGACAATAATAGTTGCAATCTTTTTAGCCTTAGGATGAAGTATTAGGGACTTGATACGTCTCCAATATATCTATAATTTTTTATTGTTCCATACTATTATTTATGAAGTCTTGGATGTTTAATGGGCTTTATCATTCACTTTTATATCATTTTTGGGACTAACCTACTAACCCAAAGGCCCAGTACAGATTGTTGTTTTTTGCCTATTTCAGGGTTTTGCAGAGAAGGAATATCAAACGGAGTCCAAACGGAATGAAACCTTCCCGAGAGATATTTTGGAGAAAATCACGCACGGGAAACATCAGGACCAAGTCAGGGGACAGAAGGGCTGCCCTCCAGGGTGGGGGGCGCCCCCCCTTCCCAGGGCGCACCCCCTGCCTCGAGGCTGGCCCGTGTGGCCCCCGGTTCCCTCCTTCTTCCTATATATACCTACGTACCCCAGAAACTCCATACACAGAGAGAAAATCCTAATTCCACCGACGTAGCTTCTGTTCCCGTGGAGATCCCATCCTGGAGCCTCTTCCGGGAGGGGGATCCATCACGAAGGCCTTTATCATCATCATCATCGCCCTCACCATGAGTTGTGAGTAGTTTACCACAGACCTTCGGGTCCATAGCTAGTATCTAGATGGCTTCTTCTCTCTCTGTGGATCTCAATACAAAGTTCTCCTCGGTCTTCAAGGAGATCTATTCGATGTAATCTCTTTTTGCGGTGTGTTTGTCTAGATCCGATGAATTGTGAGTTTATGATCAAGGTTATCTATGAAAGATATTTGGTTCTTCTCTGAACTTTTTATGTGTGCTCATTATATCCTTGCAAGTCTCTTCGAATTATTGGTTTGGTTTGGCCTACTAGATCTATAGTTCTTGCAATCGGAGAAGTGCTTGGCTTTGGGTTCAATCTTGCGGTGTCCTTTCCCAGTGATAGTAGGGGCAGCAAGGCACGTATTGTATTGTTGCCATCGAGGATAAAAAGATGGGGTTTTCATCATATTGCTTGAGTTTATCCCTCTATATCATGTCATCTTGCTTAAGGCGTTACTCTGTTCTTCTGAACTCAATACACTAGATGCATGCTGGATAGCGGTCGATGTGTGGAGTAATAGTAGTAGATACAGAATCGTTTCGGTCTACTTGTCTCGGACGTGATGCCTATATACAATGATCATGCCTAGATAGTCTCATAATTATTCGCTTTTCTATCAATTGCTCGACAGTAATTTGTTTACCCGCCATAGAATATCGCTATCATGAGAGAAGCCACTAGAGAAAACTATGGCCCCCGGGTCTATTCTCAACATATCAATCTACATCTACTTTACTTTTCTTGATTTTATTTGCTGTTTTATTAAACCAAAAATATGAAATATATAATTATCATCTCTATCAGATCTCACTCTCGTAACTGATCGTAAAGGGATTGACAACCCCTTATCGCGTTGGCTGCGAAGTTCTTATTTGTTTGTGCAGGTGTGACGGACTGGCGCGTGGTCTCCTACTGGATTGATACCTTGGTTCTCAAAAACTGAGGGAAATACTTATGCTACTGTGCTGCATCTCCCTTTCCTCTTCGAGGGAATACAACGCAAGCTCAAGAGGTAGCAAGAAGAATTTCTGGCGCCGTTGCTGGGGAGGCTTACGCAAATGTCATATACCAAGTACCTATCACAAACCCTTATCCTTCGCATTACATTTATTTGCCTCTCATTTTACTCTCCCCCACTTCACCCTTGTCGTTTTATTTGCCCTTCTTCCGCCGTGTGTTTTTCCTTCGCTTGCTTCTTGTTCGCTTGTGTGTTGCTTGCTTGCTTGCCCTCATGTCTGAGATGGGGGACGATTTTATCGAGAAGGGTAGCAATGCCGAGGGCAACGTTCATGTTGATCCCCCGGATGAAGCTACCACTTTACATATTAAGAAGTTCCGGATTGGTGGTGGTAATATTATTGGAAAAGGGGTTCTTCAATACTTATTTACTTGTGCCGGTGCTTTGCCCACTATGGGCGGCTCTATTCTTCACAGAACTAGCAGCCATGCGAATGTTGTATCTATGCTTATAGTAGAAATTCAAAGGCAATTTATCCATATGCATCCCTGTATTCAGAGAGTATTTTTGGAGTTCTCAAATATTGAGCATTCTTCCGTTAAGGGCGCAGCTACTATCTTTTTCGCTCGTAAATTTAGATATATCGTGAAAGAGGCCAGAGAAATCTTTGCTCATTACGGAGTAGATGCCGGTCGACCTCCTATAGAGGCTATCTTGTTCAATCAAGAAGACCTTATGCGTTTACGATCTCCTGATCATGTTGCTTTTAATGAAAACCTTAGAAAAAAAGGTTCCTGTTGAGATCTTGATTGATAGAATTTCTGAGATAAACGATGACTTTGACGTTCAAAATAATGGTTTAGGCTTCTCCCTTGAACGAAGGCTCATGGCCTTCTGCCAAAAGAATGCCTATAATGATGAGTTGGTCATCCACTACAAAGGGCCAAAGGAGGAACCAGTTCCTCCCGAGATTGATGTAGGGGACATTTGTCCCATTAAATTTAGCCCTTTTGATTACTTTTGCTTTCCACAAAGGAAGCTTTCTGCTGAGCATAGAGAATATGAGATGAGCTTTCGCGACATATCGTATCACTATGGCTATCCCTAAATCTATCTTGTATCGTGCCTAGCTAGGGGCGTAAAACGATAGCGCTTGTTGGGAGGCAACCCAATTTTATGTTTTTGTTTTTGTTGCTGTTAGGGAATAAATATTGCATCTAACCTCTGATTAGATGTGTTTTCTTGTTTTTTTAGTGTTTGTTCCAAGTAGAACCTTTGGTAAGACTTGTGTGAAGTTTATATGATCTTGCTGTGAAAAACAGAATCGTTAGCGCTCGCTAAAGTAGTCGTGGAATTTTACTGGAGCGTGCTTTTTAGTTGAATCTTTTTGCTGCTGATTGGTAGACAAATTGCGCAAATTTACCAATTTAGGTTGATTTTTTTTGGAGTTCCAGAAGTAGGCGAACCCTGCAGATTACTACAGACTGTTCTGTTTTTGACAGATTCTGTTTTTTCGTGTGTTATTTGTTTATTCCGATGCATCTATGAGTAATATTGAAGGATATGAACCATAGAGAACTTGGAGTACAGTAGGTTTAACACCAATATAAACAAAGAATGAATTCATTGCTGTACCTTTGAGTAGTGGTTTGCATTCTCTTACTAACGGAGCTCGCGAGAATTTTTTTCTAAGTTTTGTGTTGTGAAGTTTTCAAGTTTTGAGTATTGCTTTGATGGACTATGGAATAAGGAGTAGCAAAGGCCTAAGCTTGGGGATGCCCATGGAACCCCAAGTAAATTCAAGATAATCAAAAGCCTAAGCTTGGGGATGCCCGGGAAGGCATCCCCTCTTTCGTCTTCATCCATCGGTAACTATACTTGGAGCTATATTTTTATTCGCAACATGCAATGTGTTTTGCTTGGAGTGTCTTGTATAATTTGAGTCTTTACTTTTTAGTTTGCCACAATCACCCTTGCTGGACACACCTATTTGAGAGAGTTAAATATGGCCTAGAAATTATTAGAACACTCTATGTGCTTCACTTATATTTTTTGAGTTGAATAGTTTTTTCTCTAGTGCTTCACTTATATATTTTAGAGCTTGGTGGTGGTAATATTTTGAAGAAGTTGTTTAACTCTCATGCTTCACTTATATATATTTGAGAGTCTATTAAAACGGCATGGTAAAGTGTTTAGGCTAAAGAAACTAGTCTTCACATGATAAACATCCAATGTCAATGTAGTAAAAATTGTCACACCAAGTGCATTGAATAGAATGAGATGTTGGATGCTTGATAATTGTTTTTAGACAAGAGGATAGTGATATTAGAGTCATGCTAGTAGAGTTATTATGAAACTGAGAAATACTTGTGTTAAGGTTAGTGATTCCCGTAGCATGCACGTATGGTGAACCGTTGTGTGACTAAGTTAAAGCATGAGGTATTTGTAGAGTGCCAACCTTTGTGTGGAGGTCAGGGGCGCGCGATGGTTAACTCCTACCAACCTCCCCCCTAGGAGCATGCGTTGATTGCTTTGTTTTGATGACTCGTAGATTTTTCCAATAAGTATATGAGTTCTTATGACCAATGTTGAGTCCATGGATTATACGCACTCTCACCCTTCCACCATTGCTAGCCTCTCTTGTACCACGCAAATTTCGCCGGTGCCATAAACCCACTATATAACCTTCCTCAAAACAGCCACCATATTGTTCCTCAAAACAGCCACCATACCTACCTATCATGGCGTTTCCATAGCCATTCCGAGATATATTGCCATGCAACTTTCCACCGTTCCGTTTATATGACACGCATCATATTGTCATATTGCCATGCATGATCATGTAGTTGACATCGTATTTGTGGCAAGGCCACCATGCATAACTTTTCATACATGTCGCTCTTGTTTCATTGCACATACCGGTACACCGCCGGAGGCATTCATATAGAGTCATACTTTGTTGTTGTAGTATCGAGTTGTAATTTCGTGTTGTAATGAAAGTGTGATGATCATCATTATTAGAGCATTGTCACATGGGAGGAAAGGTTGGATCTATAAAGCCCCTCCGCAAAAAAAGGAAAAAAAGAAGAAAAAAAGGCCAAAAAGAAAAGAAAAAAAAGGGGCCCCCCAAAAAAAAGGGGGACAATTGCTACTATCTTTTTCCACACTTGTGCTTCAAAGTAGCACCATGTTCTTCATTGTAGAGAGTCTCATGCTTAGTCACTTTCATATACTAGTGGGAATTTTCATTATAGAACTTGGCTTGTATATTCCAACTATGGGCTTCCTCAAATGCCTACGTCTTCATGACCAAGCAAGTTGGATGCACACCCACTAGTTTCTTTTGTTGAGCTTTCATTCATATTTAGCTCTAGTGCATCCGTTGCATGGCAATCCCTACTCACTCACATTGATATCTATTGATGGGCATCTCCATAGCCCGTTGATATGCCTATTCGATGTGAGACTATCTCCCTCCTTTTTGTCTTCTCCACAACTACCTCTATTCCACCCATAGTGCTATATCCATGGCTCACGCTCATGTATTGCGTGAAAGTTGAAAGGTTTGAAAAGATAGAGTATGAAAACAAATGCTTGGCTGAAATCAGGGTTGTGCATGATATGAATATTTAGTGTGATAATAAGGGAGCATAGCCAACACTATATGATTTTGTAGGGATAACTTTCTTTAGCCATAGTATTTTGGGAAGACATGATTGCTTTGTTAGTATTGCTTGAAGTATTGTTATTTCTTATGTCAATATAGACTTTTATCTTGAATCTTTCAGATCTGAACATTTATGCCACAATTAAGAAAATTACATTGAAAACACTATATTGGTTTGCATTCCACATCAAAAATTATTTCTTTATCATTTACCTACTCGAGGACGAGCAGGAATTAAGCTTGGGGATGCTTGATATGTCTCCAACATATCTATAATTTTTTATTGTTCCATGCTATTATTTATGAAGTCTTGGATGTTTAATGGGATTTATCATTCACGTTTATATCATTTTTGGGACTAACCTACTAACCCAAAGGCCCAGTCCAGATTGCTATTTTTTTGCCTATTTCAGGGTTTTACAGAAAAGGAATATCAAATGGTGTCCAAACGGAATGAAACCTTCCCGAGAGATATTTTTGGAGAAAATCACGCACGGGAAATGTCAGGAGCAAGTTAGGGGACAAAAGGGCTGCCCTCGAGGGTGGGGGGCGCGCCCCCCTTCCCAGGGCACGCCCCCTACCTCGAGGCTGGCCCGTGTGGCCCCCAGTGCCCTCCTTCTTCCTATATATACCTACGTACCCCAGAAACTCCATACGCAGGGAGAAAACCCTAATTCCACCGCCGTAGCTTCTGTTCCCGTGGAGATCCCAACTTGGAGCCTGTTCCAGGAGGGGGATCCATCACGGAGGCCTTCATCATCATCATCATCGCCCTCACCATGAGTTGTGAGTAGTTTACCACAGACCTTCGGGTCCATAGCTAGTATCTAGATGGCTTCTTCTCTCTCTGGATCTCAATACAAAGTTCTCCTCGGTCTTCGAGGAGATCTATTCGATGTAACCTCTTTTTGCGGTGTGTTGGTCGAGATCCGATGAATTGTGAGTTTATGATCAAGGTTATCTATGAAAGATATTTGGTTCTTCTCTGAACTTTTTATGTGTGCTCATAATATCCTTGCAAGTCTTTTCGAATTATTGGTTTGGTTTGGCCTACTAGATCTATAGTTCTTTCAATGGGAGAAGTGCTTGGCTTTGGGTTCAATCTTGCAGTGTCCTTTCCCAGTGACAGTAGGGGCAGCAAGGCACGTATTGTATTGTTTCCATCGAGGATAAAAAGATGGGGGTTTCATCATATTGCTTGAGTTTATCCCTCTACATCATGTCATCTTGCTTAAGGCGTTACTCTGTTCTTTTGAACTCAATACACTAGATGCATGCTGGATAGCGGTCGATGTGTGGAGTAATAGTAGTAGATGCAGAATCGTTTCGGTCTACTTGTCTCAGACTTGATGCCTATATATAATGATCATGCCTAGATAGTCTCATAATTATTCGCTTTTCTATCTATTGCTCGACAGTAATTTGTTTACCCGTCGTAGAATATCGCTATGATGAGAGAAACCAGTAGAGAAAACTATGGCCCCCGGGTCTATTCTCAGCATATCAATCTACATCTACTTTACTTTTCTTGCTTTTATTTGCTGTTTTATTAAACCAAAAATACCAAAAATATAATTATCATCTCTATCAGATCTCAGTCTCGTAAGTGACCGTAAAGGGATTGACAACCCCTTATCGCGTTGGCTGCAAAGTTCTTATTTGTTTGTGCAGGTGCGACGGACTGGCGCGTGGTCTCCTACTGGATTGATACCTTGGTTCTCATTAACTGAGGGAAATACTTACGCTACTGTGCTGCATCTTCCTTTCCTCTTCGAGGGAATACAACGCAAGCTCAAGAGGTAGCAGGAGTTCATAAAAAATATCTTGTAAAGCCGGTAGATGTGTATAATTTTTTTTCTCTAACTTAGTAACAAGCATAGCAATAGCATCCGCATAATAGTTTGTCTCAAGAAGAATAGATCTATTAACTGGTAAAACTCCCGTACAATTGAAAAACTCCTAAATAATCCTTTTGCCAATAATATTATCGTCGCCACATGAAAAGTTTTTACATTATAACTAGGACGGGGTTCCTTTTCACTATCACGAGATTCAAGTCCTTCTCTAAGATTATTATCAACGATAACCTTCCCCCTCTTGGCACCCCATGGGGGGCTTTCCCTCCTTGGTGGCAGCTCCTCCCTCCCTAACCTATATACACTTGAGGTATTGGCCCTTTTGAGAACATATGTTTTGGAGCCTCCTCTAGTTCAACACTACTAGTTGGAATTGAGATAATTAGCGGTAGTTCTAGTTCCTCTAGTCCTCATAATTAGAAGCCCTGTGTGGCTCTAATTCTCCGGAGCATGTGATTTATACACGTCCCCAGTTTAGTGCTTTTTTATGCAACTTGTCAACAAGTATGTGCATGTTTGCTTAATGTGCTAAATGGTGAAATGAAAAAAGATTCAAAGTGTTCGAAAATGAAAATTAAAAAATATAAGTGATCTACAGCCGGACTTAGTAAATCAGGCCCCTCAAACATCTGCGGATGCGCCCGGGCGCGTCCGCGGGCAATGACCGGGCACTCCTCAAAAAATGCAATCCACATCCGAACACCTCAATTACCATATCTCAAATCCATACAAACTCATGCAATTACGTCAACGCACACGCATCGTTCGACTACTCCATCGCACTACACTAAACATGCCATCAGACTACCAAAGTTTGGCATGTTTGGCTATGGTGGAGTTCATCCACGGCTGCGCTTGCCCTTCCCGACGCCCTTGTCGTCCTTTTCACGAAAGTACCGGTCGAAGACGCGGTACGGATTGAGCCGAATCTGCTCGTCGCCAGAGCTGTCCTCGCCATCGATGTCCTCCTTGTCCTCCTTCGGTGGTAGTCCGACCATGGCACGGACCGCCCGATTCTGCTCTCGGGCGAGGGCGCACGTGTTCCTCCACTGCCGTTTATTCACAATGTGGGCGCGGATGACTTCCTCCTCAGCGGCCGACCGAGCTGCCGCATCAGCCGCCTCCGCTGCTATACGGGCCTCGATGTCCCTTATCCTCTCCTTCCCATGGTGGGACGCCCTGGTGGGACTCATACTCTGCACGACCGGTGATGGAGAAGGACAGGTGTTTCGGCCGGGACCGTGAGGATCCAACACCAGAGGACCCCGAGCACCCGGTGAGCCGACACTATGGCGTCACGGCAGACGGATCCGTCCGTCGGCCGGGCACTGTCCTCCCGGGACGGCGGGGGGGGGGGGTGTGCAATGCGGACTGCTATTGCCTCCTCCAACCCACACGGGATGACACCCCAATCGACGGATCCAGACTAGTCGGAGTCCGATCCGCTGCCTGCCATGGCGAAGAAGGCCGGAAACAGCCGGAGGTGAGCTCGGGTGGCGGAGGGGAGTAGACTGAAGTGGATAGGGTTTGCTCCGGCGAGAGGATGGGAAATAATGTAAGTGGGGTCGGGTGGGCCAGTATGGGCCGGGTCCAACGTGGCGGGCGTGCCCGGGCGTCCCATATCCGCCCCATATTTAGGCTGGATATGAGAGGTGCTGGTCAGCACGGACGTTTGAGGCTTGTTTAAGGCGTCCATTTGGGTTGAAAAAATGCAGTGACCGGGCAGCTCACTCGAGCGTTGAGAGGTCCGGCTGTACATGCTCTAAATGTTGATATACGATGATTTTGAGTTTGTGTATCGCCTGACCAGGCTCCATATCTACTTCCTCCGTCCGAAAATACTTGTCATCAAAATGGACATTATTTTTTGTTCATTTTAATGACAAGTATTTTTCGGACGAAGGGAGTATATGAAACATATAACAGGTGGCGATCATCGACGTCGCGAATATTTTAGAGTCGCTCTTAACCCAGAACCAACACGTATGTGGGATGGCACCACCAGGAGCTAGAGTACAAAACAGCAGAATATTTGAAGGTGCATGCAAAACTTTGTTAATCTTCGGTCATTCCAAATCAGGTACGCTCACAACCCTTTTATAACCGATGCGTTATTGCTTCCCTCCCCCTCCTCTTTCCTTGTCGAGGAGAGGGTCGTCTTCTTTTTTTCGTGGAGGAGTGAAAGCAAGAGTGTGCAACGCAAAAACATCCAGAATGCAAAGGGAGTGATTTGTGGGAGAAAAGGAAAAAAGCAAAAGAAATCGAAAGGGAAGGAAACGAAAGATTTTCCGGCCCTGTCTACACGTAACGTGCCCAACACTCCAAGGTAACAGGCAGCGCTGGCCGGGATGAGCGTCTGGCGCGGCCTTTATTCTGCTCTTTTTCCGCGATGGCATGTGATTTTCCCATCACTATTGCTTGGGGCGCAGAACAGGCTAGAGAGAGAAGCATCAATCCATGTTGCGGCCTCGCGGGCCGTCTCGTGCCGCCACGCCTCGCGGAATATTCCTCCCAGTCCACACATCTCAATCTACTTCTTCCAATACCGGCAGAATGCAATGCATACACTCCAGTCCAGTATCATCATTTATTAGTTAGAGAATGGAGTAGTAGTAGTATATCTATTGTGTAGTTATACCTGAACTCTACTTGGATCTGGAAAGTACGGGCCGTGTACGCGAGCGGGACAGCACCAGGCTCGCCCTTGACTCGAGAATCCGACAGCCCCTGAGGCTGACCGGCCAGTTCGTGATCGCCTCGAGAGCCGCCAAGGTTACGTGCACACCTACCACCACTGTGCGCCCGTGCATGGATTCGCGGCGGCAAAGCCCTCTGGTTCTGCAGAGGGAGGCGGGAGTTATTTACGTTTCCTTCAAATCAAATCGCGGTCGTTTGTCCACACGCCACCCCTTAATTAGCTGCGGCGTGCTAATCCAACTCAAAGCAGCGGCAGTACCGCACTTAATTTCCCAGTAACCGCTGTGCTAAGTTAGGTGCCACTGGATGGATAGTACTGCTGCTAGTGCCACTTTGGTCCTCGCCTCGGCGCAAGGACGTTTATGCAGGACTTAAAACAAAAGGGTCACGCTATCAATCACCTTTTTTTTTTGTGTGGGTGTTGGAAAGAAAAGAGGTCACGCCACGACGCCATCAATCCCTTGAGGCCTCATCGTCTCATGCCCGAGGCGGCAAAACAAAAGGTGATGGGATTAAAGAAAGAAAGGCGCAGCCGTAGGACAAGTTAGCTGGCTGGCTGGCCGTGCTGTGCCGGTACTTGGCCTCTACGATCTCATCAAGTCAAGTTAACCCCTGGGACAAGCTGTCCCGTCAGTTAGCTAGCACGGCGCACGGGATAGTGTTGTGTTGTGCTGTGTTGCCCGCAACCACAAGGATCGTCGAGTCCGTCCGGCCTGGCACGGGACGGGTCCTCCGTCCTCCCCTTTTGCGCCAAGGACGGCCACCCGGCTGGCAAGTGGCAGGCGCCGCAGGCGGCCACATTGGCGCCTGCGGCGCGCTGCATTTACGTCCGTCGCCCTGCCCTGCTGCCACCGCCCCTGCGCGGCATGGCGCCGCGCGGATAAGCGAAGCCCCTGGACTGGAGCTGGCGAGCTACAGTGCGCGCCACGCGCACGCGGAGACGGCACGGGCACGGGCACGGCGCTGGCTCTCGGTCGCGGTGCGGGTTTTGGACGGGCTCGTGCGTGCGCTGCCCTCGAGGCTCCTGCCTCGCTCGGCGCCGGGGCCGGAGCGCGACGGCGGCGCGCGGGGATCCGTAGCCCCACCGCGGGCCGGGCCGGGGTCGTGGGGGTTTGACGCGACCGGGCATTAATAACTTTCTTGTTACAGTAACCCGGGAACCTGCTTTTTCACGCGGCAACCATCGCTTTCCCTCCCGGTGGCACAGCACACGGCAGCTTTCAAGCCATTGTAGACTTGTCGTACCGCCACCACTGCAGCGCCAAGCGAAATCAATCAGTGGTTTTCGGTGTTCGTTCGTGGACCTGTGGAGCTGCGTGCGTGCGTGCCTTGCATGGCCTTGACGACGACGAATCCTACCGTTGCGTGGGGCGCCGGTGATGAGGAAAGGGGGAAACGGGAGAGTAAAATGGAATTGCTAAAACGTCGCTCTCCCCTTGTCAAGTCAGGGAAAGTATGCATAAATATCGCTGTCAATTTGGTTCATATCTTGCGAGATCGCCCTTTTACCGCTAAACAAAACAAATAAAACATAAAGGGTAAGGTAAGATAAGATGCTTGTTAATTATACATATTCTTGTCCCCCAAATCAAGCAAGGCGAGGGAGGAAAAGAGGCTAACTTTATACAGTCTCGCGTCCTAATTTTGGTAAAGGAAAAGTAGAAACACGGCGAGGGGGAACCGAAAACAGAACTTGGAAAAGAAGAAAGGAAAAAACACAGCAGGGCAGCACCGGACGGAGGAACACGACGACGTCCTAGATAGTAGTAAGGCGATTGACGAAACGAGGTGCATTTCCATGTCTCCGATCGGCCCAGTCCCGAAGTAGCAAGAGCCATGTGTGAGTGTGAAGCTACTGGAACGGCGGCCGTCCTAGAACAGAACCTTCTGCTGCAGCGGCGATCATCAGTACTCCCACAGGAGTGGCTCCTCGAGGCGGAACACGCCGGCGCCGACGATGTCCTCGTCCACGACCCAGGACGACGCGCACGGGAGGCCCGCCGAGGCCTCATATCTCAGGTCCAGGAGCAGGTCGGGGAGGTCGAAAAGGGCGTCTTCTGGGTCCGGGACCGGCTCGGCGTGCGGCGGAGGCGGGGGCGGCGGCGAGGCGGCGCTGGCGTCGGAGCCGCTGTCGGGGCTCTTGGAATTGGCACTGGCGCCGCAGGGGAAGTCGGCGGAGGCGGCGAGTATGGCGGCCGCCTGGACGTCCTTGGGCGCGGCGCTGGCCGGGCGGGGCAGCAGGTGGGCGAGGTCCGGGAAGTTGAGGTGCGCGGCGCGGCCCTTGATGGCGAGCGTGGCCACGTCGTGCGCGCGCGCGGCCATCTCGGCGGTGGCGAAGGTGCCGAGCCAGATGCGCGACTTCTTGCGGGGCTCCCTGATCTCGGACACCCACTTGCCCCAGCTCCGCATGCGCACGCCGTGGTAGGTCGGGTGCCGGCTGTCCTTGCGCGGCCGCTTGTTCGCGGCGAGAGAGGAAGAAGACGACGACGAAGACGAGGAGGAGGTGGCCATTGGGGAGGTCGGGGAGCCGGGCTCGGCGATGTCGTCCATGGCCGCGGCGGTGGTGGTGGAGGAGTAGGTAGGCAGGGCAGGGCAGGGAGGGCAGGGGGGGAGTGGTCGAGTACCGAGTGGAGGTTGGAGGGGAATAGCGGGGTTTTATGGTGCGGCCGCGGAGGGGGCGACGTGGCGCGGTGGGGAGAAAATTGCGGGGAAAAACAATGGGAAGTGCTGAAATTTGAACCATGGGCAAGGAAAGATCTCTCGCCCGGCTGGAGAGCACAGGGTTTTCTTGGACAAGACAGCTTACTTCACACACGTCTGGGATTATTCTCTTCGAGAAGCGTTCATTGAACCCAGATCAACCAGGGGGGCGGGCTGGCTGGGCTTATTATTTACACCCGGCCCATGCAGTACTTGTGATTCCTTGTATGTGATACTTTATGAATGTGAAATGCGATGAGTTCAGTCCAGCTCAGAGTGGATGAGATTCATGTAGTAGTATGGGGTATCAGATTAGTACGGGGTATCAGATAGTATTGCCAAAAATAAGAGTATCAAATACCTCGGGGGTGTTTGATTCCTTGAACCTGGTATTCATTTGTTCAATGGACATGTGAGTGAAACGATCTATCTTACAAGCACACACGCTTTGCACATGGCGTGGTAGCAGAGCTCAAAATTGTTCCAAGTGAATGATCGCTGTGTCCATAAATCCCATTTTACATACTTAAATGTTTACTCATTTATTTATTTATTTGCGAGAGTGATTCAGATTTATTATCAAAGCTCACCAGAAGAACAAATCACCTTAGAGATAATAAAAATTATATCCATATACCAAGACCACCGAACGACCACTACCACCGCCAGAACGAGCCACCGACGCACGGTTGTCGCTGCTGCCCTACCGGAGTTGGCTTGACCTTATCGATGACAGCCGGGAAATATTACTGCATGTACCACTAAGGAACAACACCCTAGAGCTTAGTCGTCGTCGTTGACCCCTTGAATATGACTAGAAATCGTAACCTCACCGCTCCAAGGATACGGCAGGGATCTACGCCGAAGCTCCGTCTGCTACATCTAGATGGACGAATTCGAGGAGGAGTGGAGGCCGAAAGACAAACTCGAAGAAGAAGCGTCACTGTCTGTCCAGGTGCCGCACCTGCTAGGACTAAAAAAAAACAATCGTAAATTACTAACCGAAGAAGAGGCACTAGGATTCCCCACCCTGCCACCGGCCGCCGAAGCGGCAAACAGTGGAGAGGCAAATCTATGTGCTCACCGGCTAATCCTAGAGGGGAAAGTGGCTTTAGCCGCCGATGGTTATGGGAGGGTAAGAAAACCCCTAGATTAGTTCTCTCCTCCAGCAAATGTTACTAATTTATTCAAAGTTCTTTCTTTAGACAAAAGCAAATGGTTTTACTTGCTTTAATTATTATTTTACAAATAAAACAACTTCCTGATATCTCTTGAAATAATAGGAAAACTATGCTCAAATATACACAATATCATTTAATTCTAATTTTTTATATGCCCCCCCAAAGCGGTCCACCCGTTTCACAAAAGCTTGCATAAATGACCAGACGACAGGCTTGCCTACGAAATCCGATCTTATGCAATTGAACATTTGTTGATCAAATGTGTTGGGAGACAGTTCGTTGTTGCCTCTACGACCCTAACTCGCAAAAGTACATGCGAACGACTTATCGACAGGCTGGCATGACTATGATTTTGTATTATGCGACTAAAATTTGTCGGCAAAACATGTTCGAAGACAGTTTGTGGTTGGAATTATGAGGCTTGCCGCTTTGCTGAAAAGATGGTTGGGAGTGATTAATAAAAACTTTAGGAAGTGACATTTGTAATGTATCACTTGGGCCAGATTAAAACTTGCCAACCATGTAACCTATCCTTATATTGAACTTAAAAGTATCGACCTTCCAAATGTAACTCCATATAAATGAGTATGACACTTCTAATTATGGTGTGCTATTCTTTGTGAAATGTTTTATTATTTAATCAAACTTCATATACCTAAAAAACCAATAGATGTTTAATGTGAGGAAGATTGTCATCGAAAACACCCGATGATCCCATCGAAAGTGTGTCTAAACCCCTAATGATGTTTGGTATTGATGACATACAATTATAGAGACTAATGTGTTTGCAAATTGCATTATCATGTTTGAAAAGATCGATAGTCGACTAGAGTGGGAGGAGGTTAATACGAGACTACGGATTTTAAACTTAATTTCCAAATGTTAGGTGAGTGCAGATAAATTAGGTTCTCTAGATATGCAACTAGATGAACACAACCTATTGACAATCAATCTCAATGGTATGTTAGGCAATTATATAATTAGCAAGCCAACAAGCATACAAAACAAGTAAAGGTGCAAAAAATGATTAACTACAAGTGAGTCGAGAACACTGATTTTATTCTGAAGTTCACACTCTTTGTGAAGTGCTAATCTCCGTTGGAGCGGTGTCAAAGACAAAGCCCCGAAACGCTAACGAGTGTCTCACCGTATCCTCCCTTCGAGTCACTGAATCGCATTAGCCTCAAATAACTCAGGATTAGTCTTAAAGGCGACCACCACAACTTTACTGTTTAGGAGACCAAGCTCCTAGAGTAACAAGTTTTGATGAAGAAATCAAGTGGGGAACACAAAATGGTTTCGGGGAAGTGTATATCGGGTCTTGCTCTCTCGATCACCAAAGAATAAACAAGTTTGGGTGGATGAATAGTGAGTATAAATTAACCCATACGGGGTGTCCAGAGACGTAATCAGCACACTGTGGGCACGGCTCTTGGACCCCGTGGGCATAGGGTAAGGTGGCCAGTGACACACATGTGATGGTGAAAGTGCATGCAGTGCCCATATGTGGTTTTGGTAATTAGTGATGATCCCTATGGGCTAATGTTTTCCATTGAGATGCATTTGAGGGAAAGTTATGTGGGCAATGCATGAAGAATATATGATGGATTGATGAAAACCATCAAGATAAATATAAGTATTTTTTACGGAAGAACAATTGGATCAAGATATATTATTATGATCAACGAGAAGCAAAGTTAATGGACTTCAGGCCTCAAGATTAATTTTTATGATTGAATCATGTGTAATCAATATGAACTCCATGAGATGTATATAATGTGATCAAGATAGAGTTCAATGGGGGAACTCAAAGATTGTCATGCTTGGGTACATGAGTTGGGCTATGAATGGTCAGGTCTTGAGAGAATGAATGAAGAAAATAATTCAATATATGGCTTGAAGATGAGATCATCCATGGGTGGTCAAGTCTTGAAGCAATGAATGCAAGTGACAGAATTATTGTGCCTTCCAAGAGAGTTGTAATCGAGCATGAACAATAACAAGTGATGAACAATATGATACTCATGTACAAATTTGATATGTCATAAGAGAATTCAGACATAAAATCAAAAAACACAAAAATACCTTGCTGCAATTTATTTACATTTATTTTATTTTGCACTTTTACTTATCTTTTATATTTATCACTATCAGACCTCATCCTTGCAAGTAACCGTGAAGGGGTTGACAACCCCTTTATCGCATTGGTGCAAATATTTGTTTGTTTGTGCAGGTACAACTGTTGGAGAGTTGTGAGTTTCTCCTATTGGATTGATCCCTTGGTTCTTAACTAAGGGAAATACTTATATCTACTTTGATGCATCACCCTTCCCTCTTCAAGGGAAAAACCAACGCAAGCTCAAGAAGTAGCACTACCTTGTTATTTCTATACTTTAAGATTACAAAAACCTATACCTACTATCCATACTACACTTGTATCATCATCTCTTCGCCGAACTAGTGCACCTATACAATTTACCAATGTATTATGTGTTGGGGACACAACAGATTTCTTGTATTTTATTGCAGGGTTGTTTGAGAGAGACCATCTTCATCCTACACCTTCCCATGCATAGAGAAACCTTAAGTCATCCACTTGAGGGAAATTTGTCGTTGTCCTACAAAACTCTGCGCTTGGAGGCCCAACACGAGTCTACAATAATAAGTTCTGTAGTAGACATCACATGGTAATTCTACTAAAAACAATGCCAGTCTGTGTTAGTTTCATTCAAATCATGCAAATTACAGTCCAAAACAAGATCAAAAGTGTTTGGAAAAGTAGATATTTTTGAGACGTATCAACTCCCCCAAGCTAAACTCATTGGTTGTCCTCAAGCAATTCAGTTGACGAACTGAAAGTGATAAAGAAAAACTTCTGCAAACCCTTTTGTTCAATTATTGTACATATGCTTAACTTAGTATTCACGTTTCAGGAAAGATTATCAACTAATTATATGAATGATAACACTTAGGTCTCATATTTACTCACGACAATAACATAATCAACTAGCGAGAAATAATAACACATCTCGGATGCCAACAATTTGTCAAAACAGTCATGATATACTATGATAGCATGGTATCTCGCTAGCCCTTTCTGAGACCGCAGAACAAAAATACAAAGCAGCTCTCAAGTTCAAGCAATGAGTAAACATTGTAATTCAGTGTAGAAGAGATTCAATCATGGTCACATCCAATATTAACTAGACTCAATGCATAAAAATAACAATAACGCTCTCCAAATCGGTGCTTGAATGAGAAGGTGATGACTCAACAATAAAAGTAAAAATACATAAGTAAATAGGTAGTCCCTTCGTAGAGGGAAGCGAATATTTGTAGAGGTGCCAGAGCTCAAAGCTTAAAACATAGATGAATACATTTGAGAGGTGTGCTTTTCCTGTCAATGTTACGACCAAGGATTTTTCAATATCTTCCATGCTAAATACATTATCGGTAGTTCCCAAGCGGAAAGGTAAAATATCTTTCAACCGGAGTGAATCTCAATTGTTGTCACTTTGGGGTATGCGGATCATAAAACATAGTAAGTGCATACAACTTGCAAGATAGGATCGAAAACTCACTTATATTTATGAAAATATAATAGGTTTCGATCTAAAATGTTGGCACTCGGGGCCTAGTGACAGGAGTTAAGCATAGCAAAGTCATAGCAACATCAATCTTAGAACATAGTGGATACTAGGGATCAAGCCCTAACAAATTGACTCGATTACATGACAAATCCATCCAACATCATCACCGTCCAGCAAGCCTACGCAGTAATTACTCACTCCTTGTGATGAGTGTAATGGAATTGTTGATGGAGAATGGTTGATGATGACAATGGTGACAAACCGCCCTCTCCGGAGCCCCGAACGAACTCCAGAGCAGCCCTCTTGATGAAGAATAGGAGGTGGCAGCGGCTCCGTACCGTAAAATGCGATGATTCCTTCTCTCTGATTTTTTGATCCATGAGATAGTACTTACAGAGTTTGAGGTAGGGTAAATGGAGCCCCTGGAGTCCCAAAAGCCTGTGAGGCGCGCCCACTAAGCTTGTGGCCCTTTGGTGCCCCCCTCTAGTAGGTATTTTCACCATTTTTATATATTCAATAAAAAATCACTATAAAATTTCAGCTCCATTCGAGAACTTCTCTGTCTTAAAAAAAACAACACCATGGCAATTCAGCTGAAAACAACATCTATCCGGGTTAGTTTCATTCAAATCATGCAAATTAGAGTCCAAAACAAGAGCAAAATTGTTTGGAAAAGTAGATACCTTTGAGATGTATCACTCCCCTTTTCTACTGTTGCTTCTTTACTTTATCTGGTTTTAAGGTAGCCTCTTATTTATTATTCCCATTGATGGTTTTTGCATCAAAATCAACTTCTTTAGTATTCTCCCAGTCTTCCTCGTTACTTTGTTCCTCTTGATGAATAGGCTCATTTTGATAATTATCGTTGTTAAGGAGATTTTCATCTTCTTGAGTCGGTGTTGACTGTCTCACCTTTTCTGCTCCTATTATTTATCATACAAAATTCAAGTCATTTCGGGTTCTCTTCGTCTTCTCCTTTACCACTTTGATTATTAAGAACAATAGAAGAAACAAGATTATTTTCATCAAGTTCGGTAAGAACTAAAGATTGAGTCTTAGAAATTTTTGAGCATTGTATTCCTATCATGCAAGAAGGTTTATCTAAATTTCTTTAGAGATGTAGGACATAACATTTTGATTTTCATAGACACATCGCCTCTAGTATTTATTAAACCTTCTTGGTAATGTTTGAACTCATCGAGCCCGTCTTCCTATTGATAGATACTAATGAGATCTACTTTTCCTTGTTTAACTTCCTCTATAGCTTTAGCTTATTCTAGAGTTACGTTTTAGAAATCCACCATATCTTCAACATGGTACAGTTTTCCTGTGAACTTAGTAAGCCCATTAGTATTCCATTGCTCTTTAGCTATCGCGACATTCTCCATAAAAGCTTTTCCCTCTTCCAAGATAAAAGACATAAATATTCCACCTAGACTAATATCAAGAATGGATTTAGATTCATCACTTATTCCATGATAAAATAAGCAAAGTATAACATATTCAGCAAAACTATGATTAGGACGGATATTCAAACCCAAGCTTCGTGTAAGCTCTCTCTTAGTTTTTGAGCAAAAGAGGTTAGCTCTTTTCAAAATTTGGCTATCTTGGAGAAAGGAAAAAAATAATCAAGAATTTCTATGCACAAGACTTGTAGCTGGTTATGTTGCAATACGGTAGTCTGTTATACCATTCTTCAACCTTGTTCTTCAAAGAGAATTTGAAGATTTTTAGTAAAATAAATTCTCTAGGCACATTTTTTATTTTAAAAGTATCACACAAAACATCAAAGAACATCATATGTGCTTGAGGGTCCTCTACTTCATATCCAGTAGAGGATTTTTATTCACATCATTGATTAGTTCAGAGTCAGTCGAATGCTCAGAGGAAAAAATAGTCAGGAATATTATAGGTGATCTTGATGTTGGGGAACGTAGTATTTCAAAAAAGTCCTACGATCACGCAAGATCTATCTAGGAGAAGCATAGAAACGAGCGGGGAGAGTGTGTCCACATACCCTCTTGGACCGAAAGCGGAAGCGTCTAGTGACGCGGTTGATGTAGTCAAACGTCTTCGCGATCCAACCGATCCAAGCACCGAACGTACGGCACCTCCGTGTTCAACACACGTTCAGCTCGATGATGTCCCATGAACTCTTGATCCCGTTGAGCGTCGCGGGAGAGTTTTGTCAGCACGACGACGTGGTGACGGTGATGATGAAGTTACTGGCGTAGGGCTTCGCCTAAGCACTGCAACGATATGACCGAGGTGTGTAACTGCGGAGGGGGGCACCGCACACGGCTTGCAAATCAACTTGTGTGTCTATGGGGTGCCCCCTCCCCACGTATATAAAGGAGGGAGGGAGGAGGAGGCCGGCCAGGGAGAGGGCGCGCCAAGGGGGGAGTCCTACTCCCACTAGGAGTAGGACTCCTCCTTTTCCTAGTAGGAGTAGGAGAGGGGATAGGAAGGGAGAGGAGGAGAAAGAAAGGAGGCGGAGCCGCCCCTCCCCCCTAGTCCAATTTCGACTAGGCTTGGGGGGCGCACGGCCCAGCCCTAGCCAGCCCTCTCTCTCTCCCCTAAGGCCCATATAACCCCCGGGGGGTTCCAGTAACCTCCCGGTACTCTGGTATTTATTCGGTGAACCCCAGAACCCTTCCGATGTCCGAATATAACCTTCCTATATATCAATCTTTATGTCTCGACCATTCGAGACTCCTTGTCATGTCCGTGATCACATCCGAGACTCCGAACTACCTTCGGTACATCAAAACATATAAACTCATAATACCGATAGTCATCGAACGTTAAGTGCGCGGACCCTACGAGTTCTAGAACTATGTAGACATGACCGAGACTCATCTCCGGTCAATAAACAATAGCGGAACCTGGATGTTCATATTGGCTCCCATATATTCTATGAAGATCTTTATCGGTCAAACCGCATAACAACATACGTTGTTACTTTTGTCATCGGTATGTTACTTGCCCGAGATTCGATCATCGGTATCATCATACCTAGTTCAATCTCGTCACCGGCAAGTCTCTTTACTCATTCCGTAATACATCATCTCATGACTAACTCATTAGTCGTTTGCTTGCAAGGCTTATTACGACGTGTATTACCGAGAGGGCCCAGAGATACCTCTCCGACACTCGGAGTGACAAATCCTATTCTCGATCAATGCCAACACCACAAACACCTTCAAAGACACCTGTAGAGCATTTTTATAATCACCCAATTACGTTGTGACGTTTGATAGCACACAAGGTGTTCCTCCGGTATTCGAGAGTTGCATAATCTCATAGCCATAGGAACATGTATAAGTTATGAAGAAAGCAATAGCAGAAAAACTAAACGATCAAGTTGCTAAGCTAACGGATGGGTCTTGTCCATAAAATCATTCTCCTAATGATGTGATCCCCTTGATCAAATGACAACTCATGTCTATGGTCAGGAAACATAACCATCTTTGATTAACGAGCTAGTCTAGTAGAGGCATACTAGGGACACTCTGTTTCATCTATGTATTCACACATGTATCAAGTTTCCGGTTAATACAATTCTAGCATGAATAAAAGACATTTATCATGATGTATAAGGATATATAAATAATAACTTCATTATTGCCTCTAGGGCATATTTCCTTCAGCAACTACACCGACTCGGTCTGTAACTTGAGGATTGTCCTCATTGCTGCATAGAAGAATTATGTCCTTGAAGCACCGCTAGGTGACAGGCCTGCTACAGGAGCAACTCCTGACGTTATGAACGTTTGGCAAGCTCATTCTGATGACTACTAGATAGTTCAATGTGCCATGCTTTACGGCTTAGAATTGGGACTTCAAAGACGTTTTGAACGTCATGGAACATATGAGATGTTCCAAGAGTTGAAGTTAATATTTCGAGCAAATGCCCAAATTGAGAGATATGAAGTCTCCAATAAGTTCTATAGCTGCAAGATGGAGGAGAACAGTTCTATTAGTTAACACTTACTCAGTATGTGTGGGTACTACAATCACATGACTCAACTTGGATGCAAAGTTGATGAAGATAGTGCTATTGAAAGAGTTCTTCAATCACTGCCACCAAGCTATAAAGGCTTCATGATGAACTATAATATGCAAGGGATGCAGAAGACAATTCCCGAGCTCTTCTCTATGCTCAAAGCTACGGAGGTAGAAGTAAAAAAGGAGCATCAAGTGTTGATGGCTAACAAGACCACTAGTTTCAAGAAAAAGGGCAAGGGAAATAAGGGGAACTTCAAGAAGAATAGCAAGCCAGTTGTTAATCCCGCGAAGAAACCCAAGTCTGGAGCTAAGTCCGAAACTGAGTGATTCTACTGCAAAGGGATTGGACACTAGAAGCGGAACTGCCCCAAGTCTTTGGCGGATAAGAAGGATGGCAAAGTGAACAAAGGTATATTTGATATACATGTTATTGATGTGTACCTTACTAATGCTCGTAGTAGCACGTGCGTATTTGATGCTGGTTCGGTTGCTAATATTTGTAACTCAAAACAGGGGCTATGCATTAAACAAAGATTAGCTAAGGACAAGGTGACGATGCGCGCGGGAAATGGTTCCAAAGTCGATGTGATCGTCGTCGGCATGATACCTATACATCTACCTTCGGGATTAGTTTTAGACCTAAATAATAATTATTTGGTGCCAACGTTGAGCATGAACATTATATCTGGATCTTGTTTGTCGTGAGACGGTTATTCTTTAAATCAAAGAATAATGGTTGTTCTATATATATGAGTAATATCTTTTATGGTCATGCACCCTTGATGAATGGTCTATTTTTGCTGCATCTCGATCAGAGTGATACACATATTCATAATACTGAAGCCAAAAGATGCAAAGTTGATAATGATAGTGCAACTTATTCTGTGGCACTACCGTTTAGGTCATATTGGTGTAAAGCGCATGAAGAAAATCCATGCTGATGGACTTTTGGAATCACTTGTTTATGAATCAGTTGGTGCTTGCGAACCATGCCTCATGGGCAAGAAGACTAAAACTCCGTTCTCCGAAACAATGGAGCGAGCAACTGACTTATTAGATATCATACATACTGATGTATGCGGACCAATGAGTGTTGAGGCTCGCGGAGGGTATCGTTATTTTCTGACCTTCATAGATTATTCGAGCAGATATGGGTATATCTACTTGATGAAACACAAGTCTGAAACATTTGAAAAGTTCAAAGAATTTCAGAGTGAAGTAGAGAATCATCGTAACAAGAAAATAAAATTTCTACGATCTGATCGCAGAGGCGAATATTTGAGTTACGAGTTTGGCCTTCATTTGAAACAATGTGGAATAGTTTCACAACTCACACCACCTCGAACACCACAACGTAATGGTGTGTATGAACGTCGTAACCATACTTTATTAGATATGGTGCGATCTACATTGTCTCTTACCGATTACCACTATCGTTTTGGGGTTATGCTTTAGAGATAGTTACGTTCACATTAAATAGGGCACCATCTAAATCCGTTGAGATGACGCCTTATGAATTGTGGTTTGGCAAGAAACCCAAGTTGTCGTTTCTTAAAGTTTGGGGCTGCGATGCTTATGTGAAAAATCTTCAACCTAATAAGCTCGATCCCAAGTCGAAGAAATGTGTCTTCATAGGATACCCAAAGGAAACTGTTGGGTACACCTTCTATCACAGATCCAAATGTAAGATATTCATTGCTAAGATTGGATCCTTTCTAGAGAAGGAGTTTCTCTCAAAAGAAGTGAGTGGGAGGAAAGTAGAACTTGATGAGGTAATTATACCTTCTCCCAAATTGGAAAGTAGTACATCACAGAAACTAGTTCCAGTGATTCCTACACCAATCAATGAGGAAGCTAATGATGATGATCATGAAACTTCAGATCAAGCTAGTACTGAACCTCGTAGGTCAACCAGAGTATGTTCCGCACCAGAATGGTACGGTAACCCTGTTCTAGAAGTAATTTTGCTAGACCATGATGAACCTATGAACTATGAGGAAGCGATGATGAGCCCAGATTCCGCAAAATGTCTTGAGGCCATGAAATCTGAGATGGGATCCATGTATGAGAACAAAGTGTGGACTTTGGTTGACTTGCCCGATGATCGGCAAGCCATTGAAAATAAATGGTTTTTTTTTAGAGGAATACTGAGGCCGATGGTAACGTTACTGTCTACAAAGCTCGACTTGTTGCGAAAGGTTTTCGACAAGTTCAAGGAGTTGACTACGATGAGACTTTCTCACCCGTAGCAATGCTTAAGTCTGTCCAAATCATGTTAGCAATTGCCGCATTTTATGATTATGAAATCTGGCAAATGGATGTCAAAACTGCATTCCTTAATGGATATCTCAAAGAAGAGTTGTATATGATGCAATCAGAAGGTTTTGTCGATCCTAAAGGTGCTAACAAAGTGTGCATGCTCCAACGATCCATCTATGGACTGATGCAAGCATCTCGGAGTTGGAATATACGCTTTGATGAGGTGATCAAAGAATATGGTTTTATACAGACTTTTGGAGAAGCCTGTATTTACAAGAAAGTGAGTGGGAGCTCTGTAGCATTTCTGATATTATATGTGGATGACATATTGTTGATTGGAAATGATACAGAATTTCTAGATGGCATAAAAGGATACTTGAATAAGAATTTTTCAATGAAAGACCTCGGTGAAGCTGCTTATATATTGGGCATCAAGATGTATACAGATAGATCAAGACGCTTAATTGGACTTTCACAAAGTACTTACCTTGATAAAGTTTTGAAGAAGTTCAAAATGGACCAGACAAAGAAAGGGTTCCTGCATGTGTTATGAGGTGTGAAGTTGAGTAAGACTCAATGCCCGACCACTGCAGAAGATAGAGAGAAAATGAAAGTCATTCCCTATGCTTCAGCCATAGGAACTATCATGTATGCAATGATGTGTGCCAGACCTGATGTGTGCCTTGCTATAAGTTTAGCAGGGAGGTACCAAAGTAATCCAGGAGTGGATCACTGGACAGCGGTCAAGAACATCCTGAAGTACCTGAAAAATACAAAGGATATGTTTCTCATTTATGGATGTGACAAAGAGCTCATCGTAAACGGTTACGTCGATCCAAGCTTTGACACTGATCCGGATGACTCTAAGTCACAAACCGGATGTGTATTTTTGTTGAACGGTGGAGCTGTCAGTTGGTGCAGTTCCAAGCAGAGTATCGTGGCGGGATCAACGTGTGAAGCGGAGTACATAGCTGCTTCGGAAGCAGCAAATGAAGGAGTCTAGATGAAGGAGTTCATATCCGATCTAGGTGTAATACCTAGTGCATCGGGTCCAATGAAAATCTTTTGTGACAACACTGGAGCAATAGCCTTGGCGAAGGAATCTAGGTTTCACAAGAGAACCAAGCACATCAAGAGATGCTTCAATTCCATATGCTATCAAGTCAAGGAGGGAGATACAGAAATTTTCAAGATACATACGGATTTGAATGTTGCAGACCCGTTGACTAAGCCTCTTCCACGAGCAAAACATGATCAGCACCAAGACTCCATGGGTGTCAGAATCATTACTATGTAATCTGGATTATTGACTCTAGTGCAAGTGGGAGACTGAAGGAAATATGCCCTAGAGGCAATAATAAAGTTGTTATTTATATTTCCTTGTATATCATGATAAATGTATTTTCTTCATGCTAGAATTGTATTGACCAGAAACTTAATACATATGTGAATTCATAGACAAATCACAGTGTCCCTAGTATGCCTCTACTAGACTAGCTCGTTAATCAAAGATGGTTATGTTTCCTAACCATATACATGTGTTGTCATTTGATCAACGGGATCACATCATTATGAGAATGATGTGATGGACAAGACCTGTCCATTAGCTTAGCACTATGATCGTTTAGTTTTACTGCTATTGCTTTCTTCATGACTTATACATGTTCCTTTGACTATGAGATTATGCAACTCCCGAATACCGGAGGAACACCTTGTGTGCTATCAAACGTCAGAATCTAACTGGGTGATTATAAAGATTCTCTACAGATGTTTCCGAAGGTGTTTGTGGAGTTGGCATAGATCAAGAATAGGATTCGTCACTCCCAGTGTCGGAGAGGTATCTCTGGGCCCTCTCGGTAATACACATCATAATAAGCCTTGCAAGCAAACGACTAATGAGTTAGTCATGATATTATGTATTATAGAACGGGTAAAGAGACTTGCCGATAACGAGATTGAACTAGGTATGATGATACCGATGATCGAATCTCGGGCAAGTAACATACTGATGACAAAGGGAACAACGTATGTTGTTATGCGGTTTGATCGATAAAGATCTTCGTAGAATATGTAGGAACCAATATGAGCATCTAGGTTCCGCTATTGGTTATTGACCAGAGATGAGTCTCGGTCATGTCTACATAGTTCTCGAACCCGTAGGGTCCGCACGCTTAACGTTCGACGACGATCGGTATTATGAGTTTATATGTTTTGATGTACCGAAGGTTTTTCGGAGTACTAGATGATATCACGGACATGACGAGGAGTCTTGAAATGGTTGAGGCATAAAGATTGATATAATGGAAGGTTATATTCGGACACCGGAAGGGTTCCGGTGGTCACCGGATAAATACCGTAGTACTTGGGAGTTCCCGGAACCCCCCGGGGGGTCAATGGGCTTTCATGGGACTGCTACCTCTTCAGCATGCGTTGGTTTTACCTTGAAGAGGAAAGGGTGATGCTACAAAGCAGCGTAAGTATTTCCCTCTGTTTTTGAGAACCAATGTATCAATCCAGTAGGATATAACACGAGTCACCTAGTACCTGCACAAACAACCAAGAACCTTGCAACCAATGCGATAAAGGGGTTGTCAATCCCTTCACGGGCACTCGCAAAAGTGAGATCTGATAAAGATAATAAGATACATATTTTTGGTATTTTTGTTGTATAGATTGGAAAGTAAAGATTGCAAAATAGAATAAATAGTAAACTAGACTTGTAGATCGGAAACTTACATGATAGAAAATAGACCCGGGGGCCATAGGTTTCACTAGTGGCTTCTCTCAAGATAGCATAAATTATGGTGGGCGAACAAATTACTGCCGAGCAATTGATAAAAAAGCGCATAGTTATGAGAATATCTAGGCAATGATCATGAATATAGGCATCACGTCCGTGTCAAGTAGACCGAAACGATTCTGCATCTACTGCTATTACTCCACACATTGACCGCTATCCAGCATGCTTCTAGAGTATTAAGTTCATATGAACATAGTAACGCATTAAGCAAGATGACATGATGTAGAGGGATATACTCAAGCAATATGATATAAACCCCATATTTTTATCCTCGATGGCAACAATACAATACATGCCTTGCTGCCCCTGCTGTCACTGGGAAAGGACACCGCAAGATTGAACCCAAAGCTAAGCACTTCTCTCATTGCAAGAAAGATCAATCTAGTAGGCCAAACTAAACCGATAATTCAAAGGGACTTGCAAAGATGTCAAATCATGCATATAAGAATTCAGAGTAGAACCAAATGTTATTCATAGATAAACTTGATCATAAATCCACAATTCATCGGATCTCGGCAAATACACCGCAACAGAGTATAACATCGAATAGATCTCCAAGAACATCGAGGAGAACTTTGTATTGAGAATCAAAGAAAGAGAAGAAGCCATCTAGCTAATAACTATGGACCCAAAGGTCCGTATTAAACTACTCACACATCATCGGAGAAGCTATGGTGTTGATGTAGAAGCCCTCCGTGATCGATTCCCCCTCTGGCGGAGCGCCGGAAAAGGCCCTGTCGGTGTTAAAACCGGCGGATCTTGGGTAGGGGGTCCCGAACTATGCGTTTGAGGATTGATGTTAACAAGAGGCAGGGGACACGATGTTTACCCAGGTTCAGGCCCTTTGATCGAGGTAAAACCCTACTTCCTGCTATATTAATATGGATGAATATGTGTACAAGAGTTGATCTACCTCGAGATCGTAAAGGCTAAAACCTAAGTTTTATCCTATGATGATTGTATGATTCTCTATTGGCCTCTACGGACTAAACCCTCCGGTTTTTATACACAACGGAGGGGCCTAGGGTTTGTACATATCATCTTGCAGAGGAAGGAAAATCTACACCCAAGCTTAAACTTGCCATTACAGGAATCCAGGAGTCCCATCCGGATACGAGAGATGATCTTCTAAAGTAATCTTCATGGCCCACCAGTCCGGCCCACCAAGAGTTTATCCGGCCACCTGTGGACCCCCCGATCCAGGACTCCCTCAGTAGCCCGTGAACCTGTCTTCGATGACGATGAGTTTGGCTTCCGTATTGTCTTCGGCATTGCAAGGCGGGTTCCTCCTCTGAATATATCTTCTCTAATTTGACGGATTGTGCTCGGCTTTGAAAGATTAGTACAACCCTTAGCCTTGAAGGCAAGGCTTTTAAAGAAAATGAATAATGTGTCTTTACTCACAACTTTTGGGTGAAGCGTCACGTCTGACCCACTAACACATCGAACCGTTTTATTTGGTCCTAGTTTTGCGTTTCGAGGTATATCCTCATTGACATGTCCCGTCAGAATAGAGATCATGCCCGCTTATTGTGGGATTCCCATTGTGACGTAAGCACCCATGCAGCGCATTACACATGACCGCTTTGGGAACCGGCAAGTTTTATGGCTAAGGTTGGGGGATGCTCTGTATTCGTAGCGTTATAAAATGACTCCAATCCCTTTCATCAGCCCCACACCTTCCTCAAGCTCGAGCTCTCCAATCTCCCTTGCCCCCGTACTTTAGTCTCTTGCGTCTGCAACTCCTTGTTCCTCGACCACTTTTCCCCTTGCCAACAATGGCTGGATCCGGTGCCAGAGGCAAGTGGGAGGCATCCACGGTCACCGAAAAGACCATGAAGGACCTATGGAGTGCGGGGTATCTCGCCGACGACATCGCACACCGAGTCCCCCCTAGGGGTCAGGTGACTCCCCTCCCAAAGGCGGTCGAGAGGGTAGTATTCACCTCTCATTTTGTTAGGGGGCTAGGGTTCCCACTCCATCCGTTCATTCGGGGTCTTTTGTTTTTCTACGGGCTAGATTTCCACGATCTAGCTCCGAACTCAATCCTTCACATATCCGCATTCATAGTGATGTATGAAGCTTTTCTCCGCATCCCCCCACACTTCGGCCTGTGGCTTAAGACCTTCAACGTGAAGCCGAAGGTGGTGAACGGGGAACACGCAGAGTGCGGGGGCACTATGATTAGTAAGCTCTCGAACGCAACTTGGCCCAAGGGCTCGTTCGTGGAAATGAACAAAGTCTGGCAGCAGGAGTGGTTCTATATCACCGAGCCCAGCGACAACAACTGGGCGGCGGAGCCTGCTTTCAGATCCAGACCCCCAGAGAGGCTAACCTCCTGGACCAAAAAGGGTCTGAACTGGGGGTCGCCCACTGAGGTGACGACTCTCGTGGGCCGTGTCTCCGGCATGATCTCCAAGGGGCACCTGCTCTCCTCCGTGGTCTAGGTGATGCTGACCCGGCTTGTTCTTCCTTGCCAAAGCCGGGACTCCTGCCTATGGGAGTTCGATCCGGCAGGAGACAAGCCGCTAAAGCATCTCTTCGGCTCCACGCACAAAGAGATCTTGAAGCACCTCTTCAAGAGCCAGGAGGAATGGCCCGAAGAGAACGAGGATGTGGGCTTCAGTACCGAAGTTTCCGCCATCGAGGTAATAATGATCTCTGCCGAACACTTGTCCTATCCTATTACTTAATGATAATAGGAATTGGAACTTTTATGTGATATACATGCTTGGACGAAGAAGGCAACCCGGATCAAGTGTCCGGCACCTCTGCCCGAAGACCCAGCATTGCCTCTATTGATGGCAATGCTGGTTCCGGCGCCGTACAAGGCGCCGACCAAGAAGCCCAAGAAGACAAAGGGCAAGGGGGCTAGAAACAGCCCCTGTCCTGCGAGCAAGCAACCCGAGGACCTCCATATTCTTTCCTTCGACGAGGCGGAGGAAGATGATGAGGAGGAAGAGGAGGATGAAGAAGTACCTCCCGCGCAAGGCCGAGGGATAAAGAGGGGGGCCGTTGCTGATGCGAGCACGGTCGTGCCCCGGAGGAAGAGGAAGCTGAAGCTCAGAGACAGTTCGGATTCATCCGAACACAACTTCGTGCTGAAGCCCAGGGTAAAACCCCTGCCCGAATCGTAAGTCTGTCCGGATTGACTATTTCACCTTTGTTTATTCTGTATTTATGATACCTATTTAACATTCTCCTGCTGACGAACAACAATCCTAGTGCAAACCCCGATGGTACATTATCGGAGGGGAACTCTCTCGCACCTGGGAAGACGGAGAGTGACTCGCCAGTCCGGGCTCCATCGCCCGTAATCGGTGGGGACACTGAAGTGTCATCCCAGCGGGTTCTCTCCGCCCAAGGAGATGAGGGCGGGGCAAGAGACAGGGCGGCCGAGGGTAATACCTCAGCGGCCGCTGACCATGGGGAAACGGCCCCCATGGAGACCAAAGATGTGGGGCTCGAACGATCTGAGGTCCCACCGAACACCATTCCGGAGCCTAGCATGGCTCCGTGGTTTGATGATCGCGATCCTCAAGCGGAGGAGGATACGGCGGCGCCCGGAGTGAATCCGGAGGTGCCGGATTCTATGGAGGGAGCACTGCAAAGTGCTCTCGTCATTGAAGAACACCACCCCGTGATGGGTGCGGTGATGAAGAAGATTCAGTCCGTCAAGGGCGGACTGAATGAGGCCTTCAGCAGCCTTTTAACAGGCTTTGAGGTAAGCCCTGTAATGCTTTTTAAGAAATTTTATTTGTTTTGAATGCACATATATCACCAGTAGCCCCTGATGCTTTGTGTGGTTCTGAAAAGAATCGGACGAAGTATCCATAGAATAGCATATTTACAGAGCTGAACTGTCGTGCATGCTTCTTTAGTTACGGCGACTGCGCAAGACGCAGAGGTCGCCGAACTAAATCGGAAGCTCGAGGTGGCCAATGCGGACCTCGACCGCATCAACCGGTGTTTTGATGAAACGCAAGGTATGCGGATTTTATTTAAATGTCAATAAGACTTAAGTTATTAAGTATGAGTACAAACTCTAACATTATATTCTGTATTACACAGGTGGCGCCGCTGAGCTCGAGGCCCTCAAGGGCGAGGTTTCCAGGGCCAAGGAGGAGGCCAAGGCAAACAAGGCGGCTGCTGATTTAGGGGCCGAAAAGGCGGAGTGCGAGAAGCACAAGTCTCGGGTGTCCGAAGTTGAGTCGAGCTCCAAGATACCATCCGTAAGTGTGAGGCATCGGAGAAAAAGGCTTCGGAACAGGCGCCCGAGCTATCTGCGGTAGTAAAGTCTGCCCAGGACGTGTGAGGCAAGGCACGCAGCGCGTGTGAGGAAATCAAACAAGCACGACAAATAGCATCTAGTAAGATATTTCTCTTACAGAGCATCTTCGGCGGGCGGAAGTATATTGGGCTAACACAACTGTGGAGTTCTCCATGCGTGTTTGCTGATCTTCCGAGGAGCCGCGCGGATGCCGCTCAATACTTTCGAGCCCAGGAGGGGAATGACACGGAGAAATTATTCTGGTCGCAATTCTATGCGCCACAACATTCAGTTCCCCTCAACGACCAGATGAAGCAGCTGGTCGAGCTACACAACATGGCGGGTTCAGCCATGAAGGACTTAATAGTCCGGCAATGGCCCGCTGAGCCAATCCCAAGTAGTTACCTCGGATTGGTAAAGTGGATCATCGAGACAAGTCCGCGAGTCAACGCATTAATGCGGTCGGCTTGCATATAAGGTGCTCGGATGGCCTTCGCTTGCGTCAAAGTGCACTGGGCGAAGATGAACGCAGTGCATATAGCAACTGTCGGCCCGCCCACAGGCAAGGAGCACCGCAAGCCGGAGAAGTACTTCGAGGACGTCATCGGCGGCGCCCTCCTTGTAGAAGGCCAGTGTTCAAAGGATGTTGTTTTCGATTAATTGTATCCGGATGTAAAGACTATGCTTATGAGTCCAGTGTATATAAATTTTGCCCTATTTATAATATCAGCGTCTTTTTTTCCTCTTGTGTGACTGTTTATCTTAAATTTGAAAGTTTCCAGTCGTCGGCTTCAGCCCCAGGTACATAGTACTGGGGTGTTCGGTCATATGCAAATACACTCTTTATCCAACGTCTTGGTCCGTATAGGAGTTGTATGCGGAGCGAACCAGGCAATCAGACTATGCAGCATTATTTCTTTCACTTAGTCGTAGGAGTTTGACAACTGGGGCTAGGTACTAGCCCCTGGTGTGGATTTAGTATCCAATTGCACTTGGCTGGGCGAAAAAACCAACCCTTCGTATAACACAGGGTAGATCTCTATCAATCGTAGTATAAAACTAAGTCACCGAATTGCAGACCAGGTTCTCACTTATCATGACAGTCAGTTTTCGGCTTTCTCTACTGAGGTACTTGACCGGACTAGCCATAAGTACTATCGTAGGGGTAATCACAGGAGCCGGGCAACCCAACTATTGACCGAAGACATGATTCAGAAGTGATGCATATAATGCAAACATCCAGGACGCCGAACATTCCCTATAGGTGTTCGGCATTTTTAACATATACCAGGGCTGAATACAGCCCCTGGTAATAAACCTTTATTGACAAGGCACATATGGCAATCTGATGCGAGAAGAGAACATTCCATGGTGAGTGAATAAAACTCTAGATATGATATGAATAAAATTGTTCTATTAATATCCCTCTATAGTACGGTGAGCCGCAAACTTTATAGATGATGCCGACGACCTTTTTTGGACATTTTACATGCCAAAAAAGGTATATAACAAGAAAGAGAAAAAAGGTTTACACAGGGTCTTAATCTAAAAAGAAACCTTAGTGCGGGTCTTTGCTGCACGTGTGCACCGTTTTCTCCTCATTAATGTGTCCTTGAAGGTATGAGTATGATGGCCATCTGTAGAAAAAAGAAATAAAACCTGGAAACGAAGAAGTCAATCCAGTGTGGCCAAAGTAAGTCTGGTTCATTTTAACGAACCAAGAGAAGATAAGTTTAAAGTCCGAATAGGGTCTAGCCGAACTACACACTATATGCGGGTGCCCCTCGTCGCCGCTGATACGTCCAAAACGTATCTATAATTTCTGCTTGCTCCATGCCTCTTTTGGGTGATATTGCTATGTTATTTATACACTTCCATACACTTTTGATCATATTTGGACTAACCTATTAACTCAGTGCACCCCAGTGCCAGTTTCTGTTTTTGGCTGTTTTTGTATTTCAGGTTTTCACATTACGAGAACTGCCAGAAAATCCAGATAAATTATATAAAAAATCAGCGTTCCAGAAACTACTGGGCGCCCGAAGTACAACCTGGGGGGGGGGGGCACCAAGGCTCCAGGCGCCCTGGCGGAGCGCCGCGCCTGGGCCCCCCGAGGCTCCGCTGATGCCCCCCTTTGGCATATATTTAAAGCGTCTCCCGAAACCGTCGAGACGGGAACTCTTTTTCGCGATCTCATCTCTGTTCCGCCACCGCCGCCGCTTCCAAGATCGGGAGCACCAGGAGAACTCTTCCCGGCACCCTGCCGGAGGGGAGGATCACCATCGGGAGCTTCTCCACCACCATGGACGCCTCCCGGATGAGTTGTGAGTAGTCTCCCTTGGACCATGGGTCCATGACCAGTAGCTATGTGATGTTCTCCTCCCGTTCTTGTGCTTCACTAATTAGTCCTCGTGAGCTGCCCTACATGATCGAGGCACATATGTAATCCTTATGCTGTTGCTATGATGAGTTTGCCGGGATCCGATGGATTATGAGATTATGTTCAGATTGTGTTTGAGTAATATATTTGATTCACCTCTTTTATATTTATGTTCGTAAGTAATTCTTGCATGTTCTCCGTTGTTATTTATTGCTTTGGCCAAGTAGTAGGTAGTGACTCCAAGAGGAAACATTATGCTTGATTGTGGGTTCATGCCCCTCGATGACTAGCTTGAGTGACAGAAATATGAGTCTAGGGGATGTGCTGTTGCCACAAGGGGGAAAACAACGGTGCTTGTGCCCGCGGGTGCAAGGACTGTTTACTTTACGCAAAGTTCTTTTAATGCAGTTGTCTGTTGCTTTGAGTTTACACTATGGGTGGGACTCGCAACTTAATACCAGCGAGATGTTCTGGATATCTATCTCAAGGTGGATGATTAGTAGTAGATGCAGATGGATTTCGGTCTACTTACCTCGGCGTACCGCCCATGCTTTGAACCTCAACCTTTCTTGCAATGTAGTCAGCATTGGTTTGCGCACATGGTCCTGTCAATTGCCCAACTGTAATTCGTTTACCTCACATAGCTGTTTTATCGTCTTTTGGGAGAGAGACATCACTAGTAAACATCATGAGACTCCGGTCCATATTACTATCATTGATCACATCCACTATTTACTTTTCCGCTTTTACTTACTATTGCAATTATAGCTATCACTATTATCACTTGCGTTTGATCCTTTGTAAACTACAAGGCCGGAGGGATTGACAACCTCTCTGTACTCGTTGGGAGCAAAGTTATTTGTATCTGTGTGCAGGTCCACGTTGATTGCTAATATCTGGCGCCGTTAGCAGTTGACACCTTCTTGTTGAAACTGGGAGTCTCAGGGAAATCGATCCTTGGTATTGCCAAGGGAAAACTTCCGCTACACTGCATCTCAAACCTTCCACTTGGGGTAACCAACGAGGGGCGGGAAGCCATCAAGCAAAGTTTTCTGGCGCCGTTGCCGGGGACTCCACTCTTCAGGATATGGGAGTTGCATGCTATCTTTTACCTTTGCTTTTTAGTCTTGTTAGTTTACCTTTCAGTTTTGCTTTAGTATCTTTTATCGAAAATCACAAAATAGTTATCTTGCTTGCTTGCTACTATGGGTTCCACCGAGAACACCAAGTTGTGTGACTTCACTAGTCACAACAACGATGACTTTATCTGCACACCTATCACTACACCTGCCACTTCAGCACCTTCATATGAAATTAAACCTGCTTTACTGAATTTAGTCATGAAAGATCAATTCTCCGGTGCTGGAGATGATGCTGCTTTACACTTAAACAACTTTGTTGAACTTTGTGATATGCAAAAGTACCAAGAAATAGATGGTAATATTGTTAAGCTTAAGCTTTTTCCTTTCTCTTTGAGAGGAGGAGCTAAAATTTGGTTTCAGTCTTTGCCTAGAAACATCATAGATTCATGGGACAAGTGCAAAGATGCTTTTATTGGAAAATACTATCCACCTGCTAAAATTATCCAACTAAGAAGTAACATAATGAATTTTAAACAATTGGATAATGAACACGTTGCCCAAGCTTGGGAACGTATGAAATCTCTTATCAAGAACTGCCCTACTCATGGTTTGACTACTTGGATGGTTATCCAAACTTTTTATGCAGGCTTGAACTTTACCTCGCGGAACTTGTTAGATTCGGTCGCGGGAGGAACCTTTATGTCAACTACACTTGGTGCTGCCACAAAGCTTCTCGATGAGATGATGACCAACTATTCCCAATGGCACACCGAACGCGCTCCAACAGGTAGGAAGGTAAACTCTGTCGAGGAGATTTCCTCCCTAAATGAAAAAGCTGACTTGATCATGTCCCTACTTTCCAAGCAATCTTCTATTGATCCTAGTTATGATCCTTTAGATTCTGTGATTGCTCACGCTTATAGGAGTAACTTTGGTAGAAATCCTAGACCGTTCCCCTCTAATTCCTATGGGGACAACAATGCTTATCCTATCACCAAGAACTCCACCCAAAAAGATAGAGACTTGCCTAGCTATGAGAAACTTCTAGAAACAGAGAAGGCCACTAAGAATTACATGCACACCCAATATGAACAAAACAAAACCTTCTCGAGGCAATTAAATGAGCATACTACTATCTTGCAAAACATTAGTAGACAATTAGAGAGCATAAATATTGAGATTTCTAACCTCCAGACTAGGCTCACTATCACTGAGACCCAAGTTTCCAACATGTCCCACACACAAGCCACTTTGATAAACCAAATGGCAGCTAAACCCGAAGTGGTTGCACCCCTAAGGGAGGAAGAAGATAGAATTAAGAGCCTTCCTACCCACCACACTGTTGCTACTATCCAAGTTGTTGAGGATATCCAAACTCTTAGCACCCAATGCACTCCTGGTCCCGATGGACCTATTAATGGTGATGCTATGACTATAGAAACTACCAAACAAGTGAACCTAAAGGACACCGCTACCACTTTACTTGATGCTAGTGACCTTGATTTTGATAATTGCACTCTTACCGAAGTTATTGATTTCCTTCACAAGATGTCTAGAGACCCCCGCACTAGCACGCTTAACCTTGCCTTCACAGAGCATGTCACTAATGCTCTTATCAAAGCTAGGGAGGAGAAACTTAGAGTAGAAGCCTCCATACCTAGAAAGCTAGAAGATGGTTGGGATCCTATGATAAAAATTAAGTTGAATAACTTCTCTTGCTATGCTTTATGTGATGTTGGTGCTAGTACCTCTGTTATGCCCAAAAGAATATATGATATGCTTAAATTGAAACCTTTTGATTCTTGTTCTTTTGGTGTTCGTCTCGTTGATTCTTCCATAAAGAAACCTTTGGGGAGGATCGACGATGTTCTTATCGTTGTCAATGATAATTATGTTCCCGTTGATTTCACTATTATGGATATTGAATGTGATCCTTCTTGTCCAATTATTTTGGGACGTCCCTTTTTGCGCACCGTTGGTGCTATCATTGACATGAAAGAGGGTAATATAAAATTTCAGTTTCCTCTCAAGAAAGGGATGGAACACTTCCCTCGAAAGAAGATCAAGTTACCTTTTGAGTCCGTTGTACGGGCTAGCTATTCTTTTACTCTTGATAACACTTGATCTCTATGCATTATGCCTAGCTTAAAGGCATAAAAGAAAGCGCTTTTGGGAGGCAGCCCAATGAATAAAAATTTTATTTTGCTTTTGTTGTGTCTTGATGTTGTTTACTACTGTAGCATCATCATTGTATCTTTGCTTTTCAATTTTGTGCCAAGTATAGCCTCTGATTGCTAGAAAGTTCAAAAGTTGTGAGGTGCTGTCCAGGAAACAGATTCTGTCCTTGGATAGAAAAATTTGTATAAAATCACCAGATCATCTTTTTGGTCTGAATTATTTCGACAGCGTGCTCTATATAATTGTGTTTTGTGCGTCTGTTCTGAGTTTTTTGATTAGAGTTGCAGAAGTGCCCCGAACAAATCATTTACTACCTGCTGTTCTGTTTTTCACAGATTCTGTCCTGTTTTGCCTTTCCTTCATTTTGCAAACCTAGAGCTTGCTTTTTCTTTGCAAAAACCTTTTGGCAATCTTGAGAAACAGTAGACCTTCAAGAATATCTTTATTTCCAGCAAGTTACAATTATTTTATTATGGGTACTAACCTCGCTAATCAGATTATGATGAGTTATGTATGAAGGAAGTTTTCAAGTGTGCGAGGGAAGATGATAAAAAGATTCAGGAGTGTCAAACTCTCAAGCTTGGGGATGCCCCCGTGCACCCCCAAGAAATATTCAAGGAGACTCAAGCGTCTAAGCTTGGAGATGCCCCCGTGCATCCCCTTCTCCATCAACATTATCAGTTCATCTTTCGTTCCACTATATTTTAATCACTTCATGTGTTATGTGCTATGCTTGGAGCGTCTTGCTTTTAGTTCCTTTTTAGTTTTCTTTTTCATAACGAGTCGGAACTCAGCTTTCTTTATGTGGGAGAGAAACACGCTCCACTTCTACCTAGAACATAACATAGAATTTTCATGTCTATCCTTGCTGTGTGTGTTCTTTGTCTTTTAATAGCTACTATCATGTTCAGCTCTCAGTTTCATGCTTATCTTTTTAAAGAGCTTTCGTTTAGTTGGTTGCTTGAACTCTCTTTAGTTATGATGCTTATCTTGTTAAGAGAGTTTGCTTCTGTTGCATTGGTTGATATGTCTATGATAAAGATGCTACGTGCATAATGGCGCTTAGTAGTTCATGTTTTCTTATGGTTAGTCTCAAATAGCTGGGGGGTTCCCAATGTGTTATTGGAGTACCAACATGGTTTGTTTGCCTATGATGTGGTATGGTTTAGTAATATCTTCCTTCAAAGAATTTATTTTGATTGGCTTGGCGTATGCTCACGCATATTTAAGACTATAAAGAAAGTCTGTCAAGCCTTGATGATCTTTTGTTTCTGAGTAGCGATATAACTTCCATGCCTGATTCAATGTTGCTTTGTCGCTCTGCATGATTATGACCGTCATTGCTCTCTTAGTTGGTCGCTCCCAGTCTTTTGCTAACCTTCGCCTGTACTAAGCGGACTGACTGCTTGTGCATCCACATTCCTGTAAACCAGTTATGCCATATGAGTCCACCATATCTTCCTACATGCTATTTACCTGCCATTCCTAACGGAGACTTGCATGTGCCATCTCGAAATTATTCAAAGAAAAGCATTCTTATTTTGTGCCTCTGTTGTAAGTTCATGAGGAAGTAGTAGTTAATTCATGATCTTTTTAAGTTGGACAAGCTTCACCCCGGGATTGCATGTATAATGTGCAAACCCATAATACGAGAAGGAACTGGCATTGAGTGCGCCCAGCTCAAAAAGATAATATAACAAACAAACCCTCCTTCACGCTTTGTTCATGAGAAATCAGAAAACTTTGGCAGTGATAAACAAAGGAGATTAAGAGGATGTGATCGTCCTCATTCGGGAGCCGTTCCTCGAAACTTGTCCATCTCAAGAAGTGATTGAGTTGTCTGCTAGCATTCGTTGACGAAACATGCATGATCTAAAAATAATAATTATTACCTCTGTTTTAAAACCAAGAGCTCTGGTACATGTTTTGTCCTTGTTTCCGATTACGGGTTTTCAACCTTGCCAACAAAAGCCACGGTTCGAGAGTCTCCACCTTCTTTTTAAAGCACCAACTACTGAGAGCATGATTGTCATTCTGAGTGTAATGTGCATTGTCCCAAAGTAGCATTGTCTTTTGCATGATTGTGATATCGTTTATTTTGAAATCATTGTATCTAGTCATCACTTAAACCTTGGAGGTGCCCCTGCATTTATGTTTTGCTTCACTAAAGGGGGCAAGCGAGATATCACTCTATCATATTTGCACATCATGTTCATTACAAATCTATTTGACGTTTCAGTATCATATTGTAAAACTTTCAGTTCTTTGTGATTTTCTCATGAGGCAACTTAATTACTACAGATTCATTGTCTCAATAAGCTTTTGTCATATGACTATGAAAAAGTCCTATATGGTTAATAGCATGTCACCACAGAAATTATTCTTGTTATCATTTACCTACTCGAGGACGAGCAGGAATTAAGCTTGGGGATGTTGATACGTCCAAAACGTATCTATAATTTCTGCTTGCTCCATGCCTCTTTTGGGTGATATTGCTATGTTATTTATACACTTCCATACACTTTTGATCATATTTGTACTAACCTATTAACTCAGTGCACCCTAGTGCCAGTTTCTGTTTTCGGCTGTTTTTGTATTTCAGGTTTTCACATTACGAGAACTGCCAGAAAAAATCCAGAAAAATTATATAAAAAATCAGCGTTCCAGAAACTACCGGGCGCCCGAAGTACAGCCTGGGGGGGGGGGGGCACCAGGGCCCC
>LR738710.1:771735766-771861778 GCA_902687465.1 Secale cereale
CCGGGAGGGGGGGGGGGCGCCTAGGCCCCCCGAGGCTCCGCTGATGCCCCCTTTGGCATATATTTAAAGCGTCTCCCGAAACCCTCGAGACGGGAACTCTTTTTCGCGATCTCATCTCTGTTCCGCCGCCGCCGCCGCTTCCAAGATCGGGAACACCAGGAGAACTCTTCCCGGCACCCTGCCGAAGGGAAGGATCACCACCGGGAGCTTCTCCACCACCATGGACGCCTCCCGGATGAGTTGTGAGTAGTCTCCCTTGGACCATGGGTCCATGACCAGTAGCTATGTGATGTTCTCCTCCCGTTCTTGTGCTTCACTAATTAGTCCTCGTGAGCTGCCCTACATGATCGAGGCACATATGTAATCCTTATGCTGTTGCTATGATGAGTTTGCTGGGATCCGATGGATTATGATATTATGTTCACATTGTGTTTGAGTAATATATTTGATTCACCTCTTTTATATTTATGTTCGTAAGTAATTCTTGCATGTTCTCCGTTGTTATTTATTGCTTTGGCCAAGTAGTAGGTAGTGACTCCAAGAGGGAACATTATGCTTGATTGTGGGTTCATGCCCCTCGATGACTAGCTTGAGTGACAGAAACATGAGTCTAGGGGATGTGTTGTTGCCACAAGGGGGAAAACAACGGTGCTTGTGCCCGCGAGTGCAAGGACTGTTTACTTTATGCAAAGTTCTTTTAATGCAGTTGTCTGTTGCTTTGAGTTTACACTATGGGTGGGACTCGCAACTTAATACCAGCGAGATGTTCTGGATAGATATCTCAAGGTGGAAGATTAGTATTAGATGCAGATGGATTTCGGTCTACTTACCTCGGTGTACCGCCCATGCTTTGAACCTCAACCTTTCTTGCAATGTAGTCAGCATTGGTTTGCGCACATGGTCCTGTCAATTGCCTAGCTGTAATTCGTTTACCTCACATAGCTGTTTTATCGTCTTTTGGGAGAGAGACATCACTAGTGAACATCATGAGACTCCGGTCCATATTACTATCATTGATCACATCCACTATTTACTTTTCCGCTTTTACTTACTATTGCAATTATACCTATCACTATTATCACTTGCGTTTGATCCTTTGTAAACTACAAGGACGGAGGGATTGACAACCTCTCTGTACTCGTTGGGAGCAAAGTTATTTGTATCGGTGTGCAGGTCCACGTTGATTGCTAATATCTGGCGCCATTAGCAGTTGACACCTTCTTGTTGAAACTGGGAGTCTCAGGGAAATCTATCCTTGGTATTGCCAAGGGAAAACTTCCGCTACACTGCATCTCAAACCTTCCACTTGGGATAACCAACGAGGGGCGAGAAGCCATCAGCCGCCCAAGGAATTTTTAGCGCGTAATGATGTACTCGAGGCACATATGCTATCACCTTGTGGGCGGTCGACGGGGGCATAGCTGTCAATCTTGCTCAGTTTCAACTGAGCTGCCGCACTGAGGCGTGTGCGGGACATGTTTAGCTGTGTCCGTTGTTGATACATTATCTGGCTTGAATATGCCGCATTGTACTTCGGCTGCTAAGGCCACAGTATCTTCCTCCGTATGTAGAGAGCGCTCCATATTTCCATTGACCGTGATAACTCCACGTGTTCCAGGCATCTTGAGCTTTAAATAGGCATAATGCGGGACTGCATTAAAGCGGGCGAAGGTCGTTCTTCCGAGTAGGGCGTGATAGCCACTTCAGAATGGTGCTATGTCGAAGATTAGTTCTTCGCTTCAAAAGTTGTCGGGAGAACCGATTACAACCTCCAATGTTGAAGAGCCTGTGCAGCGAGCTTCAACGCCCGACATCACTCCTTTAAAGGTCGTCCTGCTTGGCTTGATTCTTGATAGGTCAATCCCCATCTTGCGGACAATGTCCTGATATATCAGATTGAGGCTACTGCTGCCGTCCATAAGGACTCGGGTTAGATGGTATCCATCTATTATTGGGTCGAGCACTAAGGCAGCCGAACCCCCATGCTGAATACTAGACGGATGATCCCTGCGATCGAAAGTGATCGGATAGGTTGACCATGGGTTGAATTTTGGGGCGACAGGCTCAACGGCATAGACGTCTCGGAGTGCGCGCTTGCGCTCCCTCTTTGGGATATGAGTGGCATATATCATGTTCACTGTTTTGACCTCCGGTGGAAATTTCTTCTGTCCCCCTATATTCGACTGGCGAGGTTCATCCTCGTCTTCACTCTGAGGCTCCTTCCCCTTGTGTTCGACGTTTAGCTTGCCGGCCTGCTTGAAAATCCAAAACTTACGGTTGGTGTGATTGGCAGGTTTTTCTGGGGTGCCATGGATTTGGCAGGGCCTGTCTAATACCATGTCCAAACTTGATGGACCGTCTTTGTTGCCTTTAAATGGCTTCTTCCGTTGACCGGGTCTGGAGCCGCTGAATCTGGCGTTTACCGTTGTATCATCTGGGCTTCCAGGGTTGTTTCTACGCTTGTTTTTATTGCACCGTGGCTTTCCATTGCCGTTACTGACTTCAGATGTTCTAGGGTCGCTGGTGCTACTACGAGCTAACCAGCTATCCTCACCCGCGCAAAAGCGAGTCATGAGTGTAGTTAGGGCTGCCATTGTCCTCGGCTTTTCCTGTCAAAGGTGTCTGGCTAGCCATTCACCCCAGATACTATGCTTGAATGGCGCTAAGGCTTCGGCGTGCGGACAGTCGACGATCTAGTTCTTCTTAGTGAGAAATTGGTTCCAAAGCTTGCGGGCTGACTCCCTGGGTTGTTGTATGATGTGACTTAAATCGTTAGCGTCCGGGGGCCGGACATAAGTCCCTTGAAAATTGGCCCGAAAAGCGTCCTCAAGTTCTTCCCAACTCATAATGGAGTTTTCTAGAGTGCCGAGCTGGTCCTTTCAGCTTGAGGGGTAAATATTTGATGGCGTGGAGATCATCTCCTCGAGACATGTGGATGTGAAGAATAAAATCTTCTATCCAGACGATAGGATCCATCGTTCCATCATACGCTTCGATGTTCACGGGTTTAAACCCTTCTGGGAAATCATGACCCAGTACCTCATCGGTAAAGCATAGAGGGTGTGAAGCTCCTCTGTATCTTGCTATATCGTGGCGTATGTCCGATGGTTGTGGTGTTCGGTATTGACCCCGAACTGGTATGTCACCGGCGCGATTGGCTTGATAGCCACCGTCTCGTGCGGGGGCTCGATCCCTGGGTCCGAATATAGACCTGGTCTTGCTAGCTTTTTTGTTTAGGTCCTCGCGCAGATCATGCTTTCAGACTTGGGCTGCATCCTCCTTTCCTTTATGGGGTGGGGGTTTGTTTACGCCATTGCTAGCGACTCTATCCTGTCCGCGAGGTGGTCGGTCCGGCTTGTCGGCGGTGTTATATTTTGGTGGGACGGGCGCAATAGCCTCGTCATCGAATTCGGGCAGCCTCTTGCGCTTGGGATAGCCTTTGGTTTGGCCATTAAAGCCATGTTTCTGTTCGGCGTATAGCACCTGATACGTCCAAAACGTATCTATAATTTCTGCTTGCTCCATGCCTCTTTTGGGTGATATTGCTATGATATTCATACACTTCCATACACTTTTGATCATATTTGGACTAACCTATTAACTCAGTGCACCCCAGTGCCAGTTTCTGTTTTCGGCTGTTTTTGTATTTCAGGTTTTCACATTACGAGAACTGCCAGGAAAAATCCAGAAAAATTATATAAAAAATCAGCGTTCCAGAACCTACCGTGCGTCCGAAGGACAGCCGGGGGGGGGGGCACCAGGGCTCCAGGCGCCCTGGCGGCGCGCCCCCCCTGGGCTGCGCCGGGGGGGCGCCTGGGCCCCCCGAGCCCCGTCTGGTGCCCCCCTTTGGCATATATTTAGAGCGTTTCCCGAAACCCTCGAGGGGGAAACTCTTTTTCGCGATCTCATCTCTGTTCCGCCGCCACCGCTTCCAAGATCGGGAGCACCAGGAGAACTCTTCCCGGCACCCTGCCGGAGGGGAGGATCACCACCGGGAGCCTCTCCACCACCATGGACGCCTCTCGGATGAGTTGTGAGTATTCTCCCTTGGACCATGATTCCATGACCAGTAGCTATGTGATGTTCTCCTCCCGTTCTTGTGCTTCACTAATTAGTCCTCGTGAGCTGCCCTACATGATCGAGGGACATATGTAATCCTTATGCTGTTGCTATGATGAGTTTGCTGGGGTCCGATGGATTATGAGATTATGTTCAGATTGTGCTTGAGTAACATATTTGATCTACCTCTTTTATATTTATGTTCATAAGTAATTCTTGCATGTTCTCCGTTGTTATTTATTGCTTTGGCCAAGTAACAGGTAGTGACTCCAAGAGGGAACGTTATGCTCGACTGTGGGTTCATGCCCCTCGATGACTAGCTTGAGTGACAAAAACATGAGTCTAGGGGATGTGCTGTTGCCACAAGGGGGAAAACAACGGTGCTTGTGCCCGCGGGTGCAAGGATTGTTTACTTTACGCAAAGTTCTTTTAATGCAGTTGTCTGTTGCATTGAGTTTACACTATGGGTGGGGCTCGCAACTTAATACCAGCGAGATGTTCTGGATAGATATCTCAAGGTGGATGATTAGTAGTAGATATTGATGGATTTCAGTCTACTTACTTTGGCGTACCGCCCATGCTTTGAACCTCAACCTTTCTTGCAATGTAGTCAGCATTGGTTTGCGCACATGGTCCTGTCAATTGCCCAGCTGTAATTCGTTTACCTCACATAGCTGTTTTATCGTATTTTGGGAGAGAGACATCACTAGTGAACATCATGAGACTCCGGTCCATATTACCATCATTGATCACATCCGCTATTTACTTTTCGCTATTATTTACTATTGCAAACATTATCTATCACTACTATCATTTGCGTTTAATCCTTTGTGAACTACAAGGCCGGAGGGATTGACAACCTCTCTGTACTCGTTGGGAGCAAAGTTATTTGTATATGTGTGCAGGTCCACGTTGATTGCTAATATCTGGCGCCGTTAGCAGTTGACACCTTCTTGTTGAACCTAGGAGTCTCTAGGGATTCGATCCTTGGTATCTTGCCAAGGGAAAAACTTCCGCAACACTACATCTCACACCTTCCACTTGGGGTAACCAACGAGGGGCGAGAAGCCCATCAAGGAGTTTTTCTGGCGCCGTTGCCGGGGACTCCACTCTTCAGGATAGGGGAGTTGCATGCTATCTTTTACCTTTGCTTTTTAGTCTTGTTAGTTTACCTTTCAGTTTTTTCTTTAGTATCTTTTTATCGAAAATCACAAAAATAGTTATCTTGCTTGCTTACTATTATGGGTTCCACCAAAAACACTAGATGGGAGGAGTACACCCCTTCTTCCATTACACCAATCACCACTGTCGGGATCTACAAAAGTAATAAACCTTGTGATTATGTTAGTCTTGATAGAGGGTTATGCCCATGGCATGGTCTTCCAGGAAAAGAGTATGAGCCTCAGTTTAAAATTGCTGCTAAGCTTCCCCAAACTTGGGAAGATGTTCAAACTCTTATAATAGAGAGCGATTCAAACAAAGAGGATGACACTACAATTCTGCCCAATACTGATAAAATTAATTTTGATAATTGTAGTATCTCAGAAGTTGTCACCTTTCTACAAGGAATGGCCAAAGATCCCCACACTAGCACACTTAATCTTGCCTTCACAGAGCATGTCACTAATGCTCTCATCAAAGCTAGGGAGGAGAAACTTAGAGTAGAAGCCTCCATACCTAGAAAGCTAGAAGATGGTTGGGATCCTATGATTAAAATTAAGATAAACAACTTCTCATGCTATGCTTTATGTGATATTGTAGCTAGTACTTCCATTATGCCCAAAAGACTATATGATATGCTTAAATTGAAACCTTATGATTCTTGTTCTTTTGGTGTTCGTCTCGTTGATTCTTCCATAAAGAAACCTTTGGGGAGGATCGACGATATTCTTATCATTGTCAATGACAACTATGTTCCCGTTGATTTCACTATTATGGATATTGAATGTGATCCTTCATGTCCAATTATTTTGGGACGTCCCTTTTTACGCACCGTTGGTGCTATCATTGACATGAAAGAGGGTAATATAAAATTTCAGTTCCCTCTCAAGAAAGGGATGGAACACTTCCCTCGAAAGAAGGTCAAGTTACCTTTTGAGTCCGTTGTACGGGCTAGCTATTCTTTTACTCTTGATAAAACTTGATCTCTATGCATTATGCCTAGCTTAAAGGCATAAAAGAAAGCGCTTTTGGGAGGCAGCCCACATGAATAAAAATTTTATTTTTGCTTTTGTTGTGTCTTGATGTTGTTTACTACAGTAGCATCATCATTGTATCTTTGCTTTTCAATTTTGTGCCAAGTATAGCCTCTGATTGCTAGAAAGTTCAAAAGTTGTGAGGTGCTGTCCAGGAAATAGATTCTGTTCTTGGATAAAAAAATTCGTATAAAATCACCAGATCATCTTTTTGGTCTGAATTAATTCGACATCGTTCTCTATATAATTGTCTTTCGTGCATCTGTTCTGAGTTTTGTGATTTGAGTTGCAGAAGTGCACCGAACAAATCAATTACTACCTGCTGTTCTGTTTTTCACAGATTCTGTCCTGTTTTGCCTTTCCTTCATTTTGCAAATCAAGAGCTTGTTTTTTCTTTGCAAAAACCTTTTGGCAATCTTGAGAAACAGTAGAACTTCAAGAATATCTTTATTTCCAGCAAGGAACAATTATTTTATTAAGGGTACTAACCTCGCTAATCAGATTATGATGAGTTATGTATGAAGGGAGTATTCAAGTGTGCGAGGGAAGATGATAAAAAGATTCAGGAGTGTCAAGCGCTCAAGCTTGGGGATGCCCCCGTGCACCCCCAAGAAATATTCAAGGAGACTCAAGCGTCTAAGCTTGGGGATGCCCCCGTGCATGTCCTTCTCCATCAACATTATCAGTTCGTCTTTCGTTCCACTATATTTTAATCACTTCATGTGTTATGTGCTATGCTTGGAGCGTCTTGCTTTTAGTTTCCTTTTTAGTTTTCCATAACGATTCGGAACTCAGCTTTTTTTATGTGGGAGAGAAACACGCTCCACTTCTACCTAGAACATAACATAGAATTTTCATGACTACCTTTGCTGTGTGTGTTCTTTGTCTTTTAATAGCTACTATCATGTTCAGCTCTTAGTATTCATGCTTATCTTTTCAAAGAGCTTTTGTTTAGTTGGTTGCTTGAACTCTCTTTAATTATCATGCTTATCTAATTAAGAGAGTTTGCTTCCGTTGCATTGGTTGATATGTCTATGATAAAGATGCTACGTGCATGATGGCGCTTAGTAGTTCAGGTTTTCTTATGGTTAGTCTCAAATAGCTGGGAGATTCCCAATGTGTTATTGGAGTACCAACATGATTTGTTTGCCAATGATGTGGTATGGTTTAGTAATATCTTCCCTCAAGAATTTATTTTGATTGACTTGGCGTATGCTCACGCATATTTAAGACTGTAAAGAAAGTCTGTCAAGCCTTGATGATCTTTTATTTCTGAGTAGCGATATGACTTCCATGCCTGATTCAATATTGCTTTGTCGCTCTGCATGATTATGACCGTCATTGCTCTCTTAGTTGGTCGCTCCAAGTTTTTTGCTAACCTCCACCTGTACTAAGCGGACTAACTTTGCAATACATAGCTCATGGGAAAGTAGCTTAAAAACTATTGTGGTAAAGAATATGTTGCCTATGTATCTTATTTCTTATAAGTTGCTTGCTGAGCGGTAACCATGTTTCTGGGGACACCATCAACTGTTACACTTTTGTTGAATATCATGTGAGTTGCTATGCATGTTCGTCTTGTCTGAAGTAAGGGTGATTTTCCATGAGTTGAATGAGTATGCATATTGTTAGAGAAGAACATTGGGCCGCCAACCAAAGCCATGTATCATGGTGGAAGTTTTAGCTTGGACATTAATCCTCGATCTCTTATGAGAATATGCTTAAGCATTAAAGAGGAGTCCATTATCTATTTTCTATGTTGTCCCGGTATGGATGTCCTCAAGTTGAGATCTATCAAAAACGAGAAATCAAATGCGATCTATCTCCTTGGACCTTTGTACAGGTGGCATAGAGGTACCCCTTTGTGACACTTGGTTGAAACATATGTAATGCAATGATAACTCATGGAAATCCGAGCTAATTAGGACAAGGTGCGAGCACTATTGGTATTCGATGCATGAGGCTTGCAACTTATAGGATGTCGTATGCATAACACATATGAAGTACTACTACCGTTGACAAAATTGCTTCTATGTTTTCAAAATAAAAAGCTCTAGCACATAACCATTCTTTTACTTTTATGTTGAGTCTCCACCTTCTTTTAAAGCACCAACTACTGCGAGCATGATTGTCATTCTGAGTGTAATGTGCATTGTCCCAAAGTAGCATTGTCTTTTGCATGATTGTGATATCGTTTATTCTGAAATCATTGTATCTAGTCATCACTTAAACCTTGGAGGTGCCCCTGCATTTATGTTTTGCTTCACTAAAGGGGGCAAGCTAGATATCACTTTATCATATTTGCACACCATGTTCATTGCAAATCTTCTTGATGATTCAGTTTCATATTGTAAAACTTTCAGTTCTTTGTGATTTTCTCATGAGGCAACTTAATTACTATAGAATCATTGTCTCAGTAAGCTTTTGTCATATGACTATGAAAAAGTCCTATATGGTTAATAGCATGTCACCACAGAAATTATTCTTGTTATCATTTACCCACTCGAGGACGAGCAGGAATTAAGCTTGGGGATGTTGATACATCCAAAACGTATCTATAATTTCTGCTTGCTCCATGCCTCTTTTGGGTGATATTGCTATGATATTCATACACTTCCATACACTTTTGATCATATTTGGACTAACCTATTAACTCAGTGCACCCCAGTGCCAGTTTCTGTTTTCGGCTGTTTTTGTATTTCAGGTTTTCACATTACGAGAACTGCCAGGAAAAATCCAGAAAAATTATATAAAAAATCAGCGTTCCAGAACCTACCGTGCGTCCGAAGGACAGCCGGGGGGGGGGGGGGGGCTACCAGGGCTCCAGGCGCCTTGGCGGCGCGCCCCCCCTGGGCCGCGCCGGGGGGGCGCCTGGGCCCCCCGAGCCCCGTCTGGTGCCCCCCTTTGGCATATATTTAGAGCGTTTCCCGAAACCCTCGAGGGGGGAACTCTTTTTCGCGATCTCATCTCTGTTCTGCCGCCGCCACCGCTTCCAAGATCGGGAGCACCAAGAGAACTCTTCCCGGCACCGTGCCGGAGGGGAGGATCTCCACCGGGAGCCTCTCCACCACCATGGACGCCTACCAGATGAGTTGTGAGTAGTCTCCCTTGGACCATGAGTCCATGACCAGTAGCTATGTGATGTTCTCCTCCCGTTCTTGTGCTTCACTAATTAGTCCTCGTGAGCTGCCCTACAAGATCGAGGCACATATGTAATCCTTATGCTGTTGCTATGATGAGTTTGCTGGGATCCGATGGATTATGAGATTATGTTCAGATTGTGATTGAGTAATATATTTGATCTACCTCTTTTATATTTATGTTCATAAGTAATTCTTGCATGTTCTCCGTTGTTATTTATTGCTTTGGCCAAGTAATAGGTAGTGACTCCAAGAGGGAACGTTATGCTCGATTGTGGGTTCATGCCCCTCGATGACTAGCTTGAGTGACAGAAACATGAGTCTAGGGGATGTGCTGTTGCCACAAGGGGGAAAACAACGGTGCTTGTGCCCGCGGGTGCAAGGATTGTTTACTTTACGCAAAGTTCTTTTAATGCAGTTGTCTGTTGCATTGAGTTTACACTATGGGTGGGGCTCGCAACTTAATACCAGCGAGATGTTCTGGATAGATATCTCAAGGTGGATGATTAGTAGTAGATATTGATGGATTTCGGTCTACTTACTTTGGCGTACCGCCCATGCTTTGAACCTCAACCTTTCTTGCAATGTAGTCAGCATTGGTTTGCGCACATGGTCCTGTCAATTGCCCAGCTGTAATTCGTTTACCTCACATAGCTGTTTTATCGTCTTTTGGGAGAGAGACATCACTAGTGAACATCATGAGACTCCGGTCCATATTACCATCATTGATCACATCCGATATTTACTTTTCGCTATTATTTACTATTGCAAACATTATCTATCACTACTATCATTTGCGTTTAATCCTTTGTGAACTACAAGGCCGGAGGGATTGACAACCTCTCTGTACTCGTTGGGAGCAAAGTTATTTGTATCTGTTTGCAGGTCCATGTTGATTGCTAATATCTGGCGCCGTTAGGAGTTGACACCTTCTTGTTGAACCTAGGAGTCTCTGGGGATTCGATCCTTGGTATCTTGCCAAGGGAAAAACTTCTGCAACACTACATCTCACACCTTCCACTTGGGGTAACCAACGAGGGGCGAGAAGCCCATCAAGGAGTTTTTCTGGCGCCGTTGCCGGGGACTCCACTCTTCAGGATAGGGGAGTTGCATGCTATCTTTTACCTTTGCTTTTTAGTCTTGTTAGTTTACCTTTCAGTTTTTTCTTTAGTATCTTTTTATCGAAAATCACAAAAATAGTTATCTTGCTTGCTTACTATTATGGGTTCCACCAAAAACACTAGATGGGAGGAGTACACCCCTTCTTCCATTACACCAATCACCACTGTCGGGATCTACAAAAGTAATAAACCTTGTGATTATGTTAGTCTTGACGGAGGGTTATGCCCATGGCATGGTCTTCCAGGAAAAGAGTATGAGCCTCAGTTTAAAATTGCTCCTAAGCTTCCCCAAACTTGGGAAGATGTTCAAACTCTTATAATAGAGAGCGATTCAAACAAAGAGGATGACACTACTGTTGGAAATATGCCCTAGAGGCAATAATAAAAGAGTTATTATTATATTTCCTTGTTCATGATAATCGTTTATTGTCCATGCTATAACTGTATTGATTGGAAACTCAAATACACGTATGGATGAATAGACAGACTTTGTGTCCCTAGTGAGCCTCTACAGGACTAGCTCGTTGATCAAAGATGACCGCGGTTTCCAGGTCATAGACATGAGTTGTCATTTGATAACGGGATCACATCATTAGGAGAATGATGTGATGGACGAGACCCAAACGTTAACATAGCTTTTGATCGTGTCAGTTATCGCTATAGTTTTTCTGCATGTCAAGTATAAGTTCCTATGACCATGAGATCATGTAACTCACTGACACCGTAGGAGTGCTTTGTGTGTACCAAACGTCACAACGTAACTGGGTGACTATAAAGGTGCTCTACAGGTATCTCCGAGGGTGTCTGTTGAGTTGACATGGATCGAGACTGGGATTTGTCACTCCGTATGACGGAGAGGTATCTCCGGGCCCACTCGGTAATACGTCATCTCAATGAGCTCAAAGTGACTAAGTAGTTGGTCACGGGATTATGTATTACGGTAACGAGTAAAGAGACTTGCCGGTAACGAGATTGAACTAGGTATAGAGATACCGACGATCGAATCTCGGGCAAGTAACATACCGACGAGACAAAGGGAACTGTATACGGGATTGCCTGAATCCTTGACATCGTGGTTCATCCGATGAGATCATCGAGAAACATGTAGGAGCCAATATGGGTATCCAGATCCCTCTATTGGTTATTGACCTGGGAGTGTCTCGGTCATGTCTACATGGTTTCCGAACCCGCAGGGTCTACACACTTAACGTTCGGTGACGCTAGGGTTGTTAGTGAGAAGAGTGCATGGTTACCGAAGGTTGTTCGGAGTCCCGGATGAGATCCCGGACATGACGAGGGTCTCCGGAATGGTCCGGAGACGAAGATTGATATATAGGATGAAAGGTTTCGGAGTACCGGAAGTGTTCCGGGGAGTATCGGGAAATCGGCGGAGTGCCGGAAGGGTTTTCGGGGGGTCCGGAAGTTGTTCTGGGCCTATTGGGCCACAAGGGGGAACACCACAGCCCTCAGGGGGCTGTGCGCCCCCCCTGGGCCCTCTTCCCATGCGGCTAAGGGGGTGGGACCCCCTAGGGCTGGCCGCACCCCTTGGCCTTGGGGGGCAAGGCACCTAGGGGGGAAACCCTAGGGCCTGGGCGCCCCCCCCCTGCCCTGGCCGCCGCCCCCTCCCCTTGCCCTGGCCGCCGGCCCCTAAGGGGAAACCCTAGGGCGCCCTCACCTCTCCACCCCCCCTATATATAGTGGGGCAAAGGGAGGGCAGCCAACACAGTTTGTGCCTCGGTGCTGCCCTCCCTCTCCCGTTACATCTTCCTCTCCCGCGGTGCTTAGGCGAAGCCCTGCTGGAGTTCTTCTCCACCATCACACTCCCCTCTCGTAGTTGCATCTACTAGATTGATCTTGGTGAACGGTAGGAAAATTTTTGTTTCCCATGCAACGTTCCCCAACAGTGGCATCATGAGCTAGGATCTTGCGTAGATGCTTTCTCGAGTAGAACACAAAAGGGTTTGTGGCGTTGATGTTTAAATTGCTGCCCTCCTTAGTCTTTCTTGATTCAACGGTATTATAGGATGAAGCGGCCCGGACCAACTTTACATGTCCACGTACATGAGACCGGTTCCATCGACAGACATGTGACTTTTGTTGCATAAGATGGCTGGCGGGTGTCTGTCTCTCCTATCTTAGTTGAATCGGAATAGAACAAGGCGGTCCTTGTAGAAGGTTAAATAGCAACTTGAATATCACCGTTGTGGTTTTGCGTAGGTAAGAAGCGTTCTTGCTAGATACCCATAGCAGCCACGTAAAACATGCAACAACAAATTAGAGGACGTCTAACTTGTTTTTGCAGGGTATGCATGTGATATGATATGGCCAATGATCATGTTGTAATAGTTAATATCGACTTGCATGTCGATGCATACGGCAACCGGCAGGAGCCATAGGGTTGTCTTTAATTTTTGTATGACCTGCGTGTCAATCATTAAGCGCTTTGTAATGCTTTACTTTATCGCTAAACGGTAGCAATAGTAGTAAGAGCATGGTGGGCGCACGACAACCCCGATGGCAACACGATGATGGAGATCATGATGATGGAGATCATGGTGTGGCGCCGGTGACGATGGAGATCATGCCGGTGCTTTGGAGATGGAGATCAAAAGCACGAGTTGATGGCCATATCATGTCACTTATGATTTGCATGTGATGTTAATCCTTTTATGCATCTTATTTTGCTTAGGACGACGGTAGCATTATAAGATGATCCTTCACTAAAATTTCAAGATAAAATTGTGTTCCTCCCGAGTGTGCGCCGTTGCGAAGGTTCGTCGTTTCGAAGCACCACGTGATGATCGGGTGTGATAGACTCTACGTTCGCATACAACGGGTGCAAGCCAGTTTTGCACATGCAGAACACTCGGGTTAGACTTGACGAGCCTAGCATGTACAGACATGGCCTCGGAACACGGAGGACCGAAAGGTCGAGCATGAGTCATATAGTAGATATGATCAACATGTTGATGTTCACCATTGACACCACCTCATCTCACGTGATGATCGGACTTGGGTTGGTGAATTTGGATCATGTCACGCTCGAATGACCAGAGGGATGTCAATTTGAGTGGGAGTTATAATTAATTTGATTAGGTAATAACTCACTTATCATGAACAATAGTCTAAAAATTGTCTTTGAAAATCTTATGTTGTAGATGGCTCGCGCAGGAGTTCCCCTGAATTTTAATGCGTTCCTAGAGAAAGCTAAACTGAAAGATGATGGGAGCAACTTTGTGGACTGGCTCCGCAATCTGAGGATCATCCTCACAGCTGCCCAAAAGGTTTATGTCCTAAATGCACCGCTAGGTGAACCCCCCGCTCCTGGAGCCCCTACGGACGTTATGAACGTCTGGCAGACGCGTTCGGATGACTATTCGATAGTGCAGTGTGCCATGTTGTACGGCTTGGAAGGAGGACTTCAAAGGCGTTTTGAACGTCATGGTGCATATGAGATGTACACGGAGTTGAAGTTCATCTTTGAGAAGAATGCTAAGATCGAGAGGTATGAGACCACCGATAAATTCTTCGCTTGTAAGATGGAGGAGAATTCGTCTGTCAGTGAGCACTTACTGAAGATGTCTGGGTACTATACCCGCATAGCTGATCTGGGACTTGTGTTCCCGGATGAGGCTATCATTGACAGAATTCTCCAGTCACTCCCTCCAAGCTACAAGAGCTTCGTCCAGCAGTACAACATGCAAGGGATGAATAAAACCATCGCCGAGCTGTTTTCGATGCTGAAAGTCGCTGAGGCAGACATCCAGAAGGAGTATCAAGTGTTGATGGTCAATAAAACCACCAGTTTCAAGAAGAATGGCAAGGGCAAGAAGGGTAACTCTAAGAAGGGTGGCAAAGCAGTTGCTAATCCAGTGAAGAAACCCAAGGCTGGGCCCAAGCCAGAGACTGAGTGCTTCTATTGCAAGGGGAACGGCCACTGGAAGCGGAACTGCCCCAAGTATCTGGCGGACAAGAAGGGGGCCAACAACAACAAAGGTATATGTGATATACATGTTATTGATGTGTACCTTACCAACTCTCGTTGTAGTGCCTGGGTATTTGATACCGGTTCGGTTGCTCACATTTGCAACTCTAAACAGGAACTGCGGAATAAACGGAGGCTCGCGAAGGACGAAGTGACGATGCGCGTGGGAAATGGTTCCAAGGTTGATGTGATCGCCGTCGGCACGCTCGCTCTTCGATTACCATCGGGATTAGTTATGAACCTGAATAATTGTTATTTAGTGCCTGCGTTAAGCATGAACATTATATCTGGATCTTGTTTATTGCGAGACGGTTACTCATTTAAGTCAGAGAATAATGGTTGTTCTATTTATATGAGTAATATCTTTCATGGTCATGCACCCGAAGTTAGGGGTTTATTCTTATTGAATCTCGATAGTGATGATACACATGTTCATAACATTGATGCCAAAAGATGTAGAGTTGATAATGATAATACCACTTTCTTGTGGCACTGCCGTCTGGGTCATATCGGCGTGAAACGCATGAGGAAGCTCCATGCTGATGGACTTTTGGAGTCTCTTGATTTTGAATCACTTGACACGTGCGAGCCGTGCCTCATGGGCAAGATGACAAGGACCCCGTTTTTAGGGACAATGGAACGGGCAAGTGACTTATTGGAAATCATACATACTGATGTGTGCGGTCCGATGAGTGTAACAGCGCGCGGTGGATATCGTTATTTTCTCACCTTCACTGACGACTTAAGTAGATATGGGTATATTTACTTGATGAAGCATAAGTCTGAAACTTTTGAAAAGTTCAAGCAATTTCAGAGTGAAGTTGAAAATCATCGTAACAAGAAGATCAAGTTCCTACGATCTGATCGAGGGGGAGAATATCTGAGTTATGAGTTTGGTGATCACTTAAGAAAATGTGGAATTGTTTCACAGTTGACGCCACCTGGAACACCACAGCGTAATGGTGTGTCCGAACGTCGTAATCGAACCCTATTAGATATGGTACGTTCTATGATGTCTCTTGCCGATTTGCCGCTATCGTTTTGGGGATATGCGTTAGAGACAGCTGCATTCACTTTAAATAGGGCTCCATCTAAGTCCGTTGAGACAACACCGTATGAACTGTGGTTTGGTAAGAAACCTAAGTTGTCTTTTCTCAAGGTTTGGGGTTGCGATGCTTATGTCAAAAGGCTTCAGCCAGAAAAGCTCGAACCCAAAGCGGACAAATGTGTCTTCATAGGATACCCAAAAGAAACAGTTGGGTACACCTTCTATCTCAGATCCGAGGGCAAAGTGTTTGTCGCTAAGAACGGGTCCTTTCTCGAGAAAGAGTTTCTCTCGAAAGAATTGAGTGGGAGGAAGGTAGAACTTGATGAGGTTATTGAACCTCTGCTTCAACCAGAAAGTAGCGCAGCACAGAAAGATGTTTTTGTGGAGCCTGCAGAGGTTGAAGAGGAAGCCAATGATGATGATCAAGAAGCTACTGATCAAGTTACTACCGAACCTCGTAGGTCGACAAGGGTACGCACTGCACCTAAGTGGTATGGTAACCCTGTCTTGGAGGTCATGTTGCTAGACAACGGTGAACCTACGAGCTATGGAGAAGCGATGGTGGGCCCAGATTCCGACAAATGGTTAGAGGCCATGAAATCCGAGATGGGATCCATGTATGAAAACAAAGTATGGACTTTGGAAGTATTACCTGAAGGGCGGAAGGCCATTCAGAATAAATGGATTTTTAAGAGGAAGACGGACGCTGACGGTAATGTCACCGTGTATAAAGCTCGACTTGTGGCAAAGGGTTTTTCACAAGTTCAAGGGATTGACTACGATGAGACTTTCTCACCCGTAGCGATGCTTAAATCCGTCCGAATCATGTTAGCAATAGCTGCATATTTCTATTATGAAATTTGGCAGATGGATGTCAAAACAGCGTTCCTTAACGGTTTTCTTAAGGAAGAGTTGTATATGATGCAACCAGAGGGTTTTGTCGATCCAGAGAATGCTGACAAAGTATGCAAGCTCCAGCGTTCCATTTATGGGCTGGTGCAAGCATCTCGGAGTTGGAATCTTCGCTTTGATGAGGTGATCAAAGCGTTTGGGTTTATACAAGTTTACAATGAAGCTTGTATTTACAAGAAAGTGAGTGGGAGCTCTATAGCGTTTCTAATATTATATGTGGATGACATATTGCTGATTGGAAACAATATAGAATTTTTGGATAGCGTGAAGGGGTATTTGAACAAGAGTTTTTCGATGAAAGATCTCGGTGAAGCTGCTTTCATATTGGGCATCAAGATCTATAGAGATAGATCAAGACGCTTGATAGGACTTTCACAAAGCACATACCTTGATAAAATTTTGAAGAAGTTCAAAATGGATCAATCCAAGAAGGGGTTCTTGCCGGTATTGCAAGGTACGAAGTTGAGTAAGACTCAATGCCCAGTGACTGCGGATGACAGAGAAAAGATGAGTGTCGTCCCCTATGCTTCAGCCATAGGCTCTATCATGTATGCAATGCTGTGCACAAGACCAGATGTCAGCCTTGCCATAAGTATGGCCGGAAGGTTTCAGAGTAATCCTGGTATGGATCACTGGACAGCGGTCAAGAATATCCTAAAGTACCTGAAAAGGACTAAGGATATGTTTCTCGTTTATGGAGGTGATCAAGAGCTCGTCGTAAAGGGTTACGTCGATGCAAGCTTTGACACAGATCCGGATGACTCTAAGTCACAAACCGGATACGTATATATTCTCAACGGGGGAGCGGTAAGCTGGTGCAGTTCCAAGCAGAGCGTGGTAGCTGATTCTACATGTGAAGCGGAGTATATAGCTGCCTCGGAGGCGGCTAAGGAAGGTGTCTGGATGAAGGAGTTCATAACAGATCTTGGAGTTGTGCCTAGTGCACTGAACCCAATGACTCTGTTCTGTGATAACACTGGTGCCATTGCTCTAGCCAAGGAACCAAGGTTTCACAAGAGGACCAGACACATAAAGCGACGCTTCAATTCCATCCGCGATTCGGTCAAGGAGGAGGACATAAACATTTGCAAAGTACACACGGATTTGAATGTTGCAGATCCGTTGACTAAGCCTCTTCCACGGGCTAAGCATGATCAACACCAAGACTCTATGGGTGTTAGATTCATTACCTTGTAATGCTAGATTATTGACTCTAGTGCAAGTGGGAGACTGTTGGAAATATGCCCTAGAGGCAATAATAAAAGAGTTATTATTATATTTCCTTGTTCATGATAATCGTTTATTGTCCATGCTATAACTGTATTGATTGGAAACTCAAATACACGTATGGATGAATAGACAGACTTTGTGTCCCTAGTGAGCCTCTACAGGACTAGCTCGTTGATCAAAGATGACCGCGGTTTCCAGGTCATAGACATGAGTTGTCATTTGATAACGGGATCACATCATTAGGAGAATGATGTGATGGACGAGACCCAAACGTTAACATAGCTTTTGATCGTGTCAGTTATCGCTATAGTTTTTCTGCATGTCAAGTATAAGTTCCTATGACCACGAGATCATGTAACTCACTGACACCGTAGGAGTGCTTTGTGTGTACCAAACGTCACAACGTAACTGGGTGACTATAAAGGTGCTCTACAGGTATCTCCGAGGGTGTCTGTTGAGTTGACATGGATCGAGACTGGGATTTGTCACTCCGTATGACGGAGAGGTATCTCCGGGCCCACTCGGTAATACGTCATCTCAATGAGCTCAAAGTGACTAAGTAGTTGGTCACGGGATTATGTATTACGGTAACGAGTAAAGAGACTTGCCGGTAACGAGATTGAACTAGGTATAGAGATACCGACGATCGAATCTCGGGCAAGTAACATACCGACGAGACAAAGGGAACTGTATACGGGATTGCCTGAATCCTTGACATCGTGGTTCATCCGATGAGATCATCGAGAAACATGTAGGAACCAATATGGGTATCCAGATCCCGCTATTGGTTATTGACCTGGGAGTGTCTCGGTCATGTCTACATGGTTTCCGAACCCGCAGGGTCTACACACTTAACGTTCGGTGACGCTAGGGTTGTTAGTGAGAAATGTGTATGGTTACCGAAGGTTGTTCGGAGTCCCGGATGAGATCCCGGACATGACGAGGGTCTCCGGAATGGTCCGGAGACGAAGATTGATATATAGGATGAAAGGTTTCGGAGTACCGGAAGTGTTCCGGGGAGCATCGGGAAATCGGCGGAGTACCGGAAGGGGTTTCGGGGGGGTCCGGAAGTGGTTCTGGGCCTAGTGGGCCACAAGGGGGAACACCACAGCCCTCAGGGGGCTGTGCGCCCCCCCTGGGCCCTCTCCTCATGCGGCTAAGGGGGTGGGACCCCCTAGGGCTGGCCGCACCCCTTGGCCTTGGGGGGCAAGGCACCTAGGGGGGGAAACCCTAGGGCCTGGCCGCCCCCCTGCCCTGGCCGCCGCCCCCTCCCCTTGCCCTGGCCGCCGGCCCCTAGGGGGAAACCCTAGGGCGCCCTCACCTCTCCACCCCCCTATATATAGTGGGGCAAAGGGAGGGCAGCCAACACAGTTTGTGCCTCGGTGCTGCCCTCCCTCTCCCGTCATATCTTCTTCTCCCGCAGAGCTTAGGCGAAGCCCTGCTGGAGTTCTTCTCCACCATCACCACCACGCCGTCGTGCTGCCGGTTCTCCATCAACCTCTCCTCCACCCCTTGCTGGATCAAGAAGGAGGAGACGTCCCCGAGCCGTACGTGTGAAGAACGCGGAGGCACCGTTGCTTCGGTGCTAGGTCTTCGGCGATCTGAATCGCGACGAGTACGACTCCATCATCCGCGTTCATAACGCTTCCGCTTAGCGATCTACAAGGGTACGTAGATCACACTCTCCCCTCGTAGTTGCATCTACTAGATTGATCTTGGTGAACGGTAGGAAAAAATTTTTGTTTCCCATGCAACGTTCCCCAACAACTACAATTCTGCCCAATACTGATAAAATTAATTTTGATAATTGTAGTATCTCAGAAGTTGTCACCTTTCTACAAGGAATGGCCTAAGATCCCCACACTAGCACGCTTAATCTTGCCTTCACAGAGCATGTCACTAATGCTCTCATCAAAGCTAGGGAGGAGAAACTTAGAGTAGAAGCCTCCATACCTAGAAAGCTAGAAGATGGTTGGGATCCTATGATTAAAATTAAGATAAACAACTTCTCATGCTATGCTTTATGTGATATTGTAGCTAGTACTTCCATTATGCCCAAAAGACTATATGATATGCTTAAATTGAAACCTTATGATTCTTGTTCTTTTGGTGTTCGTCTCGTTGATTCTTCCATAAAGAAACCTTTGGGGAGGATCGACGATATTCTTATCATTGTCAATGACAACTATGTTCCCGTTGATTTCACTATTATGGATATTGAATGTGATCCTTCATGTCCAAGTATTTTGGGACGTCCCTTTTTACGCACCGTTGGTGCTATCATTGACATGAAAGAGGGTAATATAAAATTTCAGTTCCCTCTCAAGAAAGGGATGGAACACTTCCCTCGAAAGAAGGTCAAGTTACCTTTTGAGTCCGTTGTACGGGCTAGCTATTCTTTTACTCTTGATAAAACTTGATCTCTATGCATTATGCCTAGCTTAAAGGCATAAAAGAAAGCGCTTTTGGGAGGCAGCCCACATGAATAAAAATTTTATTTTTGCTTTTGTTGTGTCTTGATGTTGTTTACTACAGTATCATCATCATTGTATCTTTGCTTTTCAATTTTGTGCCAAGTATAGCCTCTGATTGCTAGAAAGTTCAAAAGTTGTGAGGTGCTGTCCAGGAAACAGATTCTGTTCTTGGATAGAAAAATTCGTATAAAATCACCAGATCATCTTTTTGGTCTGAATTTTTTCGACAGCGTTCTCTATATAATTGTCTTTCGTGCGTCTGTTCTGAGTTTTTTGATTTGAGTTGCACAAGTGCCCCGAACAAATCAATTACTACCTGCTGTTCTGTTTTTCACAGATTCTGTCCTGTTTTGCCTTTCCTTCATTTTGCAAATCAAGAGCTTACTTTTTCTTTGCAAAAACCTTTTGGCCATTTTGAGAAATAGTATAACTTCAATAATATCTTTATTTCCAGCAAGGAACAATTATTTTATTAAGGGTACTAACCTCGCTAATCAGATTCTGTACTGTCTTGCTCCTCATGCTCTAACGCTGGGTCTGCGGGGTTTTCGGCTTGTTTCGGAATATCACCGTCATTAGTTGCGGTGTTGCTGTCCTTTCCTTTACGGGATTTTGCTCGGCGTTTTGGACGCCGATGCTTGGGAGGTTATTCGGCAGGTTTATCCTCTACAGGATTATTTTCACCGTTGCCTTCTGCCTCTTTGGGTGTGTCCACCATAGACACGTCGTATGAAGACGTAGCTTTCCACCGCCCTGTTATGGCTTGCTTTGATCTGTATCTGCTTCAGCTTCGAGGTCCATCTCGTCGAAGTCTTCTGAAGCGTAGTAGAGTAGATCGGTTAGATCTTCAACCGTGGCTACCAAGTGGGTGGTAGGTGGGGAACGAAATTCTTCATCCCCCTGGGTATAGCGCGGCTGTTCATCAGCCTTCAGTTCGAACTGGATATAGTGCGGCTGCATGTTCTCATCCAAGGAGAGTGATCTCAACGACCTTAACATGTCGCCAAGTGGTTGATACGTCTCCAACGTATCTACTTTTCCAAACACTTTTGCCCTTGTTTTGGACTCTAACTTGCATGATTTGAATGGAACTAACCTGGACTGACGATGTTTTCAGCAGAACTGCCATGGTGTTGTTTTTGTGCAGAAATAAAAAGTTCTCGGAATCGCCTGAAAATCAACAAAGATTTATTTCAGAAAATATAACAAATACGTGCAGGAAGATCCACACCTGGGAGCCCACGGGCTATCCTCGAGGGTGGGGGGCACGCCCCCCTTCCCAGGGCGTGCCCCCCTGCCTCGAGGGCACCCCGATGTCCCACCGACGTATCCCCAGGTCCTATATATTCTGTTTCGTGGAGAAAAAAATGAAGGAGAAAGAATTATCGCGTTTTACAAGACGGAGCCGCCGCCAAGCCCTAATCTCTCTCTGGAGGGCTGATCTGGAGTCCGTTCGGGGCTCCAGAGAGTGGAGATCGTCGCCATCGTCATCATCAACCTTCCTCCATCACCAATTCCATGATGCTCACGGTCATGTGTGAGTAGTTCCATCGTAGACTTGCTGGACGATGATGGGTTGGATGGGATCTATCATGTAATCGAGTTAGTTTTGTTAGAGTTTGATCCCTATTATCCACTATGTTCTGAGATTGATGTTGCTATGACTTTGCTATGCTTAATGCTTGTCACTAGGGCCCGAGTGCCATGATTTCAGATCTGAACCTATTATGTTTTCATGAATATATGTGTGTTCTTGATCCTATCTTGCAAGTCTATAGTCACCTACTATGTGTTATGATCCGGCAACCCCGAAGTGACAATAATCGGGACCACTCCCGGTGATGACCTTAGTTTGAGGAGTTCATGTATTCACTATGTGTTAATGCTTTGGTTGGTACTTTATTAAAAGGAGGCATTAGTATCCCTTAGTTTCCAATAGGACTCCGCTGCCACGGGAGGGTAGGACAAAAGATGTCATGCAAGTTCTTTTCCATAAGCACGTATGACTATATTCGGAATACATGCCTACATTGCATTGATGAACTGGAGCTAGTTCTGTGTCACCCTAGGTTATAACTTCTACATGATGAATTGCATCCGACGTAATTTCCCATCACCGATCCAATGCCTACGAGCTTTACCTATATTGCTTGCCGCTTATTTACTTTTCCGTTGCTATTATCATAAAAACTACAAAACACTATCTTTACTTTTTATTTTTATTGCTGCTACCGCCACTATCATATTACTGTGCTACTAAACTATCTTGCTGCAGATACTAAGTTTCCAAGTGTGGCTGAATTGACAACTCAGTTGCTAATACTTAAGAGTATTCTTTGGCTCCCCTTGTGTCGAGTTAATTGTACATAAGTACCACAATTGGGGGATTAGGTGCGGATTGGTACCACTTTTCGTAATTTTTATATGTCAGTACCAAGTTTAAGGCTAATCGTTACAAAAAGGTCTAAATCGTGTATAAACACTTATTGACGGTGTTTCTGACCGATGGGACCCGCCCGTCAGGTGCCTATGTGGCATTTCTTTTTGTAGAGAACCCCCTTGGTTTATGCGTAATCATAAAAATGTCCATTTTTTTTCTAGAAAAATGGTTCTGTGAGAGTTTTTTTTTCATTTGGAAGTTTTTTCACGGACTCGTTTGAAAGTTTCCATCGAATCGAACGAATAAATAACAGAAAGGAAAAATACCGCGCCAAGAGGACTCGAACCTGCGAACTGCAGCTTCGCGCGCTGGCCTTTTATACAGCGTCAAAATCCAGGCGGGCGTCCTTTTATACAGCGAAGGCACATCGGGCAGGCAGTTGGGCCTGGCGAGGCTGCGCATGACCCAACATTTATGTGTCTTCACTCAGGCCTGATACACAATTTTTTTTGTTACTCATGTATTAATTGTATTTTCTTAAATGCGCAGTTAATTAAAAATTTAATAACATGTATTAAAAATAATTGTGTAATCATAATAAATTGTAGAATGCATTAAAACTGTTCAAAGTTTATTAAAAAAGTCAACGTGTTTCTTAAAATGCAAGAATGATTTTATACGCTAAGTTTTTAATACATGGTGAAACATTTTTTGAAGTATACATTGTCAAAAAAATCCATTGTGTATTATGAAAATGTTCACCATAAATTACAAAAAAATACCGTGCATTATGTAAAATATTCATCATATCTTAAGAGAATTGTTCAATGTATATTACAAAAATGTTTAACGCATATCACCCAAAGTTTATTATATATAAAAAAGTGCTCACCTTTTATAAAGAAAAGTTCATCGAACTTGAAAACGTGTTCTGTACATGCAAAAAAAGTGCTCAGCGTACATAACAAAATGTCCATGCGCATTTGAAAACATGTTCATTATATACTGAAGACTATCTTAAAAAATGTTCTAAGTATGTTACAAATTCAGGAGAAAAACCAACCCAGTGAATGAAAAAGAATAAGTAAAAGAAAAGAAGAAAAACCTAAAAATAAGCCATAACCAGAAACAAAACTATAGCATACTAAAAGAAATGAAATGAAAAGAAACCCGAGGACCCCTCAAAAAAAGAACTGGGAAGGAATGAGCCCGAGGACGCGCGCTAGTAAAACACGAAACGGAAGAAACAATAGCAGACTCGCTGGCCCAAGCAGCCGGCCCAGCATGTCTAAGCTTAGTTAGTATAATAGAAATATCGCCTGGCTACTACCAACAGCCAGGCTATGGCGTAGTGGCTTGCGCGCGCATCTCCTTTGCCGCAGGTCGAGTGTTCGAGTAACTCCGGCGCGCCAATCCGTGGAAAAAATGCGAACGAAAAGAAAAATCCTTAGCCTTTTTCCCCGCAAAATAAAGTGCGTTTATGTTATTACATACAAAGCTAGGGGTTTTACTGCAAAAAACATGTCACGTTGGCACCCGACAGGCCGGCCTCGCCTGTCAGGTACACCATCAATACATGTTTATACGCTGTTTAGTCCTTTTTGTAACGGCCAGCCCCAAACTTGGTACTGACATGTGAAAATTACGAAAGTGTGATACCAATCTACATATAATGCCTCAATTGTGGTACTTTCATGCAATTAACTCCTTTGTGTCGAATCAACAAATTTGGGTTTAATACTTTAACCTCGAAAACTGTTGCGATCTCCTACACTTGTGGGTTATCAGTGGTGAGCGCTGGAAAATATCTGCATCACAGAATTCGGCGATAGGCGCCTGATTAGATTTGAGGGGCGCAGTTACGCGCAGTTCAGAATTAGATACCGGAGCTAAGTCTGGGGTTTCGGTAACGCAAACCCCATCAGTTGGGTCCGTGTGCGGCTCCATCGCCATAGAGTCTGCGGCTCCCATGGTGGGGTTGAGCTTCCCATCTTCGGGTGGCGTGATGCGTTCTGGATCTAGGGCACAGAACTGTTGCAGCTGCTATTTCCTGATCCGATGACAGAGCTAAGTCATGATCATCGTGGTGGCAGAGAAGGGTTGCCGCTGGCTCGAATCCGGCGAAGATCAAGTCTCCGAACGTCGGCAGCGTAGTTCACGCTATCGAATTTGACATGATGGCCAGGGGCATAGCTCTCGATCTGCTCAAGGTGGCCTTCAGTGTTGGCCCGAAGCGCGAAGCCGTCGAACACGAAGAGTTGCCCGGGAGGGAAAACCCCTCGACGTCGCCGTTGCAGTTGACGACGTGATCCATCAAACCTTCCGTCGATGACATAGTGGAACTCTCAATGAAAACACCAATGTCGGTGTTAAAACCGGCGGATCTCGGGTAGGGGGTCCCGAACTATGCGTGTGAGGATTGATGTTAACAGGAGGCACGGGACACGATGTTTACCCAGGTTCAGGCCCTCTCGATCGAGGTAAAACCCTACTTCCTGCTATATTAATATGGATGAATATGTGTACAAGAGTTGATCTACCTTGAGGATCGAGGTAAACCCTACTTCCTGCTATAGCCTATGAGGATTGTATGATTCTCTATTAGCCTCTACGGACTAAACCCTCCGGTTTATATACACACCGAAGGGGCCTAGGGTTTGTACATATCATCTTGCAGAGGAAGGAAATCTACACCCGAGTCTAAACTTGCCATTACAGGAATCCAGGAGTCCCATCCAGATACGAGAGATGATCTTCTAAAGTAATCTTCATGGCCCACCAGTCCGGCCCACCGGGAGTTTATCCGGACACCTGTGGACCCCCCGATCTAGGACTCCCTCAGGCCCCAAGATGGGATCTCACACGTACAGAAGGTTGCGGCGGTGGAAAAGTGATTTCGTTGCTCTCTCTGATGTTTCTAGGGTATAAGAGTATATATAGGCGAAAGAAGTACGTCGGTGGAGCTATGAGGGGCCCACGAGGGTGCGGGGCGCGCCTACCCCCCCTGTGCGTGCCCTCCTGCCTCGTGGCCACCTCGTGGCGTTCCAGACTTCAACTCCAAGTCTCATGGTTTGCTTTCGGTCCAAGAAAGATCCTCCCGAAGGTTACGTTCCATTTGGACTCCGTTTGCTATTCCTTTTCTGCAAAACATTGAAATAGGCAAAAAAAAACAGGAATTAAAACTGGGCCTTCGGATAATAGGTTAGTCCCAAAAATAATATAAAAGAGCATATTAAATCCCATTAAACACCCAAAACAGATAATATAATAGCATGGAACAATAAAAAATTATAGATACGTTGGAGACGTATCAAGCATCCCCAAGCTTAATTCATGCTCGTCCTCGAGTAGGTAAATGATAAAAACAGAATTTTCGATGTGGAATGCTACCTAACATATTTATCAATGTAATTTTCTTTATTGTGGCATGAATGTTCAGATCCGAAAGATTCAAGACAAAAGTTTAATATTGACATAAAAATAATAATACTTCAAGCATACTACCAAAGCAATTATGTCTTCCCAAAATAACATGGCCAAAGAAAGTTCATCCCTACAAAATCATATAGTTTGGCTATGCTCCATCTTCGTCACACAAAATATTCAAATCATGCACAACCCCGGTTTCAGCCAAGCAATTGTTTCATACTTTACTATTCTCAAACAGTCAGTGGGGAGCGACACCTATGGGATCACTGGAATCCCTTCAATGGTTGGCGGGCGCGAGGTTGTGCAAAGAGCGGGTCTAAGAGTTAGCACAAGGATCGTTTACCCAGGTTCGGGCTGCGAGAATGCGTAATACCCTAGTCCTGCTTTGGTGTGTATTTGAGTGTTCTTGAGTTCTTGAACTAGCTATGGTGCATGTCTAGCTCCAAAGATCTGAATCCTTCTCAAGTGCGCCTCAGGCCTCCTTTTATAGTAAAAAGGGGCTGCCACAGTGGCACACGGGAGGTGGAAAGGTCCATAGTGCGCAGGCTTATCTCATGCCATTACGGGACAAAACACATTAAATGCGCTACTTAGGTGTCCTCTTGCTTTATCGGGGACGGGAACGAGGCCCGTCCCGTCCGTCGCCACTCCGTCTGGTTGCGACGCCCGTCTAGGCCAGCGGAGCACGCAACTGAGATGGCGTGGTGGTAGGGTCTGCATGAAGATCTGCATGCCACCACGCAGGTGCTTGACCAGCTGGACCAGGTACCACGTACTGCCACGTGGGTTCCTGCCCAAGCTACTGGGTCGACCGTCGAGCTGGGGCGACGATGGGGCGGCAAGGGCTTGTCGTGGTCTTGCGTCTGTTCCCGGCAAGGGTCTTGCCGGGGCTTTTGTGGGCGTCCTCGGCAAGAGGCTTGCCGTGGCTTCGGGGTGTCTTAGACAAGGGTCCTTGTCAGGGCCTCATGGGCATCCTCGGCAAGGAGCCTTGTGATCGCCTTGTCTTCGGTTCTCATCTTAGGATTCATAGACCCTTGTCTTCACAAGTATCTTCATGCCATCACGCAGGCGCTTCCCGAGCCTTGGTTCCAATGTTGTTAGTGATGTTGGAACTCCAAGGTTCAAGGGTGGCCGCAATGTTGGAGTTGGGTGAGTTGCCCCCGGCAAGGGGTCTTACCGGGGGTGTGCGGGCTGCCCCGGTAAGGGTCTTGCCGGGGGAAGCCTGTCTTCTTGCTTGGTCTTCTTGTGCCATTGTCTTGGCATTGCTCTAGTAGCCTTGTATCTCTGGCTTCCCTCCTCTGCTTTGTTATGTGTGGCCGCAGGCGTGGCTCTGACTACCCGTGCACAAGTAAGGGGTACAAAGGAGCGCCCCTACTTTTGTACACCGACAGGAGCCCTCGGGCCTGGGCCATACATAAGCGCGACACGTTGTTGGGCTAGGCCTAGAATGGTGCGCGGGCAGTGGGTTGGATTCTTTTTTACCACAGTAACTTCTCCGGTGCTTGCGCCTCCCCACGATCTGCACATGACGTGGGGATTGTGCATGGGGTGACCGCAGCATGCTTGCGTCATCCCGCGGTTCCAAATAGTAAAGATGTAATGCCCAGGATGGGACTATACCTCCTACGTGTCGAGGCACGACTTAAAGGTATAAGCCCATCCTAGAATGATCTCAAGTTTGGTATCTTTGCACGACTCATGTAAAAGAGGGATTAAATTGCAAAAGGAGATAGTTGGCTTACACTCGCCACTTCACACAATACAATACATAAGCAATACATCATTCAAAACATCACAACCCGACTACGGGTGAAGAACCAAAAGAAAGATACCAAAACAACATAAAGCCACAGGTCAGGATCGAATCCTAGTAGAAACCACTACTGAACATCGAAACGTCACAAACAAACGGCCACACTCTTCAACGAGCTCCTGGTGAAGCACTGAACCAGCTCCTGCATCGAACTCGGCTGAACCTGCATCTGGTGTGGTGAAGTAACTGTGAGCCACAGAGGACTCAGCAATCCCGTTCCCGGGTAACAAGACTATTTAAGCCTTGGGTGAGGACAAGGCTGAAGAAAGAACGAGAGGTGAAGGAACAACAAGAGTCTGCAGCAGCAACTAGCACTAACTTACGTAATAGAGAGCGAGAAGAGAAGTGCCTCGGTCGAGAGATGATCACGAAGTGATCCTAACTAAAGCCGGTCAAACATAACCCCACCGTGTTCAACTCCCGAATCCCTATTCGGAAATTGACAGTCACGGTACACACGCTGGTAGTGTATTGAAACATTGTGTCAAGTTATCTACAACCGGAATTAACAAGCTCCCATCTGCCACATAACCGCGGGCACGGCTTTCGAAAGTTCAAACCCTGCAGGGGTGTTCCAACTTGGCCCATCACAAGCCCACGATCCGCGGAGTCGCAACTCCATAGGTGGGAAGACCCGAGTATTCTCGGAATCCCGTGCTCAAGTTAAACCGAACTAAGGTAAGGCTAATCCAGCAAATCCTCCCGGCGTGTCGACACCCTGATAGTAGCCGCGCGTATCTAGGTCTCAGGACACGACCGGATGGGCGATTCTACAGGACCCAAACCTCGAGTTTCCCCGTGGTGGTTCCCGCAGACTCCCCGTTTGGGACCAACGCCATCAGCACTGGCCCCCCCTGCTATGTAGAAATAAAGGATCCTCGAGGGAGCGACCCCCTATGCAAATTTAATTATTTAATTAAGTTGTTATTAAGAGGCAAATAGTACCAATGTTGGGACTTGCTGGAAAAGACTTAGCACTTAGCGGTTTATCAAGGGGGTCCCATACACCCCAACCGTGTTAGGAACGCATAATCAAGGAACATAACACCGGTTTATACGGTTCCTAACGGCATGAGTGGAACAAAACACCAAGCAAAAGGCTTAGCCTTCCACCCTGCCAGTATATAGATGATTTCATTTTTAAGCATTTATATAGTGTGATATAACCCAACCAAACTTCATCATGAAGCAAGCATCTTCAATCTTCACCTGCAACTAACAATGCTATAAGAAGGGCTGAGCGAAGCGTACTTAGCCAAGCAACGGTTTGCATAGGTAGGGTGGTTAAACATGGCAATTGGTTACAAGTAGGAGGCTGACAAGAAGAACATGGGCATCGGGGCAAAACTAAAGAACGATACTCTAGCAATAGGCAAAGATAGTAATGGTATCCGGGTTCGGTCATCTTGCCTGGGATTCCACAGAGGAGAAGAACGGATCCAAGAAGTAGACGGAGCAACAGACGAGCGGAATCCTCACAACTCCGAAACGAAACCGAAGCTAACAAGAGAAGTAACCGGAAAGAAAGAAACAACACGGTAAACACACAAGCACAAACATGGCATACGATGCTCATCCAAAAATGATGCATGTCCGGTTTAAATATGCAAGGCATGGCAAAGTGCACAAACAAAACTACAAGTTAAGTGGAGCTCAATATGCAACGAGTTGCATATTGACGAAACACCACATGATAATTATTTAGTTGACTCTCGTTATTTACAAGACAAGATTAAATGTTTTAACATGGCAAGAGGTGAAACATAATAAAACTACACTATTAAGACATTTTAAATGAGGCCGGAAATAACAACAACATATCCGGAAAATCCCCATGAGCATGTTTAGTAATTATAAGCAAACAACAATTCACACATATTAATGTTGTTAATATGATGCGGATGACATGATCAAGTTTATGCAATTTTATTAAAAGGTTGACAATTATCAAGATATGAAGCATTGTCACAGCAGTGGAAGGAAAAGGGTGCCACGGCAACGATCCGAAAATGATGCATTGCAACACCTCGGTTCCGGTAACTCGTTGAGAGTCCGGTGCAAAAGGAAAGGCGGAGTGATCGAGTCAAACGAGATGATGGGGTGATCCCGTTGCCGGGTTCCCACGAGTCGGTGACGAGGCAACCGAGGAACATGACAAAAGGCCGTAACGGGCACGGTGCACACAAGGGAACATTTCATACAACACACAACAAGCATCACACGGGTCACGTCTCGGGTTATACCTTCGAAACACTCGTTTCGGGACGGTTCGAGAGCGTCGAGGAAGTAGCCGTAGTAGTGGAAGTAGAGGAAGTAGTCGTTCACGCGGGTCGTAGAGGAAGTAGATGTTCGGGTGTCGAGTTCGTAGATGTACTTCTCCGAAGGGGTACTTGTCATCGTCTTGTGTCGGCGTTTTTGTATCGTAGATGTTCATGCCGCGTGTAGAGGTACTTGTCGGGATCGTCGTCGACGTAGGGGTACACGTTCGTAGATGTACTCGTCACCGTAGCCGTTCGGTCGTCGTGGTACTTGGGGGGGTCTCGGCGACGGTAGTGGTACTTGGTCGTGGAACTTGCGTTTCTCCTCGTAGTCGTACACGGTTCTTGCGTAGCGGTACTTGTCTCGTCGACGGTAGGGGTACACGGCGACGGTAGTTGTACGGGTCCAAAAACAGATACACTTACTGCTCCATGGTTACTTGAGATTAACATTAACAGCAACAAAACAACAAAAAAAAAGGAAAAAGGCTGCTCGGGACGACGATCTGGAAAAAAGACGGGGCCTTCGCGGTCTTGCTGGAGGTGAGGCAGCAGCAGCATGGCACGGGTGACGAGGCGAGGACGCGGCCTTGCTGGAGACGTCGGAAGACGGGACACCGACGCGTCGGAGCTGGACTCCCGCGGCGAACGGCGGCTGCTGGAGGAAGGGGCGGCCTGGCCGCGGCGCTGGGGGCCCGGATGCGGGACCTGGGCTCCTGGCCGGCGCACATGGCGCGATGAGGAAAAACGCTCGGGGGGCGATGGCTTGGCGATGCAGAGGCAGGGACCAGGGAGGCGCGGCGCTCGCGCGCTGCCTGGCCGAGGGGGCGGCGGGAGCCTGGCCTGGCCGGGCTGCTCCGACGCGGAGGGAGCCGAGGCGCAGGGCGCTGGTGGCCGGGCGCATCGGGCGCCAGGAGAAGGGAGGCAGGGGCGCGGCTGCGCGCATCGGGAGGCGAGGGAGCGGTCGCGGCCGGAAGGGAGGTGGTCGGCCGCTCGAGGCCTCGGGCTGGAGGGAGCGGCTCCATCCCGCTGGAAGGTGCGGGGAGCGGCCGTGGATGGTGCTCGGGCGAGGGGAATGGGGGAGAGGGCTCGGGTCGAGCGGGGGGACGAGGGGACAGGAGAGGGAGATCGGGCTCGAGGCGAAGGATCGAGGGAGCAGTGAGCGGACGAGGGAGAGGGAAAAGCGGCGGCGCTGTAGAGGGAAAGGAAGGAGCGAACGGGAGGAGGGGTCGATCGCTGGTAGTGGGCTAGGGTTGGGGGGAGGAGAAAACGGGCCAGCTGGGCCGGCTGGGAAGTGTGGGCCGGGAGAGAGGCGGTTGGTGGAAGGCCTAGAGGCCTGGGAAGGAGGAGAGGGAAGGAAAGAAGGAGGCCTAGAGGCTGGCTGCCTCTCATTTTATTCCCTTTTAGCAGAAACCAAAGAAAAGAAAAAGAGGAGGTGGTTAGGGCAAGAATTAGGACAAAGGAGTATTATTCTCGGGCATCATAAAATGAGCAAAGTCCGAGAAAAATAGAAAATGCATGATCGGAAAATAATCCAAACATATTTGAATTTAATTCAAATATATTTTGAACTAAGACTTGATTGTTGAAGTGTCCAAAAATGTTCAAATTTTTGGAGGAACCTCGAAACAACGGAAAGAATTATTGGCAAGGGTTTTGAAGGAGAAACTTGAATTAAAGAAGCATGGGGAATACTGCAAGTGTGTTATGGTGATCTCCAACAAATGGAATAATTATTATATAGCTCCCTAAATATTGAGAGACTTTTATATGTTATAAAGAGAAGACATCTTCCCTCGATTTAAACGGACCGAAGGTCCACACGATTTATTTAGGTTGAGATGCAAAAATAAAATATGACATGATGGCAGGATGACATGATGCAATGCAAAAATAAATAACACAAGCACAAAAGAACACACGGGCAACCCGGAACATCTGGAATCTTCTGGGATCTTCTGGAATCTTCTGGGACGTCGGTCTCGGGCGTCACAACTCTCCCACACTAACAGAGGATCTCGACCCGAGATCCTAGAGATATCACCGGGTAAAAACGGAAGAGGAAGAGGTAAAACAAAGTTGCTTCTTTGACAGACGAGTGAAAACCAAAGAACCTTGAGAGGTTGAACAAGTTGAAAGAAGAATACAACGGAGATGAACGAAGATGAAACACTCCGTTAGAAAAGAGGAACAAGGAGCACTATGAGAACCTTGAAGGTTGAAAGACATGAAACAAGAGCTTACGGACGGAAAGAATATGAAACCGCAATGGTATGGCCAAGGAATAAGAATGACAAAATTTGGACAGCACTCCGTCTGAAAATGGAAGGAAATGAACAAAAACTTGAGGAGAAGGAATGATACTTGATGAAAACAACAACATATTGCCTCCGAAACAATTAAAAGAATGGCACAAGGTTAAGAAAGATTCAGACAGCACTCCGATAAAAGAATAGGCAAAACTTGATAAGATGAGAGAACTAGAATGAAGAATACAACACTCCGGTTAAAAGACAAGCAAGGGAGAAATATGATCTTGATATGACAAGATGATGGTTAAAGAGAGCAATATCACAATGCCTCCGGAATGAAAGAATAGCATATAGATCGTTGGGAAGAAAGAACGGAGAAGAAGATGACAACTTCTCCCACGAATGCATTTGAAAGAGCATCCTTACGAAGAAGGGTTGAATGGGGTTGATGGAAAATCAACAACGAAAAGAATGAGGTTCATGTGGGCTTATGGAAAGCATCTCAAAATTAAGAGGTGACAATCAGCCACTCACAGAAACGAAAACAATTGATTTGATTGAGATCAACAAGGAGACGAAGAACTTATTCCACCGGAAGGATAAATGAAGAACTTGGGTCATTTCTAAGCACCATAATTGCAACAATCCTCGGGGAAAGCTTTTAGGTGAAATACAACCCAAGATAACTCCAACGAATAAATTGAAGGGTTGAAAGGATCTCCTGAACAAGGAAAATGATGGGTTTAAATATCTCATTCTTGATAACTTGAGAGTCATGAAACATGAAGGGAAAATTGTCAAGAATGACATAACACCATCTGAAAAGATAATGGAGAAAGAATTGCACTTCAAAATGCAAGAAGAAGAATGCTTGAGCTCCAACAAGAATCTTGATGAAGCCTTCGAGGATGAATTAAAACATGATGATGAACCACCATGAAGAACTCCGGTAATGAAAGCATGAGAAGTGAAAGATGAAAATAATAAGATTCAAGGCCTATGATGAATTAGATGGAGCTTTGGAATGATATAATTGAAACAACATGGACCTCCGGAAAACAAGATGAAGAATTTAGAACCGAGAATATGATATGATGAACAAGCTCCAGACAAAAGAATTAAAACACCTGGAAGGAATAAGAATAAGAATTATGTTATGCATAACCTTCACCAATTTAAATTGATGACAACCAAAGGATTTGGCATACTACTTATTCTCATTGCAAGGAATTAAAGATAGATCTAGCACAAGCTGAGAATAGTCTTGAACGACTCACCGGTAGGATTATGAAAGAACAAAATGAATTAAAACGATAACAACGGAAGGGTAAACTTGAATGAACCACCGTAAGAATATGGAGACGAACGAAGAGACATCAATGAAGAAAATATTGGGAGGACGAAGTTGAAAACTGAGAACGAAGAATCTTCTGAAATGATGGCCTTCGGAGGAACACAAAGAAAAGAATTCATGAAGAATCTTGAGAGAATGGGCCAAGATTTAAGAGAAACACTTCTCCGGTCTCCAAATGCTAAGAATGAAGACGAGAAATGCCAAGAAGAGTTGTTGAGCACTCCGGAATGAAGAATTAAAAAGGTTGAACCAATGATGAAAAGAATTGAAAGCGATCTTGGAGAAGACATGTGACTGATGGAAATCATTCTTACGTCCAGTTTGAAAATAATTTGAGTAACTCCAGAAAATAGAAGAGTCAGGTAAGATCCTGGAAAAGACCTGTGGGTTAGGGCCCACTCAAAGAAATCACCGTTGGGAAAGATTGCTTAAGAGATATTGCACCGGTTGAATTAAAAGGCTTGAATAAGATGATAATCCTCAAAATAGCTTGAACTGATTAAGAATGGAATTATGAATCTTGAGCACTCCGGATATGAATAGCAAGAGGCGAATGATTAATTGGTGCACCGGAATAAGAAAGCATTGTGAAATGAGGAAAAAGGATAAGATCAACACCGAAATCTTGAATTACATCCACCGGAAGAATTAGAGAACAAAAGAATGATGAACTTGATGCTCTTGAGCATCTTCACGATAATTCACCGGATAAGAACATTGAAGGAAAGAATGAAGAAATATCACATGAATAAAATGGATACTTCATTTAAGAATTTCTGGCTCCATAAAGAAAAGGGTGGGAGGGTGGGGAAAACAAAACAACTTGGGATGATTGAAACATACAAATCGTCAGATTTCTCAACGGCGTCTGTATGGAATAACTTGAAGAGAAGGCACACCGGTTGGAAAGGATTAACATGACCATCTTGATGGTTAAGAAGGACTAGCACTCCCATAGAAATATGAGAACACCGATTAGGAAAGGTATGGAATCAACATTTGACATCGAAGCAACTCGAATACCAGAATCAAGACAAGAACAAAGGATAGATGTGTTGCAGCAGCCTAATCTTCACAATATCATTCGAACAGAGAAATGAACGAATGAATTCCGCAGGTACAACAACTAGTCGAGAAGCCAGTTGGGAGAAGGAAAAGGTAAATAAAAAGGAAGAAGGATCAGATAGAACAAATACAAGATAGAAGTTTCGTTCGACATCTTCGTGCTGAAAGCTCATGGAACGTGTTACAAAAGGGTTTTGCAATCCCGGGATCAGCATAGCCAAGGACCCTTTAAGATGCAACTCCCGATCAGAACAAGTCCATAAAACCACTTCACTCAATGTAGAACCCCAAACTTCATATCGAGCATCCGTTGGAAGAATGCCTAGAACTACTAGATAAACCCACCTATAGATTTCCGAAAGTTTCCAGTTATGCAATCAGGTGTTGGGGATACACGGGAAGCACCGCGCAATCAACTCTAAACCTACATCCAGGTGTATCCATCCTTCAACACATAACCAGTCTTTCTCGGAAACTGTGTACCTCGGACCTTCGAAAAGCATCCACTATAACAAGCTATGGCAATACTCTCGAACTACCTCCCCAGTACTGGGTGATGTCGGGGTTATCTTGCCACTGGCCGTATAGGAGAGATTTTCGATGTCGGCCGTCTTAAGTATTTAGTACTGCCGCGATATGCTTGTTACAATGATACCCCGAAGCTCAACTCCTCGGTAACAGGAGGCATCGAGAACAATATCCTTGTCACAAGAACATCGAAACAATCCCAGAATACTCGCGGGATCCTAAAAAAAATTTTGGTGCAATTTTTGAAAGTAGAAGAGGCAAGAGTAATCGTCAGGAGTCCTCACCAGAGAGAAAGGGGATGAGAAGCAAAGAAATCCTACTCTCCGATATATATATATATAGGACTCAAAACATTTTCAGTGTGTGCCTAGACTCAACCGTCAACGATTCGATCAATCAGTGGGGGCTTCTAGGTCGGAGAAGGCTCTGAATACCAACTTGTAATGCCCAGGATGGGACTATACCTCCTACGTGTCGAGGCACGACTTAAAGGTATAAGCCCATCCTAGAATGATCTCAAGTTTGGTATCTTTGCACGACTCATGTAAAAGAGGGATTAAATTGCAAAAGGAGATAGTTGGCTTACACTCGCCACTTTACACAATACAATACATAAGCAATACATCATTCAAAACATCACAACCCGACTACGGGTGAAGAACCAAAAGAAAGATACCAAAACAACATAAAGCCACAGGTCAGGATCGAATCCTAGTAGAAACCACTACTGAACATCGAAACGTCACAAACAAACGGCCACACTCTTCAACGAGCTCCTGGTGAAGCACTGAACCAGCTCCTGCATCGAACTCGGCTGAACCTGCATCTGGTGTGGTGAAGTAACTGTGAGCCACAGAGGACTCAGCAATCCCGTTCCCGGGTAACAAGACTATTTAAGCCTTGGGTGAGGACAAGGCTGAAGAAAGAACGAGAGGTGAAGGAACAACAAGAGTCTGCAGCAGCAACTAGCACTAACTTACGTAATAGAGAGCGAGAAGAGAAGTGCCTCGGTCGAGAGATGATCACGAAGTGATCCTAACTAAAGCCGGTCAAACATAACCCCACCGTGTTCAACTCCCGAATCCCTATTCGGAAATTGACAGTCACGGTACACACGCTGGTAGTGTATTGAAACATTGTGTCAAGTTATCTACAACCGGAATTAACAAGCTCCCATCTGCCACATAACCGCGGGCACGGCTTTCGAAAGTTCAAACCCTGCAGGGGTGTTCCAACTTGGCCCATCACAAGCCCACGATCAGCGAAGTCGCAACTCCATAGGTGGGAAGACCCGAGTATTCTCGGAATCCCGTGCTCAAGTTAAACCGAACTAAGGTAAGGCTAATCCAGCAAATCCTCCCGGCGTGTCGACACCCTGATAGTAGCCGCGCGTATCTAAGTCTCAGGACACGACCGGATGGGCGATTCTACAGGTTTTTACCAAACCTTGAGTTTCCTCGAGGTGGCCCCGCAGACTCCCCGTTTCGGACCAACACTCATGTGGAGCACTGGCCCGGGGTTGTTGAATTAAAATAAAAGGGATAGCTAGTCCACATGCAAGTTTTATTAGTTATTAGGCAAATAGTACCAATGTTGGGACTTGCTGGAAAAGACTTAGCACTTAGCGGTTTATCAAGGGGGTCCCATACACCCCAACCGTGTTAGGAACGCATAATCAAGGAACATAACACCGGTTTATACGGTTCCTAACGGCATGAGTGGAACAAAACACCAAGCAAAAGGCTTAGCCTTCCACCCTGCCAGTATATAGATGATTTCATTTTTAAGCATTTATATAGTGTGATATAACCCAACCAAACTTCATCATGAAGCAAGCATCTTCAATCTTCACCTGCAACTAACAATGCTATAAGAAGGGCTGAGCGAAGCGTACTTAGCCAAGCAACGGTTTGCATAGGTAGGGTGGTTAAACATGGCAATTGGTTACAAGTAGGAGGCTGACAAGAAGAACATGGGCATCAGGGCAAAACTAAAGAACGATACTCTAGCAATAGGCAAAGATAGTAATGGTATCCGGGTTCGGTCATCTTGCCTGGGATTCCACAGAGGAGAAGAACGAATCCAAGAAGTAGACGGAGCAACAGACGAGCGGAATCCTCACAACTCCGAAACGAAACCGAAGCTAACAAGAGAAGTAACCGGAAAGAAAGAAACAACACGGTAAACACACAAGCACAAACATGGCATACGATGCTCATCCAAAAATGATGCATGTCCGGTTTAAATATGCAAGGCACGGCAAAGTGCACAAACAAAACTACAAGTTAAGTGGAGCTCAATATGCAACGAGTTGCATATTGACGAAACACCACATGATAATTATTTAGTTGACTCTCGTTATTTACAAGACAAGATTAAATGTTTTAACATGGCAAGAGGTGAAACATAATAAAACTACACTATTAAGACATTTTAAATGAGGCCGGAAATAACAACAACATATCCGGAAAATCCCCATGAGCATGTTTAGTAATTATAAGCAAACAACAATTCACACATATTAATGTTGTTAATATGATGCGGATGACATGATCAAGTTTATGCAATTTTATTAAAAGGTTGACAATTATCAAGATATGAAGCATTGTCACCGCGGTGGAAGGAAAAGGGTGCCACGGCAACGATCCGAAAATGATGCATCGCAACACCTCGGTTCCGGTAACTCGTTGAGAGTCCGGTGCAAAAGGAAAGGCGGAGTGATCGAGTCAAACGAGATGATGGGGTGATCCCGTTGCCGGGTTCCCACGAGTCGGTGACGAGGCAACCGAGGAAGATGACAAAAGGCCGGAACGGGCACGGTGCACACAAGGGAACATTTCATACAACACACAACAAGCATCACACGGGTCACGTCTCGGGTTATACCTTCGAAACACTCGTTTCGGGACGGTTCGAGAGCGTCGAGGAAGTAGCCGTAGTAGTGGAAGTAGAGGAAGTAGTCGTTCATGCGGGTCGTAGAGGAAGTAGATGTTCGGGTGTCGAGTTCGTAGATGTACTTCTCCGAAGGGGTACTTGTCATCGTCTTGTGTCAACGTTTTTGTATCGTAGATGTTCATGCCGCGTGTAGAGGTACTTGTCGGGATCGTCGTCGATGTAGGGGTACACGTTCGTAGATGTACTCGTCATCGTAGCCGTTCGGTCGTCGTGGTACTTGGGGGGGTCTCGGCGACGGTAGTGGTACTTGGTCGTGGAACTTGCGTTTCTCCTCGTAGTCGTACACGGTTCTTGCGTAGCGGTACTTGTCTCGTCGACGGTAGGGGTACACGGCGACGGTAGTTGTACGGGTCCAAAAACAGATACACTTACTGCTCCATGGTTACTTGAGATTAACATTAACATCAACAAAACAGCAAAAAAAAGGAAAAAGGCTGCTCGGGACGACGATCTGGAAAAAGGACGGGGCCTTCGCGGTCTTGCTGGAGGTGAGGCAGCAGCAGCATGGCACGGGTGACGAGGCGAGGACGCGGCCTTGCTGGAGACGTCGGAAGACGGGACGCCGGCGCGTCGGAGCTGGACTCCCGCGGCGAACGGCGGCTGCTGGAGGAAGGGGCGGCCTGGCCGCGGCGCTGGGGGCCCGGATGCGGGACCTGGGCTCCTGGCCGGTGCACATGGCGCGATGAGGAAAAACGCTCGGGGGGCGATGGCTTGGCGATGCAGAGGCAGGGACCAGGGAGGCGCGGCGCTCGCGCGCTGCCTGGCCGAGGGGGCGGCGGGAGCCTGGCTTGGCCGGGCTGCTCCGGCGCGGAGGGAGCCGAGGCGCAGGGCGCTGGTGGCCGGGCGCATCGGGCGCCAGGAGAAGGGAGGCAGGGGCGCGGCTGCGCGCATCGGGAGGCGAGGGAGCGGTCGCGGCCGGAAGGGAGGTGGTCGGCCGCTCGAGGCCTCGGGCTGGAGGGAGCGGCTCCATCCCGCTGGAAGTTGCAGGGAGCGGCCGTGGATGGTGCTCGGGCGAGGGGAATGGGGGAGAGGGCTCGGGTCGAGCGGGGGGACGAGGGGACAGGAGAGGGAGATCGGGCTCGAGGCGAAGGATCGAGGGAGCAGTGAGCGGACGAGGGAGAGGGAAAAGCGGCGGCGCTGTAGAGGGAAAGGAAGGAGCGAACGGGAGGAGGGGTCGATCGCTGGTAGTGGGCTAGGGTTGGGGGGAGGAGAAAACGGGCCAGCTGGGCCGGCTGGGAAGTGTGGGCCGGGAGAGAGGCGGTTGGTGGAAGGCCTAGAGGCCTGGGAAGGAGGAGAGGGAAGGAAAGAAGGAGGCCTAGAGGCTGGCTGCCTCTCATTTTATTCCCTTTTAGCAGAAACCAAAGAAAAGAAAAAGAGGAGGTGGTTAGGGCAAGAATTAGGACAAAGGAGTATTATTCTCGGGCATCATAAAATGAGCAAAGTCCGAGAAAAATAGAAAAGGCATGATCGGAAAATAATCCAAACATATTTGAATTTAATTCAAATATGTTTTGAACTAAGACTTGATTATTGAAGTGTCCAAAAATGTTCAAATTTTTGGAGGAACCTCGAAACAACGGAAAGAATTATTGGCAAGGGTTTTGAAGGAGAAACTTGAATTAAAGAAGCATGGGGAATACTGCAAGTGTGTTATGGTGATCTCCAACAAATGGAATAATTATTATATAGCTCCCTAAATATTGAGAGACTTTTATATGTTATAAAGAGAAGACATCTTCCCTCGATTTAAACGGACCGAAGGTCCACATGATTTATTTAGGTTGAGATGCAAAAATAAAATATGACATGATGGCATGATGACATGATGCAATGCAAAAATAAATAACACAAGCACAAAAGAACACACGGGCAACCCGGAACATCTGGAATCTTCTGGGATCTTCTGGAATCTTCTGGTATCTTCTGGGACGTCGGTCTCGGGCGTCACAAAAGAGGCGGTTCGTGTTATCCTCATAAAAAATAGAGGAAGTTGCGGGGGCACGGCTCATTTACCAAGTGGACCCGGGTCGCCCCACGATCACGGGGCGTGAAACGGTCGCACCATGCGCCGTCTGAACCCTGATCCACCTGCCACGTGCCCCCCATGCATTGGAGAGGGCAGGCGGCGGACGCAGAGGGCGTGGGATTTAACGCTGGGTCGGGGGCCGGGCGCCGCTGATTGGAGCAGCGGATCGGTCTTGCGTCTACGGCGATGCGGACTGGTCGATCCAGGCGGCCACCCTCCTATAAAGAGGGGAGAGGGACCGTATTCCCCCCCACTCCACTCATCTTCTTCCAGTCCGATCCTCTTCCTTTCCAAGTCATGATGAGAGGGCGTGGCCGTGGCCGTGCCCCTGTGGAAGCGACCAGGTCTTTTTCTCGCCAGAGGCCGGCGGTGGTGAAAGAGGAGCCGGACGCACGAGATGAGGGCCACGCCAGAGGTTGAGGCGCCGGCCGGGGTCGTGGTCGCCGAGGTGGTCGAGGCAGAGGCAGGCGAGGACGGGGGACACTCGTGTCATCATAATCTCCATCTCCGTCTCCTCCTGCCTCACCACGCGGCCATGTCGGGGACACGGCGCTGGAGTTCATTCTACAACTGCGCGAGCCGCCGCGCAGTCGCCTTCGTCTTCCGGAAGTGTTCTTGAGGGTGTTGGAAGTCGACCAATACTCGAGGTTGAGGCTTCATATGGAGGGGTGTTGCAACGGCGCCATGTGGGTGAACACCAAGTTTCCCACCCCTCACGTGATGCTTCTTCACCGGGGGTGGAAGACCTTCGCGCTCGCCCACTGCTTGACGAAGGGGCACGTCCTCTGCTTGAAGTTAGCGGAGAGCGATCTGCTCTCCGTCAAGGTCTTCGGGCGCTCGAGACACAGGCTAGGGTGCTGTGCGCAGAGCTCGACCGATGAAGAAAACTCCTCCCCGAGCGAAAGTGATGGGGAGGACAGCGACATCGACGACGAGGGCAGCAGGCGGGAGGATGACGGGTCCGACTAGGCGTCGTACGCGCCATCCCTGTGCGATGCCGGCAGCACCATCATCTGCATCGCCAGCCCCTCGGACTTCTCGGGGTCGCCTCCTTGGGCGGCTGGCGTTGGGAGGCCGGAGAAGACGAAGAAGGTGGGCGGCAGTCGTCATGTCGGAGTACGCGGGCATCAACTCGCGTGTTGGCGGCCCGCTGCCCCATCTTTCGGCTCTTCTCCCGGCACCAGCATCACCAGCCTTCTTCGGGACGGCCACAGAGATGTCCTATTGGTACTTCCTGCTGCTCGCGCTTCGCCTAGGCGCTCCCTTTGCCCTTTGCCATCTTGTTCCATTTCCTGAGGAGAGGGACAAGAAAGGGATTACGGGCATCTTATCTCTTTAATTTTTAAGCCTATGCGCCTTTGTTAGATTTAAACCTTGTACCCCCTCGCTCATGTGTGCATTCCGTACGAATTGTACTTGTTTACAACGTATTAATGAAGAGAAGGATGTTTGCCGGGTTTCTTTTTGTGCGTGGGCAGGGGCCACACCAAGAAACGAATCCTTGTTATCTTAAGATAAACATTGTACCCCGGCAACAGGCCTTGCCGTCTCCCTGCTCTATGGCTCGACCACGTTCACGTCCTTGGCGGAAGTAGGAGCAGAGTAGGATTAGGCCCTTTGTCAACTCTTTTCCCATCACACTACTACCAAGTCCCGGTCCAAAACAAAGTTTGTTGGACACAGGGAAAAGGGAGCACGATGGCATAAGAGCAAGCGAAGTATCGTACATTCAAGTTTCATACGGAAGTAAGGAGTGGGGATGACAGGCTTATCTGGTCTTGTAGCTCCCGGCAACCTTGTATTGCTGTGGCCTGACCCTTGGTCGTGCAGCCCCCGGCAACCTTGGTTTTGCCGGGGTCGGAGTGTCGGCTCGTTCTCTTTTTTCCAAACAGCTCAGCAGAAATGTCCACGCATCCTGTGAACAAGAGGACGGAAAGGAAAACAGAGAGACACAAAAATCGACCTCTATGCTAGGGGTTAGCCGCCGTCAAGCACTATCAACCCTAACAGAGAAAGAGACTCAACCTAGCATGCATGCTAAAACTTAGGGCGCCAGCGCTTCATTTATTTATGCTCAGGGTCTGCGCCTGGCTTTGTACGAAGGGTCACATGCCTTGCCGGCAAGGCTTGTACAAAAGTGTGGCGTGTCGGGAGGCCCGTCAACCGCGCCTTACAGGTAAAACTTGCGAAGATGTTCGATGTTCTAGGAGTTGCTCATTGGGATACCATCTTCGGTCTCCAGGCGGACTGCGCTAGGCCTGGTGACTCGTATTACCTGATAAGGGCCTTCCCACTTCGTTGTCAACTTGTTGGAATTCTTGACCGAATGAACATGCCGAAGAACAAGGTCGCCTTCCTCAATGCTTCGGGCATGAACCTTGCGGCTATGGTAGCGGCACAAGGCTTGCTGGTAGCATGCTGCTCGCACAGCCGCCCGAAGACGATCTTCCTCGAGGAGCATTGCGTCATCTTGCCGGAGTCACTCTTGCTCAAGCTCATCAAAAGCGAACACTCGGGTGACCCGTATGTGAGTTTCGTGGGGAGAACTGCTTCCGCCCCGTAAATGAGGGAGAAGGGTGTCTGGCCGGTGGCTCGATTTGGTGTCATTCTGATTGACCAAAGAACTACCGGTAATTCATCAATCCAGCGCCTTCCGCACTTGTGTAGCCTGTCAAAAGTCCTTGTCCGAAGGCCCCGCGGTACTTCAGCATTTGACCTTTCTGCCTGGCCGTTGCTTCGAGGATGCGCAGCAGAAGCAAAACAGACCTTGCCGCCGAGGTCTTGGATATACTGCATGAAGGCGTTGCTTGTGAACGGCGTACCATTGTTGGTGATGATTCTGTTTGGTACACTAAAACGACAGCCTTGGCCCTTGAAGAACTTGACGGCTGATTGTGCTGTCACCTTTCTCACTGCTTCCACCTCCGGCCACTTTGTGAACTTGTCGATTGCTATGTACAAGTACTCAAAGCCCCCGACAGCACGGGGAAAGGGGCCCAATATGTCGAGCCCCCAGAGCAAGAATGGCCAGGAAAGAGGGATTGTTTGGAGAGCTTGAGCTGGTTGATGAAGTTTATTTGAATGGAACTGGAACGCTTCACACTTGGTTACTAGTGCCGTTGCATCCTGGAGGGCAGTGGGCCAGAAGAAACCTTGCCAGAATGCCTTGCTGGCAAGGGCCCTTCGCCCTATGTGGGAGCCACATATGCCTCCGTGTATCTCTGCCAACAGCTCTAGTCCTTCCTCCCGGGGGATGCACTTTAATTTCACGCCGTTCGGCCTTTTCCTGTACAAGACGTCATTGATGAACTGGTACATGGCAGACCGACAGTCTACTTTCTCCGCTTCTTCCTGCTCCTCAGGAAGCTCCCCGGTTTGGAGAAATCAGACGGTATGATGTGCCCACGCCGGAGCTTGGGGCTCGATGGCAAGGACTGAAGGCATCTCCTCTGCCATAGGAGCAGCTATCTCCACAACAAGGGCCTGACGCCCTGCCGAAGTCCGCGGCCCTATGGCAGGTTCAGCGTCCCTCACAACATCTTTGCCGACGGCCCCTGGAGCTCGGCGGGAAAGTACTTGTCGGGGCCTGATTTCCTTCTCTTGTTTTGCTCTGTTGATGGTTCAATGGATGGTTGAGTTAACCGAAGCACAAAGGTACCTGGTTCCACAGGTAGTTTGAGGGCGGCGCGCTTTGACATGTAGTCGGCGGTGTCGTTCTTCGCTCGAGGAACGTGCTTTGCTTGTATACCGTCAAAACTCTCCTCCAGCTTCCTCACTTCATCTATGTAAGCCTCCATCAACGGGCTCTGGTAATCTTTGTTAACTTGTTTGACGACAAGCTGCGGATCACCTCTGACGATGAGCTTCTTGATTCCGAGGTCTCCCACGATCCTGAGACCGGCAAGCAGTCCCTCGTACTCGTCAGTGTTGTTCGTTGACCTCTCCCTGGGGAAGTGCATCTGGACCACATACTTGAGATGCTCTCTGGTGGGCACAACGAGCAGCACACCCGCACCGGCGCCTTGTAGCAAGAAATCCCGTCAAAGTACAAGACCCAGTCGTGGCTCGTTTCCTTGCTAGGGAGAGTGGTCTCCTGGATCTCTTCGTCGGGCGTTGAGGTCCATTCGGCAACGAACTCCACCAAGACTCTACTCTGAATCGTCGAAGTGCTTTCAGACTTCAAACCAAAACTCGACAGCTCCAAGGCCCATTCCACAATCCTCCCGGTCGCCTCTGGGTTTTGCAATATCCGCTGCAATGGGAGGCGGGTGACGACGGTAATTTCATGTGCTTGGAAGTAATGACGCAGCTTCCTCGAGGCCATAAGGAGGCCGAAGAGCAATTTCTACACACCAGAGTACCTCGACCTAGCCCCCTGCAAGAGGGGGCTGACAAAGTAAACCGGGTGCTGCATCATCTTCTTCTTTTGCACTACTTCACTTGGTTGCATCGCTTCTCCCCCAGTGGCGTTGGGTTCTGTCATTGCTGTTGCTTCTGTATTGACCTCTCTCTGGGCTACTAGCGCATCACTAACCACTTGATCCATCGCCGCCAAATACAGCAGCAACGACTCTTGCGGTTTGGGCGCGACTAGTATCGCCGTAGAGGAGAGGTATTTCTTCAAATCTTGTGGTGTCGCTTCGGCTTCTGGGGTCCACTCCATTGGGCCTGCCTTTTTCAAGATTTCGAAAAAGGGAAGGGCGCGCTCGGCAGATTTGGAGATGAACCTGCTCATGGCGGCAATGCAGCCAGCAAGCCGGCGCACATCCTTGATCGGCCTGGGTGCTTCAATTTGCTCAATAGCCTTGATCTTGTCTGGGTTTGCCTCGATCCCACGCTGGGACACGAAGAAACTAAGAAGCTTGCCGGACGGAACGCCAAAGACACACTTCTCAGGGTTCAGATTGAGGTTGATCTTGCACAAATTCACAAACGTCTCTTCTAAATCTTGTATGAGCGTTGCCCCGTCCTTGGTTTTGACCACTATATCATCCATATAAGCTTCCATATTTCTATGTAGCTGAGGATCAAAACCAATTTGGACCGCTCTTGCAAATGTTGAGCCAACACTCTTCAACCCGAAAGGCATCTGTGTGAAACAATACGTACCACATGGGGTGATGTATGTCGTCTTCTCTTCATCTTATCTTGTCATGAAGATTTGATGGTAGCCTAAGTAAGCGTCGAGGAATGATAACAAATCACACCCAGCCATGGAGTGTACAATCTGGTCAATGTGCTGCAACGGGAAAGTGTCCTTTGGACTAAGCCTTATTGACGTCTGTGTAATCAATACACAGTCTCCACTTCCCATTCGCCTTGCGCACCACCACCGGATTGGCCAACCACGTTGGATGGAGTACTCCTCTCACTAAGCCCGCCGCCTCTAACTTCCTGGTTTCCTCTCTGATGAACTCTTGCCGTTCTAGAGCTTGCTTCCCGACCTTCTTCTTGATGGGCCGCGCATGAGGGCAGGCAGCAAGATGGTGCTCAATCACCTCCCTGGGAACGTCGGGGATGTCGGATGCTTGCCACGCAAACACGTCAACATTTGCCCGCAGGAAGGCGACGAGCGCGTCTTGTTATTTGCTGTCGAGGGCGGAGCTTCTGGTGAAAGCCCCTCTCGTGCCATCCTCCTTGATGGACACCTTCTTGGTTCCTGGTGGTGCAGCTCTAGATTTCTTGCTCTTGTCGGTGGAGCTCTCTGGCACGTCCTCGACGAGAGCACTGCACTCCGAAGAGGAGCGCTTGCCGGAGTGGGTGTGAGAGGTCTTACCGTTCTTCTTCCCTCCCGGGGCTTCAGCGGCAGGAGCAAGTGGTTTGGGGGCAGTCGCTGCAACTGCCTCCCGATAAAGCTGATCAGCGCAGATTAGCGCATCCTTCTTGTCAGAGGGGACGGTGATGATGGACATTGGCCCATGCATCTTCAGTGTGTTGTAGGCGTAATGTGATGCTGCCATGAACTTGGCCAACGCTGGGCGGCCGAGGATCCGTTATAAGGCAAGGGGATCTCGGCAACATAAACTATGACCCTCTCCATCCTGTAGTTCAGCTCGCCTCCGAATGTCACGGGCAATGTGACTTTACCCTTCGGCTGGCTCCTTCCAGGGTTTACCCCTTGAAACGTGCCCGTCTCTTCGAGGTCTCCATCAGGAATCTGCAGCCTTTTGACCATAACAGGAGAGATCAAGTTCAGACCGGCCCCTCCATCGACCAGCATCTTTGTTACCTTGAGGTTGCGTATTGTTGGTTAAACCAACAAAGGCAAACACCCGACCGCAATTGTGCGATCGGGGTGATCCTCGGCGTAAAAAATGATGGGTGCGCTGGACCACTTCAGTGGCTTATGAGCATCAAACGACGGCTCCGCTGCTGTGATCTCACGCGCCCACTGCTTGAGCTGGCGGTGAGAGGTGTGCAGAGAGGCACCGCCGTCGACACACATGGCCTCCGTAGCTTTCTGAAACTCTTGCTCGCAGGACTCGTCGTCCTCATTATGATCATCGTCTTCTTGCTTCTTGTCGCAGCCTCGGCCTTTCTTGTTGGTTATCCTTGCCGCGGCGGCCAGGCTGGCCGCCGCGCTTCTTGCCGGATCCATCGGCACCATCTTGGCGTCCCGCCTTTCACATTCGGCTTTTTGCTTCTCTACAAGTTGCTCGACTTGACGGCAGTTCTGGAGGTCGTGGCCTTTGGTGCGATGGATCTTGCAGGACTGCTTGTCGGAGCTTCCTGGCTTGTCGGTGCTACTTCTCGAGCTTGCGTTGTATTCCCTCAAAGAGGAAAGGGAGATGCAGCACAATAGCATAAGTATTTCCCTCAGTTTTTGAGAACCAAGGTATCAATCCAGTAGGAGACCACGCGCGAGTCCCTCGCACCTGCACAAACAAATAAGAACTTTGCAGCCAACGCGATAAGGGGTTGTCAATCCCTTTACGGTCACTTACGGAAGTGAGATCTGATAGAGATGATAGTTTATATTTTAGGTATTTTTGTTTATAAGAATAGTAAGTAAAAGCGGAAAAAGTAAAGTAGATGTAGATTGATATGTTGAGAATAGACTCTGGGGCCATAGTGTTCTCTAGTGGCTTCTCTCATGATAACGATATTCTACGGCGGGTAAACAAATTATTGTCGAGCAATTGATAGAAAAGCGAATAATTATGAGACTATCTAGACATGATCATTGTATATAGGCATCACGTCCGAGACAAGTAGACCGGCTCCTGCCTTCATCTACTACTATTACTCCACACATCGACCGCTATCCAGCATGCATCTAGTGTATTGAGTTCATAAGAACATAGTAACGCCTTAAGCAAGATGACATGATGTAGAGGGATAAACTCAAGCAATATGATATAAAACCCATCTTTTTATCCTCGATGGCAACAATACAATACGTGCCTTGCTGCCCCTACTGTCACTGGGAAAGGACACCACAAGATTGAACCCAAAGCCAAGCACTTATCCTATTGCAAGAACTATAGATCTAGTAGGCCAAACCAAACCAATAATTCGAAGAGACTTGCAAGGATATTATGAGCACACCTAAAGAGTTTAGAAAAGAACAAAATATTTCTCGTAGATAATCTTGATCATAAACCCACAATTCATCGGATCTCGACAAACACACCGTAAAAAGGGATTACATCGAATAGATCTCCTCGAAGACCGAGGAGAACTTTGAATTGAGATCCAAAGAGAGAGAAGAAGCCATCTAGATACTAGCTATGGACCCAAAGGTCTATGGTAAACTACTCACAACTCATGGTGAGGGCGATGACGATGATGTAGAAGGACTCCGTGATGGATCCCCCCTCCGGCGGAGCTCCGGAACAGGCTCCAAGATGGGATCTCACGGGAATAGAAGGTTACGACGGTGGAACTAGGGTTTTCTCTCCTCTTTTGATGGTTTCGCGGTATGTAGGCTTATATAGGAGGAAGGAGGACACCGGAGGCCTCACGAGGGACCCACGAGGGAGAGGGGCGCGCCCTGGGTAGGGGATGCGCCCCCCACCCACGTGGGCACCTCGTGGCCCCTACTCCGTGGTTCTCAAGTCTCCCGTGCGTGATTTTCTCCTAAAATATCTCTCCCGAAGGTTTTCTTCCGTTTGGACTCCGTTTGATATCCCTTTTCTGTAAAACCCTAAAACAGGCAAAAAAACAATCTGGACTGGGCCTTTGGGTTAGTAGGTTAGTCCAAAAATAATATAAAAGTGTATGACAAAGCCCATTAAACATCCAAAACATCATAAATAATAGCATGGAACAATAAAAAATTATAGATACGTTGGAGACGTATCAAGCATCCCCAAGCTTAATTCCTGCTCGTCCTCGAGTAGGTAAATGATAAAAATAGAATTTTTGATGTGGAATGCTTACCAACATAGTTTTTCAATGTAATTCTCTTAATTGTGGCATGAATGTTCAGATCTGTAAGATTCAAGATAAAAGTCTATATTGACATAGGAAATAATAATACTTCAAGCATACTAACAAAGCAATCATGTCTTCTCAAAATACTATGGCTAAAGAAAGTTATCCCTACAAAATCATATAGTGTGTCTATGCTCCCTCTTCATCACACAAAATATTCATATCATGCACAACCCCGATTTCAGCCAAGCACTTGTTTTCATACTCTATTCTTTCAAACCTTTCAACTTTCACGCAATACATGAGCGTGAGCCATGGACATAGCACTATGGGTGGAATAGAGAGGTGGTTGTGGAGAAGACAAAAAGGATGGAGATAGTCTCACATCAACTTGGCATATCAACGGGCTATGGAGATGCCCATCAATAGATATCAATGTGAGTGAGTAGGGATTGCCATGCACCAGATGCACTAGAGCTAAAAATGCATGAAAGCTCAACAAAAGAAACTAGTGGGTGTGCATCCAACTTGCTTGCTCACGAAGACCTAGGGCATTTGAGGAAGCCCATCGTTGGAATATACAAGCCAAGTTCTATAATGAAAATTCCCGCTAGTATATAAAAGTGACTAAGCATGAGACTCTCTACAATGAAGAACATGGTGCTACTTTGAATCACAAGTGTGGAAAAAAATGTAGTAGCAATTGTCCCTTTTTTATTTTTTTGGGCCTTTCTTTTTTCTTTGGCCTTTTTTTACGGAGGGGCTTTATTGATTTAGCCTTTCCTCCCATGGGACAATGCTCTAATAATGATGATCATCACACTTTCATTACAACTCGATATTACAACTCGATACTACAACAAAGTATGACTCTATATGAATGCCTCCGGTGGTGTACCGGGATGTGAAATGAAACAAGAGTGACATGTATGAAAAATTATGCATGGTGGCCTTGCCACAAATACGATATCAACTACATGATCATGCATGGCAATATGACAATATGAAGCGTGTCATATGAACGAAACGGTGGAAAGTTGCATGGCAATATATCTCGGAATGGCTATGGAAATGGCATGATAGGTAGGTATGGTGGCTGCTTTGAGGAATAATATGGTGGCCGTTTTGAGGTAGGATATATAGTGGGTGTATGGTACTGGCGAAAGTTGCGCGGTACAAGAGAGGCTAGCAATGGTGGAAGGGTGAGAGTGCGTATAATCCATGGACTCAACATTAGTCATAAGAACTCATATAATTATTGCAAAAATCTATAATTAAAAAAAAGCAATCAATGCATGCTCCTAGGGGGGGAGGTTGGTAGGAGTTAACCTTCGCGCGCCCCCGACCTCCACACAAAGGTTGGCACTTTACAAATACCTCATGCTCTAACTTCGTTACATATCGGTTCACCATACGTGCATGCTACGGGAATCACTAACCTTAACACAAGTATTTCTCAATTTAATAATAACTCCACTAGCATGACTCTAATATCACTATCCTCATATCTCAAAACATTTATCAAGCATCCAACTTCTCATCATATTCAATGCACTTAGTGTGAAAGTTTTTACTACATTGATATTGGATGTCTATCATGTGAAGACTAGTTTTATAGCCTAAACACATTACCATGCTGTTTTAATAGACTCTCAAAGGATATAAGTGAAGCATGAGAGTTCAACAATTTCTTCAAAATATTATCACCACCATGCTCTAAAAGATATAAGTGAAGCACTGGAGCAAAAACTATTCAACTCAAAAGATATAAGTGAAGCACATAGAGTGTTCTATAAATTCCTAGGCCATATTTAACTCTCTCAAATAGGTGTGTCCAGCAAGGATAATTGTGTCAAACTAACAAGCAAAGACTCAAATTATACAGGACGCTCCAAGCAAAACACATATCATGTGGTGAATAAAAATATAGCTCCAAGTATAGTTACCGATGGATGAAGACGAAAGAGGGGATTCCTTCCCGGGGCATCCCCAAGCTTAGGCTTTTGATTGTCATTGAATTTTACTTGGGGTGACTTGGGCATTCCCAAGCTTAGGCCCTTTCTACACTTTGTTCCATAGTCCATCAATGCAATACTCAAAACTTGAAAACTTCACAACACAAAACTTAGACAAAAAATCTCGTGAGCTCCGTTAGTATAAGAAAGAAAACCACTACTCAAAGGTACTGCAATGAATTCATTCTTTGTTTATATTGGTGTTAAACCTATTGTATTCCAACTTCTCTATGGTTCATACCTCCCAATATTACTCATAGATGCATTGAAATGAGCAAACAACACATGAAAAACAGAATCTATCAAAAAACAGAACAGTCTGTAGTAATCTGCAGGTTTCGCATACTTCTGTAACTCCAAAAAATTCAAACTAAATTGGTAAACACGAGGAATTTGCCTATTAATCATATGAAAAAATAATCAACTAAATAGCATGCTCTAGTAAAATCCGATGACCATTCTAGCGAGCGCTAACGATTCTGTTTTTCACAGCAAGATCATATAAACTTCACACAAGTCTTCCCAAAGGTTCTACTTGGCACAAACACTAAACAAAACATGAAACCACATCTAAACAGAATCTAGATGCAATATTTATTCCCTAACATCAGCAAAAAACAATATAAAATTGGGTTGCCTCCCAACAAGCGCTTTCGTTTTACGCCCCTAGCTAGGCACGATACAAGGATAAATCTAGGTATGGCCATCCTTGGAAGGCAATCCATAAGTGGCTCTCATGATAGATTCATATGGTAATTTGATTTTCTTTCTAGGAAAGTGTTCCATGCCATTCCTTAACGGAAATTTCAATCTAATATTTCCTTCCTTCATATCAATAATTGCACCAATCGTTCTAAGGAAAGGTCTACCAAGAATAATAGGACGTGAAGGAGTGCAATATATATCAAGAACAATGAAATCTACAGGCACATAATTCCTATTGGCAACAATAAGAACATCATTAATTCTTCCCATAGGTTTCTTAATAGTGGAATCCGCAAGATGCAAATTTAAAGAACAATCATCAAGCTCAAGGAACCCTAGCAAATCACACAAAGTTTTGGGGATAGTGGAGACACTTGCACCCAAATCACACAAAGCATATCATTCATGATGTTTTATTTTTATTCTAATAGTAGGTTCCCACCCATCATAAAGCTTTCTAGGGATAGAAAGTTCCAACTCAAGTTTTTCTTCATAAGATTGCATCAAAGCATCAACTATGTGTTTGGTGAAAGCATTATTTTGACTATAAGCATGCGGAGAATTTAGTACGGATTGCAACAAGGAAATAAAATCAATCAAAGAGCAATTATCATAATTGAATCCCTTGAAATCCAACATTGAGAATTTAGTACGGATGGCTTTGAGAGACTCATTGATATCATGCTTAGGTGGAATATCAAAGTTTCAAAGAATCAACATCAAGAGTTATTCTATCCACACTTCTAGCCAATTCATCAATCTTAAGCAATTTCTCTTCAAGCATAGCATTGAAATTCTTTTGCGAGATTATAAACTCCTTAACACTAGTTTCAAATTCAGAAGGCATGTTTCCAAAAGAGTTGTTGTAGGAATTACCATAATTATTAGAGGAATTACTAGGAAAAGGCCTAGGATTAAAATTCCCTCTATAAGCATTGTTACCGAAATTATTCCTACCAACAAAATTCACATCCAAAGATTCATTGTTATTTTAAATCAAAGTGGACAAAGGCATATCATTAGGATCAGAAGAAGCACTCTTAGCAGCAAATAATTTCATAAGTTCATCCATCTTTCCACTCAAAACACTAATTTCTTCAATAGCATGCACTTCTTTACTAGTAGATCTTTCGGTGTGCCATTGTGAATAATTGACCATGATATTATCTAGGAGTTTGGTAGCTTCACCTAAGGTAGTTTCCATGAAAGTGCCTCCTGCGGCCGTAGCTAAAAGATTTCTAGAAGCAAAATTCAAGCCAGCATAAAAGTTCTGAATAATCATCCATAAGTCCAAACCATGTGTAGGGGAATTACGTATCATTAGTTTCATTCTCTCCCAAGCTTGTGCAACATGTTCATGATCTAGTTGCTTAAAGTTCATAATATCGTTTCTAAGAGAGATGATCTTAGCAGGAGGGAAATACTTAGTGATAAAAGCATCTTTGCACTTATGCCATGAATCAATACTATTTCTAGGCAAAGAGGAAAGCCAAGTTTTAGCACGATCTCTAAGTGAAAATGGAAATAACTTCAATTGAACAATATCGTTATCCGTATCCCTTTTCTTTTGCATATCACACAAATCAACAAAGTTGTTTAGATGGGTAGCGGCATCTTCACTAGGAAGGCTGGAGAATTGATCTTCCATGACAAGATTCAACAAAGCAGCATTGATCTCACAAGATTCAGCATCGGTTATAGGAGCAATCGGAGTGCTAATCAAATCATTATGGTTGGTATTGCAGAAGTCACACAATTTGGTATTGTTCTGAGCCATAGTGACAAGCAAGCAATCCAACACACACAAGGAAACAAGAAGCAAGCGAACGATAAACACACGGTAGAAGGAGGGCAAATAAAACGGCAAGGGTGAAGTGGGGGAGAGGAAAACGAGAGGCAAAAATGTAATGCGAAGGATAAGGGTTTGTGATAGGTACTTGGTATATGACTTTTGCGTAAGCCTCCCCGGCAACGGCGCCAGAAATTCTTCTTGCTACTTCTCGAGCTTGCGTTGTATTCCCTCGAAGAGGAAAAGGGAGATGCAGCATAGTAGCGTAAGTATTTCCCTTAGTTTTTGAGAACCAAGGTATCAATCCAGTAGGAGACCACGCACAAGTTCCTCACACCTGCACAAACAAATAAGAACTTCGCAGCCAACGCGATAAGGGGTTGTCAATCCCTTTATGCTCACTTACGGAAGTGAGATCTGATAGAGATGATAGTTTATATTTTCGGTATTTTTGTTTATAAGAACAGAAAGTAAAAGCGGAAAAAGTAAAGTAGATGTAGATTCATATGTTGAGAATAGACCCTGGGGCCATATTATTCTCTAGTGGTTTCTCTCAAGATAGCGATATTCTACGGCGGGTAAACAAATTACTGTCGATCAATTGATAGAAAAGCGAATAATTATGATACTATCTAGGCATGATCATTGTATATAGGCATCACGTCCGAGACAAGTAGACCGACTCCTGCCTTCATCTACTACTATTACTCCACACATCGACCGCTATCTAGCATGCATCTAGTGTATTGAGTTCATAAGAACAGAGTAACGCCTTAAGCAAGATGACATGATGTAGAGGGATAAACTCAAGCAATATGATATAAACCCCATCTTTTTATCCTCGATGGCAACAATACAATACGTGCCTTGCTGCCCCTATTGTCACTGGGAAAGGACACTGCAAGATTGAACCCAAAGCCAAGCACTTCTCCCATTGCAAGAACTATAGATCTAGTAGGCCAAACCAAACCAATAATTCGAAGAGACTTGCAAGGATATTATGAGCACACATAAAGAGTTCAGAAAAGAACCAAATATTTCTCGTAGATAATCTTGATCATAAACCCACAATTCATCGGATCTCAACAAACACACCGTAAAAAGAGATTACATCGAATAGATCTCCTCGAAGACCGAGGAGAACTTTGTATTGAGATCCAAAGAGAGAGAAGAAGCCATCTAGATACTAGCTATGGACCCGAAGGTCTGTGGTAAACTACTCACAACTCATGGTGAGGGCAATGATGATGATGTAGAAGCACTCCGTGATGGATCCCCCCTCTGGCGGAGCTCCAGAACAGGCTCCAAGATGGGATCTCATGGGAACAGAAGGTTACGGCGGTGGAACTAGGGTTTTCTCTCCTCTTATGATGGTTTCGGGGTACGTAGGCTTATATAGGAGGAAGGAGGACACCGAGGGCCTCACGAGGGACCCACGAGGCAGGGGGCGCACCCCCACTCTCGTGGGCACCTCGTGGCCCCTACTCCATGGTTCTCAAGTCTCCCGTGCGTGATTTTCTCCAAAAATATCTCTCCCGAAGGTTTCATTCCGTTTGGACTCCGTTTGATATCCCTTTTCTGTAAAACCCTAAAACAGGCAAAAAAACAATCTGGACCGGGCCTTTGGGTTAGTAGGTTAGTCCAAAAACAATATAGAAAATTATGACAAAGCCTATTAAACATCCAAAACATCATAAATAATAGCATGGAACAATAAAAAATTATAGATACGTTGGAGACGTATCAGTCAGCAGCCGCCAAGGCCCGACAGGTGACACACCCGGCAACTTCCTTGCCGGGGTCGTCTGCCTTGGTCTTCTTGGCGGCGCCAGCATCGTCTGATCCCTCGATGGTAAGCACAACCTTACCCTTGCATTTCCTGTTACGGCATCGGCCCTTCTTTGCCGGGGCGACGACGTCTTCGTCTGAGGAATCGGTTTCCACACCGGCGTCTTCGCCGGGGTAATTCCTTCCCTCTTCGGCCCGAGCGCATCTGTCGGCCAGAACATAGAGTTCGGCCACATCCTTGACCTTGTTCATCGCCAGCTCTTCGCGCATCTTGCGGTTGTGCACATTCTGATGAAATGCACTGATGACGGTGGCGGGATGAACATCTGGGATGTTGTACTGCACTCGGCTGAATCTGTGTATGTACTTGCGCAGGTTTTCACCTTCTTTCTGGGGATGACATGCAAATCGCTTGCCTGGCCATGAGCCTGGTGGCCTCCCTTTAAGGCGCCAACAAAGTCATTGCATAAATCCGACCAGGAAGAGATAGAATCTACTGGCCACTGCATCAATCATGACATGACATTGGGTTAAGTGCCAGCGGAAAGTAATTGGCGAGCACCTTGTCATCACGTGCTCCAACGGCCTGCATCGCGATGGTGTAGATGCTGAGGAACTCTGACAGGCGGGTCTTGCCATTGTACTTCTCGCCGACGTCTGGCTTGAACATGCGGTGAGTGGGCCACTAGAACCACCGTAGCTCACGGGTAAAGGCTGGACAACCTACCTCGTAAGGTAAGCCTCCAGGGCCTCCCGGTGTGGGTGGTCCATAGTGGGCCCTGCCCGCCTATCTCACTGATGGCGTGCTTCACGCTAGTGCTCGATGGTAGTTCGAGCCTATTCATGGGTTCGTTCTCGAAGAACTTGGCGCTGATCTCGGTGGGTCCGCGGGTCGGACGATGCTATGGAAATGTTATCACAAGCGTCGTCACGATGGGCCGGTGCCCGTGGCAACTGGCAAGGAGGAGGAGAATGCACCGTGGCCGCGGCTATCAGATTTAGGGCTCCGCAAAACCCAAGAAGTTCGAACACAGGGGCGTGAACGAAGATATCTCCCACTCACGTCTACCTAGCGTCTCGCTCTCATCTTGGTGAAGAGATTCAAGCAAACAACAGACATTGTACGCAAGAGTTTACCTAGGTTCGGGCCACCGTGTGGTGTAAGACCCTACTTCTTGCTTTGGTGGATTAGCCTCGGGAGGGCTGGAATACGAACTAGTACAGTGGTTCCTGAGCTCAGGTGGCGAGCTCAGGAGGGTCAAGAGGCAAGTGTTCTTGCTCCTTTGCGCGGCGGCAGAGCTTATAGATCGGCTCTACTTGGCTAGGCTTGGTTAGACCTGTCCCTCCATAGTGGGGGTCCTAGCTACTTATATAGGCGGCCAGGGTCCTCTTCCCCCGAAATGTTTAGGAAGGAAGGGATCCCACAACGGCCATTTTTGAGCGGGAACACAAGGACGTTCCTATCCTGAAAAAAGCGGTCTTCGCCTGCAAAAGGATCAGGCGGTGACGCGGTGGTGGGCTTGATGGTGACATCCTCCTTGTCGTCCTTGCGGTCTTTGGTCTTGTTGCACCAAAGGGGAAACCTTTGTCCCTCTCCTCGGGAACCCGCGGCTGCGCTGTCCCCTTTGCACCGAAATGGCAACTGTGCCGCTGGCGGACGCTGGCACCCGCTGGCGCGGTGCATCACTACTGACATCATTGCCTCCTCCTGAGGCAAGCTTGGCCTTGGATTCTCCGCCCCTCCGAAGCACCTTGCCGAGGCCGCTCCTGAGGGGGTCTTGACATCGTTCTCCTCGCGAGGCTTAGCCCCCTCGTGAGGGTCTTGGACGGCTGGTCGATCAGCTGGGCCGTACCAGGCCGCTTGTAGGAGCGCGTCGCGGCCCGCAGACAGACAAGTCTAGGTACACTGGTTCCCAGGACGCCGACAGTAGCCCTCGGGCCCAAGGCGCTCGCGGAGTTGGCTTGGGGGCGAAGCCTTAGCCAAGGACGAAGCGCCGCGTGCCCCAAAAAGGTTGCGGGCCAGGCTGGCGCGTGACGGTTGGATGGGACGTGGGCGACTCCGCTTCCGACGCAGTCTTGGCAATCGTGCGACTTGACAACTCCTTGGCGCGGGCGGCGGAGCCATGATGGCTGCACGTGAGTGGCTGCCGGTTAATCTTCTTGGTCTATAAACAGGGGGTGAGGCATGATACGTCTCCAACGTATCTATAATTTTTTATTGTTCCATGCTATTATATTATCCTTCTAGGATGTCTTATGGGCTTTTATATACATTTTTATAAGATTTTTGGGACTAACCTATTAACCCACAGCCCAATGCCAGTTTCTGTTTTTCTCCTGTTTTAGGGTTTTACAGAAAAGGAATATCAAACGGAGTCCAATTGACGTGCCAATTTTTGATGATTGTTTCTGGACCAAAAGAAGGCCCCGACGTAAAAGAGTTGGGCCAGGAGAGCCACGGGCTGCCCACAAGGGTGGGGGGCGCGCCCTGGGCAGGGGGCGCGCCCTCCTATCTCGTGGACAGCCTAGAAGCCCCCCTGACTTGTGCCCTACGCCAAAAAAGCCTATAAATACTGAAACCATCGAAAATTAACCTAGATCGGGAGTTCTACCGCCGAAAGCCTCTGTAGCCACCGAAAACCAATCTAGACCCCGTTCCGGCACCCTGCCGGAGGGGGGAACCCTCACCGGTGACCATCTTCATCATCCCGGCGCTCTCCATGACGAGGAGGGAGTAGTCCACCCTAGGGCTGAGGGTATGTACCAGTAGCTATGTGTTTGATCTCTCTCTCTCTCTCTCTCTCTCTCTCTCTCTCGTGTTCTTGAGATGGCACGATCTTGATGTATCGCGAGCTTTGCTATTATAGCTAGATCTTATGATGCTTCCCCCCCTCTACTCTCTTGTAATGGATTGAGTTTTCCCTTTGAAGTTATCTTATCGGATTGAGTCTTTAAGGATTTGAGAACACTTGATGTATGTCTTGCACGTGCTTATCTGTGGTAACAATGGGATATCATGTGATCCACTTGATGTATGTTTTGGTGATCAACTTGCGGGTTCCATGACCTTGGGAATCTATGCATAGGGGTTGGCACACGTTTTCGTCTTGACTTTCCGGTAGAAACTTGGGGGCACTCTTTGAAGTTCTATGTGTTGGTTGAATAGATGATTCTGAGATTGTGTGATGCATATCGTATAATCATACCCACGGATACTTGAGGTGACAATGGAGTATCTAGGTGACATTAGGGTTTTGATTGATTTGTGTCTTAAGGTGTTATTCTAGTACGGACTCTATGATAGATTGAACGTTACTACGGACTCTTGAATAGATCGATCAGAAAGAATAACTTTGAGGTGGTTTCGTACCCTACCATAATCTATTAGTTTGTTCTCCGCTATTAGTGACTTTGGAGTGACTCTTTGTTGCATGTTGAGGGCTAGTAATATGATCCAATTATGTTATCCTTGTTGAGATAACTTGCACTAGTGAAGGTATGAACCCTAGGCCTTGTTTCCTATCATTGTAATGCCGTTTATGCTCACTTTTATCACTTGCTACCTTGCTGTTTTTATATTTTCTTATTACAAAAACCTATATCTACCATCCATATTGCACTTGTATCAGCATCTCTTCACCGAACTAGTGCACCTATACAATTTACCATTGTATTGGGTGTGTTGGGGACACAAGAGACTCTTTGTTATTTGGTTGCAGGGTTGTTTGAGAGAGACCATCTTCACCCTACGCCTCCCACGGATTGATAAACCTTAGGTCATCCACTTGAGGGAAATTTGCTAATGTCCTACAAACCTCTGCACTTGGAGGCCCAACAACATCTACAAGAAGAAGGTTGTGTAGTAGACATCAAGCTCTTTTCTGGTGAGTGCTTGAAGGTATATCTTTAGATCTTGCAATCGAATCTTTTAGTTTCTTGTTTTATCACTAGTTTGGTCTATAAAAGAAAACTACAAAAAAATAGAATTAAGGTTACCTCATATGCTTCATCTTTTTAATATCTTTCGTGAAAATGATGGGAAGGAAAACTGTGCTCAAGTACTAGAAGAAGAATTACATAGAATGCTTGGCATAAAATATGTGCATGATGATCATGATTGCAATGTTGTTAGTACAAATTCTTTGAATACCCATGATGCTAATGATATGCAAAGCCACGGGCTTGGGGATGCTATGTTTGATGAAGATGATATTTTTAGCCCCCCAAGTTTTGATGAGAAAATTTATTATGATGAAAGCATGCCTCCTATTTATGATGATTATATTTATGAAAGTGGATTTGGAGAGGTCATGACTTTATTTAGTGATGAATCCAGTATTTCAGAAGAGGTTCCAATTGATTATGAGAACAAAGTTGCTATCTATGATGATTATTGTGATGACACGTATGCTATAAAGAATAGAGATAACCATGAAACTTGTCATCATGATTTTAGATTTCAATTGGATTATGCTTCACATGATGGTTATTTTGTTGAATTTGATTCTCCCACTACTATGAATGAGAAGAATTTTGCTTATGATGGGAGTAGTAAAATTTCTATGCAAGTAGATCATGAAAAGAATGATTTATGTGCTGGTTATATTGTTGAATTCATTCATGATTCTACTGAAAAATATTATGAGAGAGGATCATATGCTTCTACATATTGGAATAATATCAAGTTTCCTCCCTATGTGCTTAAAATCTTGAAGTTATGCTTGTTTTCCCTTCCTATGCTAGATGATAATCGTTCCCATAAGTTGTTTGCTCACAAAATCCCTATGCATAGGAAGTGGGTTAGACATAAATGTGCTAGCTATATTCTTCATGATGCTCTCTTTCTGTTTCAACTCTTATCTTTTATGCGAGCATCATTGAAATCATCATGCCTAGCTAGGGGCATTAAATGATAGCGCTTGTTGGGAGGAAACCCAACTTTATTTTAGTTTTATTGTTTTTGCTTCCGTTTAGGAATAAATATTGCATCTAGCTTCTGTTTAGATGTGGTTTTATGTTTTAATTACTGTTTGTGCCAAGTAGAACCTTTGGGAGGACCTGGGTGAAGTTTATATGATCTTGCTGTGAAAAACAAAATCGTTAGCGCTCACTAGAATAGTCACCAGATTTTGCTGGAGTGTGCTATTTAGTTCATTCTTTTTGAAGATGATTAGTAGACAAATTCCTCACGTTTACCAATTTAGTTTGAATTTTTTGGAGTTGCATAAGTATACGAAACCTACAGATTACTACAGACTGTTCTGTTTTTCGTGTGTTGTTTGCTTATTTCAATGCATCTATGAGTAATATTGGGAAGTATGAACCATAGAGAAGTTGGAATACAGTAGGTTTAACACCAATATAAACAAAGAATGAATTTATCGCAGTACCTTTGAGTAGTGGTTTGCTTTCTTATACTAACGGAGCTCACGAGATTTTTGTCTAAGTTTTGTGTTGTGAAGTTTTCAAGTTTTGAGTATTGCTTTGATGGACTATGGAACAAAGAGTAGCAAGGGCCTAAGCTTGGGGATGCCCAAGGCACCCCAAGTAAAATTCAAGGACAACCAAAAGCCTAAGCTTGGGGATGCCCCGGGAAGGCATCCCCTCTTTCGTCTTCATCTATCGGTAACTATACTCGGAGCTATATTTTTATTCACCACATGATATGTGTTTTACTTGGGGCGTCTTATATAATTTAAGTCTTTGCTTGTTAGTTTGCCAAAATTATCCTTGCTGGACACACCTATTTGAGAGAGTTAAATATGGCTTAGGAATTGATAGAACACTCTATGTGCTTCACTTATATCTTTTGAGTTGAATAGTTTTTGCTCTAGTGCTTCACTTATATCTTTCAGAGTACGTTGGTGATAATATTTTGAAGAAATTGTTGAACTCTCATGCTTCACTTATATCCTTTTGAGAGTCAATTAAAACAGCATGGTAATGTGCTTAGGCTATAAAACTAGTCTTCACATGATAGACATCCAATATCAATGTAGTAAAAACTTTCACACTAAGTGCATTGAATATGATGAGAAGTTGGATGCTTGATAATTGTTTTGAGATATGAGGATAGTGATATTAGAGTCATGCTAGTGGAGTTATTATGAAATTGAGAAATGCTTGTGTTAAGGTTAGTGATTCCCGTAGCATGCACATATAGTGAACCGCGATGTGACGAAGTTAGAGCATGAGGTATTTGTAAAGTGTCAACCTTTGTGTGGAGGTCGGGGGCGCGCGATGGTTAACTCCTACCAACCTCCCCCTAGGAGCATGCGTTGATTGCTTCGTTTTGATGACACGTAGATTTTTGCAATAAGTCTATGAGTTCTCTATGACTAATGTTGAGTCCATGGATTATACGCACTCTCCCCTTTGTCGGGGGAAACTGTCCACCACGAGCACCTATGGGACCGGAGCCCCTTGCTTGTGCGGTAAGAGGGCGGAGGGAGCACGAAGAGCAGATCGTGGAGATCACGCAGGCAGTTTACCCAGGTTCGGGCCGCGATGGACGCGTAAAACCCTACTCCTGCTTAGTCTGTATTGAGTTGGAGAGCTCGGGAGCTTGAAGAACTAGCTACAGCGAGCGTATGAGCGATCTAGGTTCCGAACCCTTTCTACGTTGTGCATGGGCCTCCTTTTATAGTGCAAGGGGTCACCGACAGGTGTCAACATAGGAGAAAGGGTAAAAATGTAAAAGAGGTGGTAGTTGTAACAGTGCGGGAATAGTGGAACTACAGTGCGTGAACAGTGGTCGCTACCTACTTTGACAGTGGGGGACAAGAGCATTTAATGCCCGTCGCCGTCGACCCCAAAAGCGCCCGCCCTTGCGTCTCCGTTTGCCACGGCGATGGTTTTACCACCGTGGAGTGCCACCGTGTCCCCCAGGCTACACAGCCATCCGCCACGCGTCTCTGGAGTGGCCCCAGGGCGACGCGTGGTTCGATGAGCTGGAGCGCGGACACACAGCGCAACCCTCCCCGGCAAGCACCTTGCCGGGGTCTTGACCTTGCCGGGCCCGGGAGCTTGTCGGGCTCTGAAGCTTGTCGCTCCCCAGGCCCCGCCGGGGCGCGTATAGCGCCGAGGCATGTCTTCTGAAATATAATCTTCTAGTCTTCCTGGCAAGCTCCTCTTGCCAGGGCCTTGCGTGAGTGAGGTAATCTTGAGCCTGGAACGGCCTTCCCGGCAAGCTTCACTCGCCGGGGTCTCGATCTTCTGTCTTGTATACTTTGTTTTTGAATGGTTTTATATGAAGCAGGAAGGTCTCCGGCGAGCGCGTGGTAGGCCCTGCCGCGGGAAGCTGCTGCTGCCCGTGCACAAGTTGGGGTACTGAGGTACCCCTACCTTAGTACACCGACAGGAGCCCCCGGGCCTGGGCCACACACGGTGCCGAGCGCTGTTGGGCCAGGCCCAAAACAGTGCACGGGCACGCGCGGCCCACGGCACGCCGAATCCACTTCCGCATCTGCCGCGTCCCCCCGTAACGGCACGCGTCGATTGCGGCGTCGTGGGATGGGACGTGGCCACGCTCTTTTAATGGAAAGAGCGAAACGCCCCCCACTTCCCCATAAAAGCAGAGGAAGCTGGAGCGGTTCCCCTCCTACGCTTTCATTGCATCTTCTTCCATCTCCAGAGATCCCCTCTTGCGCTCCGCCTCCACACCTCCTCCGCCGCCGTCCGCATCTGCGGTGCCGCCGGACTCTTCGCCCCCCCTTCCCTCGCCACCTCCGCCATGGCCCCGAAGACCGAGAAGGCGAAGGCGGAGAAGGCCAAGAAGGAGAAATCTGACCAGGCGGCGAGGCTTGCTTTGCTGCGGAAGCGGAACGTCGTCTTCTCGCCGAGGCTCAGCGCGCGGGAGCTCTGGAACAAGTACTACTTGTTCCGGGCCAAGAAGACCAAGGCGCATCCCCGCACCCGAGCCTATCCGGCCGCCGCCAAGGACAACTACCCCGGCGGGTACTTCTTCTTCGCAGCTTTCTTCCACTACGGCCTCTGTCCCCCTTTTTCCGATTTCTTCTGCGACATAATGCACACCTATGGCCTCCATCTCCTAGACTTCACTCCCAATGCCATCCTCACGATGGCGGTTTTCGCACATATGTGCGAAAACTACATTGGGATATACCCAAACGTAGCGCTGTTTAGGCACTTCTTCACCCCTAGAGTAGAAGCCGGAGCTCCCCTCTCCGGGGGGATTTCTTGGGTCTTTCGCTTGAATTAGAAGGAATCCTACTTGCCAGGGGAGCTCCGCGGCAAGTGGGAGGAGTGGCGTGCAGACTGGTGTTGGATTGTCGAGGACGAGCCGCAGCCCTTCACCGCACCGCGCACAACACCTATCGTGCGCGGCAGGGACTGGAGCGAGCTGGATTCGGACGACAGCAAGCTCGACGTCGCCCTCATCAGGATTCTTCGTCTTCGGGTAGCGTGGTTGTCTGTCGGAGAAGTAGGCACAGACTTCCTCCGCCGCCGCATCGCCCCTCTTCAAGATAGGAAGAGGCCAGCCTGGGATTACGGCAATGCGGCGGACATAATGAGGCTGCGCCCCGGGCTCAACTTCAACTTCACATCACTGGAGCTGAAGGGGATGGTCCGGGAACTATTTAAGCATGACCCGGCCCACCCGGAGTGGTTCAGGGGTCCCCGGGGAGTGGTGCCTCTCTGCAACAGCACGGCCCGGGATTCCCTTCGCGCCATGATGCCCGCGTGTGACTCGCACGGCATCGACCGCACGTGGATTCCGCCCAAGCCAGACGTCATCTTGAACTTCTTCGACAACCTGGTGGAGGTGGCGAAGAACAAGGACGAGGTCTGGGAGCTGACACGGGACACCACCGACCAGGAGATAGCGTACATAGCTTCTCGGGTTGAAGAGGCCGCTGCAGCCGCAGCGGCAGGAGAATTCGGCTTCTCGCCCGAGGAGGCAGAGGCTGCGGAAGCGTCCTGCCAAGCAGAGGAGGCGGAGATCCGCAGGCTGCTGAAGCTCCCTCCCGACGAGCTCGCCGGGGTCCCTTCCCTGAGGCACTCCGGGATCCCCGGGATTCTGACCGAGGCCGCGGCGAGAGGCAACGCCGCCGGAGGAAACAGAGGCGCCGCAGGGAGCGGAGGCGCCGGAGGGAGCGGAGGCGCCGGAGGGGGAGCGGCCGCAGTGCAGGGCGCCGGGCCCAGCAAGCCTGCCGAGGAGGAGGAGGAGGAGGACGCCGGGGCCGGCGAGGACTCCGACGGGTCCCTGGGGCTCTACGCCGACGACCTCTCCTCGTCATCGGAGACCTCCCCGCCTCGGGCAAGCCCTAGGCGCTCTCCGCTTAAGAGTCTCCGCAAGACGGCGACAGGGACGAGGGCGCAGGAGCTCCGGCAACAACCAGCTCGCCGGGCGGCGCGAGCTACCCGGGGGAGCCAAGCCGCGACAGGGGCGCCAGGCGCACCAACCACGACGGAGGCGGCCCGCACGCAGGCCACGGCAGAGGCGCCCCGCAAGCAGGCCACGGCAGAGGCGCCCCGCAAGTCAGCGCCGAGCGGAAGGGAGTCTTCACGGAGCGGAGCGGCGGCTCCGCCCGCTCCCCGGGCCTCGGCTACCACAGGGGCTGGATCTTCGCCGCCCCCAGCCCCAGGGACCGCCAAGCGCCCGAGGGAGTCTTCGCCTCCTGCTCCCCGCGCGGACGCGCCTCAGGTGGAGTTTGACTTCTCCGCCCTGAGCGACGACGACGACGAGGAGGAACAGGAGTAAGGACTTGAGGTTTTTGCATCTTCTTTAACACTATCTTGATTCTTGTTGGTGCTAATCTTGCTTTTGCTTTGATTTCAGGACCTTGGCCCAGCGAGTGGCGAAGAAAGCCAAGGTGCCCGTGGTCGAGGTCGCGGACGACTCGCCCGTCGCAGCGGCTGGGGACGTGCCGGAGCCAAGCCTGCCGGACCCGAGCGCTGCTCCGAGGAGCAGCCCCCAGCGTAAGTCTGGGTTCCGTACTTCCGCTCGTCGGGCGCGCTTGAGGATTTGTCCTTGTGCTAATATCCTGATATTTTTGTCTTGTTTTGATTGTCTTGTGCAGAGGTGGAGCCACAACCGCAGGAGCGTCCGGAGGTCGCTCCCGAGGAACCGCAGGCCCCGCCGTCCCCGCCAAGGCCGAACTCCCCGGCAAGGGAGAGCACTCCGCCAAGGGCGAGTACCCCGCCAAGGGCGGGTAGCCCGGCGAGGGCGGCCACTCCGCCAAGGCAGAGCTCCCCGGCGAGGGAGCCCGCCGCTGACGACGTCCGCCAAGGTAAGTTCCGTAACTTTGTCTTCTTGGACTCGTCTCTTTTTGGATATTTGCTTGAACTTCTTTTGCTTTTTGTTCTTCTTCTAGATCCTCCTCCCCCCGAGCAGATGGAGACGGAAGTCATCGTCATCGAGGAGGAGGGCGCGCAGGGCGGCGGCGGCGACGCCCCTGTCGCCGAGGACACGGCGGGAGCTGCCGAGCCGGCTGCGGAGGAGACCGCTCCGGCTACAGATGCAGCGGCCGGGGAGGGGGACGGCGATCGCACTGCCGGCCCGGAGGCGGCAGGAGCATCAAGTGCTGCACCGGCCGCCGACCCCTCCGCCGAAAAGGAGCAGGCGGGCTACTATCTTGAAGCTCCCAACGGCGTCTTCATCCAGGTGCCGTGGGGTTCTTCTTCGCGAGCCCCCGCGGAGGGCGAGGCCTTTGATGGAGAGGTCCTCGCCTCCGTGGGTCTAAAGATCGTCGAGGCGCCCGGCGGAAGCGAAGGGCCCGAGGAGGAGAAGCTGCTTCATCAGCTCCTGGCCCTTTACCGGGCCAGGCAGGCGAAGCTTGCTTCTCGGGAGGCCCTTGCCGCCAAGGCCGCCGTCGAGATGGAGAAACGCACGGCGGAGCTCCACGCCGCCAACCAGGCTGCCCTCCGCAACGTGGCGGAGGAGCACGAAAGGCTCGCCGGGGAGTACCAAGAATGGTTGCTGGAGAAGGCTGAAGCTGAAGAGCAACAGCGACTTGCCGGGGTGGAGCTGTCCCGGCGAGAAGGAGAGCTCGCCCAGCGGAAGGTCAACCTCGACTCCCACGAGGAAGACCTTGCCGCTCGGGAGCAGGCCCTTGGCGGAGAGCTGAAGGAGGCGAAGGCCGCCGCGGCTGCCGCGGAGACCGCCAAGGAGGAGCTCGCGGCCAAGGTTGCGCAACTGGAGGAGTCGTTGAAGGCGAGCGTGGAGAGGGTCACCGCGCTCAACACGGAGCGCGAGAAGGACGCCCACACCAACTCCGAACTCCAGGTGCGCCTCTCCAAGCAGGGCGACGAGCTGAAGGCCGCCAAGGACTCCATTGAGGACCTGGAGCTGAAGGTTTCCGCGTTGAAGGACTCGCTTGACGCCGTCCGGGACCGGGAAACCAAGCTGAAGGAAGAGCTCCGCAAGGAGCGAAGCTTGGTGGAGAGCGCCAACACTGCGGCCGAGAACTTCCGCCGGACCGTCGAGGTGTGGACCGAGGACCTGGTGTCTTCTGCATCCAACATCGACCAGGAGCTGCTGGCGCTGAAGCTGGAGCACCTCATCTACTCTCCGGACCCAAATCTCCCTCACAGCGCCAAGCTCAGCCTCTTCTTCAGGGGGATCGCGCCGGCTCTTGCAGATCTTCGGAAGAAGATTCCCGCGCAACTGGCTGAGGAGTCGCGCCGGCTCTGCACGGGAACCTTGGAGCGCGTACTGACGAAGATTGTATACCGCAATCCCGGTATAAACCTCACCAACGTTCTCCGCAGCTTGCCGGCCGACGCGAACATGGAGGCGCTGAAGGAGCAGGTCGCCCACATCATCGCCAAAGTGAACAAAATCTCCAGGATCGAGGGCGATCGCGTAGATTAGGCCTCCTTTATCTTTATCTCTTTTTGTTGCTGCATAGGGTGTTATGAACTCATTAATCATTGCGACAAGTTATCCTTTGTAAGATATTTATCTTATTTTGATCAATCAGTGCAATGTTATCTTCCTTGTCTTGGTCATCTACTTTGTATGTTTTTCACCCTACGCCTCCAGGGAGCTTGCCGGCAAGGGTCCTTTGCCGCGAGCGCTGAGTGCTGGACTCTGAGCAGCCTGCTGGCCAAGGTCTTACCGGCAAGCAACCTTGCCGCAGCTAGTCGCAACGCACTCGGCTTGTTGAGTGAAACTCGAAAACGAACCAAGGGCGCGACACTTGTCGCAGCTCACTTAAGTCGTTGAGCGTACTCAAAAACAAGACAAGGGTGCGGCTAGCCACGGGTAGGTTCCTCCGCGCACGGGTTTTCCATACAAAGTGTGATTGTTCAAGGAAGAAAACTAAAAATTAAAAATTTTAACTGCTCAAATTCTAATAACTTAGAACTTAGCTTATATATAATGCTTGCTTCTTGGTAAGGCTTCTCTTTCTTGAACAACACTTGGTTCCTCTTCCATCTCCTTCCCCCCCGGCAAACTTGTGCGCGAGGAACGTTCCTTCTGCTTAAGAGGCAAGGAAAAAGAAGAGGGAAACAAGTATATGGCCTTTCGGCGTGCTAATGCTTATCGGATATATATGTTGCGCAAGATGCCAAATAACACATGCAAATAGCGGAGAAAAGCATGTAAAAGGCGAATAGCGCAAAACACAAAAAACTTTACTGATGCACGGGGTCTGCGCCCGGCTTTGTACAAAGGGTTACATGCAGCAGCGGCAAAGCTTGTACAAAAGGTGGTTGCCGGAACGGATCACGGCAACCGCGCCTTATGGGTGAAACTTGCGAAGATGCTCTATGTTCCAGGAGTTGCTCACCGGTAAGCCTTCTTCGGTCTCAAGGCGGACAGCGCCAGGCCTCGTGACTTGTCTCACCCGATAAGGGCCTTCCCACTTCGGCGTCAACTTGTTGGAATTCTTGGCGGACTGAACACGCCGAAGAACAAGGTCGCCTTCCTCGAGACTCCTGGCCTTGACCTTGCGGCTATGGTAGCGGCGCAAGCCTTGCTGGTATCGAGCAGCTCGTACAGCAGCCTGGAGACGTCCCTCCTCGAGGAGCAATGCATCATCTTGTCGCAGTTGCTCTTGCTCGAGCTCATCATAAGCGAGCACTCGAGGAGATCCGTATACGAGTTCCGTGGGGAGAACTGCCTCTGCTCCATAGACTAGAGCAAAGGGTGTCTGTCCGATGGCTCGACTTGGTGTCGTTCTGATTGACCAAAGAGCCGCCGGTAGCTCCTCTATCCAATTTCTTCCGCACTTGCGCAGCCTGTCAAAGGTCCTTGTCTTGAGTCCGCGCAGCACTTCAGCATTGGCCCTCTCCGCTTGACCGTTGCTCCTCGGGTGAGCAACAGAAGCGAAACAGACCTTGGCGCCAAGGTCTTGGACGTACTGCATGAAGGTGCGACTAGTAAACTGTGTACCGTTGTCGGTGATGATCCTGTTGGGGATTCCGAAACGGCAAACAATCGACCTGAAGAACCTGACCGCTGACTGTGCCGTCACCTTTCTCACTGGCTCCACTTCTGGCCACTTTGTGAACTTGTCGATTGCAACGTACAAGTACTCAAAGCCCCCGACGGCTCGGGGGAAGGGGCCGAGGATATCGAGCCCCCAGACCAAGAAGGGACAGGACAAAGGAATTGTTTGGAGAGTTTGAGCTGGCTGATGGATCTGTTTTGCATGGAACTGGCACGCTTCACACTTGGTTACTAGTGCAGTTGCATCTTGGAGGGCTTCTTGCCAGAAGAACCCTTGCCGGAAAGCTTTTCCGGCAAGTGCCCTTGCGCCAATGTGATGGCCGCATATGCCTCCGTGTATTTCTGCCAACAGCTTCTGTCCATCTTCCCTGGAGATGCACTTCAATCTGACTCCATTGAGCCTTCTTCTGTACAGCTCATTATCCACGAACTGGTACATACTTGACTGCCTGGTTATCTTCTCTATTTCTTCCGGGTCGTCGGGAAGTTCTCCAGTTTGCAGAAAACGGACGATCTGCTGCGCCCACGCCGGAGCCCGAGGCTCAACGGCAAGGACTAAAGGCATGAGGGCCGCTGCGGGGACTTCAGCTTCTACGGCAAGAACCTCTGGTTCCGCCGGAGCTGATGGTCCCCCGGCAAGCTCGCCGGGGCGAGGCTTGTCGGGAACACTTGCTTCAACTACACAGATCCTCGGATCTGCAGGAGCAGACTGTTCCTCAGCGTTCTGATCGTTGATCTTGGGGACCTTGGCGGCGGTTTCGGGAAGATCCGCCGGCAAGTAGTCACCGGAGACCAACTTCCTCTTCTTGGACTGCCCAATTGATGGTGTAACGGATGGTTGAGTTAGCTTGAGGAAGAAGGTCCCTGGTTCCACAGGTAACTTCATCGCAGCACACTTTGAAAGGCCATCTGCAATATCATTCTGAGCTCTCGGGACGTGCTCCATTTGCAGACCTTCAAAGTGCTCTTCAAGCTTCCTCACTTCATCTACATAAGCTTCCATCAAAGGGCTCTGGTAGCTCTTGTTAACTTGCCGGACCACCAATTGAGAATCTCCCCGTACAATCAGCTTCCTGATCCCAAGTTCGGCCGCAATCCTGAGGCCGGCGAGCAAACCTTCATATTCAGCAGTGTTGTTTGTCGCTTGCTCTCTTGGGAAGTGCATCTAGGTAACATACTTGAGGTGCTCTCCGGTGGGCGCGATGAGTACCACGCCAGCACCGGCGCCTTGCAGCGAGAAGGCACCGTCAAAATACATTACCCATTCACTTGTCGCTTCTTGTACGGGTGCACTTGTTTCTTGGACTTCTTCATCGGGCGTCGGGGTCCACTCAGCTATAAATTCTGCCAAAGCTCGACTCTGTATGGTTGAGGTACTTTCAAACTTGAGTCCAAAGCTTGACAGCTCCAGTGCCCACTCAACGATCCTGCCTGTTGCTTCCGGATTGTGCAATATCCTCTTCAGCGGAAAGCGAGTGACCACTGTTATCTCATGTGCCTGGAAGTAATGGCGCAACTTTCTTGAGGCCATGAGGAGGCCGAAAAGCAACTTCTGCACCCCAGAGTATCTTGATCTATCCCCCTGCAAGAGGGAGCTTACAAAATACACTGGGCGCTGCACCATTTTCTTCCGCACTTCTTCCTGTTCCTGCGCAGAGTTGTCTTTGTCGGGGCCAGAGCTTGTCGGAGCAGCCCCCTGCTTGTCGCTGGACTCGCTTGCCGGTGGTGCAGACTCCTCGTCGGCCTCCCTCTCCGCTACTAACGCAGCACTAACCACCTGGTTGGTTGCCGCTAGGTATAGCAACAACTTTTCCTGTGGTCTAGGTGCGACAAGTATTGGAGTGGAGGATAGGTACCGTTTCAAATCTTGCAGCGCTGCCTCCGCTTCCGGAGTCCACTTCATGGGACCTGCCTTCTTCAAGATTTTGAAGAAAGGTAGGGCGCGTTCTGCAGACTTCGAAATGAACCTACTGAGGGCAGCCACACAACCTGCAAGCCTTCTGACATCCTTGACGCGCTTCGGGGCCTCGATCTGCTCGATGGCTTTAATCTTGTCGGGGTTAGCTTCAATCCCCCTCTGTGACACAAAGAACCCGAGAAGCTTGCCGGAGGGGACTCCAAAGACGCACTTCTCAGGGTTCAGCTTGAGCTGTATCTTGCGCAGGTTCTGAAATGTCTCCTCTAGATCTTGGACCAGGGTATCTTTGCTCATACTCTTCACCACGATGTCATCCATGTAAGCCTCTACATTTCTGTGGATCTGTGGCTCGAAAGCAGTGTGCACTACCCTTGCAAAGGTTGATCCTGCATTCTTCAGTCCAAATGGCATGCGTATGAAGCAATAAGTGCCACACGGAGTGATAAATGCAGTCTTCTCTTCATCCTCTTTGGCCATAAAAATCTGATGGTAGCCTGAATATGCATCAAGAAAAGAGAGTAGCTCACATCTGGCAGTGGAGTCAACAATCTGGTCAATGCGCGGCAAAGGGAATGGATCCTTGGGACATGCTTTATTCACATCGGTGAAGTCTATACACAGTCTCCACTTCCCATTGGCCTTGCGCACGACGACTGGGTTTGCTAACCACGTCGGATGGATCACACCTCTAACTAGGCCTGCTGCCTCTAGCTTCTTGATTTCTTCAGCAATGAATTCTTGGCGCTCCACGGCCTGCTTCCTCACTTTCTGCTTGACGGGCCGCGCATGAGGACAAACAGCAAGCTTGTGCTCAATTACCTTCCTGGGAACACCGGGGATGTCAGATGGTTGCCAGGCAAACACATCGACATTCGCCCGCAGGAAGGCAACGAGCGCGCTTTCCTATTTGCTGTCAAGCGTGGCACTGATGGTGAAGGTACCACCAGTGCCGTCCTCCTTGGCGGACACCTTTTTGGTTGCCGGAGGAGCGGCCATCCCCTTCTTACACTTGCCGGTGGAGCTCGATGGAACGTCCTCGACGGCGGCGCAGCACTCCGAAGAGGTGCGGTTGCCGGAGTGGGCCCCAGAGCACTTGCCGGACTTGGTCTTCGTCTTCTTCCCCCCGGGAGCTTCAGCGGCAAGTGTATCCTTTTTTGCTGCGGCTGCTGCGTCCCGGTAGATCTTGTCGGCGCAGACAAGCGCATCTTTCTTGTCTCCATGGACAGTGATGACGCTTATCGGCCCCGGCATCTTGAGTACGTTGTAGGCATAGTGGGAAGCTGCCATGAACTTGGCGAGGGCGGGACGGCCGAGTATTCCATTATACGGTAATGGAATATCGGCGACGTCAAATGTGATGCGCTCAGTTCTGAAGTTGAGCTCCCCGCCAAAGGTCACCGGCAGAGTGATCTTCCCCTTGGGCTTGCTCCTTCCCGGGTTGATTCCTTGGAAAGAACCGGTCTCTTCGAGCTTGCCATCTGGGATTTGGAGTTTCTTGATCACAGCAGAGGAGATCAAGTTCAGCCCGGCCCCGCCGTCAACCAACATTTTGGTGACCTTGAAATTGCGGATGGTGGGTGAGACCAGCATCGGCAAGCACCCGACCGCGGTGGTGCGGTCAGGGTGATCCTCAAGGTCAAAAATGATGGGCGTGCTGGACCATTTGAGGAGCCTGCGCGACTCCACGGGCGACTCTGCTGCGTTCACCTCGCGCACCCACTGCTTGAGCTGGCGGTGGGAGGTGTGCAGAGAGGCGCCACCGTCGACGCACAGGACCTCCGTGGCCTTCTAGAACTCCTGCTCGCTGTTATCCTCATCCTCCATGTCTTCGTCGTCGTCTTCTTCATCCTTGTCGCGGCCCCGGGGAGGTCGGTCACCTTGCCGCTGCTTTGCCTTGCCGCGGCGTCCTCCCCGGCCATTGAATGGCCGCTTCTTGCTTGGTTCTCCTCCGCCACCTTGGGCCTTCTCCTTGTCGTGCCTCTCGTACTCATCTTTCTGCTGCTCGACGAGGTACTCGACGCGTTTGCAGTTGGAGAGGTCGTGGCCCTTGGTGCGGTGGATCTTGCAGTATTGCTTGTCGGAGCCGTCCTGCTTGTCGGCTGCCGCCACAGGGGCAGGCTCCTTGCCGGAGCCGCCAGCCTGTGTTTGCTTGGCGGGAGCCTCCTTGCCGGACTTCTCGACGGCAAGCACTTCCTTCTTGTTCTTCCTTCTGTTATTTCGCCGCCGGCTCTTCTTTGCCGGGGCGGCGTCGTCGCTGTCGCTTCCTCCTGCGCCAGCATCCTCCCCGGGGAGTCCCCTCCCCTCTTCTGCGCGTGCGCACTTATCAGCTAGAGCATAGAGCTCGCTGACATCCCGTATCTTGGTCATGGCCATTTCTTCACGCATGCAGCGGTTACGCACGTTCTGGTGGAACGCGCTGATAACCGCGGCAGGGTGGACGTCGGGGATGTTGTGCTGTACACGGCTGAAGCGTTGGATGTACTTGCGCAGGGATTCTCCTTCCTTCTGGGCCAGAATGTGGAGATCGCTCTCCTGGCCGTGGGGTTTGTGGCCGCCTGTGAAGGCGCCAACAAATTGATGGCAAAGGTCCGCCCAAGAAGAGATGGAGCCTTCCGGCAAGTGCATAAGCCACGAACGAACGTTCGGCTTAAGCACGAGCGGGAAGTAGTTTGCCAAGATTTTCTCGTCGCGCCCCCCGGCAGCCTGCACCGCGATGGTGTAAATGCTGAGGAATTCCGAGGGGTGCGTCTTGCCGTCGTACTTCTCCGGTACGTCGGGCTTGAAGTTCTTCATGCTGGGCCACTGGACGCGCCGCAGCTCGCGGGTAAACGCGGGGCAACCTGCCGCGTACGGCAAGTCGCCTGGTTCACCGGGCGCGCACGCGTCGACAGCGTTCCCAGCTCTCTGGTCTGATTGTCGCCGAGCTTCTCGGCGGCGCTCGATCGTTGTTCGAGCGTCTTCTTGTCGCCGGTCGTCCAGGACCTGGCGCTGGTCCCGACGAGCCCGCGGATCCGACGATGCCGTGGAGCCGTCGTCGGCGTTGTTCCGGCGGGGCGGCGTCTTCTGCTTCCGCGGCGGGGAGTGCACGGTGGTCGCACCACCGGCGGTCTTGTCGCCGTCGGCCTTCGTCTTCTCGACTTGCCGCGGCCGCGAGGTCGCCGGCTGCTGTGGGGAGTCGTTGTTGGCGAAGGCGATCAGGCTCTGGATGGTGGCCCTCCAGTCTTCGGCCTTGTCCGCCGCTGGAGGGAAGTCGAGGAGCAGTTGCGCCCTTGCGAGCGCTTCTGCTGGAGTGGAGGGGAGCGGGGGCGAGCGGTGCGAGGAGCGGGATATGCTCGGACTTCTAACAGCGTTAGAAGGAGCAGGGTCCCGCCCCGGCGACCGCGCCTTGCTCGTGCCAGGACGATGGCCCGGAGCGTCCCGCGAACCTCCTGTTTGCCCTTGGCCCAACAAGCGGATGCCACCTCCTGTGGCATGGCGCTGCTGGGTCGTCGTTTGCTGAGATGGACGCGGCGCGTCCACGGAGACCGAAGCTCGGTCGTCCGTCCTGTCCTTGGATTTGGTGGCGCCGCGAGTGTCCTCGCCGGCGACCACCCTTCCGACGGCGTCTCCCCCGCCCACCGTTGGCTCTGGTGGCGGCGGATGAGACGCAGACGGGCCTGCGACCTCCGAAGCCTTCTTCTTCGGGGCCATAGCGCAGTTGCTGATGAAGTTGCTGATGAAACTGGAGAGGTTGATGAAGAATGCGCCCGCGTGAGCGCCGGATCAGATTCGCACAACCTCGACGCCCCCTACCTGGCGCGCCAAAGATGTCGGGGGAAACTGTCCACCACGAGCACCTATGGGACCGGAGCCCCTTGCTTGTGCGGTAATAGGGCGGAGGGAGCACGAAGAGCAGATCGTGGAGATCACGCAGGCAGTTTACCCAGGTTCGGGCCGCGATGGATGCGTAAAACCCTACTCCTGCTTAGTCTGTATTGAGTTGGAGAGCTCGGGAGCTTGAAGAACTAGCTACACCGAGCGTATGAGCGATCTAGGTCCCGAACCCTTTCTACGTTGTGCATGGGCCTCCTTTTATAGTGCAAGGGGTCACCGACAGGTGTCAACGTAGGAGAAAGGGTAAAAATGTAAAAGAGGTGGTAGTTGTAACAGTGCGGGAATAGTGGAACTACAGTGCGTGAACAGTGGTCGCTACCTACTTTGACAGTGGGGGACAAGAGCATTTAATGCCCGTCGCCGTCGACCCCAAAAGCGCCCGCCCTTGCGTCTCCGTTTGCCACGGCGATGGTTTTACCACCGTGGAGTGCCACCGTGTCCCCCAGGCTACACAGCCATCCGCCACGCGTCTCTGGAGTGGCACCAGGGCGACGCGTGGTTCGATGAGCTGGAGCGCGGACACACAGCGCAACCCTCCCCGGCAAGCACCTTGCCGGGCCCGGGAGCTTGTCGAGCTCTGAAGCTTGTCGCTCCCCGGGCCCCGCCGGGGCGCGTATAGCGCCGAGGCATGTCTTCTGAAATATAATCTTCTAGTCTTCCTGGCAAGCTCCTCTTGCCAGGGCCTTGCGTGAGTGAGGTAATCTTGAGCCTGGAACGGCCTTCCCGGCAAGCTTCACTCGCCGGGGTCTCGATCTTCTGTCTTGTATACTTTGTTTTTGAATGGTTTTATATGAAGCAGGAAGGTCTCCGGCGAGCGCGTGGTAGGCCCTGCCGCGGGAAGCTGCTGCTGCCCGTGCACAAGTTGGGGTACTGAGGTACCCCTACCTTAGTACACCGACACCCTTCCACCATTGCTATCCTCTCTTGTATCGCGCAACTTTCGCTAGTACCATACACCCACTATATATCCTTCCTCAAAACAGCCACCATATATATTCCTCAAAACAGCCACCATACCTAGCTATCATGGCATTTCCATAGCCATTCCGAGATATATTGCCATGCAACTTTCCACCGTTCCGTTCATATGACACGCATCATATCGTCATATTGCCATGCATGATCATGTAGTTGATATCGTATTTGTGGCAAAGACACCATGCAAAATTTCTCATACATGTCACTCTTGATTCATTGCACATCCCGGTACACCGCCGGAGGCACTCATATAGAGTCATACTTGTTGTAGTATCAAGTTGTAATATCGAGTTGTAATTCAATGAAAGTGTGATGATCATCATTATTAGAGCATTGTCCCATGTGAGGAAAGGATAAATCAAGAAAGCCCCTCCAAAAAAAGAAAAAAGAAAGAAAAGAAAGGCCAAAGGAAAAAGAAAGGCCCAAAAAAAGAAAAGAAAAAGAAAAGAAAAAGGGACAATTGCTACTATCTTTTTCCACACTTGTTCTTCAAAGTAGCACCATGTTCTTCATGATAGAGAGTCTCATGTCTAGTCACTTTCATATACTAGTGGGAATATTCATTATAGAATTTGGCTTGTATACTCCAACGATGGACTTCCTCAAATGCTCTAGGTCTTCGTGAGCAAGCAAGTTGGATGCACAACCACTAGTTTCTTTTATTGAGCTTTCATACATATTTAGCTCTAGTGCATCCGTTGCATGGCAATCCCTACTCACTCACATTGATATCTATTGATGGGCATCTCCATAGCCCGTTGATACGCCTAGTCGATGTGAGACTATCTTCCTCCTTTTTGTCTTCTCCACAACCACCTCTCTATTCCACATAGTTCTATGTCCATGGCTCACGCTCATGTATTGCGTGAAAGTTGAAAGGTTTGAAAGAATAGAGTATGAAAACAAGTGCTTGGCTGAAATCGGGGTTGTGCATGATATGAATATTTTATGTGATGAAGAGGGAGCATAGCCAGACTATATGATTTTGTAGGGATAACTTTCTTTAGCCATAGTATTTTGAGAAGACATGATTGCTTTGCTAGTATGCTTGAAGTATTATTATTTCTTATGTCAATATATACTTTTGTCTTGAATCTTTCAGATCCCACAATTAAGATAATTACATTGAAAAACTATGTTGGTTAGCATTCCACATCAAAAATTCGGTTTTTATCATTTACCTACTCGAGGACGAGCAGGAATTATGCTTGGGGATGCTGATACGTCTCCAACGTATCTATAATTTTTGATTGTTCCATGCTATTATATTATCCTTCTAGGATGTCTTATGGGCATTTATATACACTTTTATATGATTTTTGGGACTAACCTATTAACCCAGAGCCCAGTGCCAGTTTCTGTTTTTCTCCTGTTTTAGGGTTTTACAAAAAAGGAATATCAAACGGAGTCCAATTGACGTGCCAATTTTTGATGATTTTTTCTGGACCAAAAGAAGCCCCCGAAGTAAAAGAGTTGGGCCAGGAGAGTCACGGGCTGCCCACGAGGGTGGGGGCGCGCCCTCTTATCTCGTGGACAGCCCAGAAGCCCCCCTGACTTGTGCCCTACGCCAAAAAAGCCTATAAATACTGAAACCTTCAGAAATTAACCTAGATCGGGAGTTCCACCGCCGAAAGCCTCTGTAGCCACCAAAAACCAATCTAGACCCCGTTCCGGCACCCTGCCGGAGGGGGGAACCCTCACCGGTGGCCATCTTCATCATCCCGGCACTCTCCATGACGAGGAGGGAGTAGTCCACCCTCGGGGCTGAGGGTATGTACGAGTAGCTATGTGTTTGATCTCTCTCTCTCTCGTGTTCTTGAGATGGAACGATCTTGATGTATCGCGAGATTTGCTATTATAGTTGGATCTTATGATGCTTCTCCCCCTCTACTCTCTTGTAATGGATTGAGTTTTCCCTTTGATGTTATCTTATCGGATTGAGTCTTTAAGGATTTGAGAACACTTGATGTATGTCTTGCACGTGCTTATCTGTGGTGACAATGGGATATCATGTGATCCACTTGGTGTATGTTTTGGTGATCAACTTGCGGGTTTCGTGACCTTGGGAATCTATGCATAGGGGTTGGCACACGTTTTCGTCTTAAATTTCTGGTAGAAACTTTGGGGCACTCTTTGAAGTTCTATGTGATGGTTGAATAGATAATTCTGAGATTGTGTGATGCATATCGTATAATCTTACCCACGGATACTTGAGGTGACAATGGAGTATCTAGGTGACATTAGGGTTTTGATTTATTTGTGTCTTAAGGTGTTATTCTAGTACGAACTCTATGATAGATTGAACGTTACTACGGACTGTTGAATAGATCGATCAGAAAGAATAACTTTGAGGTGGTTTCGTATTCTACCATAATCTCTTCGTTTATTCTCCGCTCTTAGTGACTTTGGAGTGACTCTTTTTTGCATGTTAATGGCTAGTAATATGATCCAGTTATGTTATCCTTGTTGAGAGAACTTGCACAAGTGAAGGTATATGAACCCTAGGCCTTGTTTCCTATCATTGCAACATAGTTTATGCTCACTTTTATCACTTGCTACCTTGCTGTTTTTATATTTTCTTATTACAAAAACCTACATCTACCATCCATATTGAACTTGTATCACCATCTCTTCGCTGAACTAGTGCACTTACACAATTTACCATTGTATTGGGTGTGTTGGGGACACAAGAGACCCTTTGTTATTTGGTTGCAGGGTTGTTTGAGAGAGACCATCTTCATCCTATGCCTCCCACGGATTGATAAACCTTAGGTCATCCACTTGTGGAAAATTTGCTACTGTCCTACAAACCTCTTCACTTGGAGGCCCAACAACGTCTACAAGAAGAAAGGTTGTGTACTAGACATCAAGGTACCACGCCTCTCACTCAACTATTGCAGACCGATCCCTGCTGCTTCCACTACTCCAAGGGCTTCCATGGCACCGATTCGTAGGTTCTCGGCCGCAAAGAAGGGGAAGAGCCCGATGGTAGAGTCTGAGTGGCTCCCCCTGAAGAAGAGGCGCCATAGTTCTCCGAGTGTGTCTTTGAGGCCGTCGGACGCCCGCACATGGTACACGCGGGCGCCGCCAGGATTCCCGCTTCCCTTGTATGCTCCGGCGGCAGGTGGACGGAGCGAGGACAGTGACAGGGGTGGCGCCATCGGTCGCCCGGAGAGACGGGCGACTCCTCGCGCCTTGCTGCTATCCCATTATGAGGATGATGCCCACGAGTTCATCGTGTGGGCGGGGGCCCCTCAGAATTCATGGATCCTTCTTCCTCCATTCCTAAGGGAGGTGCTCCCGGCTCGCGGCCGGGTGACAATGCAGCTGAGGCACGAGGGGTGTCGTCTTCCTCCTTCGTATGCCGATGTGGAGGTGATCTCCTCTGGCCAGGTCTTCATGACCTTGGGTTGGGGTGTGGTGCGCCGCGCCTGTGCCTCCGCCGGGAGGCTCATTCTTCATTTTGCGCTGGATAGGATGGGCACGATGACCTTCAAAGTCTTCGGGCGGACGGCCGCCGGCTGTCGTGTGGCGCGGGGAACGGGCTCGCCGGCGACCATTCCTCATGCTGTCAGGGCAGCGAGGCGCTCGCCATTGGTTGCGCCTCCGACTCTTCTGGTAGCAGTTATGCTACCCCTGAGACGGCCTCGAGCTCCGACAAGAGCTACGAGCCGCCAAGTCGCCGCTCCTATTGCCGGAGGGAAACGGTGTCCTCCCGGTGCCGTCGTTGTTGAAGGGGTTCAAGCCGCATTCCTTGAGAGTGACCTTCTTAGCTTAGTTACTACGGGACATCATGGAGGGCTCCGAAAAGGCGTGTAGATTCTTGTAATACTTTTGTTATTGCCTGGCGTTATAAACTTATGTCCTACATGAGACCCTTTGTTAAAGCATGACTTTCCCTTCCTTCTGTCCCCGCGGTAGTATAGGGCCCTACGCCTGCGAGACCCACTCCCCAGACAAGCCTCAGCCTGCGCTATTATGCCAGGTCGCTATGCCGTGGTCAAGGCCAGGAGGTGAGTGATCCAGGGTCAGGTAAGAGCCCCCGAGGCGCGATGCTCAGGAGGTCCCTCCTGGCGTGCAGGGAACCGCCCATCGGCCCGTCGGGAAGGGTTTTCATGCCTCAGCGGATTCGCGGTTATAGTGGATGGAGGTGTAGGTACGCGAGTAAATGCGGCGTTGAAAACTTATCTTAGCGATCTCCTGTGGTTAGGTGGTGGCGGCACTTGATTTTCTATTACCCTTCCTTCGAGGCGAGGTTCTGTGTCCAGCTGTCTTCACGAGGAGGTGATGGTGGTCGCTCCGAGGCCCTGGGGGCACGGGTCACGGAGCTGGTGGAGGCGTTCCTCCAGGCCACTGCTACCGCAATCGAGGAGGTGGAGACCGGTGATGATGCGCTTGGTAATGCCTGATCTGTTCCTGTCCAGAGAGAGGAGTGCGAGTGCCTCGGAGAGGCGTAAGAACTTTTTTGAATTTGAAAAACTTGGTATTATTGTAATAGCTAGATGATTTACATGCTTGCTTCCTTTCATGTTTGCTTAGGTGCTCTGCGTCAGCAGGGCCCAACCCCGCGCATACCTCGATCGCCATTGAGCCCTCCGGATGACCGGGGTTATCGTAATAACTAGACTCAAGGGATGAGGGGCTACGTGGATAGTGAGGCCCATGGGTCGCGATGCCCAGGGGCCCCCCTTGACATTCAAGCGATCACGTTTGCGTTCTGCGTCGGCAGGGCCCAACCCCGCGCATACCTCAATCACCATTGAGCCCTCCGGGTGAACGGGGTTATCGTTATAACTAGAATCAAGGGATGAGGGGCTACGTGGCTAGTTAGGCCCCTGGGTCGCGATGCCGAGGGGTCCCCTTTGATGTACGAACGGCTCTCATGAAGGAGAACGAGCACCATACCTTGCCCACGAGCATTCGCCTGGTATGGGGGCGCGAGAAGGCTTGGTGTTTGGGCACCTGGTAGGGTGGCGTCTGCTAGGCATGACCTCAGCATAGCCCCCGTGCCTAGCCCCCCGAGCAACACCCATCCAAGGAGAAGTTGTGAGCATCGTGAGCTGAAAAGCTCCCTGAGGTTGGTGCGACCACTGGGGGCTGCCCTCAGTTGTTTATAACTAACGCGGAGCATAGAGCTACCACACTTGCACGGAGTGTGGGCATAACCGCGCCTCGGTCGTAGCGGCCAGCGCGGAGCTTGGTGCTTCCACTGGTTCGTGGGCATAACCGCTCCTCAGTTGGATCTGCCAGCGCGGAGCTTGGTACTTCCACTAGACCGTCGGAGGGAGCCTCCCACCGGGAGAGACTCCGGGGCGTGTACAGCCCCGTCCTGACACGTGTCTTGCACGGTAGGACACCCAAGGTGTATATGGGCCCTCCTCAGGACGAGCTGAACGACTCTGAGGAAGTTCTCGTGAGCTTACGCATCACTCACGAGACCCTACCCTGAGGCGGGTTGCGCCCGAGTCTTCTTCTGCAAAATGTGAAAAGAGAGGTGTCGTGTCGACCTGCGCCGAGTGCATCTCTAGAGGGTATCGCATGAGAAGGCCGCAGCACCAGCGACCCCAAGAGGTGACGTCACGGGAATGGCTCGCGATACAGAGCTCAGCCGCTAGATTTGTCGACGCTGCAGGGACGGACCCGAGCACAGACGTCGTGCCCAGTCTTCTCATGCAACGATCCAAAAGAAAAACAACCAGCGTGCGGTTCCCGCGTGAGCGAGGCACCCGCCACGGGCCCCTACTTACCCATCCACGATTAGCCCATGCGAGAACAAGGCACCAAGGACCACGGGAGGTGACGTCACGGAAATGGCTCACGAGATAGAGCTCAACCCTTGGGTTTAGCGACGCTGCAGAGACGAACCCGAGCACAGACGCTGTGCCAGTCCTTAATCATGGGGCAGTCGTGAGTGGGCTCACAAGGGCTCATGACCTTAGTGGCGGTGAGGACGCCAAGCATGAAGATAATGCGAATGGAAAGGAACAACTAGCCATGATCATGCAAAAAGGGAGACAACTGCGGGGGAACAACCCCCAGCAGTCCGAGGATGATGCAGCCCGAGGGGCACCATCAATTGGATACCTGAAGCATCACCCGATACTTGTCGAAGAAGAGTTGGGGTAGCTGAAGATGCAAGTCATGCGGGTTGCTCCTGAGGATCGTCGGGCTCCTGAGGCCCAGGGGCTCCAAAGGCTCTCAATGGTCGCGTGGGTCCGGCTCTTGCTCCGCCCGGACCGCCTGCCACTGAGCCTCCCGAGCCCCCAAGGCCTGGTGCGCGAGATGCTGGAACGTGGCAGCTGTGTTGCGGAAGCCGAAGAGTGTGCGGACGTAGCTGCAGGGGAGGGCCCTCCTCCGGCCGACCGCCGTCGGCCAGAAGGGCTCCTGAGAAGCGGCTCGGTTGAGACCCGCGATGTCAACGCAGACGCGAAAGCGGTCGCTAGGGCTGTGCTACTTCTCGAGCTTGCGTTGTATTCCTCGAAGAGGAAAGGGAGATGCAACATAGTAGCGTAAGTATTTCCCTCAGTTTTTGAGAACCAATGTATCACTCCAGTAGGAGACCACGCTCGAGACCCTCGTGTTGGGGAACGTAGTAATTTAAAATTTTCCTACGATCACGCAAGATCTATCTACCAGATGCATAGCAACGAGAGGGAGAGTGTGTCTACGTACCCTCGTAGACCGGGAGCGGAAGCGTCAAGTGACGCGGTTGATGTAGTCGAACTTCTTCGCGATCCAACCGATCAAGCACCGAATGTACGGCACCTCCGCGTTCAGCACACGTTCAGCTTGATGACGTCCCACGAGCTCTTGATCCAGTTGAGCTTCACGGGAGAGTTTCGTCAGCACGACGGCGTGGTGACAGATATGATGTATCTACCGGCGCAGGGCTTCGCCTAAGCACTGCAACGGTATGACCGAGGTGTGTTTCTGTGGAGGGGGGCACCGCAAACGGCTAAAACAATTCAACTTGTGTGTCCTAGGGTGCCCCCCTGCCCCCGTATATAAAGGAGCAAGGGAGAGGCCGGCCCTAGAGGGGTCGCGCCAAGTGTGGGGAGTCCTACTAGGACTCCCAAGTCCTAGTAGGATTCCCCTTTCCTTTCCGGAGTAGGAGAGAAGGAAAGAGGTGGAGAGGGAGAAGGAAAAAGGAGCTGCACCCCTTGTCCAATTCGGACCACAGGGGGGGCGTGCGCCTCCTTCCTTTTGGCCTTTCTCCTCTATTCCCGTATGGCCCAATAAGGCCCATATACTCCGAAAAATACCCGAATCACTCGGAACCTTTCCGATGTCCGAATATAGTCGTCCAATATATCGATCTTTACGTCTCGACCATTTCGAGACCCCTCTTCATGTCCCCGGCCTCATCCGGGACTCCGAACTCCTTCGGTACTATGTAGACATGACCGAGACTCATCTCCAGTCAATAAACAATAGCGGAACCTGGATGTTCATATTGGCTCCCATATATTCTATGAAGATCTTTGTCGGTCAAACCGCATAACAACATACGTTGTTCCTTTTGTCATTGGTATGTTACTTGCCCGAGATTCGATCGTCGGTATCTCTATACCTAGTTCAATCTCGTTACCGGCAAGTCTCTTTACTCGTTTCGTAATACATCATCTCGTGACTAACTCATTAGTCTTTTGCTTGCAAGGCTTATTATGATGTGTATTACTGAGAGGGCCCAGAGATACCTCTCCGACACTCGGAGTGACAAATCCTAGTCTTGATCTATGCCAACACCACGAACACTTTCGGAGACACCTGTAGAGCATCTTTATGATCACCCAGTTATGTTGTGACGTTTGATAGCACACAAGGTGTTCCTACGGTATTCGGGAGTTGCATAATCTCATAGTCATAGGAACATGTATAAGTCATGAAGAAAGCAATAGCAGTAAAACTAAACGATCATAGTGCTAAGCTAACGGATGGGTCTTGTCCATCACATCATTCACCTAATGATCTGATCCCGTTGATCAAATGACAACTCATGTCTATGGTTAGGAAACATAACCTTCTTTGATAAATAAGCTAGTCTAGTAGAGGCATACTAGGGACACTCTGTTTTGTCTATGTATTCACACATGTACTAAGTTTCCGGTTAATACAATTCTAGCATGAATAATAAACATTTATCATGATATAAGGAAATATAAACAACAACTTTATTATTGCCTCTAGGGCATATTTCCATCACCTCGCACCTACACAAACAAATAAGAACATCGCAGCCAACGCGATAAGTGGTTGTCAATCCCTTTACGGTCACTTACGAAAGTGAGATCTGATAGAGATGATAGTTTATATTTTTGGTATTTTTTGGTTTATAAGAACAGCAAATAAAAGCAACAAATTAAAGTAGATGTAGATTGATATGTTGAGAATAGACCCGGGGGGCATAGTGTTCTCTAGTTGCTTCTCTCATGATGGCGATATTCTACGGTGGGTAAACAAATTACTGTCGAGCAATTGATAGAAAAGCGAATACTTATGAGACTATATAGGCATGATAATTGTATATAGGCATCAAGTCCGAGTCAAGAAGACCGAAACGATTCCGCATCTACTACTATTACTCCACACATCGACCTTTATCCAGCATGCATCTAGTGTATTGAGTTCGTAAGAACAGAGCAAAGCCTTAAGCAAGATGACATGATGTAGAGGGATAAACTCAAGCAATATGATATAAAACCCATCTTTTTATCCTCGATGGCAACAAGACAATACGTGCCTTGCTGCCCCTACTGTCACTGGGAAAGGACACCGCAAGATTGAACCCAAAGCCAAGCACTTCTCCCATTGCAAGAAGTATAGATCTAGTAGGCCAAACCAAACCAATAATTCGAAGAGACTTGCAAGGATATTATGAGCACACATAAAAAGTTCAGAGAAGAACCAAATATCTTTCATAGATAATCTTGATCATAAACTCACAATTCATCGGATCTCGACAAACACACCGCAAAAAGAGATTACATCGAATAGATCTCCTCAAATACCGAGGAGAACTTTGTATTGAGATCCAGAAAGAGAGAAGAAGCCATCTAGATACTAGCTATGGACCCGAAGGTCTGTGGTAAACTACTCACAACTCATGGTGAGGGCGATGATGATGATGAAGAAGAACTCAGTGATGGATCCCCCTCCGGTGGAGCTCCAGAACAGGCTCCAAGATGGGATCTCACGGGAACAGAAGGATACGGCGGTGGAATTAGGGTTTTCTCTCTGTTCACGAAGGTTTTGGGGTACGTAGACTTATATAGGAAGAAGGAGGGCACCGCGGGAGTCACGGGGGCCCCACGTGATTCTCAAGTTCTTCGTGCGTGATTTTCTCCAAAAACATCTCTCACGAAGGTTTCATTCCGTTTGGACTCTGTTTTATATTCTTTTTCTGCAAAACCCTGAAACAGGCAAAAAAACAGCAATCTGGACTAGGCCTTTGGGTTAGTAGGTTAGTCCCAAAAATTATATAAAAGTGAATGATAAAGCCCATTAAACATCCAAGACTTCATAAATAATAGCATGGAACAATAAAAAATTATAGATACGTTGGAGACGTATCAAGCATCCCCAAGCTTAATTCTTGCTCGTCCTCGAGTAGGCAAATGATAAAGAAAGAATTTTTTATGTGGAATGCTAACCAACATAGTTTTTCAATATAATTCTCTTAATTGTGGCATGAATGTTCAGATATGAAAGATTCAAGATAAAAGTCTATATTGACATAAGAAACAATAATACTTCATGCATACTAACAAAGCAATAATGTCTTCTCAAAATATATGGCTCAAGAAAGTTATCCCTACAAATCCATATAGTCTGGCTATACTCCCTCTTCATCACACAAAATTTTCATATCATGCACAACCCCGATTTCAGCCAAGCACTTGTTTTCATACTCTATCTTTTCAAACCTTTCAACTTTCATGCAATACATGAGCGTGAGCCGTGGACATAGCACTATGGGTGGAATAGAGGTGGTTGTGGAGAAGACAAAAGGAGGGAGATAGTCTCACATTAACTAGGCGTATCAACGGGCTATGGATATGCCCATTAATAGATATCAATGTGAGTGAGTAGGGATTGCCATGCAATGGATGCACTAGAGCTAAATATGAATGAAAGCTCAACAAAAGAAACTAGTGGGTGTGCATCCAACTTGCTTGCTCACGAAGACCTAGGGCATTTGTGGAAGCCCATCGTTGGAATATACAAGCCAAGTTCTATAATGAAAATTCCCACTAGTATATGAAAGTGACTAAACATGAGACTCTCTACAATGAAGAACATGGTGCTACTTTGAAGCACAAGTGTGAAAAAAAATATAGTAGCAATCGTCCATTTTTCTTTTCTTTTCCCCTTTTTTTGGGGCCTTTCTTTTTTTCTTTGGCCTTTCTTTTTTTTTTTTTGCGGAGGGGCTTTATAGATTTAGCCTTTCCTCCCATGGGACAATGCTCTAATAATGATGATCATCACACTTTCATTACAACTCGATATTACAACTCGATACTACAACAACAAAGTATGACTCTATATGAATGCCTCCGGTGGTGTACCGGTATGTGCAATGAAACAAGAGTGACATGTTTAAAAATTATGCATGGTGGCCTTGCCACAAATACTATGTCAACTACATGATCTTGCAATGGCAATATGACAATATGATGCGTGTCATATGAACGGAACGATGGATAGTTGCACGGCAATATATCTCCGAATGGCTATGGAAATGCCATGATAGGTAGGTATGGTGGTTGTTTTGAGGAATAATATGTTGGCTGTTTGGGGGAAGGATATATAGTGGGTTTATGGTACCGGATGAAGTTGCGCGGTACAAGAGAGGCTAGCAATGGGGGAAGGGTGAGAGTGCGTATAATCCATGGACTCAACATTAGTCATAAGAACTCATATACTAATTGCAAAAATATACGAGTCATAAAAACAAAGCAATCAACGCATGCTCCTAGAGGGGAGGTTGGTAGGAGTTATCCATCGCGCGCCCCCGACCTCCACACAAAGGTTGGCACTTTACAAATACCTCATGCTCTAACTTCGTCACATAGCGTTTCACCATACGTGCATGCTACGGGAATCACTAACCTTAACACAAGTATTTCTCAATTTCATAATAACTCCACTAGCATGAATCTAATATCACTATCCTCATATCTCAAAACAATTATCAAGCATCCAACATCTCATTCTATTCAATGCACTTGGAGTGATTTTTTTACTACATTTACATTGGATGTTTATCATGTGAAGACTAGTTTCTTTAGCCTAAACACATTACCATGCTGTTTTAATAGACTCTCAAAAGGATATAAGTGAAGCATGGGAGTTCAAAAATTTCTACAAAATATTACCACCACCGTGCTCTAAAAGATATAAGTGAAGCACTAGAGCAAATACTATTCAACTCAAAAGATATAAGTGAAGCACATAGAGTGTCTTAACAATTCCTAGGCCATATTTAACTCTCTCAAATAGGTGTGTCCAGCAAGGATGATTGTGGCAAACTAACAAGCAAAGACTCAAATTATACAAGAGGCTCCAAGCAAAACACATATCATGTTGCGAATAAAAATATAGCTCCAAGTATAGTTACCGATGGATGAAGACGAAAGAGGGGATGCCTTCCCGGGGCATCCGCAAGCTTAGGATTTTGATTATCTTGAATTTACTTGCGGTGTCATAGGAATCCCCAAGCTTAGGCCTTTGCTACTCCTTGTTCCATAGTCCATCAAAGCAATACTCAAAACTTGAAAACTTCACAACACAAAACTTAGACAGAAATTCTCATGAGCTCCGTTAGTATAAGAAAGCAAACCACTACTCAAAGGTGCAGCAATGAATTCATTCTTTGTTTATATTGGTGTTAAACCTACTGTATTCCAACTTCTCTATGGTTCATATCCTCCAATACTACTTATAGATGCATTGAAATAAGCAAACAACACAGGAAAAACAGAATCTGTCAAAACCAGAAGAGTCTGTAGTAATCTGCAGGTTTCGCCTACTTCTGGAACTCCAAAAAATTCAAACTAAATTGGTAAATTTGCGAAATTTTTCTACTGAATACACGAGTCCTATCACAGCCATGCGGCTGTACGTCGTTTCCGCCAGCACTCCGGCGAGCATGTCAATCTTCTACGTCCCGCGACTGATGTGTAGGGCTCTTTCCGCGGCGGGGCCCAGGGTCATCAGCGTGGTGATGCCGCTCATCATGCACGACCTGGGAGGAGCGCGCTGTGGGCGCCGGCGTGGGCATCTTGGAAGTCACCGCGCCGCCCGTTCGTGGGATGACACCGCTCTTGGAGGGCCCCGCGCCGCCTGCTAGGGACCCGGCTCCGCCCTTAGACTTGGCGGCGTGCGGCTCCTCGACTCACGCACGAACGATGCTGCTTGCCAAGATTCGACTGCTAGAGTGACGTGGATGTTCGTGGGCCGCGCCTCGGCTTCCATCCGCGACCACCTCGTCGCCAGCCTGTACCGGCATGGGCCGTCCGGCCTCAGATGAATCCATCGCCGTGATCATCTTCTTCTTGGGAGCCATGACGATGAAGAACTGCTAGACTAACCGCTAGACCGGATTCTCACAACTGCGCCCCCTACCTGGACCGCCAGAGATGTCGGTGGGGAGCGACACCTATGGGATCACTGGAATCCCTTCTACGGTTGGCGGGTGCGAGGTTGTGCGAAGAGCGGGTCTAAGAGTTATCACAAGGATCGTTTACCCAGGTTCGGGCCGTGAGAATGCGTAATACCCTAGTCCTGCTTTGGTGTGTATTTGAGTGTTCTTGAGATCTTGAACTAGCTACGGTGCCTGTCTAGCTCCAAAGATCCGAATACTTCTCCAGTATGCCTCGGGACTCCTTTTATAGTAAAAAGGGCCTACCACAGTGGCACACAGGAGGTGGAAAGGTCCACAGTGCGCAGGCTTATCTCATGGCATTACGGGACAAAATGCATTAAATGTGCTACTTAGGTGTCCTCTTGCTTTATCGGGGACGGGAACGAGGCCTGTCACGTCCGTCGCCGCTCCATCTGGTTGCGATGCACGTCTAGGCCAGCGAGGCAGGCACGTGAGATGGTGTGGTGGTAGGGTCTTCATGAAGATCTGCATGCCACCACGCAGGTGCTTGACCAGCTGGACCAGGTACCACGTACTGCCACGCGGTTTCCTGCCCAAGCTAGTGGTTCGGCCTTCGAGCTGGGGTGACGATGGGGTGGCAAGGGCTTGCCGTGGTCTTGCGTCTGTTCCCGGCAAGGGTCTTGCCGGGGCCTTTGTGGGCGTCCTCAGCAAGAGGCTTGCCGGGGCTTCGGGGTGTCTTCGGCAAGGGGCCTTGTCGGGGCCTCGTGGGCATCCTTGGCAATGAGCCTTGCGACCGCCTTGTCTTCTGGTTCTCATCTTAGGATTCATAGACCCTTGTCTTCGCAAAGATCTGCATGCCAGCACGCAGGCGCTTCCCGAGCCTTGGTTCCAATGTTGTTGGTGATGTTGGAACTCCTAGGTTCAAGGGTGGCCGCAATGCTGGCGTTGGGTGAGTTGTCCCCGGCAAGGGGTCTTACCCGGGGTGTGCGGGCCGCCACGGCAAGGGTCTTGCCGGGGGAGGCCTGTATTCTTGCTTGGTCTTCTTGTGCCACCGTATTGGCGTTGCTCTGGTAGCCTTGTATCTCTGGCTTCCCTCCTTTTCTTTGTTATGTGTGGCCATAGGCGTGGCTTTGACTGCCCGTGCACAAGTAAGGGGTACAAAGGAGCGCCCCTACTTTTGTACACCGACACAAACTTTTTCAACTTTCACGCAATACATGAGCGTGAGCAATGGACATAGCACTATAGGTGGAATAGAGTGGTGGTTGTGGAGAAGACAAAAATAGGAAGATGGTCTCACATCAACTAGGCATATTAATGGGCTATGGAGATTCCCATCAATACATATCAATGTGAGTGAGTAGGGATTGCCATGCAACGGATGCACTACAACTATAAATGTATGAAAGCTCAACAAAAGAAACTAAGTGGGTGTGCATCCAACTTGCTTGCTCACGAAGACCTAGGGCATTTGAGGAAGCCCATTGTTGGAATATACAAGCCAAGTTCTATAATGAAAATTACCACTAGTATATCAAAGTGACAAAACAAGAGACTCTCTATGATGAAGATAATGGTGCTATTTTGAAGCACTAGTGTGGAAAAAGGACAGTAGCATTGTCCCTTCTCTCTTTTTCTCTCTTTTTTTCATTGGCTTCTTTGGCCTTATTTTTACACGGGACAATGCTCTAATAATGATGATCATCACACTTCTTTTTCTTTTACAACTCAAGGATTACAGCTCAATACTTAGAACAAAATATGACTCTATGTGAATGCCTCCAGCGGTGTACCAGGATGTGCAATGAATCAAGAGTGACATGTATGAAAGAATTATGAATGGTGGCTTTGCCACAAATACAATGTCAACTACATGATCATGCAAGGCAATATGACAATGATGGAGCATGTCATAATATACAGAACGGTGGAAAGTTGCATGGCAATATATCTCGGAATGGCTATGGAAATGCCATAATAGGTAGGTATGGTGGCTGTTTTGAGGAAGGTATATGGTGGGCGTATGGTACCAGCGAAAGTTGCGCGGCACTAGAGAGGCTAGCAATGGTGGAAGGGTGAGAGTGCGTATAATCCATGGACTCAACATTAGTCATAAAGAACTCACATACTTATTGAAAAAATCTACAAGTCATCAAAAGCAAGCACTACACGCATGCTCCTAGGGGAAGGGTTGGTAGGAGTTAACCATCGCGCTATCCTGACCTCCACACAAAGGACGTCAATCAAAGAAATACCTCATGCTTCAAATTTACTACACAACGGTTACCATACGTGCATGCTACGGGACTTGCAAACCTCAACACAAGTATTTCTCAAATTCACAATTACTCTACTAGCATGACTCTAATATCACCATCCTCATATCTCAAAACAATCATCTAGCATCAAACTTCTCATAGTATTCAACACACTTTATATGAAAGTTTTTATTATACCCATCTTAGATGCCCATCATATTAGGACTAGTTTCATAGCCAAAGAAAATTACCATGCTGTTCTAAAAGACTCTCAAAATAATATAAGTTAAGCATGAGAGATCAATACTTTCTATAAAAATAAAACCAGCACCGTGCTCAAAAAAGATATAAGTGAAGCACTAGAGCAAAATTATCTAGCTCAAAATATAGAAGTGAAGCATATAGAGTGTTCTAATAAATTCCGATTCATGTGTGTCTCTCCCAAAAGATGTGTACATCAAGGATGATTGTGGCAAACTAAAAATCAAAGACTCATATCATACATGTGTTGGGGAACGTAGCATAATTCAAAAAAATTCTACGTCTTCACCAAGATCCAACTATGGAGACATCTAGCAACAAGCAAGTAAGAGTGCATCTACATACCGTTATGAAGATTGCGTGCGGAAGCTTTCAACGAAGCAAGGATGAAGTAGTCGTACTCTTCACGTTCTTCGTCACCGATGATCTAGCGCCGAACGGACGGCACCTCCGCGTTCAACACACGTATGGTGCAGCAACGTCACCTCCTTCTTGATCCAGCAAGGGGGGAGGAGAAGTCGTCAGAGATCCGGCAGCACGACGGCGTGATGACGGATGCAGTGGAGATCGCAGCAGGGCTTCGCCGGGCGCCCTGCGTGGGAGTTGGGAGGTGTGACGGGAGGGGGAGAGGCGCCAGGGCTTGGGTGCGGCTGCCCTCTCCCCCCCACATATATATAGGGGGCCAGGGGGGCGCCAGCCCCCTACAGATCCAATCTGCAAGGGGGGGCGGCGGCCAGGGAGGAGTCCCCCTCCCCCAAGGCAAGTGGTGGCCCCCCCTCCCCTTAGGGTTTTAACCCTAGGCGCATGAGGAGGTGGGCCACCTTGTGGTGCGCCAGCCCAGAGGGCTGCACACATCCCCTCGCGGCCTAGGGGCCCCACCGGGATGGGTGGCCCCACCCGGTGGACCCCCGGGGCCCCTCCGGTGGTCCCGGGACGCTCCCGGTGACCATCGGAGATCACCCGTTGGCCGAAACTGGACTTCCCATATATCAATCTTTACCTCCGGACCATTCCGGAACTCCTCGTGACGTCCGGGATCTCATCCGGGACTCCGAACAACTTTTGGGTTTCCACGTGCATTTATCTCTACGACCCTAGCGTTACCGAACCTTAAGTGTGTAGACCCTACGGGTTTGTGAGACACGTAGACATGACCGAGACGACTCTCCGGTCAATAACCAACAGCGGGATCTGGATACCCATGTTGGTTCCCACGTGTTCCTCGATGATCTTCATCGGATGAACCACCGTGTCAAGGATTCACTCAATCTCGTATGTTATTCCCTTTGTCCATCGGTACGGTACTTGCCCGAGATTCGATCGTCGGTATTCCCGATACTTTGTTCAATCTCGTTATGGCAAGTCTCTTTACTCGATCCGTAATCCATCATCCCGTGACTAACTACTTAGTCACATTGAGCTCATTATGATGATGTCTTACCGAGTGGGCCTAGAGGTACCTCTCCGTCATACGGAGTGACAACATCCCAGTCTCGGTTCGTACCAACTCAACAAACACTTTCGGAGATACCCGATGCGTACCTTTATAGCCACCCAGTTACGTTGTGACGGTTGGCACACCCAAAGTACTCCTACGGTATCCGGGAGTTGTACAACCTCATGGTCTAAGGAATAAATACTTGACACCGAAAAGCTTATGCATTACGAACTATACGATCTCGTGTTATGCTCAAGTTTGGGTCTTGTCCATCACATCATTCTACTAATGATGTGATCCCGTTATCACTGACATCCTATGTCTATGGTCAGGAAACCGTGACCATCTGTTGATCAACGAGCTGGCAACTAGAGGCCTACCAGGGACTCAATGTGGTCTGTGTATTCACACATGTATCGCTGTTTCCGTACAATACAATTCAAGCATGAATAACACACGATTATCATGAACAAGGAGATATAATAATAATGCTTTTATTATTGCCTCTAGGGCATATCTCCAACAGTCTCCCACGTGCACTAGAGTCAATAATCTAGTTACATTGTGATGAATCGAACACCCATAGAGTTCTGGTGTTGATCATGTTTTGCTCGTGAAAGAGGTTTAGTCAACGGGTCTGCAACATTCAGATCTGTATGCACTTTACAAATATCTATGTCTCCATCCTGAACATAATTCCGGATGGAGTTGAAACGGTGCTTGATGTGCTTGGTCTTCTTGTGAAACCTGGGCTCCTTGGTAATAGCAATAGCACCAGTGTTGTCACAGAAGAGAGTCATCGGGCTTGACGCGCTTGGAATGACTCCTAGGACGGTGATGAACTCCTTCATCCAGACTCCTTCCTGCGCTGCTTCAGAAGCAGCTATGTACTCCGCTTCACATGTAGATGCTGCCACCACGCTTTGCTTGCAACTGCACCAGCTGACTGCCCCTCCATTCAAAATATACACGTATCCGGTTTGTGACTTAGAGTCATCCAGATCTGTGTCGAAGCTAGCATCGACGTAACCCTTTACGACGAGGTCTTCGTCACCTCCATAAACGAGAAACATATCCTTAGTCCTTTTCAGGTACTTCAGGATGTTCTTGACCGCTGTCCAGTGTTCCGTACCGGGATCACTTTGGTACCTCCCTACCAAACTTATGGCAAGGTTCACATCAGGTCTGGTACACAGCATGGCATACATGATAGAACCTATTGCCGAGGCATAGGGAATGACACTCATCTTTTCTCTATCTTCTGCCGTGGTCGGCGACTGAGTCTTACTCAATCTCATACCTTGCAAAACAGGCAAGAATCCTTTCTTTGACTGATCCATATTGAACTTCTTCAATATTTTGTCAAGGTATGTACTTTGTGAAAGACCAATGAGGCGTCTCAATCTATCTCTATAGATTTTGATGCCTAATATGTAAGCAGCTTCTCCAAGGTCCTTCATTGAAAAACTTTTATTCAAGTAGGCCTTTACATTTTCCAAGAATTCTATATCATTTCCCATCAGCAATATGTCATCCACATATAATATGAGAAATGCTACAGAGCTACCACTCACTTTCTTGTAAATACAGGCTTCTCCATAAGTCTGTACAAAGCCAAACGCTTTGATCACCTCATCAAAGCGAATATTCCAACTCCGAGATGCTTGCACCAGCCCGTAAATCGAGCGCTGGAGCTTGCATACCTTGTTAGCGTTCTCTGGATCGACAAAACCTTCCGGTTGCATCATATACAACTCTTCCTTGAGGAAGCCATTAAGGAATGCTGTTTTGACGTCCATTTGCCATATCTCATAATCATAGAATGCGGCAATAGCTAACATGTTTCTGACTGACTTCAGCATCGCTACGGGAGAGAAAGTCTCATCGTAGTCCAATGCATGTTAGTAACTGGTCATGGATCTACCAACACAGAACTCAGTTCCTGAGGACGGCTGCAATGAGACAACCCACCATGTACTCCTACATGGCCTCTCATCGCTACCTTTACCAAATCGTGTTCACACACTTAGCTCACACACATTAGGACATGTTCATCACCATTCCAATTCATCCCCGATGAATCAGACCTGGCACAACTCTAAGCAATAGCAGGCATAACCAGATAGCATGAAAGAGTAGGCACAACATGGCTCAAACAAATCCTACTCATACTAGTGGGTTTAAACTATTTACTGTGGCAATGACAGGTCATGCAGTGGAAAGGGGTTCAACTACCGCAGCAGGTAACAGTTGAAGCGTTGTTGTCCTAATGCATTAAAAGAGAGCAAGAGCGAGAGAGTGGGATTGTATCGGAATGCTCAAAGGGGTTTTGCTTGCCTGGCACTTCTGAAGATAACATTGAGTCTTCATCGGTGTCATCGAACTCATCGTCGGAACGTCGTCTACTGAGAGGGGACAAAACCGACAAACAGAGAAAGAACACAATCAATGCAATGCAACAATATGATGCATGAACATGACATGGCAACATGCTGTTGATTGAGCTAATGCAACTAGCAACAGGTCAAATGAAGTTAGTTTGAATCCAAGATTCAAATTTAAACTCCATAGGTGATTATTCAAATGCCATTTAATTGATTTGACCTGATCAGCAGGTTTAACTTGTTCAAACATGCATTAAAATGCCATAAACAAATTCCTTGAATTTTTCTGATCATTTTTCATATATAAATTATTTTCATCTGAGCTACGGTTGAATTTATATGATTTTTAGAAGTTTTGAAAATTTTCTGAAATAAATAAATCATTTAAGATTTATTTAAATACTAGAAAAGGCTTTACTGCGTCAGCATGACTTCTATGTGATGTCAGCAAGTCAACAGGCGGGTCCAGGTCAAACCTGACCAGTGGGTCCCACTGGTCAGTCTCTTAGCATTTAACTAAAAGTTTAAATCCAAACTAAACAGACACGGGGCCCACATATCAGTGTCTAATTAGATTAATGACAGCAATTAAAACTTAATTAAAACCCTAAACTAAAATTAGTCAGGGCTGGCCCCACATGTCATTGACTCACTGGGGTCAAAACTAGTCAACGGCGGAGGTCAAACCTGCCGGCGACTCGCCGGCGGTGAGGTCGAACGCGGCGGAGGGCGTCGGGAAACCGCCTCCGACGACCATTCGAGCGGCGGAGGGCACCTACAGGATGCGCAGGCTCTTGCGCATCCAACGCACTAGGAGACAGCAGCTGGGGTGGCCGGAATCATCACTGGCGTCGAGCCCGGCGGCGGCCGGAGTTCGGGCACCGACGGAATAGGTGCTACGGGGCACGGGGAGGCGAGCTGGTGGGTGCGTTCGGCTCCTGAGAGCTCAGTGAGCACGTTGGGGTGCACATCCGCGGGCTGTGGAAACTATGGCCACGGCGGCGGCATCGTCGGCGGCGGTGAGGTCGGGCATCAGTGGTGGAGCTAGCTAGGATGCACGTACAGCAGTGAAAAAATAGGGGAAGGACTCATCAGCTCACAGGGAGGATGGAGAGAGGTTCAGCGGGCTCGGGGAAGGCTTGACCGGAACAAATCGACGGCGATGAACGGCGGCACTCGAGGTTGAAGACGATGACGTAGACGACGAAGCGGAGCCCTCAGGCTCGATTCCTTCGGCTTGGGGATGTGGTGCTCAGTTGCGGGGCTTCTGGACACGGCGAAGGGGCAAGGGGACGGCGGTGGGCGCGGTGTTCTTGGCGGCACGACCATGGCGGCTTCGGCCATCGTTCGGGAGGGACGAGGGAGGGAGGAAGGGGGCGAGTGAGAGGTCAGATCGATCCAGACGACAGTGGGGTGGTCATCCGCGGCGTCGCGCTGGCGAGGGGAGGGCCAGGCAGGCAGGTGGCGTGGAGGCACGGCCGTGCGCGCGCGTCGGCCACACGCCTGGCCGACTGGCGCCAGGAGGACGATGGCGGTGGTGGGCTGGTGGACTGGGCTGACCACTTGGGCCGCCAGGTGGCTGCACAGGTAAGTGCTCTCTCTCTTTTTCTAAAATAGTTTCTGTTTTCTATTTTCTGCTTTTGTTTTGATTTAGTTTAGCCACTAAATCATTTTGGTAAATTCTGATAAAATAGTGGATGCACAAAGAACTATTCCAGAGACCCTCCACTATTTTCAGAATTTATTTGGAGCTATTTAAAAATATATAGCATTTAAATGGCCCCAATTAAAATACTTATTGATTTAATTCAAAGCCCAAAAATTCCCCAAAAATGTTCAATATTTTTGGTTTGGACCAAAACCCTTGCCAAAATTATCAAACATTACTGAATGCATTTTTTTTGGGTTTATTGAAAATATTTTTAGGTTAAACCTAATTGCTTTGATTTGGTGCTAGGGTTTAGTCATCCCCATTTCAAGTTTAACAAAAATTAAACATGATGCACATGATGATCAGGCAAGGACCACAGGGGTTGATCTAGGGATGTGACAACTCACCCCCACTAAAACAAGAATCTCGTCCCAAGATTCAAGCGTAGGGTAAGAAATCAGAGGGGACACAAGCTAGCACAATCTTCACGATCCAATTTTCCCTCTCGCAGATGTTGATTTACTGCATCATATTGATCTTGTCATCCTTGCTTTGAGATCTTCACCCAACACGGTGACGACAAAAGAAACCCTACAAAATTGATCCTCTGAAAGATCGAGCAACTCAAGATCAACTCACAGAGTGAGACGTTGAAGCATCTCTTGAGCCGAGATACGAAACACACATCCAAAGGGATGGAGTGAAACAAATGATGAAGATTCACTCGGTAGGCAATAATTCCATACCTAAGAGGATGGTGATCGATGTCACCATACGGGGCACCTTAGAGAAGGTGACTCGTAGAGTTATTCCCTTAAGTGGCAAAAAGAATTACTTTTGATATAGAGATCATTGAAATTCTCTATACCAGCTTAAGGCAAATCACAATCAATCGTTTGACAGAGTCCGTAAGAATGACATACTCGGGCCAGAATGGATGATGTGGACTACCTTGCTGAAGACAACACAAGGGATGATTTGCTTATCATCAGAAATGAATGGGACCCATGGTATGTCCACTTTTGAGGATGATCCTGAACAGCAGTGATTGAGAACGGTAACCCATGGAGAGTTGGCACATTGGCGGTGCAAGCTGGGAACAAAATGCAAATGCTGGGAATGATTCCGGTAACTGGGAAGAATCCCAACAGTAGAGAGTAAATCTACTCTGGAGGGGTTATAACATAACCAAGTACACTGGGAGCAATCCCGGTTAGTGCCAGAGATAACACCTAGTGCTTGTGCGTGCTCTCAAGAGCTTGAGCATTTCCATAATCATCAAGGTTTTACCAATATCCGTGCCAAGGATCCTGGCAACATCACATACTACCATGATGAATAGCGAGGGACGATGCAGATGCATAGGATATAACACTTTCTCAGATTTCACCTTAGCGAGGCCAAGGGGCAAGATCTGGATGATCGACCGAAAGACATTTAGTACTTCGCTTCTAATGTTCTCCTTGATGTGTTAGCGTAACCCATTTATTAAAATGGTTTTGCACCTAGAACGTCAAGTAAAAGGTCGGACTTCAAGAGCACAAAAATCCATAAGAAACAACTAGGGAGTAAATCCTACGAAGTCCTTATGGGGAGGTGGCCAATTTCTTCAATCAAGATGCCACAACAATAGGTCTTCCGGCTGGGTGTGTTGGCCATGACATCCACTTAACCGGTTATCGAGAGACCAATATTATAGCTCTTGGGAAAGGCTCCAACCATCATATCTACCTGAGATTCAGTTCTGGTTGGTGTCAGGATATTCCAGACTCATCGAGTCTAGGAAAAATGAATGTTTGCAACAAAAATCGAAGAGACGACGTTGCGAGATTCTCGGGATTGAACTACGATAGCAAGCTCCAAAACATGAGCTGTTTCTGCTACAAACCTGTGAACACGTTGTCCAAGACAAGCACGACCACATAGTAGTCTTATGACAAAACACTACCGAGTTCTGGTTGGGAATCATCGTCTAGGATATCGAAGTCCTTACATAAGTCATATGATTAGCTCTTATGATGGAACTTTTCTCCTTGAACAAATCAATCAGTGGCTTGGTGTGCTAGGTATACATATAGAGTGAAGGTTGCAAGTCTCCAAACCACAGAATACTTCGCACGTATGCATGACTGACTTGGAATGATTCCACCGGATGCAAAACAAACTTTCTCAAACTCAAGGTGGCAACTTACATCAATTACACATGGATTAGGGAAAGTCTCTCCTCTCATCCAACATATACCTCATGAACGGAACACGAAGGCCATGCTTGAGAAGTTTCCAACACTAGCTTAATGTCCTACAAAAATCATGGAGGAGATAACAGTGTTGCTGATGGGCTCAACAACAATTCATCCAGGTTTCCATGGAGATGGAATTCCATAATTATGTGAACAAGTGATAGCATTGGTCAGACCAAGAGATATAACGGTGTATGCTCGAGGGATCAACCACGAGTAAGACAACGTTACGAATATCATTGGTTCTGATTTGATTTGAGGATAGCCCACACTCATATCAAAGTTTTGGACAATACAATAGATCCAATAATTGATCACAAGGATCAACCGATCAAGATATCATCTTTCTTCTACACACACACACAAAAGATATCCCTTAGAAGGAACTAGGTTGGACAAGCTTTTATCTTCCAACTCTCCAAGTTGTTGTTTAGCTTAACCAACTAGTTCAGGGTATCCAATACAGATTCTCGAAGAAGGGGTGGTTTAGAGAGAAACCAGCTTGATCACGAACTCAACATAGCGGTCAGGTGACAACCTGGTAATACTTCCGAGAAGATATTCGTAAAATCATGAACCACCGATATGTTTCTAAGCTCGGGAACAATCTTACTTTTCAGGGCAAGACGATATGATCAAAAGAGCGAGAGATTGACACAATCCTAACTCATTGATCGGTGAGTGCACCAGGAAAGATGGACTAGTAGCACGATCAATCTTAGAATGGTGATTAGTAACCAACACACTAAGAATGAAATTGTTGTCCTTTAACCGGCAAGCAACGAGATTGCTAGGGGTATTGATTTCACACATCACAATTCACTTGTCGGTATTCCGGCTACGATAACACGGAGACCGAGGAATGAACGATAATGGCGAGAAGTATCACCTTATCAAAAGTTCATAGGAGGTGGTGCAATTCTCATGACATTCTCGACATAAAGATGGTAATACTCCAGGATAGAACAATTTAGAAGCTGGATTAGCATTCTTCAACTGCGGAGTACAACTTCTTTGACCCAATCCTAGATATGGATAAGGTACTAGAGTTTGGTTCTCCTAGTCATTCCAGAATAGAATGGCTTGACAGACCACAAGAGTAAAAGGCATCGATGAACACGAGTGCACAACTACTCCTGACTATCAACTGATAGACGAGTCATAACACAACTGAAAGGGACAACTCAAAGGAACATATATCTTTCCGAGTTGTGGATGCATAGATTAGTATGTCGAACTAGTTCAACATATTTCTTCCAGATAATCCATGCAGAAAAGTAGGACTGCCAGAGTCACAATATGAATGGAGTACTACTCAAGAGCACTCGGGTTGTGATCTTTTGGTTCAGAAGAACTTCTACCATGATGGTTCATGGTATTTGGAAGAAGGATATACCACGGACCTCGAGGACTATCACAAGGTACTAATATCCTAAAGGAACGAGCAATACAATCAACATGAAGTAAGTAGAGTGAATCTCGGGTCCAAGAACCCAGAAATAGAAGGCCTGCTAACTAAATGGCATCACGGGATGCTTTCGAGAATAATGGCCAGAATCATCACACTGAGAATATAAAGCATTGCTAGATTACTGGGTGATCCTCTAAGACACCTAGGGTCATAATAATAAGTCCAACATATATGTCGAGGAAACAGAGTGCCTCAACACACTGACTAGTGTGGTTAATCTGGCCTAGAAGGACATTAAGAACAGGTAGGAATGATTTGCAAATGCATCAGATTGTTTAGAGACCTGGGATGACTCGGACAGCATAACGGCCGTAAATGCTCAAAATTACTTTTGAGACTCGTGCACAAGATAGCATAACCACTCAACATCATAATGTCAAGGTTCTGAGATCAACAATTGAACACACAGAAGTAGCATAAACTGAACTGAGAGTCGAATCCACAATTAACGTGATCCTGATAGACATAAGAGAAAGCCTAGTTCTTAATCCCCGTGGAATAGGAGAATGTGACTCAGATCAGAAGGTCATAAGGTAAAGGAGTAAAAAGAGCCTTACGTTCCCTTCCACAATCAATTCCCTTATATAACTAAAGAGTTTCTAGACACAACTTCGACCAGTTTGGCTTACTAATCCTACAGGCAGTCAGGCTCGGATACCAAAGCTGTCAGGACCCTGATCCTAAGTCACACAGGTCTAGCCTGTAACACATCATATCACTTTGCGGCCTCACGCACGGTATCCCCACGGGTGCCACCTTACCTGGCCCGGGACCGTTTGCGCATTTTGGCACACGTATATGATAGTGTCGCTAGCATCCATATGACAGAGAACCCGGGCCGACATGACTAGTTATAAACCAAAAGTGGCACTAAATTACAGAGACATGCATACATGACCCAGCAACGAATGTGTCGGTCATCAACGTATGAACCCAAGTCGTAGCAAGCTACAAGGACTTAAAGAAACAATGCGTGACATTTACCCTAAGGGACAGACACAGGAACGAAGAAGGACACATGCCGGCCAGCCTAAGTGTTCTGGAGCAGTAGCGAGCTACCAAGGCTCGGTGGAAGCACTAGGAGACATTTCCCTGTAAGATAGGCTACCAAGGGTAAACAACTAGGTGTCGGATCCCACACATAACAATACACATTACACGTACGCATAACATGCAAGTATGTGCTGTACAACATGGCATCACAACATAACTCAACAACTCATATAGATAAAGGCCCAGAAGAGCCATCATAGCATTTATTACAAACAGAGGTCACATGACCCAACATACAGAGCATACAGGCAACGGAAGCATAACATGTCTGAGTATAGACAACTACAAATGAAAAAGGCTGAGAAGCCTGACTATCTACCAGACCCTACAAGGGTACAAGATCGTAGCTGAGGTAACAAGCTAAACGTCGAAGTCCACGCGGAACCACTAGCGAGACTGAGGTCTCTCTGCAAAAACATAAATTAAGCAAACGTGAGTACAAGGGTACTCAGCAAGACTTACATCAGAACTAGCTACATATGCATTAGTATCAACAAGGGGGGGGGGGTAGAGTTTGACTGCAGCAAGCCAGCTTTAACTCGGTGGCTATCCTAAACTACGACTGCAAGCAACTCTTTTGAGGTGGCGCACACGAGTCCACATATTCACCAATCAATACACCACTATGGATCCGCTCCCGTCTCCCTACGAGAAGGCCATCCATAGCACTCACGCTTATCTTGCGCGTTTTAGAGTATCCACTTTCACTTGTCTATGAACTGTAGAAGTAACCCAGAAGTCCATTTCCGCGGACACAGCTATTCGAATAGATTATATTTAACCCTGCAGGGGTGTACTTCTTCACACACGCTCTCACCACTTACCGCCGTTTACACGACATGTACTCGGCAACCTTCAAGCGGAGGCCCAGCGAGGGTGTCGGCCACGACCTGACTAACCACACAAGTCTCTCGTCCAGGTTTATCGCCTATTTGGGTTCCATCCGTGGGGAGATCCGGCCAGGGTGTCGCTCACGGCCCCAAACAATGTGTACAAGGTTCCCGCATCACCAAACGGGCGATCGGTACACCGTGCCACGTACCTGCCGCGTCACAGCCTACCCCGAGGGTCAGCGCTGCGCACGACCTCCAGTAAACTACAAACACCAAAAACTAGTTGGAACTCCTGGACAGAGGTCAAGGGCAGTTAACAAGTCGAGAGGGTCCATTGGTTTCGGGCCCAATGCATGGTAGTAACTGGTCATGGATCAACCAACACAGAACTCAGTTCCTGAGGACGGCTGCAATGAGACAACCCACCATGTACTCCTACATGGCCTCTCATCGCTACATGCAGGTTTAACTTGTTCAAACATGCATGAAAATGCCATAAACAGATTCCTTGAATTTTTCTGATCATTTTTCATATATAAATTATTTTCATCTGAGCTACGGTTGATTTTATATGATTTTTAGAAGTTTTGAAAATTTTCTGAAATAAATAAATCATTTAAGATTTATTTAGATACCAAAAAAGGATTTACTGCGTCAGCATGACGTCTGTGTGACGTCAGCAAGTCAACAGGCAGGTCCAGGTCAACCTGACCAGTGGGTCCCACTGGTCAGTCTCTCAGCATTTAACTAAAAGTTTAAATCCAAACTAAACAGACACGGGGCCCACATGTTAGTGTCTAATTAGATTAATGACAGCAATTAAAACTTAATTAAAACCCTAAACTAAAATTAGTCAGGGCTGGCCCCACATGTCATTGACTCACAGGGGTCAAAACTAGTCAACGGCGGAGGTCAAACCTGCCGGCGACTCGCCGGCGGCGAGGTCGAACGCGGCGGAGGGCGTCGGAAAACCGCCTCCGACGACCATTCGAGCGGCGGAGGGCACCTACAGGATGCGCAGGCTCTTGCGCATCCAACGCACTAGGCGGCAGCAGCTGGGGTGGCCGGAATCGTCGCCGGCGTCGAGCCCGGCGGCGGCCGGAGTTCGGGCACCGACGGAATAGGTGCTACGGGGCACGGGGAGGTGAGCTGGTGGGTGCGTTCGGCTCCTGAGAGCTCAGTGAGCACGTTGGGGTGCACATCCGTGGGCTGTGGCAACTATGGCCACGACGGCGGCATCGTCGGCGGCGGTGAGGCCGGGCATCAGTGGTGGAGCTAGCTAGGATGCACGTACAGTAGTGGAAAAAGAGGGGAAGGACTCGGCAGCTCACAGGGAGGACGGAGAGAGGTTCAGCGGGCTCGGGGAAGGCTTGACCGGAACAAATCGACGGCGATGAACGGCGGCACCCGAGGTTGAAGACGATGACGTAGACGACGAAGCGGAGCCCTCCGGCTCGATTCCTTCGGCTTGGGGATGTGGTGCTCAGTGGCGGGGCTTCTGGACACGGCGAAGGGGCAAGGGGACGGCGGTGGGCGCGGTGTTCTCGGCGGTACGGCCATGGCGGCTTTGGCCATAGTTCGGGAGGGACGAGGGAGGGAGGAAGGGGGCGAGTGAGAGGTCAGATCGATCCGGACGGCAGTGGGGTGGTCATCCGCGGCGTCGCGCTGGCGAGGGGAGGGCCAGGCAGGCAGGTGGCGTGGAGGCACGGCCGTGCGCGCGCGCCGGCCACACGCCTGGCCGACTGGCGCCAGGAGGACGACGGCGGTGGTGGGCTGGTGGACTGGGCTGACCACTTGGGCCGCCAGGTGGCTGCACAGGTAAGTGCGTTCTCTCTTTTTCTAAAATAGTTTATGTTTTCTATTTTCTGCTTTTGTTTTGATTTAGTTTAGCCACTAAATCATTTTGGTAAATTCTGATAAAATAGTGGATGCACAAAGAACTATTCCAGAGACCCTCCACTATTTTCAGAATTTATTTGGAGCTATTTGAAAATATATAGCATTTAAATGGCCCCAATTCAAATACTTATTGATTTAATTCAAAGCCCAAAAATTCCCCAAAAATGTTCAATATTTTTGGTTTGGACCAAAACCCTTGCCAAAATTATCAAACATTACTGAATGCATTTTTTTGGGTTTATTGAAAATATTTTTAGGTTAAACCTAATTGCTTTGATTTGGTGCTAGGGTTTAGTCATCCCCATTTCAAGTTTAACAAAAATTAAACATGATGCACATGATGATCAGGCAAGGACCACAGGGGTTGATCTAGGGATGTGACAATGTATGATTTCCAATAGGTCAGTTGCTTGCTCCATTGTTCCGGAGAACGGAGTTTTAGTCATCTTACCCATGAGGCATGTTTAGCAAGCACCAAGTGACTCATAATCAAGTGATTCCAAAATTCCATCAGTATGGAGTTTCTTCATGCGCTTTACACCAATATGACCTAAACGACAGTGCCACAAATAAGTTGCACTATCATTATCAACTTTGCATCTTTTGGCTTCAATATTATGAATATGTGTATCACTACGATCGAGATCCAACAAAAATAGACCATTCATCAAGGGTGAATGACTATAAAATATATTACTCATATTAATAGAACAACCATTATTCTCTGATTTAAATGCATAATCATCTCGCAACAAATGAGATCCAAATATAATGTTCATGCTCAACGCTGGCACCAAATAACAATTATTTAGGTCTAAAACTAATCCCGAAGGTAGATGTAGAAGTAGCATGCCGACGCCAATCACATCAAGTTTGGAACCATTTCCCACGCGCATCGTCACCTCCTTCTTAGCTAATCTTCGTTTAATCCGTAGCCCCTGTTTCGAGTTACAAATATTAGCAACCGAATCAGTATCAAATACCCAGGTGTTACTACGAGCATTAGTAAGGTACACACCAATAACATGCACTGGTACGCGTCAGTTCTATACAAGCGGTTTTTAACCCCTTTCCGCGATGGCATTTGGAACCGTCGCCAAGTGAGTGTGTGCGATAGGGTGTCCTTCCCACACGACCCACAAATCATCGGGGATAGGCCCTTCCGGGACCTAGGCTGGGGTCGTGTGCGAATGGGCAAGGCATCGAAACCTAATTATTTCCGTAGGTATGTACATCCCACACGGTAATCCGAGAAAATCATTTCCGTAGGTATGTACATCCCACATGATGAATCCCATAAAAACATTTCCGTTCGTTTGTATATAACACACAGTCAATCCAAGGAATACGTTTCCGTTCTTATGTACACCACACACAGTCAATCCAGGGAAAACATTTCCGTTCGGATGTACTGAAAGAAATATGCCCTAGAGGCAATAATAAAGTTGCTATTTATATTTCCCTATATCATGATAAATGTTTATTATTCATGCTAGAATTGTATTAACCAGAAACTTAGTACATGTGTGAATACATAGACAAAACAGAGTTTCCCTAGTATGCCTCTACTTGACTAGCGCGTTGATCAAAGATGGTTATGTTTCCTAACCATAGACATGTGTTGTCATTTGATGAACGGGATCACATCATTAGAGAATGATGTGATGGACAAGACCCATCCGTTAGCTTAGCACTATGATCGCTTAGTTTTACTACTATTGCTTTCTTCATGACTTATAAATGTTCCTCTGACTATGGGATTATGCAACTCCCGAATACCGAAGGAACACCTTGTGTGCTATCAAACGTCACAACATAACTGGGTGATTATATAGATGCTCTACAGGTGTCTCCGAAGGTGTTTGTGGTGTTGGCATAGATCGATAATAGGATTTGTCACTCCGAGTGTCGGAGAGGTATCTCTGGGCCCTCTCGATAATACACATCGTAATGAGTTAGCCACGAGATGATGTATTACGGAACGAGTAAAGTGACTTGTCGGTGACGAGATTGAACTAGGTATGATGATACCGACGATCAAATCTCGGGCAAGTAACATACCGATGACAAAGGGAACAATGTATGTTGTTATGCGGTTTGACCGATAAACATCTTTGTAGAATATGTAGGAGCCAATATGAGCATCCAGATTCCGCTATTGGTTATTGACTGGAGATGTGTCTCGGTCATGTCCACATAGTTCTCGAACCCGTAGGGTTTGCACACTTAACGTTCGATGACAATTTGTATTATGAGTTATGTGATTTGATGACTTTGTTCAGAGTCCCGGATGAGATCATGGACATGACGAACAGTCTCGAAATGGTCGAGACGTAAAGATCAATATATTGGAAGGCTATATTCGGACATCGGAAAGGTTCCGAGTGATTCGGGTATTTTTCAGAGTACCGAAGAGTTACGGGAATTCGTATTGGGCCTTAATGGGCCATACGGGAAAGGAGAGAAAGGCCTCAAGGGTGACCGCGCCCCTTCCCCATGGACTGGTCCGAATTGGACTAGGGAAAGGGGGCGCCCCCTTCCTTCCTTCTCCTTCTCCCTTCCCCTTTTCCTATTCCATGTGGGAGGTGGAATCCTACTAGGACTAGGGAGTCCTAGTAGGACTCCACACTTTGGGCGCGCCCTATGAGGGCCGGCCTCCTCCTCCCTCCATCCTTTATATAGGTGGCCAGGGGCACCCCATAGACACATAAGTTGATTTGCAAGCCGTGTGCGCTGCCCCTCTCCACAGATACACACCTCGGTCATATCTTTGTAGTGCTTAGGCGAAGCCCTACGCCGGTAGTTTCATCATCACAGTCACCATGCTGTCTTGCTGATGAAACTCTCCCGTGATGCTCAACTGGATCAAGAGCTCGTGGGATGTCATTGAGCTGAACGTGTGCTGAACGCGAAGGTGCCGTACCTTCGGTGCTTGGATCGGTTGGATCGCGAAGATGTTCGACTACATGAACCGCGTCACTAGACGCTTCCGCTTTCGGTCTACGAGTGTACGTAGACACACTCTCCCCGCTTGTTGATATGCTTCGCCTATATAGATCTTGCGTGATCGTAGGATATTTTTTTTTGAAATACTACGTTCGCCAACAATGGTATCAGAGCCAGTCTATGCGTAGATGATATGCACGAGTAGAACAGAATGAGTTGTGGGCAATAATAGTCATACTACTTACCAGCATGTCATACTTTGATTCGCTGGTATTGTGAGATGAAGCGCTCCGGATCGACATTACGCGTACGCTTACGCGAGACTGGTTTCACCATTACGAGCACTTGTTGCTTAAAGGTGACCGGCGGGTGTCTGTCTCTCTCACTTTAGTTGAATCAAGTGTGGCTATGCCCGGTCCTTGTGAAGGTTAAAACAACACACTTGCCGAAAAATCGTTGTGGTTTTGTATGCATAGGTAAGAATGGTTATTGCTAAGCCCATAGCAGCCATGTAAAACTGGCAAAAGCAAAGTAGAGGAAGTCTAACTTGTTTTTGCAGGGCATGTTGTGATGTGATATGGTCAAGACGTGATGAGTTATACGTTATTGTATGAGATGATCATATTTTGTAAATTATCGGCAACCGGCAGGAGCCTTATGGTTGTCTCTTTATTGTGTGAATTGCGAAGGTCATGTAATTGCTTTACTTTATCACTATGAGTTAGCAATAGTAGTAGTAGCAATAGTTGGCGAGACGACCACGGCGCTACGATGAAGATCATGGTGTCAAGCTGGTGACGATGGAGATCATGACGATGCTTTGGAGATGGAGATCAAAAGCACAAGCTGATGATGGCCATATCATGTCACATATTTTTATTGCATGTGATGTTTATCTTATTATGCTTCTTATTTTTGCTTAGTACGGTGGTAGCATTATAAGATGATCTCTTACAAAATTTCAAGGTACAAGTGTTCTCCCTGAGTATCCACCGTTGAGAAAGTTCGTCGTGCCGAGACACCACGTGATGATCGGGTGTGATAAGCTCTACGTTCAAATACAACGGCTGTAAGACAGTTTTGCACATGCAGAATACTCAGGGTAAACTTGACGAGCCTAGCATGTACACACATGGCCTCGGAATACTAGAGATCGAAAGGTTGAGCGTGAATCATATAGTAGATATGATCAACATAAGATGTTCACCGTTGAAAACTACTCCATCTCATGTGATGATCGGACATGGTTTAGTTCATTTGGATCACGTGATCGTTTAGATGACTAGAGGGATGTCTATCTAAGTGGGAGTTCTTTAGTAATATGATTAATTGAACTTTAATTTATCATGAACTTAGTCCTGATAGTATTTGCAAATTATGTTGTAGATCAATAGCTCGTGTTATAGATCCCCTATGTTTTTGATATGTTCCTAGAGAAAACTAAGTTGAAAGATGTTAGTAGCAATGATGCGGACTAGGTCCGTGATCTGAGGATTATCCTCATTGCCACACAGAAGTATTATGTCCTTGATGCACCGCTAGGTGACAAACCTATTGCTTGAGCAGATGCAGACGTTATGAACGTTTGACAAGCTCTGTATGATGACTACTTGATAGTTTAGTGCGCCATGCTTTACGACTTATAACCGGGACTTCAGAAACGTTTTGAACGCCACGGAGCATATGAGATGTTCCAAGAGTTGAAAATAGTATTTCAGACTCATGCCCGTGTCAAGAGGTATGAGACCTCTGACAAGTACTTTGCCTACAAGATGGAGGAGAATAGCTCAACGAATGATCATGTGCTCAGAATATCTGAGTACTACAATCGCTTGAATCAAGTGGGAGTTAATCTTCCAGATAAAATAGTGATTGACAGAGATCTCTAGTCACTGTCACCAAGTTACTAGAACTTCATGATGAACTATAATATGCAAGGGATGATGAAAATGATTCCCGAGCTCTTCGTGATGCTAAAATCAACGAAGGTAGAAATCAAGAGAGAGCATCAATTGTTGATGGTTAACAAGACCGCTAGTTTCAAGAAAAGGGCAAGGGGAAGAAAGGGAACTTCAAGAAGAATGGCAAGCAAGTTGTCACTCTCGTGAAGAAGCCCAAAGCTGGACCGAAGCCTGAAACTGAGTGCTTCTAACTATAAAGGAAATGGTCACTGGAAGCGGAAGTTCCCCGAATATTTGGCGGATAAGAAGGATGTCAAAGTCAACAAAGGTATATTTGATATACATGTTAGTGATATGTACCTTACTAGTATTCATAGTAGCCCCTGGGTATTTGATACTAGTTCAGTTGCTAAGATTAGTAACTCGAAACATGAGTTGCAGAATAAACAAAGACTAGTTGAGGGTGAGGTGACGATGCGTGTTGGAAGTAGTTCCAAAACTGATATGATCATCATCGCACACTCCCTATACTTTCGGATTAGTGTTAAACCTAAATAAATGTTATTTGGTGTTTGCGTTGAGCATGAACACGATTGGATCGTTTTTATTGCAATACGGTTATTCATTTAAGTGAGAGAATAATTGTTATTCTGTTTACATGAATAAAACCTTCTATGGTCATACACCCAAGGTAAATGGTTTAATGAATCTCGATCGTAGTAATACGCATATTCATAATATTGAAGCCAAAAGATGCAAAGTTGATAATGATAGTGCAACTTATTTGTGGCACTATCGTTTAGGTCACATTGGTATAAAGAGCATGAAGAAACTCCATGCAGATGGACTTTTGGAATCACTTGATTATGAATCACTTGATGCTTGTGAACCATGCCTCATGGGCAAGATGACTAAAACTCCATTCTCCGGAACAATGGAGTGAGCAACTGAATTATTGGAAATCATACATACTGATGTATGTGGACCGATGAGTATTGAGGCTCGCGGCGGGTATCGTCATTTTCTTACCTTCACTGATGATTTGAGCAGATATGGGTATATCTACTTGATGAAGCTCAAATCTAAAACATTTGAAAAGTTCAAAGAATTTCAGAGTGAAGTAGAGAATCATCGTAACAAGAAAATAAAGTTTCTATGATCTGATCATGGAGGCGAATATTTGAGTTACGAGTTTGGTCTTCATTTGAAACAATGTGGAATAGTTTCACAATTCACGCCACCCGGAACACGACAGCGTAATGGTGTGTTGAACGTCGTAACCGTACTTTATTAGATATGGTGTGATCTATGATGTCTCTTACCGATTTACCACTATCGTTTTGGGGTTATGCTTTAGAGACAACTGCATTCACGTTAAATAGGGCACCATCTAAATCCATTGAGACGACACCTTATGAAATGTGGTTTGGCAAGAAACCAAAGTTGTCGTTTCTTAAAGTTTGGGGCTGCAATGCTTATGTGCAAAAGCTTCAACCTGATAAGCTCGAACCCAAGTAAGAGAAATGTGTCTTCATAGGATACCCAAAGGAAACTGTTGGGTACACCTTCTATCACAGATCTGAAGGCAAGATATTCGTTGCTAAGAATGGATCCTTTCTAGAGAAGGAGTTTCCTTTGAAAGAAGTGAGTCGGAGGAAAGTAGAACTTGATGAGGTAATCGTACCTTCTCCTGAATTGGAAAGTAGTACATCACAAAAACTACTTCCAGTGATTCCTACACCAATCAGCGAGGAAGCTAATGATAATGATCATGAAACTTCAGATCAAGTTACTACTGAACCTCGTAGGTCAACCAGAGTACGTTTCGCACCAGAGTGGTACGGTAACCCAGTTCTGGAAGTCATGTTACTGGACCATGATGAACCTATGAACTATGAGGAAGCGATGATGAGCCCAGATTCCACAAATTGGATTGAGGCCATGAAATCTGAGATGGGATCCATGCATGAGAACAAAGTGTGGACTTTGGTTGACTTGCCCGATGATTGGCAAGCCATTGGAAATAAATGGATTTTTAAGAGGAAGACTGACGCCGATGGTAATGTTACTGTCTACAAAGCTCGACTTATTGCGAAAGGTTTTCGACAAGTTCAAGGAGTTGACTACGATGAGACTTTCTCACCCGTAGCGATGCTTAAAGTCTATCCGAATCATGTTAGCAATTGCCGCATTTTATGATTATGAAATCTGGCAAATGGATGTCAAAACTGCATTCCTTAATGGATACCTCAAAGAGGAGTTGTATATGATGCAACCAGAAGGTTTTGTCGATCCTAAAGGTGCTAACAAACTGCGCAAACTCCAGCGATCCATCTATGGACTGGTGCAAGCATCTCGGAGTTGGAATATACGCTTTGATGAGGTGATCAAAGCATATGGTTTTACACAAACTTTTGGAGAAGCATGTATTTACAAGAAAGTGAGTGGAAGCACTATAACGTTCTGATAAGTCTATGTGAGTGACATATTGTTGATCGGAAATGATGTAGAATTTTCAAGAAAGCATAAAGGATTGTATAAAAGAGTTTTTCAATAAAAGACCTCGGTGAAGCTCCTTACATATTAGGCACCTAGATCTATAGAGATAGATCATGATGCTTGATAAGACTTTCGATTAGTACATACTTTGATAAAGATTTTGAAGTAGTTCAAAATGGATCAGCCAGAGAAGAAGTTCTTGCCTGAGTTATAAGGTATGAAGTTGAGTAAGACTCAAAACCCGACCACAGTAGAAGATAGAGAAAGAATGAAAGTCATTCCCTATGCCTCAACCATAGGTTCTATAAAGCATGCCATGCTGTGTACCAGACCTGTTGTGTACCTTGCCATGAGTGTGGCAAGGAGGTACAAAAGTGATCCAGGAGTAGATCACTGGACAGTGGTCAAAATTATCCTTAGTTACTGGATGACTAAGGAAATGTTTCTCGATTATGGAGGTGATAAAAGAGTTCGTCGTAAAGAGTTACGCCGATGCAAGCTTTACACTAATCTAGATAACTCTAAGTATCAATCTGGATGCGTATTGAAAGTGGGAGCAATTAGCTAGAGTAGCTCCATGCAGAGCATTGTAGACATAGAAATTTGTGAAATACATATGGATCTGAATGTAATAAACCCCCTGACTAAACTTCTCTCACGAAGAAAAACATGATCACACCTTAGTACTCTTTGGGTGTTAATCACATGGCGATGTGAACTAGATTGTTGACTCTAGTAAACCTTTTGGGTGCATGTTAGTCACATGGCGATGTGAACTATGGGTGTTATTCACATAACAATGTGAACTATCGGTATTAAATCACATGGTGATGTGAACTAGATTATTGACTCTAGTGCAAGTGAGAGACTGAAGGAAATATGCCCTAGAGGCAATAATAAAGTTGTTATTTATATTTCTTTATATCATGATAAAAGTTTATTATTCATGCTAGAATTGTATTAACCAGAAACTTAGTACATGTGTGAATACATAGACAAAACATAGTTTCCCTAGTATGCTTCTACTTGACTAGCTCGTTGATCAAAGATGGTCATGTTTCCTAACCATGGACCTGTGTTGTCATTTGATGAACATGATCACATCATTAGAGAATGATGTGATGGACAAGACCCATCCGTTAGCTTAGCACTATGATCGTTTAGTTTTACTGCTATTGCTTTCTTCATGACTTATACATGTTCCTGTGACTATGAGATTATGCAACTCCCGAATACCGGAGGAACACCTTGTGTGCTATCAAACGTCACAACGTAACTGGGTGATTATAAAGATGCTCTACAGCTGTCTCCGAAGGTGTTTGTGGTGTTGGCATAGATTGAGAATATGATTTGTCACTCCGAGTGTCGGAGAGGTATCTCTGGGCCCGCTCGGTAATACACATCGTAATAAGCCTTGCAAGCAAACGACTAATGAGTTAGTCACGAGATGATGTATTACGGAACAAGTAAAGAGACTTGTCGGTGACGAGATTGAACTAGGTATGATGATACCGACGATCGAATCTCGGGCAAGTAACATACCGATGACAAAGGGAACAACGTATGTTCTTATGCGGTTTGACCGATAAAGATCTTTGTAGAATATGTAGCAGCCAAAATGAGCATCCAGGTTCCGCTATTGGTTATTGACCGGAGATGTGTCTCGGTCATGTCTACATAGTTCTTAAACCAGTAGGGTCCGCGCGCTTAACGTTCGATGACGATTTGTATTATGAGTTATGTGATTTGATGACCGACATTTGTTTGGAGTCCCGGATGAGATCACGGACATGACGAACAGTCTCGAAATGGTCGAGACGTAAAGATCGATACATTGGAATGCTATATTCAGACATCGGAAAGGTTCCGAGTGATTCGGCTATTTTTTGGAGTACCGGAGAGTTATGGGAATTCGTATTGGGCCTTAATGGGCCATACGGGAAAGGAGAGAAAGGCCTCAAGGGTGGCCGCGCCCCTTCCCCATGGACTGGTCCGAATTGGAGTAGGGAAAGGGGGCGCCCCCTTCCTTCCTTCTCCTTCTCCCTTCCCCTTTTCCTATTCCATGTGGGAGGTGGAATCCTACTAGGACTAGGGAGTCCTAGTAGGACTCCACACTTTGGGTGCGCCCTATGAGGGCCGGCCTCCTCCTCCCTCCATCCTTTATATAGGTGGCCAGGGGGCACCCCATAGTCACACAAGTTGATTTGCAAGCCGTATGCGGTGCCCCTGTTCATGGATTCACACCTCGGTCATATCGTTGCAGTGCTTAGGCGAAGCCCTGCGCCGGTAGTTTCATCATCACCGTCACCACGCCGTCGTGCTGTCGAAACTCTCCCGTGACGCTCAACTGGATCAAGAGCTCGTGGGACGTCATCGAGCTGAACGTGTGCTGGGCATGGAGGTGCCGTACGTTCGGTGCTTGGACCGGTTGGATCGCGAAGATGTTCGACTACATGAACCGCGTCACTAGACGCTTCCGCTTTCGGTCTACGAGGGTACGTAGACACACTCTCCCCGCTTGTTGCTATGCTTCTCCTAGATAGATCTTGCGTGATCGTAGGTTTTTTTTTTTGAAATACTACGTTCCCCAACATGTACATCCCACACAGTTTCTTGTATACGCTCGTGTGTGAAAGGTGTAACTATCACACACGCTCTATGTCGTGGAATTAACACGGCAGATGTCCGGATCAACGAACTTAGTGTTGAGGCGCGCATCTATGTGGTAGCTTGAAGGGGTTGAGCGGAATCGAGAGACGCGATGCATGACACGGATTTAGACAGCTTCGGGCCCCGGGAAACATCATCCGGTAATAACCCTACATGCTGTTTGAGGCTAGGTCTCATTATGATGGTGTCGCCGGTAAACCGGCTCTTGGTGTCTAACCCTAGAAACTTGTCTAAACTAACTTGTGAGAGCCTGTCTCAACTTGTCCTCTTTGGGGAGCCCTGCCCCTCCTTATATATGTTGAAGGGGCCGGTTTACATGACTAATCCTAGTAGGACTAGGATTGATCTATTACAAGGAGTCCTAGTCTTGCTTCCTTTGTATGAGAATATTCCTTGCGCTTTATTATTAAACTGGCCCACAATTAATATGAACCGGTCCTTCTGGGCCTTGGGCCTTGTCATCCATGATCCATACGCCGGGTTATCAGTGAGTAATATTATTTAGGCAGGTTGCTTGTAAACCGTCTGGTGATAACGGATCGCCAGTGAATCACCAAGTGTAAACCGCCAAGACCGGCCGGGTTATAATTCCGGCCGGTTCATACCGCGGGGGTAATATCCCCGACACTCTACCTTGATTAACTATTTGCTTTCATTAACTATATCACACATGATTTGATGTACAAAACTGTGTGGCATTGGGCTATCAATCACAAGCACTTTTACTGCCAGAACCGTTTGCAAAGTTCCATGACTGTCTGTTCTCTTTTTATTTTTGCCTTTAATTTATTATTCTAATTGGAAATTTTGAAATATGAAACGTGCAATTCAAATTCTCATCACAATGGTTCAACAACGAATCCATAAATAAAATTGCTAGTACAATATGTTCAGTAATTACAGGATTAGGCAGCAATTAACTATGATGAACCACATTATTTAAAGGCGGTAACGGTGAAGAGACAAGTGTAAATCATTTTGACTGCCGATGGTGTTGAAGAAGCGGAATGACCATAATGTGTCTTCCTGCGTGCCATAGGCACGAACTACTTTTGTCCAACCGCTTGTGACGATCGCCCGCCCATCCTTCACTGCCTTCAGGAAGACTTCTAGAGCATTATCATGGTAGCCTGAATTATATACTTTAACCTTAGTTGCCTCCACTCCGGTCATGTAGTTTGCAAGGTAATCATCAGTAAATAGCTTCGGAAACCACTAAATAGCATCCACTCCCGTTTCTCTCGCCTAACAATCTTTCTTAGTTTCCTCACTTGACGCTTGTTCATGAATATCTCATTTCCCCATACACAAAAGAGATCGAAGCGTGGATCAGTACCGCTCATATATGTACCTACAAGCAACCAGTAAATGTTAGAAGCTAAACCGAGATTGCACAAATGATGTAAAACACAACTACCTTTGTTCCTAAGTATAAGTATTTTTTTTAGATTTCAATATGAACTACATACAGATGTATATAGAATTATAGATATAGTTTAGATTAGAATCTAGAATTCTAGATTCACTCATTTTGCTCCTTATGTAGTCTATATTGGAACTCCAAAAATACTTATATTTGGGAATAGATGGTGTATAAGACATGGGATGCAGCTAACCTCGACGGCAAACAACAGCATCACCCATTATAGCCCTATGTAAGTTCATGGAAAGCCAATGTTAACAACAATAGGGTTAACATCCACCAAAAATAGCAAATTGTAATAAAACGGCAACATCTGCAATGATATCTTCATTTCGAAAGAGTAGCACGGTAGCAAAGGGATGGATTAAAAAATGGATACAACTATTAATTGCAACAGGCTTAACAACATCCTAAATCATGTTTTGTAAGTTTGTAGCCATTGCAATACGACTCTTTCAAAATGGATACAACTGTTAATTGCAACATGCTCAATGGCCACTGAAACCGGTACTGATAAAAATGTGATTGGTAGAGTTAAACATCACAGGGCAGGTGGTGCCAGAGAAGATAATGGCCCAGTTGTCTATAAAAAGGTAGGGAAAATAGCTCAAATGTGTTAGGCTTGTTTACTACAACATGTTTAATACATCGACAGTACAAAACATAGCCATTAATTGCAACTGGTATTGGTAAGACTGAACTGGTGGGTACATACTTGGTAAGTCCTGAGAGGTAGTTGTTGGGGCACTTCATCTTGGCCAGAGCCCGCCTAAAGTCAGCGGCGGCGGAGGCGAGCTGTTCCTCTGGGTCGAAGCATGGATAAGTGCCACTAGCATGTTGCTACTTCTCGAGCTTGCGTTGTATTCCCTCGAAGAGGAAAGGGTGATGCAGCACAGTAGCGTAAGTATTTCCCTCAGTTTTTGAGAACCAAGGTATCAATCCAGTAGGAGACCACGCGCGAGTCCCTCGCACCTGCAACAGCCAATGCGATAAGGGGTTGTCAATCCCTTTACGGTCACTTACGAAAGTGAGATCTGATAGAGATGATAGTTTGATATTTTTGCTATTTTCGGTTATAGGAACAGAAAGTAAAAGCGGAAAAGTAAAGTAGATTGTAGATTGATATGTTGAGAATAGACCCGGGGGCCATAGTGTTCTCTAGTGGCTTCTCTCATGATAGCAATATTCTACGGCGGGTAGACAAATTACTGTTGAGCAATTGATAGAAAATCAAATAATTATGAGACTATCTAGGCATGATCATTATATATAGGCATCACGCCTGAGACAAGTAGACCGAAACGATTCTGCATCTACTACTATTACTCCAGACATTGACCGCTATCCAGCATGCATCTAGTGTATTAAGCTCATAAGAACAGAGTAACGCCTTAAGCAAGATGACATGATGTAGAGGGATAAACTCAAACTTAGTGATATAAACCCCATCTTTTTATCCTCGATGGCAACAATACAGTACGTGCCTTGCTGCCCCTACTGTCACTGGGCAAGGACACTACAAGATTGAACCCAAAGCCAAGCACTTCTCGCATTGCAAGAACTATAGATCTAGTAGGCCAAACCAAACCAATAATTCAAAGAGACTTGCAAGGATATTATAATCATACATAAAGAGTTCAGAGAAGAACCAAATATTTCTCATAGATAATCTTGATCATAAACCCACAATTCATCGGATCTCGACAAACACACCGCAAAAAGAGATTACATCGAATAGATCTCCCCGAAGACCGAGGAGAACTTTGTATTGAGATCCAAAGAGAAGGAAGAAGCCATCTAGATACTAGCCATGGACCCGAAGGTCTGTGGTAAACTACTCACAACTCATGGTGAGGCGATGATGATGATGTAGAAGCACTTCATGGTAGATCCCCCCTCCGGCAGAGCTCTGGAATAGGCCCCGAGATGGGATCTCACGGGAACAGAAGGTTACGGCGGTGGAACTAGGGTTTTCTCTGTTTTTCTGATGGTTTTGGGGTACATAGATATATATAGGAGGAAGGAGGGCACCGGGGTCCAAACATGGGGCCCACGAGGCAGGAGGGCACGCCCTATAGGGGGCGCGCACCCCACCCTCGTGGGCACCACGTATGCCCTACTCCGTGGTTCTCAAGTCTCCCGTGCGTGATTTTCTCCAAAAATATCTCTCCCGAAGGTTTCATTCCGTTTGGACTCCGTTTGGACTCCGTTTGATATTCCTTTTCTATAAAACCCTGAAACAGGCAAAAAACAGCAATCTAGAATGGGCCTTTAGGTTAGTAGGTTAGTCCCAAAAATAATATAAAAGTGTATGACAAAGCCCATTAAACATCCAAAACATCATAAATAATAGCACGGAACAATAAAAAATTATAGACACATTGGAGACGTATCAAGCATCCCCAAGCTTAATTCCTGCTCGTCGTAGAGTAGGTAAATGATAAAAACAGATTTTTTTATGTGGAATGCTAACCAACATAGTTTTTCAATGTAATTCTCTTAATTGTGGCATGAATGTTCAGATCTGAAAGATTCAAGACAAAAGTCTATATTGACATAGGAAATAATAATACTTCAAGCATACTAACAAAGTAATCCTGTCTTCTCAAAATACTATGGCTAAAGAAAGTTATCCCTACAAAATCATATAGTCTGGCTATGCTCCCTCTTCATCACACAAAATATTCATATCATGCGCAACCCCGATTTCAGCCAAGCACTTGTTTTCATACTCTATTCTTTCAAACCTTTTAACTTTCACGCAATACATGAGCGTGAGCCATGGACATATCACTATGGGTGGAATAGAGAGGTGGTTGTGGAGAAGACAAAAAGGAGGGAGATATTCTCACATCAACTAGGCGTATCAACGGGCTATGGAGATGCCCATAAATATATATCAATGTGAGTGAGTAGGGATTGCCATGCAACGGATGCACTAGAGCTTAAAATGTATGAAAGCTCAACAAAAGAAACTAGTGGGTGTGCATCCAACTTGCTTGCTCATGAAAGTTCAACAATTAGAGTGTTCTAACAATTCCTAGGCCATATTTAACTCTCGCAAATAGGTGTGTCCAGCAAGGATAATTGTGGCAAACTTACAAGGAAAGAGTCAAATTATACAAGACGCTCCAAGTAAAACACATATCATGTGGTGAATAAAAATATAGCTCCGACTATAGTTACCGATGGATGAAGACGAAAGAGGGGATGCCTTCCCGGGGCATCCCCAAGCTTAGGATTTTGGTTGTCCTTGAATTTTACCTTGGGTTGCCATGGGCATCCCCAATCTTAGGCTCTTGCCACTCTTTGTTCCATAGTCCATCAAAGCAATACTCAAAACTTGAAAACTTCACAACACAAAACTTAGACAAAAATCTCGTGAGCTCCGTTAGTATTAGAAAGCAAACAACCACTCAAAGTTATTGCAATGAATTCATTATTTGTTTATATTGGTGTTAAACCTACTGTATTCCAACTTCTCTATGATTCATACTTCCCAATACTACATTGAAATAAGCAAACAACACACGAAAAACAGAATCTGTCAAAAACAGAACAGTCTGTAGTAATCTGCAGTTTTTGCATACTTCTATAACTCCAAAAAATTCAAACTAAATTGGTAAACATGAGGAATTTGTCTATTAATGATCTACAAAAAATCAACTAAATAGCACGCTCCAGTAAAATCTGGTGATCATTCTAGCGAGCACTAACGATTATGTTTCTCACTGCAAGATCACATAAACTTCACACAAGTCTTCCCAAAGGTTGTACTTGGCACAAACACTAAACAAAACACAAAGCCACATCTAAACAGAAGCTAGATGCAATATTTATTCCTAAACAGAAGCAAAAAAAGGGTTGCCTCCCAACAAGCGCTATCGTTTTAGGCCCCTAGCTAGGCACGATACATGGATAGATCTAGGTATTGCCATCTTTGGAAGGCAATCCATAAGTGGCTATCATAATATATTCATATGGTAATTTTATTTTCTTTCTAGGAAAGTGTTCCATGCCTTTCCTTAACGGAAATTGGAATATAATATTTCCTTCCTTCATATCAATAATTGCGCCAATCGTTCTAAGGAAAGGTCTACCAAGAATAATAGGACATGAAGGATTGCAATCTATATTAAGAACAATGAAATCTATGGGCACATAATTCCTATTAGCAACAATAAGAACATCATTAATCCTTCCCATAGGTTTCTTAATAGTGGAATCCGCAAGATGCAAATTCAAAGAACAATCATTGAGCTCATGGAATCCAAGCAAATCACACAAAGTTTTTGGGATAGTGGAGACACTTGCACCCAAATCACACAAAGCATATCATTCATGTTCTTTAATTTTTATTTTGATAGTAGGTTCCCACTCATCATAAATATTTCTAGGGATAGAAACTTCTAACTCAAGTTTTTCTTCATAAGAGTGCATCAAAGCATCAACTATGTGTTTGGTAAAAGCTTTATTTTGACTGTAAGCATGCGGAGAGTTTAGTACGGATTGCAACAAGGAAATACAATCAATCAAAGAGCAATTATCATAATTGAATCCCTTGAAATTCAAAGTAGTGGGTTCATCACTATGCAAAGTTTTAACCTCTTCACTCCCATTTTTAACAATTTTAGCATCAAGATCTAAAAACTCCGAATCATTGGGACACCTTTTAATTAAAGTAGACTCGTCTCCAATCCCATCTTTATCAAGGTTTATACTAGAAAACAAGGATCTAATAGGAGACACATCAATAACTTTCAGATCTTCATCTTTATTTTCATGATAACTAGAAGAACACGCTTTTATATAATTTTCTCTTTTAGCACGCATCCTAGCGGTTCTTTCTTTGCATTCATCAATGGAAATTCTCATGGCTTTGAGAGACTCATTGATATCATGCTTAGGTGGGATAAATCTAAGTTTCAAAGAATCAAAATCAAGAGTAATTATTGATACGTCCAAAATGCATCACTATTTTGTATTATAATTTATCCTTATTCATTGATATATTCCACGTTATGATGATGTTCTTATGTTGTTTTGGTCTATTTTACACAGTTTGCAACTTTCCGATGCCGAAACAGCAGACGCAGGATTCAGCAGGAAAAAGTGGATACTGAGTTGCTGAAGAAGAACACCTCCAAATTACCTGAAAATTGACGGGACATGTTTTTCAGAAGAATAACGAAGACACGCAAAAGGGGAGTCAGAGGGGGGCCACAGGGTGCCCAGGCGGCCTGGGGGCGCGCCCCCCTGGCCGCGCCGCGGGGGCGCCTGGAGCCCCTGGCCCACCTCTGGCCGCCCCCTTTTGCATATATGCTCTTCGTATCCCGAAAACCCTAGGCACGGGACTTTTTACGGAGTTCCGCCGCCGCTTCGAGGCGGAAACCTACAGAGAAGAAAAGGGCATCTCCGGTGGGCAGATTCCGCCGGGGAGATCACCTCCCGGAAGGGGAGATCATCGCCATCGTCATCACCATCATCACGGGCATCATCGAGATCATCATCAACATCATCCCCAACACCAGCACCATCTCCATCTTCATCCAAATCTCATCTTTCCATCGCAACTTGTGTTGTAACTTGTACTACCTATCCTCTCTACTCCATCGGTGTTGATTACTACTTTGTGGTGAATGCTATTGAGTTTTGTTGGAGAAATATTATTATGTCCAGATTGTTTATCACATATTTATCCCCTCTGATCATGATCTCTTTTATGTCTTGTGAGTAGTTACTTTAGTTCTTGAGGACATGGGGAAAGTCTTGTTGTTAGTAGTCATATGCTGTTGAAGTAATATGTGTTGTTTGATACTTAAGTTGTGTTGTCATTCTACTAGTGGTGTTGTGTGAGTCGAACACCCAACACTTCGCCTTATTAAGGACCTAGGGGAATGCATTGTGTATAAAGAATGCTTATGGTGGGTTGCCGGAGTGACAGAAACCTGAACCCCAGTTCGCACGCTTTTGCATAAGGGAATAATGGATCCTTGATCGTATTGCTATGGTTAGGCTTTTGCCTTAAATTCTATCTTGTATTTGTGGATGCTTGCAAGGTGTTTAATCATAAGAGTGCATTAATCTTAGTCTAGAGAGTGCACTAGCATAGATCCACCCACCAACACTTATCAATACATAACATAGTATCGATACGGAATATGACGAAAGCACATGACTACCTCTCCCGTGTGTCCTCAAGAACGCTTAGTCTTTATAAGTTCAGTTGCTAGGCCTTTCCTTTGCTAAGAAAGGATTGGGCCACTTGTTACTCTCAGTATCTTTTACATTACTTGCCTTTACATTCCTGTCGCTTATACCGAGAAAACCCCTAAAAGTTATCTTTCAGTGCTTGCAGTAATTTCTTGCTCAGAATCGCTTATCAATACCTTCTGCTCCTCGTTGGGTTCGACACTCTTACTTATCGAAAACGCTGCAACAGATCCCTTACGGTTGAGGGTCATCAAGTACCGTTTTCTGGCGCCGTTGCCGGGGAGCGTAGCGCTTTTGGTAAAGTGAAACTGGTAAGAAAGTCTTTTTATAATTCTGTTTTTTTTATTTTTATTGCTATCCTCTGTCCTTATGGATAACCCTATTATTGGAGCATTGCTTGCGGGAAGACACCCCACACCTGTGGTGGTTGATCCTCCCCCTACTGAAATTGTGCCTTATAAAATACCGGCTGGCATTATCAATTATGTTTTGGCTAATTGGTATGCAGGAGACATGCATCCCGGTGAACACTTGCTATATTTGTCACGACTGTGTTCATTATTTAAGCTTGCAGGTGTATCGAGGGAGTTCGTCATGAGGAAATTGTTTGTCGTATCCCTTATAGATAAAGCTTCAGATTGGTATGGGCTTCTCGATAACCCACACTTGCTAGACTGGCAGGAGCTTATGTCTCCCTTTTATACTAAATTTTATCCTCTTCATGAAATTCATCGAGACAGGAATTATATCTATAACTTTAGGTCTCGTGACGGAGAAAGCATTGCTCAAGCTTGGGGGAGACTGAAGTCTCTAATGCTCAAATGCCCTATTCATAAGCTTCCCAAGGAGATTATACTTACAAATTTTTATGCCAGGCTTTCTCGTCAGGATAAGGAGATGCTGGATGCCTCCTCTAGTTGGGTATTTCAGAAGAAGAGTGTTGAAGAAAGGTGGGATCTCCTTGAAAGAATCCATAGGAATACCGAAGATTGGGAAATTGATAAAGGTATTGAACCCGCTATAACTTATGAACATGATTATATTGAGAGCTATGTAGAAACTGATTACTTCAATACTTTTTGCTCTAAGATTGGTCTTGATTCCCATCTAGTGATTGATTTATGTAAGAACTTTGCCTCTCATGTTGATTCTTTTAAAAAGAATAGAGACCAGCACCATGCACCTTTTAAAGAAAAACCTATTGATATTTATGTTGCTGAGCCTATTTTGCCTGCAGTTATATATGAACAGCCTCCTTTTCCCACGAGGATAAAGGAGCACTCTCTCGTGACAGGCATAATAAATAAAAGTGAGAGAAGAGTTGATGAACCTGAGGACCAGATCAGGGTCGATCCTCGAGTTGCATTGATTAAAGACCTTGTTACTGATGATGTTTTGGATTCCAATATAACTTTTTGTGCTGTTTCCACTAACCTTGTCACAGCCAAGAACAAAGGCCCAATTTCAGGTACTCCGGTGGTATCTGTTAAAATAGGAGAACACAATTATTATGGGCTATGCGATTTGGGATCGAGTGCAAGTGATATTCCTTATTCACTCTATGAAGAAATCATCGGTGAGATTTCCCCTTGTGAACTTGAAGAAGTTGATGTTACTATTCATCTTGCAAATAGATCAACTATCTCTCCTATCGGAATTGTGAGGGACGTTGAAGTCCTATGTGGAAAGGTAAAATACCCTACCGACTTTTTGGTACTTGGTTCAGCCAGGGACGATTTTTGTCCCATCATTTTTGGTAGACCTTTTCTTAGAACTTGTGGAGCTATAATAGATTGCAAGAAAGGTAAAGTTTCTGTTGAGTTCAATGGTGAGCCATATGAATTTATTTTTTCTAAGTTCTCCAAGCAGCCTCGTGGTACTAATTTACCTAGTGATGATAAAATTATTGAAAGTATTGCCTCTATTGCTATTCCTCCTGATGATCCTTTGCAGCAATACATGGAGGACCACGAGAATGATTTACATATGCAGGAAAGAAATGAACTAGAATATTCTTGAGGCAACCTGCTATCCTGAAGCACAACCTTCCGGTTGAACCTTTGGGAATTTTATCAAAACCAAAAGAAGACCCGGTGTTCGATCTTAAACCTCTTCCCGATACGCTCAAGTATGCTTATTTAGATGAAAAGAAAGTATATCCTGTTATTATCAATTCTAACCTTTCAGGATATGAAGAAGAGCGATTATTGGAAGTACTTCGTAAACACCGAGGCGCAATTGGCTATACCCTTGATGACCTTAAGGGGATTAGTCCATCTATCTGTCAACATACTATCAACCTTGAGCCTGATGCTAAACCAGTTGTTGATCATCAACGACGGTTGAACCCGAAGATGATGGATGTCGTGAGAACAGAGATTCTCAAGCTTCTAGCCGCAGGTATTATCTACCCTATAGCTGATAGTAAGTGGGTAAGTCCGGTACACTGTGTTCCTAAGAAAGGAGGTACAACTGTGGTTCCTAATGATAAAAATGAACTAATACCTCAGAGAATTATTATTGGATATAGAATGTGTATTGATTACAGGAAGTTGAACAAAGCAACCAGGAAGGATCACTACCCGTTGCCGTTCATCGACCAAATGCTTGAAAGGTTATCCAAAAACACCCACTTTTGTTATCTCGATGGTTATTCTGGCTTCTCTCAAATTCATGTTAACACTGTCGATCAAGAGAAGACCACTTTTACTTGTCCTTTTGGTACTTATGCTTATAGACGTATGACTTTTGGTTTATGTAATGCCCCTGCTACTTTTCAAAGGTGTATGTCTGCTATCTTTCATGGTTTCTGCGGGGATATTATGGAAGTCTTCATGGACGATTTCTCCGTCTATGGAACCTCATTTGACCATTGTCTTCACAACCTTAATAAAGTTTTGCAGAGATGCGAGGAGACAAATTTGGTACTCAACTGGGAGAAGTGCCACTTTATGGTTAATGAAGGAATTGTTCTTGGTCACAAGATTTCCGAAAGGGGAATTGAAGTGGACAAAGCCAAGATCGAAGCTATTGAGAGGATGCCTTATCCAAAGGACATCAAAGGTATTCGCAGTTTTCTCGATCATGCAGGTTTTTATAGAAGATTTATTAAAGACTTTTCTAAAACCTCGAGACCCCTCACTAATCTTCTCCAGAAGGATGTTCCTTTTGTGTTTGATGAAAATTGTAAGGAAGCTTTTGAAATCCTTAAGAAAGCTTTAATAACTACTCCTATAGTACAACCACCTGACTGGAACTTACCTTTTGAAATTATGTGTGATGCAAGTGATTTTGTTGTTGGAGCTGTCTTAGGACAAAGGGTTGATAAGAAATTGAATGTTATACATTATGCTAGTAAGACCCTTGATAGTGCTCAAAGAAATTATGCTACTACTGAGAAGGAATTCTTAGCTGTAGTTTTTGCTTGTGATAAGTTTAGGCAGTACATTGTTGATTCCAAAGTTATTATTCATACTGATCATGCTGCCATTAAATATCTTATGACAAAAAAGGATGCCAAGCCAAGGCTTATCAGATGGGTACTCCTTCTCCAAGAATTTGATTTGCAGATTGTTGATAGGAAAGGAGAAGACAATCCGGTAGCGGACAATCTTTCAAGAATGGAAGATATACCGCATGACCCCATCCCAGTTAACGATAGTTTTCCAGACGAGCAACTTTCCGTTGTAAAAGTACAACCTCTCTCCGATCCTTGGTATGCAGATTATGCTAATTTTATTGTTGCAAAGTATTTGCCTCCAGGTCTAATGTTTCAGCAGAGGAAGAAGTTCTTTCATGATTTGAGGCACTACTTTTGGGATGACCCACATCTTTGCAAGGAAGGTCCCGACGGGATCGTGAGAAGATGCATTCCGGAACATGAGCAGAAGGACGTTCTCCGACGGTGCCATGACCGTCCCTATGGAGGACATCACGCCGGTGAGAGGACCACACATAAGGTTCTTCAATTAGGTTTTTATTGGCCCACTCTCTTTAAAGATGCTAGAAATTATGTTTTAGCTTGTGATAAATGTCAGAGAGTTGGTAACATTAGTAGAAGGAATGAGATGCCTATGAATTACTCACTAGTGATTGAACCTTTCGATTGTTGGGGTTTCGATTTTATGGGTCCTTTTCCTTCTTCGCACAAGTACACTCACATTTTAGTAGCTGTTGATTATGTGACCAAGTGGGTTGAAGCAATCCCCACTGAAAGTGCTGATCACAAAACATCCCTGAAAATGCTTAAGGATGTAATATTTCCTAGGTTTGGTGTACCAAGGTACCTCATGAACGATGGAGGATCACACTTCACGCACGGAGCTTTTAGAAAAGCTTTGGCTAAATACGATGTTAATCATAGAATTGCTTCACCTTATCATCCTCAAACTGGGCAAATTGAGCACACCAATAGAGAGATTAAGTTGATCTTGCAGAAAACAGTAAATAGAAATAGGAAGGATTGGTCAAATAAATTGGGAGATGCTTTGTGGGCATATAGAACTGCTTACAAAAACCCCATGGGTATGTCCCCATATAAGATGGTATATGGCAAGGCTTGCCATCTGCCATTAGAACTAGAGCACAAAGCTTTCTGGGCTGTTAGAGAGCTTAACGCTGACCCAAAACTAGCTGGTGAGAAGCGTCTCATGAACTTGACCTCCCTAGATGAATGGAGAAGTGAAGCTTACGAGAGCGCTAAAATGTTCAAAGAAAAGGTAAAAAGGTGGCATGATAGGAAGATTCTGAAACGTGAATTTAACGTTGGTGATAAGGTTTTGTTGTTTAGATCCCGTTTCAGGTTTTCTCCAGGTAAACTACTTTCCAGGTGGGAAGGACCATTTCATATAGAAGAAGTTAATCGGTCTGGTGCAATTAAGATTAATAATTTTGAAGGCACCAAACCTCAAGTTGTGAATGGGCAAAGACTTAAGCATTACATAGCAGGAGACCCTGTCGATGTTGATGTGAATATAATATACACAACAACCCACGAAGAACATGTTGCAGCCCTGTTTCAGACGCCAGCAGAAGCAGAATAAAGAAAAGGTACATAGTACGGTAAGAAAACACCGCAAAACATCATAAAAGTTCTGTATTACGCGTTTTTGAAAAAATAGTAAAATTCCGAGTCGAAGTGGAGCCGGAGACGACCACCAGGGAGTCCAGGCGCCCCCCTGGC